>NC_069480.1:25259083-25296725 GCF_026875155.1 Cherax quadricarinatus | reverse complement strand
GAACATAAATTTCAATTTTTTTAGAAATTTAACGAGGAAGAAAAAATTACTTTTTCTTAATTTACTGCCCCCAATCAGAAAGCTTTCACCAATCAACTAAAAAAGGGCAGAATTTGGGGTTTCTTCCACAAAAAAGGCAGAAGGGGCCGAAACTGGGGTGAATTCTGTTAGGGAATTCCCCTCTATTTACGTTAAAAAATTTTTTTATACTATAAATAAAATTTTTTTTAAAATACCTCTTCAAGGGGGCCCCCTTGGCGGGGGAAGAGGCTCTTGGTCTGGGGAATTGCCCTGCGGCCCTTTCCTCAGACCAAACCCAAATTCCCCCCCAACCCCTCCCCCCCCTTTTTCCCCTCCTCCCCTTTTTCCTTTCCCCTCCTCCCCCCCCACCCCTCCCTTTTGCCCTTCCTCTTTTTCCCTTTTGGGATTTTTTCCCCAAGGCCGCAGTTCCTAGGTGGGGGAAAAGGGAACCGGGGGGCCACCCATTCCGTTGATTTCTTGCGGTGGCAGTTTTGCCGTGGAACTGGATGCTTGGGGGTTTTCCCCGATCCCTCTCCGGTATCCCGGATAGCTTTGGTGTCTTTGGGCACGGTTATCTCTGGAAGCCACCTTTCGATTCCGGGGGTGGTGGCCGAAGGAGGTATGCTTTGTGGGAACCCGGGGCCCCCCTCTCTTTTGTCCACCGGGGTAGCTCGCAGATTAGGTTCATCCCGGTTTGCGGTTTACGGGCATGAAGGGTAGGGTATGGCAGGTTCCATGCTCATCGGCTACTGCGGGGGAGGTCCCCCTTGGGCGCGGGGGGAATTTTCCGGCCCTTTCATTCCTCCTGGGAACTATTCCTCCCCGCTCCCCCCTTTTTTTATTCTTTTTTTTTTTTTATTTTCTTTTTTTCTTTCTTTTTTTTTCTTAAAAAAAAAAAGCAAAGGAGTAACCACCATGGGAAAAACCATCCATGAACCCCACTACCCCCGGGCCCCTTCTTGATACCCACCCCCCTTCTGAAACCCGCCCTTTTTTTAGACCACTCTTCGGACACTCCTGATGCCCCTGTACTCTTGCTGGGGCTGTTTCCTACCCGCTTAGGTACCGGGCTTGAAAGGGGCTCCTTTGATTTTTCTAACTCCGCTCTCCTTTTTACTATGCTTCGGCTTCTCCCTCTAGGTACGGCAATTTTCGAATCGCCCCCCATTTTATGCCGGACCAAATCCGGGCCTACTCCTAAACCCAACGTCAATCTCCTGATGATGCTCCTTTGTTACCTTCCCATCTACTCGGAAACGACCGACAACGTCAAGCACTCCCTCTCCCTCACGCTCAGTTTCGACCACACAATGGACTAAAATCATTACTTTAAGACCACCTTCTTCTCTGCTACCTTCTGACCATAGTTTGGCAAAGCGCTCCTGCGTCATGTTGGCAGAGATAATTTTATTTCAACAGCCTCAAGCGGTAAACGCTCAACGTCACTGTCCAGAATGCTACCCAAGCTCATGATCTTTCTCTCCTTTCAAATATCTGATACTACTACCCTATCACTATTGAAAAACACTTTCTCTCAATTCTGTAGTGGTATTTCTGTACCATTCTGCCCATAACCATAGTCCAACAAATTTCCCCCTCCAGTTCATGTGGCAATGACATTTTTTGAACACTGGAACTCCAGGATCTCCCAATCCTCAAGTAACACTTATGTCCTTCCTGCCCGGGGGCGGAGTACGTTACCCTTGCAATGTGCTCCGTTTAAAAACTTTTGCAGCCCCGAGAACTCCCCGCCCTCTGTATATGTCGGGGACAATCGGTTTTACAAGTTCGAAAGGTGATACCTACACCGCAACAAATGTAAATTGCTGGCGTTTGGGTCACCCAGCGAAATATTTGCAGATCTATGGCCGAATGCCCGTCGTTGGTGGGCCGACAACCATTCTAATACATTCTTGCAAGTCAACCTCCATCTTGCCTTAATGTAATGAAGCTCAACCGCTTCGTACTCCCGCCGTTGCCAGGTCAATTTAAATGACGTGAAATCCGTTGCCTCCAAGAAGCAGAATGGTCTCTCTTATGCTATGGCATTACTCATACTCCGCCTCCAAGGGAGACTATACCCCGTGTTTTCTTATTCTCTGTTTCCAAAACATCCCCCCACTTCTGGGTCCCATCTTCTGCAGCTCCTCTGTTGTACCCCTCCCATAGCCATTACGGCATCTATCCTTTTGCTGTCCGTGCTCTGACTCCACCGACACAACATAGTCTGTCCTCACAATCTTCGTTCGCGTCCTTCCTCAAAGCCCCAGTATCCGACAAGACCTCGTACGACACCTAATACCAATCAATCGCCCCTCTACTCAGAATGTCCAAAAATCCACATTGCCTCAAATCTTCTTTGCCCCTTCCTTCCCTTTTTCCTTCCACCTCCACACTTACCCTTTCAGTCTCTGTAACCTAGTTCTTCCTTGCCACCCTCTCTCTGGCTCTATTACAAGTGTGGAGATTTCACCCTCCCCTCGTAATATGGCCTTCCACCCCCGTACCCCTCCCAAGTTCTCTCCCTCTTCGTCACCTCGCAGGTTTTCTACCTCTTCCTTCCCTCCCCACACTTCATCTCCCAGTCCCTTACACTTTTCCCTCCCCCTCTACTTTGGGTACAGTCCATTAGTGTCCCCCAATCTTTACATCACTCCTCCTCCTTCCATCTCCAATATGGTTTCCATACATCTTTGAATTCAGAAACACTTGAAGCCATTTCAGAATATATTGCAGAGACTAAACATTCAATGGACACTGATTCAACTCCTGTTCCATTCTCATCTCTTCCCTCTCCTCCATCTTCACAACCCCATTCTTCGCAACGCTCCATTTCCTTCGCTACTTGAACATCTCCAATGCCACCCAACGTTGACTTTTCTAACCCCTCTAGTCCGTAGGTGCTTTACCTACAGATTCCTGATATTTCCCTTCATCGCCAATCATGGCCTATTTACAGTGAAATATTCCGCGGCCTCAGGGGTAATCGGGTGAGCTTCAATGTTGCTTTCCCAGGTTTTCCCCTTTTGTGCTTGCCTTACAAGAACCAAAATTACACTCGGCTGTTTTCCAACCTATCTCAGGCTATAATTTATTGTATACTTCGGTCCTTTCTCAGATGGGACCTTTAAGAAAGTGCCCTTCTTCTACTCAATGATATTCCGTACTGTTCAACTATTTGTCCATACTCGCTGCTTTACCTGCAGCCCGTATCCACTTGAATAAGTGGTTTACAATATGTTCTTTATATCTCTCTCTCTCCTTCTCGAGCATTGTTCTATCCGCAGACATTTGCACTTTTCTTGTTTCATCCTTACCACCACCACTTTCTGTTACTGGTGCTTTTAATGCCCACCATTTCCTCTTGGGGGGGGTCTCAATTAGTGACTCACTGGCATTCAGTTTGGAGGCGTTTTCTTTCTTGCCTCTCACCCCCTCCACCATGTTTTAAATACGGGCCTCCCACCCATTTGTGATCTCGTACTCATACTCTCTCTTGCATCGATCTATCATCTGCTCTTCCCCACTGCAACTAGATTCACCTGGTCTGTTTACTACCAGACTTCATGACAGCGATCATTTATTCCGATCATTCTACTTCTCCTTCCTATTCACCACCTTCCCGTAGCCCTCCGCTTGGCAATTTGATCGGGCAAATTGGGATCTTTACCTCACACCTCACTGTTTTAGGTGAGGTTCCTTCTTCATCCTCCATTGAATGACTCCTACACATCTTCTCGACATCATTTACCGCAGCTTCTCATTCTATACCCCAAACCTCGGCAGCATTCTCAAGAAGTGCGTGCCTTGGTGGTCTCCTGCTTGTGCTCGTGCAGTACGTTTGAAACGTGCTGCATGGGGCAGGTACCGGTACAATAAACCGCTGAGAGACTTGTTGATTTTAAGCAGAAGCGTGCGATCGTTCGCCGTGTCATCCGTGAAGCTAAACGCACTTGTTGGCGAGACTAGTTTCCACCATCACCTCTGCCTTCTCTATGAGTGCAGTCTGGAAAAAAGTGAGGAAATTGAGTGGTAAATACTCTCCTGACCCGGCTCCTGTTCTACGGGTCAACTTGGTGTTGATATAGCAAACCCCTCTCCGACGTTGCCATTGAACTGGCACACATCTGGTCCTTATTTCCCGGGGCTCCATCATGACTTCCCTCGTTTCTTTCCTCAAAGTCTGCCAAGAGTTAGTACCCTTGGACTTTTTCTTCTCTCGGGGAGAAGAACAGTATAATGTTGCCTTTACACTTCAAGAACTGGAGGCAAGACGCATCTCAGCTTTGCCCGATCAATCCGGCAGTCTGGGCCTGATGACATTCATATTCGTATGTTACAACATTTACATTTCGGTACAGATGGGGGTGAGGTCCCTTGTAGTCCTCTTACACCTCTTCATCTTATTGGGGCACAAGGAGTTCTTCCCCAGCTGTGGAAAATCTGCCATTGTTCTCCCTTTTCCGCAAACCTGGTACTCAGGACATGATGCCTCCCACTATGCCCCATCACGCTCTTACAAGTGCAGTTTGCAAAGTGATGGAACGCCTCATAAATCACCGTTTAAAAATATTGGTATTTTTAGAGAACCTCACAACAGTCCTCTCCTCCGCTAGTCAATATGGCTTTCGTAAGGGTCGTTCTAAGCATCCATAGACCCCTACTACCCTTGGATACGTATGTTCGTAATGCCTTTGCGAATAATCACTCACTCAGTTTATTGCCAATTTTGTGATCCTTGAGAAGGCATATGACCACAACATTGGAGGTATAATATGTTTGGCCCAGGCCCATACCTTAGGCCTCCGAGGGCAATCTACCAATCCTTCCTTAAGAACTTTTTAACTGACATACATTTCCGTGTTCGAGTCAATAATGTTCTTTTTCACCGGACTTCGCCAAGCTGAATTGTCCCTCAGGGATGTGATTCTAATCACATACACTTTCCTCCTGCTATTAAATGATTTGGCCTCTGTTTCTTTACCACCCAATATTTGGTCATGCACTCTAGTTGAATGACCTTCGCTATTGCTTGTGCATGCGCTGACTGTCACCTTATTGCAGTTTCTCTCCAGCAGTGCGGTCGACTGTGTTTCCACATGGGCCACCAACACAGGGTTTAATATTTTCAAGTACCAAAACTCACACAAATTACTTTCACTAGACGATCTGTTTATCCTCCGATCATCCTTTGTATCCTCTATGCTCCCCTATCCCCGAACGTGATACAAGTCAGGTTTCAAGCCTTCTCTTGACCGTCGGTTAAAACACTGGAAACCTCACATTACCTCTCTGGAAAGGCAACTTGTCACAGAGCCGGCTAAAACCTTCTTAAACCCTTGCTCATCTTTCCTGGGGAGCTGACCGTGAGAACTCTGCTTTCGCCTACAATCAGCCCTCGTTTTAATCGAAACTCGATTTATGGTGACCAGATTTTATTCCGCCGGCCGTCTCCTGCTAACTCTCTCGTATAAAGCCTATTAACTCTATCCATCACCAAGGCTTACGTTTGTGCCTTGGGCTTTTCGCTCTTCTCACCCTGTTGAGAGCCTCTCTATACAGAACAAATGTTTCCATTCCTTGTCCTGATCGCCGTGAATGGCCCATTGCCTTCGTTACTATGTACCTCCTCACGATCTACCCAATCCTTCCATTTATAGAATGTCACCGATATTAGTAGAAAAAAAACATTCTTTATTTCGTTCGCTCGCCCCTGTTTGCTCCGTCCCTTTTCTCTCGCCTACATTCACTCTTGTCTTCCCCTTTCAGTTACCACCTTAATGTTTCAGTAGCATCTCACTTTTCCCTACCCCCCTGGAAGATTCCAGCTGTTTCGGTCTGTTTCTTTCTCACTCACCTGCTCGAAAGCCAACCTGCCTAGGTGGCTTCCGCTCTCTTTTTCTTGATCACTTCACACTCTCATTCTCATGCCACCGCTTTGTACACAGATGGCTCTAATCTTCAGACGGCGGTCGGATTCCGCACAGGTTTTCCCGGACAAGCGTCGTAGAGGGCATTTACTATCTTCAGCAGCATTTTACTGCGAACTGTATGCCATTCCTTGCAGCACTTATTCGTATCGCATCTTATTGCCTGTGTCATCATTTGTAGTAGTCACAGACTCCCTTAGTGCTCTCAGGCTATACGAAAATTTGATACATCCATCCCCTAGTTCCCGTATCCAACTTTGGCTACGCGTATCTCTACCAAACATAAAGATATTGTTTTTTGTTGGGTCCCTGGTCATGTCGACGTACAGGTCAATGAACCGCATACACTGCTGCGCGGTCAGCAGTAATATGACCTAACCAATTTCCTATCGAGGTGTTCCATTTCTGGGACTTATTATTGCTGCAATAGCTACCCACCTTCGCACCCGTTGGCAACAACGTTGTCAACTCTGCTCGGTAACAAACTTCATTCTATTAACCGAGCATAGGTTTACTGGCGTCTTCTTGTCATCAGTGCCGAGGATGGATACCACTCTCTCCGCCCCCGCCTTCGCATTGGCCACACTTCGTCTTAAACTCATGGGTATCTCATGAGGAGGCACCTGTTCCTCTCTGTGGCAGTGTCAAGTTCCAGTATCGATTAGCCACATTCTGTTAGACTGTGCCCTCTCTATCAACGAGCACGCAGAATTTACCTCCAACGTCCGTCTCGTTTCTCCTAGACTCTCTCTTTAAACCTCCCATCTTTGCTGATGACCCCCTTTTAATCCTGACTCTCTCATTGACTTCTTGACACGACTGATTTACTCCACAAACTCTGATGATACTTTTCGTCACTCCCCTCATCCCTACTGGTTAGTCTCTTGCAGCCCTTTACCCATTTAACCATCACTGCCCCTGCGTTATCCGTAACCTGTTGCTCATCGCATCTCACCTTTTGCACCTGATGGCCCTCGCTCCTTCCTGCCCTGCAGCGCTGTATAGTCCTTGTGGCTTAGCGCTTCTTTTTGATTATAATAATAATAAATAATATTCTTATGCAGACTTACTGCATTAATTGTTTAAAATAAATGTATAAATAATGTCAACCCATTCTTGACTCCGTATTGGAATTGTTTACTCTTGAACATCGCTCAAACATAGAACATTTCCGCTCCTTGAGCGCAATTTCAAGGTACAGTACCTTTCGTTGTGAAAGCAATCAAAATCATATCTGTTTCCTGTAGTGTATCTTCCATTCCCTCAAATGAGACCAAAAACAAAAGAATACAACCATAAAAACCATTACAAAATATACGCGCTAAATGGCTGAGAAGTGAACTTCGCTATTTATGTCTTGTTTTCTCTCATTTTTGGTGTATCTTAAAGCATCTTTCCATCATACATTGCCCCAAGTTTCAATAAATAACAGAAAAAGGCACAATAACCGCGACTGGAACGATACACAAATAACCCGCACATAGAAGAAGAGGAGTTTAACGACAACGTTTCGGTCAAACTTGGACCATTTACAAAGTCTACACTAACAGAAGTAGAATCAGGAACGGGTATAGAAAGGCAGGAAGTTTCAATAAGATAGCCCAACAAACAGCTCAGAGAAAATAATAATAATAATAATACTAATAATAATAGTAATAATAAAAATAATAATAATAATAGTAATAATAATAAATAATAGTAATAATAATAATAGTAATAATAATAATAATCATTAATCTTAATTTACTACATGAAAGGATGAGGTGAATCATAGAATTGATGAGGGGAAAAAGGGTTGAGTGGTGCACTTAGGAGTCTGTGGAGACAAAGAACCTTTGTCCTTGGAGGCAAGAGGGAATGTATGAGAGTATAGTTATACCAAATGCCTTATTGACAGTCTATGATGCACTCTTCAGTACTTGTTCTATCAGGCTGGAAATATTGCTGCAAACTAACAGCAACTTTCAAGCAGGTGAAATTGCCGACCTAGAAAATGTACAGAGAACTTTCCACGGCGCGCATAACGGATATAAAATACCTCAATTATTGGGAGCAGCTTGAGGTTCCCTAAACCTGTATTCCCTGGAACGCAGGAGGGAGAATACATGATTAAATACACCTGGAAAATCCTAGAGGGACTAGTACCGAACTTGCACACGAAATCCACTCACTACGAAAGCAAAAGACTTGGCAGACGATGCACCATCCCCCCCAATGTAAAGCAGGGGTGTCACTAGCACGTTAAGAGACCATACAATAAGTTGTCAGGGGCCCGAGACTGTTCGACTGCCTCCCAGCACACATAAGGGGGATTTACCAACAGACCCCTGGCAGTCTTCAGCTGGCACTGGACAAGCAACTAAAGTCAGTTCCGGATCAAGGCCCTGGCTGGGCTCGTACGTTTGGTTTGTGTGCAGCCAGCAGCAACAGCCTGGTTGAGTAGGCTCTGATCCACCAGAAGGCCTGAGTCACAGACCGGGCCGGGGGGGCGTTGACCCCCGGGAACTCCTCTCCAGTAAACTCCAGGTATATGGGTGTGAAGCATGGGTGATGAATGTTGCAGCAAGGAGAAGGCTGGAGCAGCGGAGATGTCATGTCTGAGGGCATGTGTGGTGTGAATATAGTGCAGAGTATTCGTAGTTTGGAAGTTAGAGGATGCGGGATATACCAAAATCTGTTGTCCAAGGGCTGAGGAAGGTTGTTGAGGTGGTTCGCACATGTATAGAGAATGGGCGAAACTGAGTGAACTCAAGAGTGTAATCAGTCTGTAGTGGAAGAAGGCGGGGATAGGGGTCGGCCTAGGAAAGGTTTGGAGGGAGGGGGTAAAGAGGTTTTGTGGTTGCAAGGGCTGGACCCCCTTTTTCCAGCAGTGCTTCCGTGAGCGTGTTTGCTAGGAGTGAATGGAGACAAATGGTTTTAATACTTGATGTGGCTGTTGTAGTTGAGCAAAGTAACATTTATGAAGGGGTTCAGGGAACCGGCAGGGGCCGGAATTGAGTCCTAGAGATTGAAGTACAGTGCCCTGCACTCGAAGGAGGGGTGTTAATGTTTTGCAGTTTAAAAACTGTAGTGTTAAAGCACCCTTCCGGCAAGACAGTGATGGAGTGAAATGATGGTGAAAGTTTTTTCTTTTTCGGGCCACCCTCCTTGATGGAATCGGCCATTGTGAATAGAAATAAAAAAAAAATATGTACATGGCATACAGGCCTAACTGGCATCAGTGCATAGTACTATATATAAAGCCAATGTTATGCCAAGCATTTCAGGCAAATTAGGTCATGTCCCAGGATGCAACCCACACAGTCCACTAACCCCAGATAACCCATTTACTGATTGGGTGAACTAGACAACAGGTGTAAAGAAACATGCCCATGTTTCCACGCTGCTGAGAATCAAATATTTACCAAAAATCATATAGGCTACCCCAACCCAGGTACTAAAATAAGCCACTGTGTTTGATTTTTTTTGGGTTGTCCGAGGTTTTTCTGCACATATCTGCTATGTTTGATAATCTATCTAGTAGAAAATAGCTTTCTGTTCAGTTTAATGTGGCTGTACGAGTGTATGTCACAGTAGCTCTGGCTGATACTACTTTACTCCGTTTTCTCTAAATCTAAGCCACCATATAGGGTACAGAATGGTACTTGTAAATCCAATCCTCTTCATTAACCTCTTCAACTGCTCGGTGTTATGCCACACATTATTCATTCTGGAGGATTTAACATGTTTTATGTTATTTATGTTGTTTATTATGTCATATTAGATCAATTATGATAGGCAAATAAGCTGTAGTGTTGAAATTAGCATAATAATAAAGCATATTCTCCTGCATCATGAAACTGAGCTCATGGCAACCAACAGTGGCTTCAAAGTCTTTAATGGACAATGTACCGTGTAGGCGTTTTACACAACGAGCAGCATGTCTTTTATTCATTGGAACCATGGCTAGGGCTAAAAGTAAGCAGGTTAAAACAATAAATGAGGAAAAAGAAACTGGAGTGACTTATGCAGCAAGTAGCGCCACCAAACAGTACCAGGAGGTTGGTGTGGCGACCCTGGAAATTTGAAATTATGCTAGCCAAAATTGGTGCCGAATAACTGAAGGAACCAAATAACTGATTGCCGGATTTGTGATGGCGGACCTGTAGTTCTCATAAAAATATTTAATAACACATGAAAAAGCCGTATGGAAGGGAAATCTTGCCATTGTGGAGAGTGTTTATTAGACTTTATATTATGTAATGCAGTTTAAAATGCATGGAAACTGGTTTTCTAAATTATTTGTATGATTGTCAGACACAGCAACAACTTGGGATCTTGATGTAGGGAATTCTTCAGTGCTGATCTAAACTATAGTCATGACCTACTTACACTAGTGGATTTGTCCAATGGTGATGCTACCTCCAACTGCTTCACCTCGCCTGTCTGCAGTATACAACATTTCTTCACTTAGTGACGTACTCGTTTACAGACGACTCGGACTTGCGATGGGCTGTCTGACCAGTTTGCATACCTAAGTAATGAATATTAGAGCTGATTTCCTCTATTCTGTTTATTGCAATATACAGTACACTACTGTATAAACATTTAAAAATATACCAGAAATGTTATATATGGTACAAAGGTGACATTAAAACAATATCAAAGATGGTTGACACAAACCCACTACCATTATAGTATGCTCCTCACTTAGCGACGAATTCGTTTACCGACCCTGGTCTTAGGAACGGAACTCCATTGTTAAGTGAGGAGGGCTGCATAAGCCCCTCTCCTCCAGGCATATACTTCACTTTTGTCAAGTTTGATGGAGTGAAGACATCTTCAGGCTATGGGACTGATTACCTCAAATTTTTCCCTCCTCATCCACTCTTCTTCTCTGTACTGGACTGAGGAAGCCACTGGTTAATGAAACATTTCTACAGTAAAGATACATAAATGTTGCTCAAATGTCTTATTCATCTAAACATTATTTACAACCCGTCTAAATTAGCATTGCATATAAGAATTCATACAAGAAAGAATAATCTTCTCAGTTTGTGGTCCAGAATATTTTTCCATTTGATGACTAACTTTTACATTAAAAACAAGTAATCAAAATAATGAGTGATTTTATTGTGCTACAAAAATTTCTAGACCTTTATTGTTATCTATAGACTGTGTAAAAATATTGAATGGTAACAGTACAAAAGTATGTGTATGAGGTCCCAACTACTGACTATGTTAGTTAGGTTAGGTTCGTCAGAAACAGGACAAATGTTTCCTGACGGGGGTCTTAGTCAGATGATGACCCCCCTTTTGGAGCTTTTGGTCAACTGACCGAGGCCTTCCGCTGGCTTTACCGTTCACCCCTTTAAAATTATGGTCATTTATAACCATTGTTAAAAAACTACTGACTATTCAGAACATTATGGGGAAGTAATAAATATGTATTTAATCTGTTTTCTAATAATAGGTTGCAATTTTGACTAAACTGAAATTCACTTGCTTCTGCCCCACTTTAACTCTTAAACTGTCCAAATATTGATCTACATTCACGTGCGTAACACTGACATAGATTACGTTCATGTGCGTAGCGCTCTGAGCAAAGATCACGTTCATGTGTGTAGCGCTCTGAGCATAGATCTACGTTCAGTGCGTAGCGCTCTGAGCATAGATCTACGTTCATGTGTGTAGCACTCTGAGCATAGATCTACGTTCATGTGCGTAGCGCTCTGAGCATAGATCTACGTTCATGTGCGTAGCGCTCTGAGCATAGATCTACGTTCATGTGTGTAGCGCTCTGAGCATAGATCTACTTCATGGGTGTAGCGCTCTGAGCATAGATCTACGTTCATGTGTGTAGCGCTCTGAACATAGATCTACGTTCATGTGTGTAGCGCTCTGAACATAGATCTACGTTCATGTGTGTAGCGCTCTGAACATAGATCTACGTTCATGTGTGTAGTGCTCTGAGCATAGATCTACGTTCATGTGCGTAGCGCTCTGAGCATAGATCTACGTTCATGTGTGTAGCGCTCTGAGCATAGATCTACGTTCATGTGTGTAGCGCTCTGAGCATAGATCTACGTTCATGTGTGAAGCGCTCTGAGCATAGATCTACGTTCATGTGTGTAGCGCTCTGAACATAGATCTACGTTCATGTGTAAGCGCTCTGAGCATAGATCTACGTTCATGTGTGTAGCGCTCTGAGCATAGATCTACGTTCATGTGTGTAGCGCTCTGAGCATAGATCTACGTTCATGTGTGAAGCGCTCTGAGCATAGATCTACGTTCATGTGTGTAGCGCTCTGAACATAGATCTACGTTCATGTGTGAAGCGCTCTGAGCATAGATCTACGTTCATGTGTGTAGCGCTCTGAGCATAGATCTACGTTCATGTGTGTAGCGCTCTGAACATAGATCTACGTTCATGTGTGAAGCGCTCTGAGCATAGATCTACGTTCATGTGTGTAGCGCTCTGAACATAGATCTACGTTCATGTGCGTAGCGCTCTGAACATAGATCTACGTTCATGTGCGTAGCGCTCTGAACATAGATCTACGTTTTTTTCGTGTTTTCAAATGGAGAAAATAAAGGTTGGAAGCGCTATGCACGTGAATGTAGATCTATGTTTGGACAGTTTAAGGGTTAACATACTATATAAATTAAATTTATATAGTATGTATTATTTTTATGAATAATAATAATAATACATACTATATAAATTTAATATTTGTCATCATGTCTGCAAATAAGATGCCCTGTAGCTGGGTTGGTAGCACACTCAGCTTACACATTGAAGTTCATGGTTTGATACCTGGTACAGGTGGAAACATTTGGGTGTCTCCTTGAGACACCTGCTGTCCATGTGCTTCTAGCAACAACTAGGTACCTGGGTGTTAGTCAGCTGGTGTGGGTGATATCCTGGAGACAAAATTAACCTAAGATGCAGGAAATGCTCTGCATAACCAGGGGCTTCTATATAGTATGTATGTCATTGATGTCAGCTATGATCTGTATAAGTTGTATCATGTACTTGTAGAAATAGATAAATAAAGGATGTAGAAACAAACCACAGAATAAGTAGGACTCGAACCTGTGGCAAGTGAGTCCTAAGACTTGCAGGCCAGTGTGTTATCTACTTGACCATGGCAGCCTGATATTCAGTCAACTACAGTGGAACCTCGGTTTTTGTATGCCCTAGATTGTATGTAAAACTATAGTTATTCTCTATAAAATATTTTTTTTTTAATATTTTTGGGTGTATGGAACAGATTAATTGGATTTACATTATTTCTTATGGGAAATATTGCTTCAGTTTTTGTATGATTCAGGTTTTCGTCAGACTTTTTCGAACGGAGTAATCACGAAAACCAAGGATACACTGTATATTTCTATACCCCTATAGGGAAGTTGACATGGGCCACCACTGTGACCACAAATGTTGACATCCCTATGGTATATAGAAATATACCTAGTTGGATGAATCTTAGTAGATCAGCATGGTCCAGTGGATAGCACACAGGTCTGCAAGTTTTAGGACTAATTTGCTGTGAGTTCGAGCCACATCTGCTCTGTATATTAATATTTGTTGTCAGTAAGATTAGGTAAGGTTAGGGTTGGTTAAGTTAGGTTAGGTTAGGTAAGGTCTGGTTAGGTTAGGTTAGATTAGGTTAACTTAGCTTTGGGTAAGTTAACATATATTTACCAAGAGAGCACTGGACAGGCACCTAAAGTCAATACCTGACCAACCAGGCTGTGGTTCATATGTCAGTTTGCGTGTGGCCAGCAGTAACAACCTGGTTGATCAGGAATTCTTCAACACTTGTCCAACCTTTGGACAAAAATCTACTTACACTGGTGGATGGTTGCACTGTGACTCCACCTCCTCCTGCTTCCACTCACCTGACTACAGCAAAGAGTGGAACCCTTGTATCCACTGATTCAGTATCCACGATTTCAGTAAGTAAGTTTATTCAGGTATACACAAATACAGTTACATAGATTATCATACTTAGCAGCATATGTGTAGAGAACCTGGGATAACCCAAAAAAGTCAGAGTGACTTATTTCCATGGTTTACTGTGGCTCAAAAATGCCTGTTAATTTTGCATAATATTTTTTTTTATTATCACACTGGCCGATTCCCACCAAGGCAGGGTGGCCCGAAAAAGAAAAACTTTCACCACCATTCACTCCATCACTGTCTTGCCAGAAGGGTGCTTTACACTACAGTTTTTAAACTGCAACATTAACACCCCTCCTTCAGAGTGCAGGCACTGTACTTCCCATCTCCAGGACTCAAGTCCGGCCTGCCGGTTTCCCTGAATCCCTTCATAAATGTTACTTTGCTCACACTCCAACAGCACGTCAAGTATTATGCATAATAATGACCCCAAAATACAATAGAGAAGCTGGCAGTTCTTCATAGCTGTAAAGTGCTTCCCATTAGTGAAAAAGTGACAAATCTCCACTTTTTGTGCATAATTTACCAATTAAACTTTATAATAAGTATGTATAGGACTTACAAATACGGTTTGCTACTATCTACAGTTTAGGTATCCATTGCAGGCCCTTGGAATGTATCCCCTGACCAGTGGCAGCTCGTAGCTAAATTAGTGGAGGTGCTGCTTCAGAAATGCACAGTTCCATACAAGGATTTTTGTATTTTTTCATGTACTAGGGGATTTCATGTACTACTGACATTAAGCTTAAGGATTATATAATGTACAAGTATAAAGAAGGAATTAAAGAAAAAAGTCTCATTATATTGAATGTTATAGATAATATCGAGTGAAAATAAGTGGTGCTGTAGTTTCGTAGTGCCTATAGACGAGCCGCCACTGCCCCTGACTACATATGTGCTGTACTTTCTTTAAGACTGATGGAGTGAACACCTCAGTTCCAGGATGATGGACTGATTACCTTAAACTCCTCCTCTTTTTACACCTTTCTTCTTTGTACTGGACTGATGAAGTCAATGTGGGATGCAACATTTCCTCAGTAAAGATTCCTATATGTTGCACATGTGTCTCATTCTTCAACTTATTGGTTTTCTAAACTACTTATCACAAAACACCCAGGTGCCTACTTAGTTGCTGGGTGAATGGGGACAGCAGGTGTATGGAAACACACTCAGTGTTGTCAGGAAGTGGAATAGTCTAGCAAATGATGTAGTGGAGGCAGGAACCATACATAGCTTTAAGACGAGGTTTGATAAAGCTCAGGGAGCAGAGAGAGAGGACCTAGTAGCGATCAGTGAAGAGGCAGGGCCAGAAGTTGAGTCTCAAGTCCTGCAACCACAATCAGGTGAGTACAATTAAGCAAGTGTGTGAGATCAGAGGGTTACCTACCAGGCCACGGGACAAGGCAAGTTGTGGTTGTGTGGCTTACGGTTGTATCTCATTCTTTCTCTCATTTATTTTTCTTTTATTTATGTATAGTTAACAAACAAATAATAAAAACTGAGTGTCCCACATTTGGTAGAGTGCTGCACATAATACAATAATCCCTTTGATAAACTCGGGGCTTATGTTCCTGAGAATCATTGTGTAAATTAAAATAACATAATGTGAATTTAAGAGCACCTGGAAAAAATAGGATTATGTTCCAGACACCAGCATTTTATCCCTTACATTTTTGTTTACATTTGTACATTGTAAAAATTACTACAGGCTAACTCGCCTCACATATTGTTAGTCATTACTTTAATAATCTGTAGAGTGTGGTGAGCATTAATGTGTGCCATCTGCATCAAATTTCATATAGCTAAAGAAATTGCTTAACCCTTTGAGGGTTGACAGGCCCTCTCTGAGACTTGTTCTCAGGGTCGGCCAAATTTAAAAAAAAAAAAAAAAAAATTCTTACGAAAAGATAGAGAATCTTTTCCCGATCATAATGACACCAAAATTATGAAATTTGATGGAAATCTTATGGAATTATACTCTCGCGAAGTTAGCGGTCTCGGCGATGTTTACGCATCGGCGATTTTGGCCAATTTGAGTCCCATTTTCGGCCAATTCCACTGCACTAGTCGACAAAAAACATAAATATTTCGCTAGAACTCCATTTTTTCTTGCGAATGAGTGCAAGAAACCATCTATTTACCAATTTCAACTATCCAGTACAGTGGTCAGAATTTAGCAATTTTGCCAATTTCACACAAATTTCAAAAGATGCCAATTTCCGAATAGGGTCCAGAATAAACAAGAAAGACATACCTGGCACTAAAATGACATTTCCTTTGTTCATTAGTCACGTCCCCACGCCTCTCTTACATTCTTTTGCTTTCCACTTTGAATTTTTATTCTCACAAAAAATAGAAGATTTACTGTTATGCAGACTACTGCATTAGTGTAAAAAAATGGTATAAATAATATTGGCGCACTTGCAAAAAGAATATTAGACTCACCAATTGACGTGTATTAGACGCTTGGCATGATTTGTTTACCTTTGAACTTTGGTAAAAATCAAACATTTCTGCTACTTTGAGCTCAATTTCAAGGTACTTTTCATTATAAAACCAGTCAAAATCATCTCAATTTCTGTAATATGTCTTCCATTCTATAAAATGAGACCACGAAAACTAGAATACAACAATAAATACCATACGAAAATATAGTGCAAAGTCGCTGTTTTATTCCAAAAAAACGGTCAAAGATTTTTTTTTTTCTCATTACGCACTGTGTGCTGCAGGATTTTTTTTTATACTGTGCACACTGACCACATAGACCCATTCTTTCATATGTAGGCCTACCGGCTTTCTCCCACTAGATTTGAGGGCGCTAGAATTTAGGCGTACTAGTACGTCAAAAATCCTGGGTCTTAAGCCATACTAGTACGGCCGAAACCCTCAAAGGGTTAATCAACTGAGTCACTCTGAAGAGGAATCTGTGTTATAAGTTGATTATGCTTCTTAACTCAAACCATCCAGTACTAAGCTTTCAAAGATAAATGTATGTGAAAAATTCAGTGCCAAGAAAATGTTTTGTGGGAGACAATATCAGTACAGTAGACCATCATTTAACCTTTTCAGGGTTTTGGCAGTACTAGTACGGCTTACGCACCAGGGCCCATGACGTACTAGTACAGTGGACCCCCGGTTAACGATATTTTTTCACTCCAAAAGTATGTTCAGGTGCCAGTACTGACCGAATTTGTTCCCATAAGAAATATTGTGAAGTAGATTAGTCCATTTCAGACCCCCAAACATACACGTACAAACGCACTTACATAAATACACTTACATAATTGGTCACATTCGGAGGTAATCGTTATGCGGGGGTCCACTGTACTCATAAATTCTAGCGCCTTCAAATCTAGTGAGAGAAAGCTGGTAGGCCTACATATGAAAGAATGGATCTATGTGGTCAGTGTGCACAATATAAAAAAATCCTGCAGCACACAGTGCGTAATGAGAAAAAAAAAACTTTGACCGTGTTTTTGGATTAAAACAGCGAATTTCCACTATATTTTCATATGTTATTTATTGTTGTATTCTAGTTTTCCTGGTCTCATTGTATAGAATGGAAGACATATTACAGAAATTGAGATGATTTTGACTGGTTTTACAATGAAAAGTACCTTGAAATTGAGCTCAAAGTAGCAGAAATGTTTGATTTTTACCAAAGTTCAAAAGTAAATAAATCATGCAAAGCGTCCAATACACGTCAACTGGCAAGTAATATTCTTTCACAAGTGTGCCGATATTATTTATACCATTTCTACACTAATGCAGTAGTCTGCGTAACAGTAAATCTTCTATTTTTTGCGAGAATAAAAATTCAAAGTGGAAAGCAAAAGAAATGTAAGAGGGGCCTGGGGATGTGACTAATGAACAGAGGAAATGTTATTTTAGTGCCAGGAATGTCTTGTTTATTCTGGACCCAATTTGGAAATTGGCATCATTTGAAATTTGTGTGAAATTGGCAAAATTGCTAAATTCTGACCACTGTATTGGATAGTTGAAATCGGTAAATTGGTGATTTCTTGTACTCATTCGATAGAAAATATGGAGCTCTAGCAATATAGTTATGATTTTTGTCGACTAGTAAATTGGAATTGGCCGAAAATAGGGCTCAAAGTAGGCAAAATCACTGATGTGTAAACATCGTCGAGACCGCTAACTTTGCGAGAGCATAATTCCGTAAGTTTTCCATCAAATGTCATACTTTTGGTGTCATTATGATTGGGAAAGGATTCTCTATCTTTTCATGAGAAAAAATAATTTTTTTTTTTTGAAATTTGGGGGACCCTGAGAACAAGTCTCTGAGAGGGCCTGTGGACCCTCAAAGGGTTAAAATTAACACGGTAGTTACGTTCCTGAAAATGCCATGGTAGTCAAAACTGTGTAAAACATACTGAAGAACTTACAGGAAAAATAGGGTTATGTTCCCTGGAACCTCCAAAAAGCCAAACAACTTTTTTACAGACAAACATCTTACAAAAATAAAAGTGAGTATGTAATTGTGGTTCAATGTCATGATATATTGTGTTTTCACTGCTTAATACTATAAATGCAAAAGAAATAATAGTATTTCTTACCTTAAATTTTAGGTGCTGGTGTTCGTCAATCATTGTCGAGAGTGGAGAGTTATGCTGTGGCTCTACTGGGCTGAGTTGGATAGTAGAGGTTCTGGTACTGAAGTGGATGGTTGTACTGGAGAGTGCATAAATTGGATTTCTGGGCTATTTTACCCCCACAGTATATTTTACAGCTAACGATAAGGTATCAGCTGCAGTAGACAGTGTTTCAGAGTACTGCTTCTAGATTTGTCAGGGTCCTCCTCAGTGAAAAAGTAACTTTAAGTCAGTCATGTCAGTCAATAAATCAGTCAAGTTAGTCAGTAAGTCAGTCAGTAAATAAGTCAAGTCGGTCAATCAAGTCAACCAGTCATTCAAGTCAATCAGTAAGTCAGTCAGTTAATCATCAAGTTTAATAATTCAGTCATTGAAATCAGTAAGTTAGTCAAGTTAGTCAGTCAGTCAAGTCAGCCAGTCAAGTCAGTTATTCATCACACAAACTCATATATATTTACCTCATTCTTTTAAATTGTACAGACTGATGCTTCATTAAGGCCTCTTGTCTAATACATCTCTATTTTCTTTGTTAACTCTTATGACTTAAATGCTTATACCTTTTCTTGTCACTTCCAGCAACAACGGTATGCCTACTGGGTGCCATGATTGCTTGCCAGTTACAGGATATGACAATTAAAATATCAAAACACTATTCACAAACACAGCTAGTTCCTAACACAACGGAACTGGACACATATGAACGAATGTTGGGATGGAAGTGGGCACGCACTCCAAATTTTTCCCTTCCTGCAAACTGAACCGTGTTAAGTTAATTTTACGGTGTTATACAAAAATATGCCACAATTCTTCAATAGTGCTATAACCAAAACGTGCCAGACAAAACCATGTTAAACGACGGTCTACTGTATAAGTGAACATTTTGATAATATAATCCCTACATCTATACTAAATTCTACCACACAATTTGGATCTCACCACTTCCACACTAAATGTAGATATTCCAAAGATTGGGTTGTCAGTTAGTAGTTTGAGAACAATAATATGAAAAGAACTTCAATTGAACTTTATTGACTTAAGACTTAGGGAGACTGACACAAGTCAGTCCATCTATCATCATTCCATCATGCAGGAGGAGCCACATGTCTACGGTACATCCAACAAAATAAGCAGACTCTTGGATGTCACTACTGCCCGGCTCCGGCTGGGTTACGAGTATCTTTTGCAGGTTAAATCACCACCACCAGATATAGACCAAACAAAATGTAAACTTTGCCAGATGGACTATTGTCACACCCTGCGTCATTATGTACTGGAGTGCAATAAAATTAATGAATTTAGAAACAACTCACTCAGAAGTGTTCAAGAAATGGCGAAGTATTTTATCCACAGTGGTATATTACAGACCATTCTGGAGAAATACCCTGACTTTGCTAGCTGTAAATAATGCATTACCACGTGTGTGTGTGTGTGTGTGTGCTCACCTATTTGTACTCACCTATTTGTGGTTGCAGGGGTCGAGTCATAGCTCCTGGCCCTGCCTCTTCGCTGATTGCTACTAGGTCCTCTCTCTCCCTGCCCCATGAGCTTTATCATACCTCGCCTTAAAACTATGTATGGTTCCCGCCTCCACTACATCACTTTCTAGGCTATTCCACAGCCTGACTACTCTATGACTGAAGAAATACTTCCTAACATCCCTTTGATTCATCTGAGTCTTCAACTTCCAATTGTGACCTCTTGTGTCTGTGTCCCATCTCTGGAACATCCCGTCTTTGTCCACCTTGTCTATTCTGCACAGTATTTTATATGTCGTTATCATGCTCCCCCCTGACCCCCTGTCCTCCAGTGTCGTCAGGCCGATTCCCCTCAACCTTTCTCATAGGACAATCCCCGTAGCTCTGGGACTAGTCTTGTGCAAACCTTGCACTTTCTCTAATTTCTTGACGTGCTTGACTAGTGTTGATTCCAAACTGGGGCTGCATACTCCAGTATGGGCCTGACGTAAATGGTAAAACAGAGTCTTGAACAAATCCTTACTGAGGTATCGGAATGCTATCCATAGGTTTTGCCAGGCGCCTGTATGCTGCAGCAGTTATCTGATTGATGTGTGCCTCAGGAGATTGCTTGGTGTTATACTCACCCCCAGATCTTTTTCCTTGAGTGAGGTTTGCAGTCTTTGGCCATCTAAACTATAAATTTTGTCTGCAGTCTTCTTTGCCCTCCCCAATCTTCATGACTTTGCATTTGGCAGGGTTAAACTCAAGGAGCCAGTTGCTGGACCAGGGTTGTTTGCCTGTCCCCGGTCTCTTTGTAGTCCTACCCCCGATCCTCATCCGATTTCATTCTTCTCATTACTTCACATCATCTGCAAACAAGGACACTTCAGAGTATCCCTTCCGTAATGTCGTTCACATATACCAAGAACAGCACAGGTCCTAGTACTGACCCCTGTGGAACCCCGCTTGTCACTGGCGCCCACTCTGACACCTCGTCACATACCATGACTCGTTGTTGCCTCCCTGTCAGGGATTCTCTGATCCATTGAAAGTGCCTTTCCTGTTATGTGTGCCTGATCCTCTAGCTTTTGCAGTAACCTCTTGTGAGGAACTGTGTCGAAGGCCTTCTTGCAGTCCAAAAAAATGCAGTCGATCCACCCCTCTCTCTCTTGTCTTACTTCTGTCACCTTGTCATAAAACTCTAGTAGGTTTGTGACACAGGATTTTCTTTCCCTGAAACCGTGCTGGTTTTCAGTTAACACTGTTTCTTTCCAGGTGCTCCACCACTCTCCTCCGATGATCTTCTCCATGACCTTGCATACTATGCACATTAGTGATACGGGTCTGTAGTTTAGCGCCTCATGTTTGTCACCCTTTTAAAAATTGGGACTACATTTGCCATCTTCCATACCTCAGGAGTTGCCCAGTTTTCAAATGATGTGTTTGAAGATCTTTGTTAATGGCACACACAATATCTCTGCTCCCTCTTTAAGGACCCTGGGGAGATGTCTGGTCCCACCACCTTTGAGGTGTCAAGTTTTGCATAGCAGCTTCTTCACCTCCTCCTTGGTTATATGTACCTCATCCAGCACTTGCTGGTGTACCCCCCTGTTTCCCGATTTTCCCGAAGTCCTACTGGTTTCCACCGTAAATACTTCTTTAAATCTCGCGTTGACTCCTGACATACCTCTCGGTCCCTTCTTGTGAATTCCCCATCACCCTTCCTCATCTGAATTACCTGGTCCTTGACTGTTGTTTTCCTCCTGATGTGGGGTGTACAACAGCTTCGGGTCAGTCTTGACTTTTGATGCTATGTCATTTTCTTATTGTCGCTGAGCCTCCCTTCTTATCTGTGCATATTCATTTGGGGCCCCTTGGGCTAATCTCTTTATTTTCCTGAGATCTCTGTCTTCTGTACCTTTTCCATTCTCTAGTACACCTAGTTTTTGCTCCCTACACCTTTGGGTGAACCAAGGACTCGTTCTGTTCTTCCCTTTAAATTACTGTTTCCCTTGGGGAGCAAACCCTCCTCTGTCTCCTTGCATTTTGTTGCCACATAGTCCATCATTTCTTGTACTGGTTTTCCTGTCAGTTTCTCTCTCCCATGAATGTCTTGAAGGAAGTTCCTCATGCCTGATATTTTCCCCTTTTGTAGTTTGGTTTTTCCTGCCCTATTCCTGCTACTCTCTCCACTTGGAGCTCAACTATTAGTCGAAGCACAGAACCACATGATCACTAGTCCCAGGGGCCTTTCAACATGATATCCTCGATGTCCAAACTACTCAAGGTGAATACAAGGCCCCAGCCCTTGCTGGTTCGTCCTCTCCTCTCGGTAGTGCTCTAACATGTTGATGCATGAGGTTTTCCATCCCAAACATCCACATCTTGGCTCTCCATGTTTTGGGACCCCCCATGGGCTCTAGGTTTTCCCAGTAAATCTCCTTGTGATTGAAATCACCCATAACTAGTAACTTTGCTCCCCCCATGTGTGCTCTCCTGGCCACCTCGGCTAGTGTGTCGACCATTGCTATGTTGCTCTCATCGTATTCTTCTCTTAGCCTCCTGCAGTTCTGGGTGGGTTGTACATTACTGCAATTATCACCTTATGTCCCTCAACTGGGTTGTTCCTATAAGTAGTCCCTTTCGCCTGTGCCATCCATTCCTTTCCATTTTCTCAAAACCCCACTGGCTTTTAATGAGGCAGTGCAACTCCTCCTCCCCCCTCTCCTCCCTCTGTCTTTTCTGAGGATTGATATCCGGATGGAAAGGTTGAATCTGTTATTATTCGGTGAGTTTTGTTTCTGTGAGTGCTATTTTGTCTGGGGATGTCTCCTTGATTCTTTCATGCAACGTCTCATACTTATTTGTTATTCCATCTGCATTTGTATACCAATATCTTCAACTTCTTTTATAAGACTGTGGTCTGGAGGTGTATTGGGGTTGGGGAAGTAGGAGACCTGATAAGGAACTATGGGTGGTTGCTTTGGGGTGGAGTTTGTAATGCAGTGGGGGGGCATTGGATGTGGCATGGGTGTTTTGGTTTAGAGTGTTTGGTTGCACTGGGTTGACCTGGTTGGGAGGCTTCTATAGGAAGTTGTGAGGGAGGCTGTATTTGATCTTCCTGTGTCTGGGATCTCCTGTCTGGGCTTCTCCAAACCCCCTCTCTTCCTCCTTTCACCTTTGTACCATCCTCTCAGTTCTGCCTTTCTTCTTGTGTTCTGTCGCAGTCGAGATACACCTCCTGTATGCCAGCATTCCCTTAATCATGCTTTCTCCTGCAGGATCCTGTTCCGATCGTTTCTCCCTTTTGGGGGTCACTTCACTGGCCGGGTTTTTTTTTTTACAAACTCCCCCAAATTTCTCCAAAAATTTTTCCAGCGGGGTCTGTCTTTTCCCCTTTTGCTTTCATGATGCTTCAATTGCTTTTTTTCCCCTTGTTTTTTTGCTTCATATTTTTTCCCCTTCAACTCCTGGAGCCCATACACAAAGACTGACCTAAACCCTTTCATTCTCCCACTGCATATCCCGTGTACCCCTCATTCAATTTTTTTTCCCTCCTTGCACTTTCCTTTCCCTTTCATTTTTCACACAAATGTTTTGGGCCATCCTGTCATTTTCCCTTTTTGGGGCTTTCCCGGGGCTCGCTTGTCTTTAGGGCCCCACATAAGCTTACTCTTTCATTTACACAGTCCCACTGATTGAGTTCACTGCAGTTTTGCTTCTTTTTCCCTACATCCCCTTATTTGTGATGAGGTAGCATCCTTTTTGCAATCCCAAAATTTTCTTTAGTTCTTTAGGCTGTTTTCAGTTTTTTCAGTTCCTCTTCTAAACTCGTATCCTGTGTGTGGTGTGTGTGGTGGGGGTTGTGGTGTTGTGGGTGTGTGTGTGTGTGTGTTTTGGGTGTGTGGCGTGCTTGTGTTATGCATATATTATTACCTCATTGTATGTGTCTGTGCGTGCGCCCTGGTTGTTGCGTACCCCTCGTGGGGGTGTATGACCCCCCCTTAAATTTGTATTTTAACTTTATTCCAATTTACCAGGGTGTGGCCCCATAGGGGGGTTCATTACTTTTAATTTTTCTGGGGGGGGGGGTTTTTCCGATTGTGACCAGACACCGGGATTCATCCCTTTTGTGACTATTCAGCTACAAAATTTTTGAGGTCCATCCCTGGACCCAATTATGTCCCTCTGAAATTTTTTTGACTACCCCCCCAAAGGAGGGGTATGGGGCGCAAAATAAAGATTTTAAACAACATCTCCCACTAAAAGGGAAGGGACCCAAAAAAAAAAGAAACAAAAGAAATCAAAAAATCATAAGACATGTTCAAAAAAACCCAGTATGGGGGATGATTTAACCGCGGTGAGGAGCCAAAAACCCACCTCGGGGGCCCCTTCTCAATAAATTCATCCCCTAGGGGACCTGGGGTTTTTTCCCGGAGAAGTTTCCGGGGGGCAACGCCCCCCGCATCCGGTCTGTACCAAGGGCCCCCGGGGATCAGAGCCGATCAACCAGGCTGTTTTCTCTGGCGCACGCAAAACCATGTACGAGCCACAGCCCGGCGTCAGGAACCACTTTAGGTGCTTGTCCGTGCCATTGAAGATGCCAGGGTCGTTGGAATCCCCCTTATGATGCTGGAGGGGTTGAACATTTTCGGGCCCCTGACACTTTTGTATGGGCTCTTTCCCATGACACCCCTGCTTTCATTGGGGGGGGTTGCATCTCTCCATCTTTTGCTTTTTAGCGATGATTTTTTTGGGCAAATTCGGTACTATCCCTCAGGGTTTTCCAGGGGATATAATCTGTTTTTCCCCCCCCGCCTGCGTTCCAGGGAAAAACAGATTTTGGGAAACCCAAGCGCTCCCCTAATTGAGGGTTTTTTTCTCCTTATGCCGCCTAAAATTCTCTGACTTTTCTAGGCCCCATTGGAAGGGAGCATAGGCACCACTGGATCACAAATGTAAATTTTTTTTTAGATCTCCACACCATGGGAATTCATCTCAAAAAACCCTTTAATTTGTGGTGACAGTGGGGCCCATACTAACCCTCCAATTGCGTATAAATAACCAATTGGTAAACTTTTTTTTAGCCCGCGGCCCGTGGCTAGGGGCCAATCTTGAGTTTTACGGCTTCCCCTGGGTTCAATTCCCGCCCAACTGTTTTTTTAAGGAACAAAAGGGTTTACCTTTAATACATTTAGTAATTTATACGAGAGAAAGATTATACCTTTGTTCCTGACATTTCAGTTTTACTCTTTTGACATCACGGCTTACGTGGAAGAATTCTTCTCTGGTTCCCCTGGGGCTTGAAAATTTAATTCAATAAAAATGTAGCATTACAATAAATGACACCTTGAAAACCGTGTCAGGAAACTATACACCAACCACTCAATTTTTGGGTTTCCCGCAAAGTTGTAAGATTTCAGATTTTTTTTGGTTCTTAATTCCTCGGGAAAAAAATTTTCCTTTCTTTACATTGTTGGGTTCTCTTTCTAATAAAGGGGGGTGATGTGGGGCCCGGGGTAGACTTTAAAAAATTGGCAGAAGCATGAGCTACCACCATCACTTACCCCCATCACTTACCACCATCACCATCATTTTCCAACTTCAGTAAAAAACACCATATATTATTGGCCATATGACAAGTGGTTTACTAAATTAATATGCTCTGGAATAACAGGGAAGGCACTACAATGGATCACTGTGAAGGCTTACTCAGCCCTGTAACAACTTCACACAGTATTACCAAGGCTGGCTCCTCCTCAGGAAAATTAATGAATAGAAAAAGAAATAATAACAGACAAACATAAACACTTTATTATATAGAAAATGTAAAATATAAAACACTTAAATATGAAATATTAATCCTACATTAAAAAAAAGGAAAAATTAAAAATTTAAATGAAATCTGAATTCACAACGCTAATAATATATGGTTGTCTGGTGTTTGGTGACACTGTGTGTTTGAAATCCTAGCCGTGCTGATGATGGGTGGGGCGCAGGTGTTTGGTTACACCCACTGGCTAGTTCTCTCACATAAGCCATGAGTATTAGTCCTGATGACAGGAAATCAGGTTCTTTACCACTTTGCAATGATGATGGGTTACGTCCTGCAATTTTGTACAGGTGCACAGGTAATTAAATCCAAAAGGGGAAGTCTCAGGACATTAGTCCATCTCCATCAGTTTTTTCTCGTTATTGACAGTTGACCCTCTCTGTCATCCAAGCTGAAAAGATAGACAGGTTACCCACGTGCTTAAAAAATCACTCTCTCCATGATAAAGTACAATACCTAAAAGAATGTAGTGATTATTACCAACAGTCAACTTAGAGCAAGACCTGAAAGGACTAAGTTTTATTATTGGTCGAAAGTGAAGCTTTCAAACAAAAATCCACTAGAATACAAGGCAGGCAATGTATCTTAAAGTAGTGCTGGGAGTCTGGGAGTCTAGTGATTACTGTTTGGACCGGAGCCCCACACGTCACCTCTCGGGTGGGAAGGGGGGAAGAAGAGGGGAAAGGGATACGGGAGCTAGACTGAACCCTACCTTAACAAGCAACCCTGGCAATCAAACTGATCACTTTAGGGGTGGGGGAGAATAGGGCGGGAGCTGGACTTACCCTACCCTTAACAAGTACCGGCAATGAAACTATTGTCATAATAATACTCCCTCGCTGATACTCATCCTATCTATTGAACTTTATCCCTCACACACCCCTCCTCCCCATACCAAAGACTTATAGTCAAGAGTATAAGAAAGGCGAGGAAAAAGTTCTAACATATGGAAGTCGTGTAAGGCAAGAAATCTTCTACTGACTGTCACAACTAACCAGTCAGAGAAATAATTGGATGACCCATTGATAAACACAATATGGATCTTAAAAACCTGGAGTTTACCTGAAAGTGCCCAATGTCCCACCACAAGAGCGACTGTTGGTTCCCTTCAAGTTTCTAGGTATTCAAAGATTGTGGTCCGTTTTCGAAAATGAATTCTTTTCCCCAGCAAATAAAATTTAAGTTTGGAGATACCCCCACAAGGGCCAAACATTCCTTTTCTAATGGTTGAATGTATCTCGTTTCTTGGGAAGGAGTTTTCCGGCTTAGAAGCATATACAGGGAAGAGGAGTACCGTCATGATTGTATTGTAACACTCTGCACCTAAAGCCAGTATTGGAGGCACATTCTTAAACAAAATGATTTTATTAATATCTGAAATCTAAGTAAAGGGTCTTTCGAAAAGATACTTTTAATCTCATAAACTTTTTCCCGAGCTACGTCGGAAGTTCAAGTGGTTCCTTCACAGACTTTTTAAGGAAGTTCAGATAAGATGCCTGTAAGATCAGTAAGGTTCGGGATAAACCGTGCATAAAAATTTACATAACCAGAAAGCTACGCATGAGTTTCTTGGTTTTGGGAAATTTAAATTCTAATAAAACATTGATCTTACTAGGGAGAGGCCTGCAGAAATTTATTAGAAAGTATCAGTCCAAGGATTATCTAAATCTTGTTATAACCCAAGAAGATTTCTTCTTCGGCATGGCAGTGAGGCCATGTGAGCATAACCTCACAAAACTGATGTTAATGTTTGATATGTTCGCCCCACGTGGAATCCATTACGTAAAGTTATCAAAATAAACTGAAACATTTGGCTATTACCCAAGACCTTTCTCATCAGTCTCACGTAGGTATCACAGGGCAGTTACCAAACTGAAGTCATAGTTCTATATTGCAAAACAGTCCTTGGTGTGTAGGAAAGCGTTGTGACTGCTTAGAGATGGATCAACATTACTTATGATATGCCTGCGCAATATCAATCCCTCTGAAAAGAAGGAAGCATCATAAAATTTGTGTAGATCGCTATCTATTAAGGGCATAGGCTCAGCATCCCCACCGAGTTATAGCATTAAGGCCTCTGCAGTCAATTAGCAAGTTCTATATGAATTATCCCTCCTTCTTAACCATGACACTGGTGAACGAATATGAATATAACTGAAGGTTCAATGATCTTTAGTTTTTAATTAATTTGTTCCTACTTCTCGGTCCAAATGCAGCCCTAAGGTGAACTGGAACTGGTATAATTTTCGTTTGATAGGAATTGTCCGTCACAAATCAATCTTATGGACTTCTGTGAAGGTAACACCTGGAATATCAGTAAAGACAGTCTGAAAAGTTTTATCACACATTGAAGTAGTTTCATGTCTCTTATGGTCATGCCAAGGATTTCATTAATATTAATGGTGGTTGCGCCCGAGTGGTCATAGTCTACAAGTCATGTATTTCTTCATCATAGTCTAAGTTAGAGGTGCCTATTTCGCACACTTTTACATTGTCTCAGTTGTTTTATTTATCAGGTTCGTGTGTAAAAAACTAAGTACAATGTTATTAAGGCAGTTAACCCGAATTTCTTCGTAATATTTCTTAGGATGTTGATTTGATAAAGCTTAGGTTTCCAATTGACTTCTATGAGTAGTCAACTTTCCCACAAATTTTTTAATACTATTATATGGACCTTGTTGAGAAATGGCATTACCAGCTAAGTTTAACAGTTGAAAACTTAACTTAAAGACAACTCATCTCACCTGCATCAGCCGCCTGGCAGACGAGGTCTAGAAGCTACGAAACCATCTCACAACAGGGCTGTCAGAATATAATTTGTAAATTATAAATTAACCGCCTAGGGGGTGTTAGTCAGCAGATTTTTCATTCACTGATGGCGACAAAATACATACTTTGTTTGGACTCAAAAGTCCTCACCTTACTCCACTATAAGTCGATTACAAACCGCCTCCTTGCGACTCAAGAACTGCGCAGATCCCCCATCTAGCAAGAATTCGTAACATACCTTTGCTCTTGTAGCGTGGAGCTATGGTGTTCTTCACACCTTCGACAGATGGTATTTTATTTTTTATTTTTATTTTATATTTTAATTTTTATTAATTTTTTATATATTTTAATATATAATATTATTAATTTTTTTCGGTGACTTGATAGAAGCTGACGTGTCCCTTGGATGTCCACGTCTTCCATTGTCTAGGAAACGCACACTGGTACACTATTTCCCCACAAGAATTGTCTTTATTGTTCACAATCTTATCACAAGAGAAGCTGATCACACTTCACTTAAGTGTTTATTGTGTTTTGTGAGATACTTTTCACACTACCACAGATCATTGTTCTTTGTTGTTATCCTGGCATCAGTGTCACACCTCAGTAGAGTCAAAAGTAATCTGAAGACGCTCCACACGCCCCATGGCCGTCACTGCCCCCTTGCACAAAAAAAAATGCTGGACCCAGTAACTTTTGCTTCCTTGCCACTTCCTCGATGAAGCGCAAAGCAAAATGTTTGTTTCTTGCTGCTTAAGCAAGCACAACAATGTCCACTATCTTTTACCATGGTAATAAAGTGGGAGCAGAATTTTTCCTTAATATCCTGCTAAAGTAAGAGAAGTACTGTCCTCTTATAAACTACACTTTGCAACACTGCACACAAAGGACAATGGGTCGCTTGACCACGTCGCATTTCGTAGTACGCCATCTGTGATCAATTACTCCACTGTAGCAGTAAACAAGATGCTTGCCCCTTCTGAGAGGGCTGGGCCCCTCGGGGCTGCAAGGGGCTGAAGGGGCTGATGGGGCTGATACATCCCCCTCCTGGAAAAATTTCTCCACAACTGGGGGGTTGGGGAGGTTCGCTGCAGGTGAACTATTCCATCACTTAACATTAATTTAATTTTCTCACTCGCCACCACTGCTGCTTGTATTTTCTGAACAGCTTAGTCCTGTGTGGTTTCTGGAGAATCACTAATTTTGTTTCAACACTGTGTAATTTTTAATGCCTAGTTTATTATGTCCCGCTTATTCACTACAAACACCTTTGCTCAAAACACACTGTCCGATGATTTCATTGCATCAGGAATATGGTCACAATTTTTCCAAGTGGCCATTGGGAGACCTCGGACCATCATTTTGTCAATAATCACTATGTCACCAGGTCTTAAGGACTTAATGATTTCAGGAACACCAGCTCCCATAGAATGTTTCTCTCAAATGAGGTGAGAAGTCATCTTTCTCGCCAATTTTCTCCCAACGTTCAATCACTTTATTAAGTGTTTTGAATTTACGCTGAGTTGCTCGAGGTTTCGAAATAAGTAGGATCCTCTATGAATTTTCTTTATCATTCATGGAGGAACAGGTTCGAGCCTTCTGCCATGGAGTAAAATGAGATGGACTTAATCACTTCTAAATTGTCCAGATCATCGGCAACATAAGTAGAGGTCTGTTGTGACTCTCTTTTCTATTTCAGTCACAACTTACTGAATTCTTCTAAGTCCGATTCTCTGATGATGAAAGTCTCCCTTAAACAGTCATTTTACAATGCCGATCATTCTTTCATAAAATCCGCCGTGCCAAGTAGATTTTAGGAGAATGAATCTCCAAGACAACTGCGTTGTTTCAGCATCCTTGTTGTAACTTCTGGTTGACTCCAAAGATCTTGCTTATAAATCCATCCCCCCCCCCAGTACCAACAAAACCACCAGTCCGATAACATTCTTCTTTGCAAATATACAGGGTCTAAAGCCATAGCAACAAAACAACAAAATACCTTTTCATCCGTGGACGCTTGGCAGAGGCAAAGCAATGTTTGCGCTTTCACTGAGACCACATAAAGGATCACTTTGAACAACGAAATATGGATCCAAGGTTACAACTATACACAGATGTGACAGAGTGAACAGCAAAAGGGGGGGGTTGCCTGTACATTGCAGAGTCACTTGTTTTGCACAGAACATGCTTAATGCTCAAATTGACGTAGTGGAAGTTTTAGCAGTAAAGGTCGAGAACCAAACCTAGTCATTGTGGTCGTCCTACAACCTCCGGATGCAAACAATTCCAGCAAATTCCCATGAACAGCTGTTAAAATTGACACTGTCTGGAAAATCTTCCAGCTCCTGCACCCAACATCTTGCTCCTGGGGGATTTCAACTTAAGGCACCTAAAATGGAGGAATAAAGCAAATATATTGTTGCAGTAATAAACACCAGGAGGCAGCTCTGATGAAAACTCACTACTCACACCGAAGCTTTTAAATCTCTGCACAAAATTCCAATTTAAACCAGCAAATAATAGAGCCTACTAGACTGGAGAAATACACTAGACCTCATATCACAACAATGATGATCTGATAAGTAATGTCACCATATCAAAAACAACATACTCAGATCACAACATAATTGAGGTTCAGACAATGTATCGTGGAGCCCCAGACCGACAAAATGAGACTATCACGAGGAGCATTCACCAAATTCAACTTCAATAACAAAAACATAAAGTGGGACCCAAGTAAACGCAAGCCTAACCGATATAATCTGGGAAGATATACTAAGCAACACAGACCCCAAACTTATGCCTAGAACAGATTTTAACTCGGTGGCACTCGATGAAGCACAGGCTTTTCTCTAAGAAAAAGGAGGAGTAATGTAAAATAGAAAGAGACAGGCGCCTCCACTTTACAGTGCGATGGAAAGAATAACATAGCGGCCTAAAAGAGGTCAATATATCTGAAAATGCGCAGGAGACACTGGTCAGAGAAATAGCAAGCATCGAACTTAAGCAAAAGAATCCTTTAGGAGTCAGGAATCGCAGGAAGCACTAAAGCTATAAATGAAATCGAAAGAAACCCAAAGTATTTCTCTCCTATGCCCAATCAAAATCGAGAACAACGCCCAATATTGGGCCCCTACTTAAACAAGATGGGTCCTACAACAGATGATCAGCAAGGAAATGAGTGAGCTACTCAAGTCCCAAATTACTCAGTTTTAGCAAGCCGCTAACCAGACTGAGAGTCGAAGATCAAAATGAATTTTTTATGAGAGAGCCCAAAATTTGATTAACACAAGCCTATCCGATGTTATCCTGCGCCAAATGAATTCGAACAGGCGAATAAATGACCATGCACATGCACTCTGCCCCAGGGCCAGACTCATGGAACTCTGTTTTTCATCAAGAACTGCAAGAAGCCCCTATCACGAAGCCTTTCCATCCTATGAGAGGAGCATGACACGGGGGTCACCCTCAGTTACTAAAAACAACAGACAATAGCCCCACTCCACCAAAGGGGGCATGAAAGCAACAGTCAAAGAACTACAGACCCAATAGCCACTAACATCCCATATCATAAAAATCTTAAAGGGTCCTAAGAAGCAAGATCACAACCCATCTAGAAACCCATCAGTTACACAACCCAGGCAACATGGGTTAAGAACAGGTCCGCTCCTGTCCTTCTCAACTACTGGATCACTACGAAAAGTCCTAAATGCACTATGAAAAAAAAGAAATTGCAGATTTAATATATTAAAACAGACTTTGCAAAAGCCTTCGACAAGTGTGACGCAGTGCGGTAATCAGGCGCACAAAATGCCGCTAAAGGAATAACAGAAAAGCGGGGTTCCGATGGATCATAATTTTCGCTCACTTAATCAGAACAACAGAGAGTAGTTCGTCCACCAGAGTAAAGTCCGAGGCAGCTACGTGAAAAAGCTCTGTTCCAACAAGCACAGTACAGCTCCCATCTTGTTCCTCATCCTCATATCCGACAAGACCAAGATGTCAGCCACAGCACCGTGTCTTCCTTTTGCAGATGACAAAGCCGCGAATCTGCATGACAGTTGGTCTTCCATTGCAACAATCCTGCAAGGCTTCCCAGCGGACATCACCAAATCTTTCAGTGGGCTGCAGATAACAATATGAAGTTCAACGATGAGAAATTTCAATTACTCAGATAGGTAAACATGAGGAAATTAAATCTTCATCAGAGTAAAAACAAATTCTGGCCACAAAATAGAGCGAAACACCAACGTCAAAGACCTGGAAGTGATTACGTCGGAGGAATCTCACTTCAAGGACCAATAACATTGGTATCAATCGCATCTGCTAGAAAAAATGACAGGATGGATAATGAGAACCATCAAAACTAGGGAGGCCAAGCCCATGTTGACACTCTTCAGGTCACTTGTTCTATCTAGGCTGGAATATTGCTGCACTCTAACAGCACCTTTTCAGGCAGGTGAATATTGCCCGTGACCTAGAAAATGTTACAGAGCACTTTTCATGGCGCGCATAACGGAGATAAAACACCTCAATTACTGGAGCGCTTGAGGTTCTAAACCTGTATTCCCTGGAACGCAGGAGGGAGAGAAGAGCATGATTATATACACCTGGAAATCCCTAGAGGACTAGTACCGAACTTGCACACGAAAATCCACTCACTACGAAGCAAAAGTCTTGGCAGAGAAAAAAAAAAGGGCAACGATGCACCATCCCCCCCCCAATGAAAAGCAAGGGGTGGTCACTAGCACGTTAAGAGACCATACAATAAGTGTCAGGGGCCCGAGACTGTTCAACGCCTCCCAGCACACATAAGGGGGATTACCAAAATGACCCCTGGCAGTCTTCAAGCTGCACTGGACAAGCACCTAAAGTCAGTTCCCTGAATCAGCCGGGCTGTGGCTCGTACGTTGGTTTGCGTGCAGCAGCAGCAACAGCCCCAGGTTTTGATCAGGCGCTGATCCACAGGAGGCCTGGTCACAGACCGGGCCGCGGGGGCGTTGACCCCCGAACTCGCTCCAGGTCTCCAGTATATAAGCAGCACCAGCAACAAGTACGATGCATTATCTAAATATCAGTCTGGGACATGCCCTTCTGGCTGCAAACCTTCTGAATAATTTGGATAAAAGTTTCCAAGCAGACATGTCAGTGGCTCCTTCTAGATATACTGCTCTAGTTGTAGCACAAGTGAACAAACAGATGTACAACCTTGAAGGGAACTTTGGTCAACCTGTTTTGGTTAAAATTATTGGTTCCAGCGTAATCTACACCTGTCACCTCAAATGGATGATATGACAAACTGTTTTCAGAGGGATATGGAGGTGGACTGGGATACTGACATACTCGCATATCATAGTGACACAAGTAATACAGTCCCTTTATTTTGCTTTTTTCACACTTTTGTCTACCTTGAGGTATCCAGTAGGATTGTCCGTATATGACAAAGGTGTGTCAGCTACGCCACCATTGTAACACGTTTACTGTGGGCGTTTTTTGGCCAATCAGTTTTGTTACCAATGATTCTTGGGGATCAATATTGGATGATGGCTTCTTTAGGTATGAAGAATTATGAATTCTTCCTCGACATCTTATAATCCTTTTCTGAGTCGAGGATAAAGTCCTAAAGAATTAATCAATGACAGGTTTCTTTGGGGATTTATCTTGTGCTTTCAGAAATTATATTCTGTAGAGAAAACATCTTTCTGTATTTAGTTTCACCCATATTTAATGGGTTCAAGACATTCCAATATCCGGTTTTATTCCTTTAATGAATTTAAAGACAAGAGCTGTAACTCTTTAAGAGTTTACCCCAAAGACGAGTATTTAGAATCCATCAATGACTATTCCCTGTTGTGTCTGCAGTATTTACACAACTTATTTTCGGCTGTGTTCAAGCAGACCTGGTTTTCTTCTGGCATAATGTGAGCCTTTTGCCGAGGCCAGTTTATTTTCATTAGAGAGCCGATTTTCCGGTCCATGGAGCCAATCTGTTGAGAAATGACATTACCACAGCTAAGTTTAAACAGTGAAAACTTAACTTAAAGACAACTCATACAGCTTGCATCGCCCCCCTGCAGACGGAGGTCCCCCTAGAAGCTGTCGAAACCATCTCACAACGGGCTGGTCAGAATATAATTTTGTAAGATTAATAAATTACCGTACCCCTAGGGGGTGTATGTCAGCAAATATTCATTCACTGATGGCTGACAAAATACATTACTTGTTGGACTTCAAAAGTCCACAACCTTTACTGCCGACTATAGGTATTACAAACTCCTTGCGACTCAAGAACTCGCATTCCCCGTTCTACAAGAAATTCGTAACATACCTTGCCTTGTAGCGTGAGCTATGGTGTTCTTCACACTTCGCGGTATCGGTGACTTGATAGAAACTGAAGTGTCCTTGGATTGTCCACGTCTTCCATTGTCTAGAGAACGCACACCTGGGTAACACTATGTTCCACAGATTTGACATTATTGTCAACAATCTTATCACAAGAGAAGCTGATCACACTTCTTCTTAATTGTTTATTGTGTTTTTATGAGACAACTTTGTTCACACTAAACGCACAGATCAGTGTCTTTGCTGGTTATCCTGGCGTCAGGTCACTCTCAGTAGAGTCAAAAGTAATCTGAAGACGCCACAGGCACCCCATCCGTCAGTTGCCACCCTTGCACAAAAAAATGCTGACCCAGTACTTTTTGCTTCTTGCCACTTCCTCGATGAAGCAAAGCAAAAATGTTTGTTTCTTGCTGTCTTAATCATAGACAACAATGTCCATATCTTTACCATGGTAATAAAGTGGGAGCAGATTTTCCTTTAATTATCCTGCCAAGTAATAGGATGTACTGTCTCTTATTAAACTACACTTTGCAAACACGCACAGCTAGGAGCAATGGTCGCTTGACCACGTCGCATATTCGTACGCCATCTGTGATCAATTACTCACTGTAGCAATAAACAAGACGCTTGCCCCTTCTGAGAGGGCTGGGCCCCTCAGGGCTGAAAGGGGCTGAAGGGGCTGATGGGGGCTGATACCCCCCTCCTGGAGAAAATTTCTCCACAGACCTTTCCATGCTACTAATAATTTATTTGACTTGATCGGCAAAAGTACAAGAACTTCATCCCCTACTTTAAAACTTCTCCTCTGACTTTTGGAATCAAAATAGGTTTTGTACTGGTCCATTGACAAGTGTAAGTTATTCGAAATTATGTCAGAGGTCTCAAGTTTGGATCTAAGGTCAAGGAGAAACTGGTAAAAGACTGAACCTCAGCCTTACCCCTCCTTCGTCATAAGTCAATGAGGATGGACAGTGGAACCTCTGGCCTGTCTACCATAAGAAGTTCAAAAGGTGAAAACCCCAAAGAGTCACTGGGAACATTCCCTCATGGCAAACAAAGAAGCACAGGGTAGGTATCGATGGACACTCCTAGGTTTAAGGCAGCAAAGGTTTTTCCTAAAATGAACTTTAGAATCGAATGCTGGTGCTCAATCCTCCCATTACAGCTGGGATGATAGGGTGTGGGGAAGAGAGGCTCACTTCTCCAAAAGTTTGGTAAATAATGTTGCATTAAGTCAGATGTGAATGTGTCCCCACGGGTGTCAAGACAAATTTCTCTAGGGATGCCCACTCTGGAGAAGATGGAAAAAAGGCTTCAGCCACCTCTATAGTAGTTATGGTTTTTAAGGGAACTGCTTCAGGGAAGCTCGAAGCATAATACAACTAATGTTAATATATATCTATGTCCCCCAGATGAAAGTGAGATAAAGGACCAACGATGTCAATAGCTACTCTTTAAAAAGGTACCATAAAGACTGGCATTTTGACCATAGGTACTCGCCGGGTACCTCGGGAGGATGACAGTTGGCAAACTTTACACGATCTACAATAGGTAGTGACATCTGAGGACATTTTTGGCCAAAAATAATTTTCCCTAATTTTATTTAAGGTTTTACGCTGCGAGAAATGTCCGGCCACTGGCAGGTCATGAGCCATTTTAAGAACAGTCTCTCTGCATTGACTTGGAACAACTAAGATGGAATAGTCTATCTCATCTGAATTTAATTTGAATACCGACTTGTACAAGATACCTTTTATATATTCAAATTTATATGAAAAGTTTTTCTCTTGATTTTGTTTAGCGGCATTATGGCAATTCTGAAGAGAAGGGCAATTACGTTGTAAATTGACAAAGGAGTCCTTCGATACATCTAAAGGCTTAAAGTCAGGGAAAATTAAAGGATGGACAGTAGGAGAAGCCTGGGCTTTGGTCTGAGCCCTAGTCAAGACATTTATGGTATCGGAGGTGATTTCTTCACTTACATCTTGCAAGTGAACCGGTGATCCTACTACCTCGCTTTCGAGAGTAGCATCAATGGTTTTTAATCCCACATGAATCTCATGAGACATTGTCTCATCTGAACTTTCGAGGGGCTTCTCTGACTCTACAGGAAGAGAATCTGAAACACTTATGTCCATCTTTGGTGATGAAAGGTCAACCTCAGAAGGAAGAAGGGCACCTTTTACATTACCTATTAGTACGGAGCAAGAAGTGATGGGAGCTAGTACGGCTTTAGACCAACCTGTGAACCATTTAGACCTAATGTAACAACGGATGGTAGGAAAAGTGTCCGTACGGCCCAAGTAGTCTGAAAGTATAGCAGAGGAATGAGTTTCTTTCAGGTTAGGGAACAGCTTATCAGAAATGACTATACATGTGCATCCAGTGTCTCGTAAAATGGTAGATACATTAAGTCCATTAACTGTTCCTGAACAGAAGGGTGCTTGGTCATTACAGTCTTTAAAACATCTTCCAACTTTTTGGACCTTCTTAGAAGGACAATCTGGACGTTTATGTCCCTTAACACCACACAAATGACAAACAGGAATAAAAGAAGTCATTTTACTTTCCACTAGAGGCTTTGGGTTTCTTAAGGTCTGATGAACCTTGCCCTTAGGGTTCATCCCTTTAGGTCTTTATAGGGAAATTTTGAGCCTCAGCATACAGGTCAGCAGCCTCAGCAACTTCCTCAGCTTTAATCAGGTTTTCGTTTCAAAGAATTTTCGTATCTG
>NC_069480.1:25240106-25258583 GCF_026875155.1 Cherax quadricarinatus | reverse complement strand
CATCCGACTTCGACCTGCTCAAGATACGTCCACTTGACTTACGACCGCGCATCTGGCAGCTGGGCTGGGCCGGCTGATGCACACCACTGTACAATATTTGACAATACTCGCGGCGGCAATGTGTCATGCAGGCAGCATCAGTTTGAGTAACCCTGCCCTATCAGCAGCATCATACTGTATTAACTGTACTAACTGGACAGTAAATTTCACCATGGCCCCTAAGGTGAAGTCTGAATCTTACACTGGAGATTGTGGCAAGAAAGGCTCTTACTCTCAAACTCTCTATTTTTCACTGTTGCACATAAACCTGTCTGTATCTGTCTGCCTGTATATCTGTCTTTCTGTCTATCTGTGTCTATGTCTACCTGTGTGTCTGTCTTTCTGTCTACCTGTGTGTCTGTCTTTATGTCTACCTGTGTATCTTTGTCTACCTGTGTGTGTCTTTCTATCTACCTGTGTGTCTTTCTGTCTACCTGTGTGTGTCTTTCTGTCTACCTGTGTATCTGTCTTTCTGTCTACCTGTGTGTGTATCTGTCTTTCTGTCTACCTGTGTGTATCTGTCCTTTCTGTCTACCTGTGTGTGTCTTTCTGTCTACCAGTGTGTCTTTCTGTCTACCTGTGTGTCTTTCTGTCTACCTGTGTGTCTTTCTGTCTACCTGTGTGTGTCTTTGTCTACCTGTGTCTTTCTGTCTACCCATGTGTCTTCTGTCTACCTGGTGTGTCTTTCTGTCTACTGGTGTGTCTGTCTTTGTCTACCTGTGCATCTGTCTACCTGTCTTTCTGTCTACCTGTGTGTGTCTTTGTCTACCTGTGTCTTTCTGTCTACCCATGTGTCTTTCTGTCTACCTGTGTGTCTTTCTGTCTTGTTTTCTGTCTACCGGTGTGTCTTTGTCTACCTGTGCGTCTGTCTACCTGTGCATCTGTCTACCTGTCTTTCTGTCTACCTGTGTGTGTCTTTGTCTACCTGTGAGTCTTTCTGTCTACCTGTGTCTGTCTTTCTGTCTGCTTGTCTGTCTCAGAGCCACTCATTAAGAGTGTAATTGGTCTTGAAGACGCCATATTAATAATGATAAAACACAATAATAATCACTGAGGTCCATTAAATGTGTATAAAACGTTGATATAGACTTTTTGCTTAATCCATCTATGATTTTTTTTTTCAAAATTATATAAAAAACAGCTCATAACATATAAAACTAAATTAAAAAATAAGAGATTTTTTTTTCGGGTGGGCTTGACAGAGTGAACGGGAAAACATTCATGCCGGGCCGGTAACAAAAACAAAACAACAACAACAACCAATTTGTTTACATAACCGCCCAACCTTCTAACTCTCATTATTTAATCTTGTTTATACCTCTCACTCTACATTAAGACTACAGATATTTTAAGGCAAGTTGGTGGAATATTATATTATTATTAAAATAATAATATTATATTAATATTATATATGGGGAAAAATCGTATATTTTTTCCGAAATTCAATTTATAGTAAATAGAGGGCCATACTGTATTTAATAATTTTATGTATAGAAAACAGAAACCTGCATCTCCGGGGGCGAGATCGCCTTTTGGTTTTGAATTTTGTACAAATTTGGGTAAGGGGAAAAATTTTTTTCATGTTTGGGGGTTTAAAAATTTGTGTTGTCACCTTCAAATAGGAGGCAAAAAAGGTGGATGTGCATTCCTGCATAACTTGGATATCAGACCGGGGAAAAGACAGCTCCGGAACCTCAGAAAAGCTCTCTAGATTTGGTGTAATTCTGGCCAGCATTTTTTTTTCATAATTTATTTAGAGTGGGGTTTTTCTTGGTATGATCACATTAATCTCCACCCAAATTGGGTGAGTGATTTAAGATATTTTTCCTTCTTTATTAATTGTGTATATATATTAAAACCATTTATTATTTTTAAATATACAGTCCCAAATTTACAATTTTTATCAACTTTCCCTGGTGTATTTTATTTTTCATTTAAAAAAGGTCCAGAGCAATTTGTGGAATGACAGGGTAGGTATTAAAGGGGGGACTTTTTTTTGCGACTAGGTGTCCCAAACCCTACTTGTTAAGATAAAAAAATTATCTTTTTTCTTTTATTTTATGTATATTTTTATCATTCGCAAATGCAATTTTCCACTTTTAATTCCCCGTTGGCCCTTCTTGAACCGGGGAAATTAGTGAAGTCATTAATTAGTTAATTCTTAAAAATTTATATTGAAATGACAGAAGGAGGGGGATGTTAATTCAAATTTACTTTAATGGTGGGTTAAAATTATTAAAATATTAATTTGGATAAGAAAGTGTAGCTAATTATATTAATGTGTTAAATTAATTTTGCAAACCCAAATGGCTGGGATTTATATTAATGTTTTGTTAATTTAATTTGGTAAAAAATTTTGGGCCAAGATTTATATCATGTATGTGTAATTGATAAAAAAGTGTGTCTAAAAAAATTTACTGTGTATAAAAATTTTTTGCTATGCCAAATTCTGGCAAGGATTTATTAATTTGTTAAAATTAAATTTTGATGACCAAGTTTTATTGTACATTTAAAATTTATTTATACATGAATTGCTAAGCCATGCTAGGTTTTATTCAATATTTTGTATCAGTGTTGTAAGCATTGGGTGTTTTTAAATAAATTTTTAAATTTTTTTAAAAATTTGATCAGGCTAAAAATTTAAAAATTTAATTGAAGACAAAAAAAGGGAAAATTTGGCGAAACTCACGAAAGCTGGGGGGCATGTAAAAGGGTTTTTTGGAATTAATGTTGCGTTCTGATGTTTAAAAATTGTTTGGGGGGGGGGGGATGCTTTAGGTAATGATATGATTCATACAAATTTAATTAAACAAAAAATAAGGAGATTTTTAGTAAAACTGTGTAGATAACTGAAGTAATTTATGTTTAATCTATTATGAATTAGAAAAGTTCTTTCTTGTAAAAGTCGGGCCTTAAAATAAATTAAAATGTGAAAATCAGGCATTAATCAGTCTGCCCCAAAAAATAATATGTCTTTGAAAAACTCCCAGAACATTTTTACCTGGTTTAACCCTGGAAAAAAAATTGGGGGGAAATTTTTTGGTCAGTTTTTAAACAGTTGCTGACAGGGGGCCCTACCCTGTGAACTAAATATTTTACCTCAAATACAGTAAGAGGAGATCTCACATACTCATACAACCTTTTCCCAAATGTGATGACTCTTACAAGGAACAGTTGACTTGTTGAAGGTCACTTTGGAAATATAGAACAAAGTAGGTTTGGGACTAGAAAATATCATTGTTAGTTTAAAATCCCAGATCCACTTAAAAAGGGTTTACAGCTTTTAAGTTAAACGGGAGAGCGTCTAAAAATTTTAAGTAATAAATATAATCTAAAGGGAATCAGACTGGTTTTGAGTGCCTAGTAGAGAAAAAATTTAAAGCTGTAAAACACTTAAAATGGCTTTGACAAATCACGGGGGGTTATTTTGGACTGGGGAAAAAAGACTAGGTCTACAAGTTTTTAATTGTTTTTGCGCCCAGCCAAAAAAACTCATTTTAAAGAGCAACATAAAAATCTGAGGATCTGTCAAGTTTCCAAAAAGGAAAAATTATCCCAATGTTAATAATCAAAATTCATTCCTAAAAAGGTTGCATAGGGCTATAACAGCGGGAAAATCGAAATAAAAATTCTCCAAAAGGAAAAGAAATAAGTACCCTCCTAAGAGTAGCCCCTTAATAGGAAACCAGTCAAAGAAAAAAAAGATTGTCTTTTCTGCAAGGGTACTATTTTTCTAAGAATTGCAATGCATAAAATCATGGAATGATAAAGTTGAAAGATTGGAGAACTTGAAGATGTATCAGATGTTTAGGTAATCACAATGTAAAGGTTTTTATCCCAAATTAAATTTCTGTTTTCAATGTAAAAAGGAAGACCCCATATAGTCATGTGTAAGGGTCTAATGAAATTTATATTAATGATAATTTGACAATCCTACACAACGAGCAAATGAAAAATTGCTGCAAATGTTAAAAAATGATGGTTTGCTGAATTAGCCTTCCTGTGTTACAGGAAAAAATTGATGAAAAAAAGGCTAAATCTAAAAGTGTAAATGATTTTTGGGGCCGGGGATCCCATACTTTCAAAAAACGAAAATGCTTGATGATAAAAAAGACAGAGGGGAGATCCCACCCTTTAAAATTATCGGTTTTTCCCTTCAATAAAAAGCTAAATTTGTATCACTGTTTATGAATGTCGGTTGGGCAATGAGAAAAATGAAAAGAGTAATTGTAATAGACTTCCAGAGAAAATATTCTACAGGGGGGGGGGGCTTAGAAAAGCTACAGAAAGACTTTCACATAATGAAAATTTAGCACCTTCTGGTGTAAGTGATGATTCTGTAGGCCCAATAAATATTTTGTAGGTAGTGACTATTATCCCCCTTTTTAAAAGGATATGGTAAAAAAATGTGGTTTCCCCCTTTTGAAGAGCAGGGGCCAGAAATGTTATGGTAGGTTTCCCTCGTAATAATAATTCATGACTAAGGAAAACACAAATACCAAAAAACTGTGTTTTTACCATAAAGTTGTACCCCATATAATTCTTCCATAAGGATGGTGTTGACCAGTGAAAAATTGAGGGAATTAGACAGCTTTGGAATAAACTAAATGAAGAAAGCCCAAAATGATTTTTTACACAGGAGAGTCCCTGAAAGTGTAAAATTTGAATCTGGAAAATACGGGAAACGACTTCCGGGAGATGAACCATCCAGAATTCCCCCACTAATTACAGAAGGCAAAAGGGCTTAAAAGGCTCAGCCCCGCAATGAGTAAGACACCAGAATTGTTAATGCCTATAATGATATAATTGCTGAGCAGTTAATTTTAAATTTATAGAAAAGGTACCTCCTGAGAAGCCAAAATTTATGGTCACTGTTTGCCACATCACGAGTGAAAAAGGGTTCTAAGACCCCCTCCCCTGAGAATTGTGTTTAATTGTATGCCCGAGTAAGAAAAATGTACCTAGTTTAAATACTGTTTGATGACGGGCCGTCGTTGACGGAAAAATTAGGAGATTTTATTAATGAAAAATTTGCCTTTTCGGGGTGACTAATAAAGCTTTCCTAAGAGGGGTTTACAAGAGGCGACCGGGGTTGTACCCGCTTCTTATGGGTAGAATCCTAGTGACCCACTTAGCCCTCTGAAAACCTTTTTACTTTAGGAGGGATTATTGGTGCTCATCCAGTCCGTTCCTACTTCGGCGCGATAAAATGCACACCCTTTAAAAATATGGAAAGTCCCTTGAGTAAAGTAATGAGCAAAAAATTTTAGTGGACAATTTTCCCGGGTTTTTGACTCAAATGAAGAGGGAATGTTAAAGATTAGAGAGGTAATAAAATAATGCAAAGGCAAATTGCCTCTGAGGAAAGGAATAGAATTCGTCCCCAAAAAAAAGGACAAAATAAGTAAAGATTACCCTGGAGAGAAAGGCCAAAATGTAGTAATGTATTGGGTTTTAAATTGGAACTGAGGAGATTTTTTAATTTAAAACCTAATAATTACAGTATGCCCAATAAATTTAAATAAGGATTTTTTCTTGCTGAAGTTTCCAAATGTTTTTGATCCACTGGTTTAGTTCACCCTTACTATAAGAGGGAAATTATTTAAATTTGGAAACATGGAAATTAAATGTGCTTGGGATGAAATTTTACCTGAGGAATTTATTAACAGGTGGGAGAATTAATTGGTGATTAGGAAAATTCCAATGTTGGGTTCCCATGCCAGGGGGCCCAAACCAAATGGGCAAAATGTACCCACATTTTTTTGTGACTTCAAAAAATTGGCAATGGAGCAGTTGTTACCTTCAAAGTAATAGTGTAATTTCTCTTTTTATGTTAAGGCTAAAGTGTCTCCAATTAAAACATGTACCTTGCCTCAATGGATTTTAAAACCATTTATGTAGGGGGTCAAATTAGCTAAATTTTAAAAAATAAGTTGAGGAATAAATATTTCGACATGTAATTTGGTCTGATAATGAGGTTCCAAATGGATTCGTAAGGAAACAGTAAAATTGGTACGTACAAAACAAGTCGCTGAAATTAAAACAGAGCAAGGAAGTATAAGTTTTGGCAGCATGTGTTTAAAATTTATTCAATACCTGGTGAGGGGAATCCAGTGATTTCTTGTCTCGAGGTTTACCTTTGCTAAAATTTTTAAAAGCTGTATCAGGTTTAAAGGACCGAGTTGGTTGGTAAAAAAAGCTAATTGGCCTTTTCAAAAGGCGTAATTGCTCCTGTTGAAATTACTGTGACCACCACTCCAAATTTGTCCTCCCTTACCATGATTAAAAAGGGGGATTCTTCTTTACCCAAACTAATCAATTAACTAAGTTGGTGTTTAAATTTCAAACAAGAAAGAAAATTTCATTTAAGTTTTCACATCCTCTTGAATATTTGGGGAAAGAGGGTACAGGAGAAAATCTATGGAAGTGAGATTAAATTGTGATGGAAAGAAAAATTGTGAAAGGTTTCCCAAAAGAGAAATTTGGGGTGATTTAGAGAACAAAGTAAATTTGGTGGGAGAGGGAGGGTTTCAAAATCTGAATTGGGTGATTATGCTAAACACCCTATCTTACGCCCAAAACTCATCACTAACAAATTGATTGTTTAAAGCCCATAAAAATGTAATGCTGGTGAGGTACAAAATACCTTAAATTGTATTAGGAAACTTTCTGGATTCCCCAAAGGGCGGCAAAGTGTAAAAAGGGTGATTTAAAAACTTGTGTAATATTTTGCCCTGTGGATGCCAGATCCTATAGTACCCAGGGCCCCCACCCTTTCCAAAGGGGCGGCAATTTTAAACCATTGATGTAACAGTGTAGACTATAGGGTCCAAAAAATTTTTAAAAGGTACGTCAAATGGTGTTCCACGAAATTATGTTTTTTTGTTCCCTGTATGCTACAGGGCAGTTTTTTTTAGAAGTGGCACAGGACTTTTCTGCGAAAATTTATACAGCTGTTTCGAAAATTTGCAGCTAGGAGATCCTGTCCCGGGTTTATGTTTCGGATAATGCCACAAAATTTTTTTTGCAGGGGGTCAAAACTTTATAGAATTTAAAAAAAGTAACGTGTTTAATCTCTGTTAACCCCGCAGGGGGTACCTGGAAATTTATTACTCCCCGAGCCCCTTGGGGAGGGGGGGCTGTACAAAAAAACTGATATGACAGTGAAGAGGTGTTTCCCCAAAGTACTCCCAAAGAGAAAATTTTTTTGGGAAAAATTCCCTCAGTGTTAGTGGAGGCAGAAAATCGTATAAATTAGCCTCTTCCCTACTGATGATACACCCGAAGCAGATTATTAACACCTTCTCACCCAAAATGTGGAAGGAAATCGAAAGCTGCCCCTGTCTATAAGATAATCCGGAAGAAAGTGAGAAGATTGCAAAAACGGCAGTGTTGTGCAATAAATTTAAAATGTTAAATAAAGTAATTGATCATTGGTCTAATGTGTGGGATAAGGAATATTTCTTACACTACATGAACACTTTTATGGTCGCGGGCATAAAATTTACAGACCCTTCAACCAGTGACATTGTGTTAATTGACACTGAACAAATCGAACATTTTTGGCCTTGGGCAAAATATTGACATTTTACCCAATGCACAAGGTGTTGTCAGGAAGTCAAAGGTTTTTTGCGTGGCCAAAATTTACACACAATTAATAAATTGATTCCCTTTGGGAAATTTGGGGTTCAATCAAACGAAAAGAAAATCTAGGGAAAGTGAAACGAGTGATATGGAAATAACCAGAAACAAGTGATGCCAGAAAATGAAATCGTAGTAAGACCTACTAGGGGAACAGCCACCAAGCCAGAACTGGGTGGAATGTCTCCCAAAGGAAGGAGTAATTTGAATCGTTTAGCAACGAACTCAAGCCACCGCAGTGTGGAAAATAGTATTATTTTCCAAAAATTCATAATTTTTAAAGTAAAAACATGGCCCTACTGTATTTAAAAATTTTTGTATAGAAAACGGAAAGCCTGTGTCTGCGCAGACGAGGGGCTGCCATTTTTTTTTGAAATTTTTTACAAACGTTGGTGTAATGGAAAATTTTTTATGCTCTGAGGTTAAAATTTTGTTCAACTCTCAATAGGAGGCGAAATTTTGGGGTGGCATTTCCGCATAACTTGAGATATCAGACGACTGGGCAAGACACTCCAGGAACCTCAGATAACTCTCTAGATTTGTGTGTAATTCTGGGCCCCTTATTTTCATAATTTAGTTTGCGAAACAAAGCTGAAGGGGGTAGGGGGTTTCAGTGGGGGGGAAAAAAATGGGATTAAAACTGGGGTATTGAGAAGGGTTAGAAGAGCAAAAGGGAAGGGGGTACAGTAACGTTAAATGATCAGTTATGGAAGGAGAAAAGAGAATATGAATGTGTAAATTCAAGAATTATGTGGATTAAAGTAAAGGTTGGATGCGAGAAGTGGGTCATAATAAGCGTGTATGCACCTGGAGAAGAGAGGAATGCAGAGGAGAGAGAGAGATTTTGGGAGATTTTAAGTGAATGTATAGGAGCCTTTGAACCAAGTGAGAAGTAATTGTGGTAGGGGACCTGAATGCTAAAGTAGGAGAAACTTTTAGAGAGGGTGTGGTAGGTAAGTTTGGGGTGCCAGGTATAAATGATAATGGGAGCCCTTTGATTGAATTTTGTATAGAAAGGGGTTTAGTTATAGGTAATACATATTTTAAGAAAAAGAGGATAAATAAGTATACAAGATATGATGTAGGCGAAATGACAGTATTTTTGTTGGATTATGTATTGGTAGATAAAAGACTGTTGAGTAGACTTCAGGATGTACATGTTATAGAGGGGCCACAGATATATCAATCACTTTCTAGTTGTAGCTACACTGAGAGTAAAAGGTAGATGGGATACAAGGGGAATAGAAGCATCAGGGAAGAGAGAGGTGAAGGTTTATAAACTAAAAGAGGAGGCAGTTAGGGTAAGATAAAACAGCTATTGGAGGATAGATGGGCTAATGAGAGCATAGGCAATGGGGGTCGAAGAGGTATGGGGTAAAGGGTTTAAAATGTAGTGTTAGAGTGTTCAGCAGAAGTTTGTGGTTACAGGAAAGTGGGTGCAGGGGGGAAGGGGAGCGATTGGGGGAATGATGATGTAAAAAGTAGTAAGGGAAAAAAAGTTAGCATATGGAAGTTTTTACAAAGTAAATGATGAAAGGGAGGGAAGAGTATATGGAAAAAAAAGAGAGGTTAAGAGAGGGTGAAGAAAATGTAAAAAGAGAGAAAATGAGAGAGGGGGTGAGTTTTAAACAAATTTTGTTGAAAATAAGAAAAATTTTTTGGGGGAGATTAACAAGTTAAAAAACCAGAAAACAAATGGATTTGTCATTTAAAAAATAGGAGGGGAGATTTATTAAATGGAGAGTTAGAGGTTTTTGGAAGATGGGGGGAAAATATTTTGAGGAATTGTTAAATGTTGATGAAGATGGGAAGCTGTGTTTTTTAGATGGGGCAAGGGGAAAAAACATTTTGTGGGAGTGAGGGAGCCAGTTGTGAGTGTGGGGGAATTTCGGAGGCAGTAGGTAAAATGAAAGGGGGTAAGGCAGCGGGGGTTGATGGGATAAAGATAAAAATTTTAAAAAGCGGTGGGGATATAGTTTTGGAGTGGTTGGTGCAATTATTTAATAAATGTAGGAAAGAGGGTAAGGTCCTGGGATTGCAGAGAGCTGCAAGTTCCTTTGTTAAAGGAAAAGGGGGGATAAAAGAAGTGAAAAAATTATAGGGGGATAAGTCTGTGAGTATCCTGGTAAAGTGTATGGTAGGGTTAAATTGAAAGAATTAAGAGTAAGAGGGAAAATAGGATAGCGATGAAAAAGGGGGGCTTTAGGAAAGGTAGGGGTGTGTGGACCAGGTGTTTACAGTAAAATTTATAAGTGAACAGTATTTAGAAAAGGGCTAAAGAGGTCTTTGGGGCATTTAGGTTTTGGGGAAAAGGCGTATGAAGGGTGGATAGGGGGGCAATGTGGCAGATGTTGCAAGTGTATGGGTAGGAGGTAGGTTACTGAAAGCATGAAGATTTTTTTACGAGGATGTGGGTCAGTTAGAGTTGTAGGAAAAGGGAAATTTTTTCCCGTAAAGGTAGGCCTTAGAAAAGGGATGTGTGATGCCCCACCGGGGTTGTTTAATATATTTATAGAGGGGGTTGTAAGAGAAGTAAATGCGAGGGCCCCTTGGCAAAGGCGTGGAGTTAAAAAAAAAGAACAACAAAAAAGTGGAGTTGTCACAGCTGCTTTTTGCTGTGACACTGTGCTTTTGGGGAAATTTTGAAGAGAATTGCAGAGATTGGGGATGAATTTGGGTAGGGTGTGCAAAAGAAAAAAATTTAAAAGGTGAATACAAAAAGAAAGGTTATAGATAACAAAAAGTTTGGGTTTGATGAAAGATTGAATTCAATTGGAGGAAGAGTAGGAGGAGGTGAACGTATTCAGATATTGGGAGGGGATGTCCCCAAAAGGGTCTATAAAGATGAGGAATATAGAATTGATGAGGGAAAAAGAGTGAGGGGGTGCACTTAGGAGTCTGTGGAGACAAAGAACTTTGCCCCTTGGGAGGCAAAGAGGGGAAGTAGAGAGTATAGTTTTACCCAAACCTTATATGGGTGTGAAGCATGGGGGATGAATGTTGCAGCGAGGGGAAAAGGGGGAGGCAGTGGAATTCATGTCTGGGGCAATTTTGGGGGTGTGAATATAAAGCAGAGAATTCGTAGTTTGGAAGTTAGGGGAGGTGCGGGGTTACCAAACGTTGTCCACAGGGGGGAGGGGGTTGTTTTAGTGGGGCGGGCATGTAGAGAGAAGGGCGAAACCCAAAAGACTTCAAAGTGTATCAGTCTGTAGGGAAGGAAGGGGGGGTGGGGGTCGGGCCCAGGAAAAGGGTTTGGGGGGAGGGGGTAAAGGAGGTTTTGTGTGCGAGGGCTTGGACTTTCCCAGCAGATTGAGCGTTTTTTTAGGGTGAATGGAGACAAATGGTTTTTAATACTTACGTGCGTTGGAGTGGAGCAAATAACATTTATGAAAGGGGTTCAGGGGAAAACCGGGAGGGGCCCACTTGGTCCTGGGAAAGGGGGTACGTGCCTGCACTCTGAAGGAGGGGTTTAATGTTGCGTTTAAAAACTGTAGTGAAAGCACCCCTTCTGGAAGCATTGGAGTGAATATGGTGAAAGTTTTTTTTTTTCGGGACCCCTGCCTTGGTGGGAAAACGGCCAGTTTATAATAATAAAAATTTAGTTAGGTGAGGTTTTTTGGTATGATACCATTAACTCCAGCAAAATTTTGGTGATGATATTAAGATATATTTCCTTTTTGTTGTAATGTGTATATATATAACCATTTATTATTTTAATTAATCCCCCAAAATTTTTTATTTTACCAAAAATTCCGGTGTAGTATTTTCATTTAATAATAGGTCCCGGGAAAATTGTGGAATACAGTGGTAGGTATCAAAGGGGGGATTTTTTGCGACCTAGGGGTCCCCCAAATTCCCACTTTTCTAAGATAAAAATAATTTTCTTTGTTTATTTACGTTTTTATAAAAAATCATTCAGCTAAATGCAATTTTTTCCCCGTAATATTTTTATTGGATAATAAAAAATAAAATTAAAATTATTAATTTGGGGACTGGAGCACAGATCCCCTGTACAGCACTTTGTCGGATTTTTTGGGGGGTTTTCCTAGGAAATTTAACTATGTATGTAAATTCACTTACATTCCTGTGTGTGTGTGTGAGAGAGAGAGAGAGGAGAGAGAGAGAGAGGAGAGAGAGAGAAGAGAAAAGAGAGGAGGGAAAGAGAGAGAGAAAGAGAGAGAGAGAGAGAGAAAAAGAGAAAGAGAGAGAAAAGAGAGAGGAGAAAAGGGAAGGAGAAAGAGAGAGAGAGAGAAGGGGAAAAGAGAGAGAGAAAAGAAGAGAGAAGAGAGGGGAGAGAGAAAGAGAGAAGAGAGAAAAAAAAAGAGAGAAAAAAAAAGAGAAGAGAAGGAAAAAAAGAGAGAGAGAAAGAAAAAGAGAGAGAGAGAAAGAAAAGAGAGAAGAGAAAAAAGAGAAGGAAAGAAAGAAAATAGAGAGAGAGAGGAAGAGAGAGAAGAGGGAAAGAGAGAGAAAGAAGGGGGAAAGAGGAAAAAGAGAGAGAGAAGAGAGAAGAGGGAGGGAAGAGAGAGAGAGAGAGAGGAGGGAGAGAGGGAGAGAGAGAGAAGGAGAAGAGAGAGAGAGAGAGAGAGGGGAAGAGAGAGAAAAGAGAGAGAGAGAGAGAAGAAGAGAGAGAAGAAAGAGAAAGAAGAGAAGAGAGAGGAGAGAGAGAGAGAGAGAGAGAGAGAGAGAGAGAGAGAGAGAGGAGAGAGAGAGAGAGGAGAGAGAGAGAGAGAGAGATCCTTGAGACAATAACCCAAAGGGACAAATGACAGTTTTTTTGACTACCACTCACTACTTTGTGATCGTCAATATGGCTTCGGGAAAGGTTAAACTCTGCTGCTGATGTTATAAACCTCTCCACTAAGTGGCACCAGTCACTGGATGAATCCAAAGTCAGCTGTGTTTGGGAGCACTGGACATTGCTGGCACTTTTCGACCGGGTGTGGCACCAGGGCCTCTTAGCAAAACTTCAAGCACTGGGAATTGCAGGCTCTATGCTATGTCTCCTCAGTGATTACCTTCATGGTAGATCTCTAAGTGTAGTTCTCAATGGAATGGAATCAGCAAGACATCCTATTGGGGCAAGTGTTCCACAAGGAAGCGTGCTGGGTCCATTGTTATGGAATGTCTACTTCAAAAAGACCTTCTTCATCTCATCCCAGAATCACATGCATATGCAGACGACTGTACACTGACATTCACTTATCCAAGAGAAGAAATGCCAGCTGCTCTAAGCTACATCAATCACCAGCTGAGAGCTATATCAGCTTGGGGAAATAGATGGCAGGAACATTGCACCTGAGAAAACGCAAATGATGATCGTTTCTAGGCACCATGATGGTAATGCTGGTGCAGTAGTAAGGATGAATGGGAGGGTGTTGGCACCTGGAGAAGAAGTTGATATCCTTGGGGTGAAATTTGACTCCAAACTAACCATGAAGAACCATGTTGTAAATCTTGCAAACAAGGCAGCCAGGAAGCTTACAGCACTTCGCCGTATCTCCCATCTGCCTGACAGTAGGGGTTGCAAGATCCTGTACGAGGCACAAGTACGCTCACACCTTGACTATGCTCCACTTTCTTGGTTTGCCTGCCCCCACTCTCATCTGCGACTGCTTGACAGAGTAGAGAACAGAGCAAGATGTCTCATCTCTCGCCTGGACCCATCTTGGATAGATCTGTCATTTCAGCAGAGCCTTCAACTGGGAGGGATGTGGGTGGCCTTACTGTTATGTACAAGCCAATATTGTCAAAATACCACACTTGGATCCACTTCGAGGACAGCATGAAAACAAGCTTTTTTGCTACAAGACGGGCAGAAAGCAGCAACTTCACTCTGGCTGTACCCTTCCCAGAACATCACTCCATCTGAGATCATTTCATACCCAGGATGACTCGAGTATGGAAAAACATTCGACAGCATAATGATGTCATCGAGATAAAGTCAGTTGATCAAAAAGAAAATGCTGGCCCACAGATGGCTCCAACTTCATCCTGTTCCGTACTTGTATGTCTCATAACAATAAAAATGCTTTCAAATGAGGGTGATGTAGGTAACAGCTCTTAGCTTGCCAATAAAGTTAGGAATCCTTAACCGTAATATAGCTGTCAATAAAGCTAGGGATCCTTGACCTTGTCAAAACCCTGTGTAAAAAAAAAAAAAAAAAAAAAAAAAATACAGAGAGAGATAGATACAGAGAGAGAGAGAGAGAGATACAGAGAGAGAGAGAGAACAAGAGAGAGAGAGATTTCAGAGAGAGAGAGATACAGAGAGAGATACAGAGAGAGATATACAGAGAGAGAGAGATACAGAGAGAGATACAGAGATAGAGAGATACAGAGAGAGAGAGATATACAGAGAGAGATACAGAGAGAGAGATAGAGAGATACAGAGAGAGAGATACAGAGATAAGATAAGAGAGATAAGATTTCGTTCGGATTTTTAACCCCGGAGGGTTAGCCACCCAGGATAACCCAAGAAAGTCAGTGCATCATCGAGGACTGTCTAACTTATTTCCATTGGGGTCCTCAATCTTGTCCCCCAGTATGCGACCCACACCAGTCGACTAACACCCAGGTACCTATTTGCTGCTAGGTGAACAGGACAATAGGTGTAACGAAACGTGTCGAGAGAGAGAGAGCCACATTCAGTCAGCCAACCATACACCCGGCCACCCACTCACCCGGCCACCCACTCACCCAGCCACCCGGCCACCCACCCACCCGGCCACCCACCACCCACCCACCCAGCCAGCCAGCCAGCTACGTATTACACATGTTCCAGAGTCGTTTCTCTTTACTTAGGGTATAGGTTATACTACATTCTGGCAGGATGACACTACCAGTGGTATTCTCCCATTCACTGTGTCAACAATACATAAAGATAACAGTAACATACGATACTGTATGTGATGTAAAATTTACAATACAGTTCACTACCATGTATACATTACAGTGGACCCCCGCATAGCGATATTAATCCGTGCAAGAGAGCTCATTGTTATGCGAAATTATCGTTATGCGAATGAATTTTCCCCATAAGAAATAATGGAAATCAAATTAATCCGTGCAAGACACCCAAAAGTATGAAAAAAAAAAATTTACCACATGAAATATACATTTTCCTACACACAAAGAGAAGGATACATGCACAATAGTAGAGTAGTACATGCAAATATATATGCGCATGTACTACTCTACTAAATGAGAATATAAATGAACTTACCTTTATTGAAGATGCAGCAATGGACTGCTGATGAGACACTGTTGTCTGAGGCTTTTCCTCCTATGAAGTACTTAGGTCCTGTTGGCATTTTCTTCCAGAAACAGGACTATCCAAACTGTGTATGCCACTACAATCTTAAATCTCTCAAAACCAACTTTGCTGGCTTTAAATTCACCAATATGAAGCACTAGTTCCAGCATTTTTCCCTGTTACTGGGTGTAGTTGACTGGTGTGGGTTGCATCCTGGGAGACAGATTAAGACCCCAATGGAAATAAGTTAGACAGTCTTCGATGACACTACTTTTTTGGGGTATCCTGAGTGGCAAATTTCTCTGGGTAATTGTTTTTGGTTATCTCAATAAGCCACAACCCAACAACAGGTTTGCGACAGCAGCAGCAGCTGCAGCAGCAGCTGACAGTGCTACAGCAGCAGCAGCAGCGCGCTGACAGTGCTACAGCAGCAGCAGCAGCTGGCAGTGCTACAGCAGCAGCAGGACAATGTACAGCAGCAGCAGACGGTACTACAGGAGCAGCAGCAGTGAAGGTGGTACAGCAGCCAGGGCCAGCAGCTGGACAGTGCTACAGCAGCAGCAGCGATGCTACAGCAGCAGCAGACGATGCTACAGCAGCTGCAGAGGTACTACAGCAGAGGCAGGACGGTACTACAACAGCAGCAGCAGCAGTGACGGTGGTACAACAGCAGCAGCAGCTGGACAGTGTACAGCAGCAAGCAGACGTGCTACAGCAGCAGCAGACGGTTACTACAGCAGGCAGCAGCAGCTGACGGTGGTACAGCAGGAGCAGCAGCTGTGCACCTAGCAGCGATGGTTGATTGGGGTTTAATTATACTACCTGGCCAGCTGGAGAACAACACTCCACTTTCATACTTATCAATGATCTTTTTCTACATCTCTATAGTAATTTTCACCCTTATTGCTGTAGGGTTGGCACTAGAAGCTTTCTTGGGGCCCATGGTCACTTATTTTGCAGATAAAATCACCAAAAACACTGTAATAATACGAAATGTTCCGATTGTATGCTTGGATGTTACCGCGGAGGCTGGTGGAAAACAATCCCACTGGCGGAACATGTGAGGTGGCTCAGGCCACACATAGACGCGTCTCGGACGAACAGCGTTGAGCGGGTTTTTTAGCGGTATGCGAGGCAAAATTTTTAGCGAAAAATGTAAGCGGTATGCGGATTTAAGTTATGAAAGGGCCCAACGGTATGCGGGGGTCCACTGTATTTTACAGTAGTTTAAATAATTAAAATATAACAATAGAAGTAAATTATGGTAAAAAGAATGAAATAATGATTGTACATTATATTACAGTACTATGTGGGTTTAGTTTATATAGGAAAAGTTTGACATTAGGCCTACCCAGTATGTCGGCAATTTTCAAAGATTCGACTTACGTCCATTTTGACTCACGCCCAGTTGGTCAGAACAAGCTTGGTCGTAAGTCGGATGGTAGGTGTATATTGTTTTTGATATGGTGACATTTCGTATCGCCCTTCACTGTTAGTGAAGATGAGGTTAGTGTATTCTCCAGTCTAGTGGGCTCTATTATTTGCGGGTTTTTTAAGTTGAATTTGTGCAGAAAATTGCTGCCCTCTGGTGTTATCACTGCAAAAACATTATTTGTATATTCCTCCTTTTTTAGGTCCCTTTAAAGTTGAAATCCCCCAGGAGCAAGATGTTGGGGGCAGGAGCGGGAAAGATTTTCCAGACAGTTGTCAATTTTTAACAGCTGTTCCTGGAATTGCTGGGACATTGCATCTGGAGGCTTGAAGACTACCACAATGACTAGGTTTTGGTTCTCGATCTTTACTGCAAAAAACTTCCACTACATCATTTGAGGCATTAAGCAGTTCTGTGCAAACAAGTGACTCTGCGATATACAGGCCAACCCCCTTCCCCCTTTTGCCTGTTCACTCTGTCGCATCTGTATAGGTTGAAAACCCTGGGATCCATATTTCGTTGTCCAAGTGATCTTTTATATGGGTCTCTGGGGAAATCCGCGAACATTGCATTTGCCTCTGCAAGCAGTCCACCATGAAAGGTATTTTGTTGTTCGTTGCTGGCTTTAGACCCTGTTATTTGCAAAAAAGGGAATGTCATGGGGACTGGGGGTTTTGGTGGTATGGGGGGGACTTTTTTTTCCGGCATTAGTATCTGTTGGTTTGGAGTGGAGGCCATCGACTGTGGTTTCACTCCAGGAATGGCTGGATTGGTGTACGATTTCTGCCATTCCTGCCAGTTTTTTGTCCTTCCTGGCACTAAAAAACCTCTCCCTCTTGAGTGGCTGTGGCTACCCAGGTTTTCCCATGGTCTGGACGTTTTGTATCGTTTTGTCCCCTTTAGATGGTGTGCCTGGCAATTTAAGTTATAGCACAGTCTTTCCTGTACTGAAGAGGGACCCCATTTCGGGTGAAAAAGCTTACAGGAAGGGAGTTTGCATTTTCCTGTTGTCATATGGGCACAGCATTTTCTAGGGGGGTTTCAAAGTTGCACGTTCCATCTGTTTTCCAGATTTCCATGCCTGCAGATACCAAGTGGCATAGTAAGTGCACAGGCTTGGTTTTCATTTGCTTGGGTTTCTGCGACTGTATTCCCTGTTGGTGCATGTTTACCTGTCTCTTTTCTATCCTCACTAGCACTAACAATGGGGCTCTCACCAGTTGTTTTTGGTAATGTATCCTCACTAATGCTAGTGGAGTCCCCTTGTTTGCTATCTCCTGTGGTATTACTAGTTTGTAATATTGGTTTTATCTTCTCCTTGAAATACACTTGTTTCCCCACTTACAGCTCCTGTCTCCCCCGAGGTCATTTATATGCATTCCCTCCTGCGTACATTTACTGACTACCTGGACAGCACCTCCATCCTCACCATTACTGTCTCCCAGGACAGCACCCTCCAGCTTCACCATTACTGGGCTACCAGGGGCATTAAATCTGCCCCACATTTTTCTGACTACCGGGGCAGCACCTCCAGCCTTTTAGTTTCTGACTACCCTGGCCAACACCAAGGGCGATTTCCATCCAGCCCCCGACTTTTTATTTTCCATCTGTTTTTAGAAAGCTTCCGGTTTTCTTTTGAAGGCTACTTTGATGTTATCCTCTTTTAATACCAATGTGATTTTAGCCCACAGATTGCTCTCATTTGGCATACCCAAAAACACTTCCCCGATTTAATATGCTTGTAGATAGCTCTTGGATATCTGCACAAGGGGCGTGACACCAATTTCCACAAAAATGCAATTTATCCTGTGGAAGCCTGTTTGTTTGATGTACTGCAGACTACACAGAGCTTCATAATGTGATTTGAATGGTCGATTTACTGTAATTTTTACAAGTAACCTCTTGAATATTCTACTAATAACCTCCTTAAATGAAGCTCTATTTGTATTTCTATTTCTAACTGTACAGTGGACCCTCGCATTTCTGTTGGCATCACATAACGTTAAATTCGCATACCCATTCATTTTATCACTAAAATTTTGCCTCGCATACTGCTAAAAAACGCCTTAACGCTATTCGTTGAGGGTCTAATGTGCGGCCTGAGCCAGCCTCA
>NC_069480.1:25184837-25239606 GCF_026875155.1 Cherax quadricarinatus | reverse complement strand
TTTCCCATTTTGGTTTCCCCAAAAAATTTTGTTTGGGGGTTTGGGGAAAAATAGCAAATTCGGTGTTGTGAGTCTTACACCAGATACCATCATTTGGCAACCATGGCAACTGTCATAGAGGAACCTATTTCTGCAGGGATGGAAATGATGATAGTTTCCAGACCTTAAAAGTAACAAAAGAGAAAAAGTGAGAAAGGGCTAGAGCGTCGACGTAGTCAACTCACTTGACTCGTACACAATGTGATACTAAACGTCCTTGGTGAAACAGAGGCTGCAAGAAGCCCTTTCTTCAAAGGAAGAATGTGTTAAGCTGAACTTCCCTGACAACACCCCGCTCCCTGCTAAGTGTTGAGGGCTAATGGAAGCTGTAAACAAGCATCCTACTCAAGGATCCAATTTAGGAAAAACACACACAACTTTGTGTTTGTGGAACGGGAATAAAGAGCTGATAATGATCTACTTAGTACACCTTAGGGGGGATTTAAGCTGCTCCGACCTCCATCAGACACTCACCACTTTAAAAAATGGGTCAGTATCATAATCTTTGGATACCCTCTCTGCATGGACCCATCCCATCTGACTCTAAGTGACATATCATCAAGCCTAAAGATTTAAAAGGGAAAAATCCCAAATTATTGCCAGTTGGGTAGGTCCTGTGCCCCTCCCCGGAATATCGGTCATGGTTTAAGTTTCCTAAACATGAAGTGTACCTACCCCCTAAACGTAGGTGTTACAAATGCCAGCACTATGGCCATGTTGCGTAGACTGTGGAATACTACATTCTTGGTGTGGTAGTGTGCGGGGAAACTTTCCCACTAGAGAATGCACAGTAGGCCCTGACACCCGAAAATTTAAGTGTATTAACGTAAAGAAGTTGGGGTTACAGTTTCCCACAAGGACTGCAGTCAGAACCCAAACAACCTTCGATGTAAACCTGTAACAGCCCTTTAAATGGTAACTGAGGAATGGGGCCATCCAGTCTACCACAGCCAGATCTGAGACTGAACCTCTGCAAAGTGTGCAAGAACCCCACCTCACTGCAAAGGATTCTGGTGATACCAGAATGCCATCACACACACCCGCTGTGGGGAGCTAGCCATCCCTGCTAGCACATAGGAACTACTGGTCTGCCACTACAGATTTCCTATGGCTACACCTGAATATGGGGATGAGTTTGTCATTTTCTCCCAATACACACAACTACAACAGTCAGACGGACACCACACAGGGAACCTCCCTGGAAATGGAATGAGTCAGATGCACAGGACCTACTGCAATGAATGATGAAACAGAGAACACTAATGTAACCCCTGGTACCTGTTAAGGTGATAGGTGAAACACTACCAACCCAAATCGGAGAAGGCAGGTTGCGACCCCCCTCATAAAATTTTGGGGAAAAATGGCCTTTAAACAACCGCGTTTAAAATAATTTAGAAATAAACTTACTGGTTGATGTTTAAAAAGGCCACCCAATTGTTTTGCATTTCTAAAACACAAACTCCTTCAAAAATCCAACAGGTCCAAAACCAAAAATGTTAAAAATAAAGGGCACCTGAATAAGAAAACGAACCATAACTGGTACTGTTAAGTGAATTGAAAGAAACACTCCCCCAAAGAAAAAGCCCCCACCCCCCCAAAAAAAGGGGTGCCTTCCCTTAAAACCCATCAAAAAATTGGGGAAATTTGCAATCCTCCAAGTTAATAAAATTTAACGGGAACCCCTGAGTAAAGGTGATAGCAAGGCACCAAATCTCTTTCCCTTCCACCCGTGTGAAGGCCATAATCTTGCCTCAACGCCTTTAACGGGCTGAAAACCGAAAGAATGGTCCGAGGCCGCTGCTTTACCCCAAATATCTGAAACTGTAGTCAAGCATAATATTTTTACCATCTTATGACAAGAGATTGTAATAACTCACTACAATGGATACATTACAAATCTTTTTCATGGAACATTGCTTCCATCAGGAAGCGGTTGCCTGACTTAATCTATTAATGCAACCAAGAATATTGATGTCATCTGTTTGCAGGAATGTAGATTGAAAGATGGAGCACCTCCACCAAACTTGCCTGGATATGCAGCTTATTAACCTAAGGTCAACCAACTGTTGTGTGATGATGTCAGAAAGAGCTTGCCACATCACTCCTTTCCTTGCAGAGTCGAGTTAACATGCAGTATCATGGTGTCAAAGTATATGCAGGCGATTTTTCCATAAACAAATTTTTTAAACTCTATGCCCCAGCGAACCAGCTTCGACCTGATGCTTTACCAGATCGCATCAATAGTGAACCTACCATCATTCTTGGAGATTTTAATGCCAGACCCTAAGAATATTGGTGGGTCTATAACAAACACCAATGGAAAATAAACTAGTGAGATTGCTAAATGAGCATGATAATGTTCGAATTGTGGGACTACTGACCTACTCACATATATGGTGGCATACTAGATCTGTGTCTTGGATTTAATACATCATATACGATGCATGACTCTGTCAAGTTGATGATCTTCTATCTGAAACACTTCCCCAAGACAACAACTGTCAATCTTGATCACATCTCCAGCAATCAAGGAGCTAAATACAGAAGGAGGAAACTTATTCTCAAACCAGAACACAGAGACAACTTTATTAACCACTGGATCAATGGTATAAGAATTACGAGCCCATTGGCACACAAAAATTTAATGATGATTTAATTACCACTTTTGAGAGTGTTCCACAGATCAAGTGGGCAGGAATAGGAAACAAAAACCCTTCCACTATAAATAACAATAAAAACCAATGAAAATACTATAATGATCCACAGCTGCGCAATCTAACACATGCAGCTAGGAGGATTGGTAAAGCATACCGTGAAAAGTAGAACCCCAGACCTGCTCAGAACGTTCCAAGCTGCACTAACAAATGCAAGGAATAGAAAGGAAGAACTTAGGCAACAGGAATGGGAACAGTTTGTTTTGTGGATTAAATAGGTCCCCCCTTTGAGTTTGGCTTGGAAAGGTATAAATAAAATAACCAGGAAAAAAAACTGGCAATGTTGCTCATTCCTTTCCTCTTGAAAAAGCAAATGACCTCATAAATGACTGGTCCAAAACATCCAGGCATGAAAGCCTTCCTCTCATATTAGAAAAAATTTAGAGAGTACTTCTGAAGAAATGTTGAAACTGATTAAATTTTTTGAGCCAAAAAATTGATTGAGAGTGATTGCCTCTATACCGTGTATGAATTAGATAATGACATTACCAATGGTCGATCTTACTGCTTCCTGGAGGGATGGTAGTATAACCTATGATATTTCTCAGAACTCTAAGGCACGTGCCTGAGAACCCTTTGTGGCACTGTATGATCTCAGGTTACATTGAGGGCGTTCTTCCTACTTCCTGGACAATAGTCTCATTGTGCCTTTCCCTATGCCCCAACAGCCTGAACATTTAGGACGTTCTCTTAACTAGTGTCTTTGTAAAAACTTTTGAAAGAATGAATTTATTCAAGACTGTACTACAGTATCAGACATCAACTTTCCCCCTACCTCTATGGATTCATGAAAGGTAAAAGTGTGCAGAACTGTATTTCAACCTTTTCAATGGCACACACCTCTCTAGTTTTTTACCATCTTTTCTTGATCTAAAAATCTGCAGTTGATATGCGAACAGCACCGGTTATTACTAACATGAACTAGCCAAATTGAATATGGGTGGTTAGTTACTCTGCTGGTTATAGTGTTACCTGTCAAATTTGAAGTATTTCCCTCTGTCCTTTACAAGGCTTCAGAAGGATTCTATAAGAAATGTCTTTAGGTACACCGCAGGGAGGAGTTCTTTAGTCTCTGCTATTTTAATATTTCGATTATGCTCTCCTATATGCTCTACTGCTCTCACCTAAAAATTATAGCTATAAAGCTATGCTGATGATATCATGACCATACAACAGGTCATAAGAAGTGAATACCATCTTAATGAAGTTCAAGCAATTTGTTATCGACTGGCCTAATAATATCTTCCTCTAAAAAACTAAGATATTAACAAGCAAACCGGCATCCCCCACCATATATTTGCAGGGTGAAATCATTAGCTACGTTAAAACTTAAGATATCTTGGTGTTGACTGTACACTTTAACAATCCACTTACCCACACTAAACCAAGAAAAAGGTAAAGCTAGCTAAATGCTCTCAAAGCTGTTGTCTGGCTTCAATCCCTAACTATGGTGCAAATGTGAGAATAGTGTGAATGATGTACATAGCTATGTAGGTCCTTTAATTGAATTATGCTGCTCCCATGTTTTATTAAGCTAGAGAAATTCTCTCCGACCTTGGTAGTTAATGCCAAAATGAAGCTCTCAGGATTATTCTTGGCTGTCCAGATCTACAAAAGTTCTTAAACATGGGAAGGAGCTTGGTATTTCTAAGTATCAGTGAAAGGCTTGTTGAAATAACACTTGTACTCGGTATTAGAATGTTGAGAACGAAACCAGGGGATCCTGTCACACGTGAATCTTACCAGTGTCTAGAGGTAAATACACACAGATCTAATGGATTGTGAAAACGTGCTAATTGCATTAAGTTTTATAACCTGCTGAACTGTATCCATTAGGCATACAAGAGGGGGAATTCACACCTCCATGGTAGTTGTGTTCATTTAATACTCCAATACCTACACAAGTTCCTCACAAGTAGCTCATTGCTAGTAATCCTTCCTAAATTCTCCTTGTTTGAGCAACTGCTCAAGAAGAAATTTTCACCTAGCTGGTAGTAACAAGTTATCACAAGTTTATACAATGATGGGATCTAAACAGGATCTTATGGCTGGGCCTTGCATCTGCTCTTGTTGCCACCTCCTTGTTATGAACGATAATAAATTTGTTGGTGTTAGGCATAGAATTAACAACTGGGCGTTCTACACTGCAAACTGAATTGTTTGCAATCTTAATGGCGCTAAAGCCTAACCTATGACACTGAGCTTGACTTATCATCTTTACTGATTTGTCATCATTGAAGGCTTTGGATCATTTAAATGACTCCAACAACATGCTCATTGGGGAAGCCAGGGATAGAATATTCAAAATTTAGCGGACAAAGGAATTAATGTACAATTGCTTTATGGATCCATCACACTTGGATTACTCCTTCTGATAATGTTGATTGTTAGCAGAAGAGTATCGAGAAGAGAAGGTAGTAATATTAACTTTGGTATAACTGTGTCTAGCATAGGATTAATATTAGGAGAGAAGTAAATAATGAAAATGATTAGTTATAGGAATTGCAGTTAGAGCTGAGTGATCTATAACCCATATGTAACATGAACTTTAGGATAAGATGTTTATGGTAGCCAACTTGCAATGTGAAACAGAACTGACTGATGTTGTAGTGGACCAGGCTTAGGCTTGGTTTTACAAGTACTTCCTTTGGCAGTTTGGGAGGACACACAGATGTTGATCATAACTAATGTAAATTATGTGATCAGGCATATGGTCATTTACTCTTGAACACTATGTGCTTAATTGTACTCATTTTGAGGAATACTGGAGACAGACAGATATAGTAACTTTGTGACATGTCAAGATATCTTATATAATGAAAAATAAGATACCAGATATACTAAGCAAATTTCCTAAATTTGCTTGTAACTGTTAAGTGAAACTATAGATATGTAGATTAAATCACTATGTTTTTCCTGGTAACCCCTTGGGGCTAGTTCCTATGGCCATTTGTGTATCAACATGATCTTCGCGCTACCGTCCACAGGATTCGGATATGGGGGTGCACAATAAACTAGCCATTCGGTGGCAAAAATCTAATAAAAAAAAATCTAATCCTAACATACTCCCTCCCAATCAAGATCAGCAATAACCGCCCTGTGGTCCGAAAACCCCAAATCGAAGGTCCTAACTCCCAGAACTCGTATTGCCTCCATAGGCATAGAGCTATCCATCAGTACTGCCGCATAACAACCCCCTTCGTAAATTGTATTACTCAATCTCCAACCCACCCATCCCCTCTACAATCTAAAACTCCAACATCCCCCAAAAAATGCGCTTTTAATAACCCCAACACACTCCCCGCAACCCCCGCGGTTCCACATCACCTTGGTAGTATTGAAACCATTCCCAATTGATCCTGCCTATCACAGTAACTAAAAGGCATATTCCATCAAATACAAGCAAAAAACATCCCTACGAAAGTTACCTTAACTGCTGTGCATTTTCCATTCACGCGGCCTGTTGACTCCTATAAAACAAAAACCCTTGTCTCACCCCAAACTCCCTCTGACCTCCACCACCCTTCCACCCCCACCCTCCCTCCCACACCAACAACACGCCAAGGGAAATGGTTTCCTTCACAGCCACAGCATCCCCCCCATCCATTTTAACCTCACCGATCCACTCTCATATAAACTTATAAACCTTCAGCGCAACTCTCATACAAATACTTGTAATTTTGACTCATGTATGATACATATATCCACATCAATCTCCTTAAAAACCATTCTATCCACAGAATCTTAATCTCAGCTCTCAGGCCGTTAACATTAATGGTGACCCCCTTGAATTATTACAATAAAGGTGGCTTTCCCCGCCGCTTTTGAAGGTTGCTCGAAATACGTGGTTGTTGACTATAGCCACGTTTGTCACTTGGTCTATCCAGACCTCCGTTTCCCCCCTTTTCCTTCGACCCTTGCAGCACCACAGAACTGGTGCCACCATTTCCCGGTAGCTCTAGCCCGGTCTTCCAAGGTTTCTTTCCAGATCTCTGCCCTGGCGTTAAGACATCTTCCATATCAGACGTCCCAGCTGCTCCTGGAGTTTACCTGGAGAGAGTTTCGGGGGTCAACGCCCCCGCGGCCCGGTCTGTGACCAGGCCTCCTGGTGGATCAGCGCCTGATCAACCAGGCTGTTGCTGCTGGCTGCACGCAAACCAACGTACGAGCCACAGCCCGGCTGATCAGGAACTGACTTTAGGTGCTTGTCCAGTGCCAGCTTGAAGACTGCCAGGGGTCTGTTGGTAATCCCCCTTATGTGTGCTGGGAGGCAGTTGAACAGTCTCGGGCCCCTGACACTTATTGTATGGTCTCTTAACGTGCTAGTGACACCCCTTGCTTTTCATTGGGGGGATGGTGCATCGTCTGCCAAGTCTTTTGCTTTCGTAGTGAGTGATTTCGTGTGCAAGTTCGGTACTAGTCCCTCTAGGATTTTCCAGGTGTATATAATCATGTATCTCTCCCTCCTGCGTTCCAGGGAATACAGGTTTAGAAACCTCAAGCGCTCCCAGTAATTGAGGTGTTTTATCTCCGTTATGCGCGCCGTGAAAGTTCTCTGTACATTTTCTAGGTCGGCAATTTCACCTGCCTTGAAAGGTGCTGTTAGAGTGCAGCAATATTCCAGCCTAGATAGAACAAGTGACCTGAAGAGTTTCATCATGGGCTTGGCCTCCCTAGTTTTGAAGGTTCTCATTATCCATCCTGTCATTTTTCTGTGCCACCTCCACACGTTGCCTCAGCATCCATGTCCTCCTGGTGCACCTCAACCTCCACCGTGTGCTGCTTATTCTCGTTACACAAGGTGTTCTCACGCTTTTGTGCAGCTGCTACCCCCTCCAATACCCTCCCGTCCTTCTCCCCTTCCTGACTGTCTTCCACCTCCCCCAAGAAGTCTTTCAAGACCTCGTCCAACAGACCATCCTGTTGTAAGTCACTTCTGTCAACAGTCTCATCCGTAGATGGTCACTCAGACACAGTTCCCACAGGTAACGTGGCGCACTCTCCCATCTCCGACTCCGCTCTGTCTACTTCTTCACTCCAACTTCCAGATGCCTCTCTTGCAGCTTCACCTGTCTCAGGTGCCAAGGAGAGCAGCTGTCGTTCCACAGTTGTTGGCACCTGTTCCCTCCGTCCCTGCCTTTGATGACATTGGGCCGCCATATGGTCATAAGACCCGCACAGCCTACATGTCTGACACTGTCCTGCATAATATACATGAACCTGTGTTCTGAACTCTTCCATAAGAACGTACGATGGTATAGGTTGTCTCAATGTCATCTTCAATGTGAAAGATCCCTCTGGCAGCCCCATATAAGGCTCATCCTTCCACACTCCCAGCTGTGCCGAATGGATCTTGCCATACCTACGGAATACCTCCACAACATCATATTCCAAGGCCTCAAAGGGGACATTTCTCACCTTTACCCACGTTACATAGCTTGATTCATCATGTAGGCAGACCTCCACTGCAGAATTAACGGTCATCCTCTTTTCTTGAAACGCGTCGACTATGCTGGAGTAAAACCCAGCACTCTTGAACTTGATGAAGATCCTGTACACTCCATTCACTGCTACACCATACAACTCTTCGTTCAGTATGCCATACACATCGCGGATGATACTTGGCAGAAGCACCTGCATTGTAGAACTACTCAGGGCACCACGTACCAGCACCACACAGACAGTATTCACCCTGCGTCCATGTCTGTCCGCCATTTTGATTGCTCAAAACAGGTAAACTGCTCAGAAAATCAACTGAATCGGGAGCGCCTGCGCAGCACGTCCACTCGGCCCGGAAGCGAAGAGGACAATGCACTAGCATATTATAACCAAGTCATTGCCATTTTTATTTTTATCATTTTTTTATTATTCTTTTGCTACCTTAACTTGTGTATTTTATCCTGTCAATTTAAATCTAGTTATACTCTAATTCTTGTAAACAACTTATATAAGACCTTAGTGCAATTACAATTGAGAGTCTTGTCCCTTTTTTATATTATTAGATTAAACACAGTTGTACTATAGCTCATTCTAGCTCAATACATAGTCAATACCAAATTGACTATATTAGACCATAGTGCAATTACTAGTGAGAGACTAGTGCTATTTTTAATTTGTATTTTTATATTATTAGATTAAGCCTATTGTACTATAGCTCATTCTAGCTCAAAACATAGATTCCACAAAAGTCATTATTAGACCTTAGAACAATTACAAGTGAGAGTCTTGTTCTATTTTTAATTTGTATTTTTATATTACTAGTTTATACCTAGTTGTACTTTAGTTCATTCCAGCACAACACACAGACAACATCAACTTCATTATGTGTAGTAGTGACTATACCCTACATGACCAAAATACTCTAGCTATATACTTGTCCAAACTTCCTACCACTACAGATATCAGTACTAGAACTCAACACAACACAGGATGGATAATGAGAACCTTCAAAACTAGGGAGGCAAAGCCCATGATGACACTCTTCAGGTCACTTGTTCTATCTAGGCTGGAATATTGCTGCACACTAACAGCACCTTTCAAGGCAGGTGAAATTGCCGACCTAGAAAATGTACAGAGAACTTTCACGGCGCGCATAACAGAGATAAAACACCTCAGTTACTGGGAGTGCTTGAAGTTCCTAAACCTGTATTCCCTGGAATGCAGGAGGGAGAGATACATGATTATATACACCTGGAAAATCCTAGAGGGACTAGTACCGAACTTGCACACGAAAATCACTCACTACGAAAGCAAAAGACTTGGCAGACGATGCAACATCCCCCCAATGAAAAGCAGGGGTGTCACTAGCACGTTAAGAGACCATACAATAAGTGTCAGGGGCCCGAGACTGTTCAACTGCCTCCCAGCACACATAAGGGGGATTACCAACAGACCCCTGGCAGTCTTCAAGCTGGCACTGGACAAGCACCTAAAGTCAGTTCCTGATCAGCCGGGCTGTGGCTCGTACGTTGGTTTGCGTGCAGCCAGCAGCAACAGCCTGGTTGATCAGGCTCTGATCCACCAGGAGGCCTGGTCACAGACCGGGCCGCGGGGGCGTTGACCCCCGGAACTCTCTCCAGGTAAACTCCAGGTAAACACAACTCAGGATATAAATAACCATAATTTAAACCTAGAAGATGATTGATCACGTTGACCCTGATCTAAACCTCCATAATCTGACACCCAATCAAAACCTATTGGAAAGTAACTGCCTTTATTACACAATATCACAAGCCAGCACTATCCTAAACAATGCTAAAAGTCTATCAGTACTTAACTACAACATCAGGTCCTTAAGCAAACACTATGATGACCTCCTAGCACTCCTTGAATCACTAAAGGCACCCTTCTTTTGCATTATTCTTACTGAGACCTGGCTTAAGCAGGACACAATAGATATCTACCCTCTACCAGGATACACAGCAATTCACAACTGCAGACCAAACCAAGTTGGGGGTGGTATTGCAATCTATTACTCTAACCAATTATCTTGTATTAGCACCACTTGCTTTAGTGATGAATATGGGGAATACATTTTTGCTAATTTTACTGTAAAAAACCTTAAGACACCTATAACAATCGGTGCCATTTACCGGATACCTCACACAAACATCCCAAATTTCAGTGAGAAACTGAAGTCACTAATAACAAACAGACAAATGAATAAGCACTACCTTCTCTTAGCTGGAGACTTCAACATCAACCTTGGCTTACTAGATGATCAGCCTGTAACTGATTTCATCAACAATATGAACAACACACTTCTCATACCAACAATAACTAAACCAACCAGGCTCACTGAGACAAGTGCAACCATAATAGACCACATATGGACCAATATACTAGCCCCCCTTAAATAAGGGATAATCACAGATAGCACTACAGACCACTACCCTACCTTCTCCTGACAACATTAGTAAACCACCACTTGAATACAACAAAGTCTCATTTAGACTCCATGACGAGGCCTCAATAAGGAAGTTCACAGCTGACTTGGAGACTGTTGACTGGCCTACAGAATTCTCCAAGGCCAATGGTACTGATGACTGGACAGACATTTTCTTAACAAATTACTTAGACCATACAACAAACATTGTCTATAAAACGAAACAGATCACAAACAAACGGCTTGGTTGCCCATGGCTAACCAGCACCATTCTGAAATCCATTGACAAGAAACACCAATATGAAAAGCAATATAGACAAGGCTTAATACACAAAGATATTCTTAAACACTATTCATCAGTTCTCACCAAAGTAATAAAGAAAGCCAAACAACTATACTACTCCAGTAGATTCACAGACACTAGAGAGAGATATAAAAAAGACCTGGAAAACACTCTCTCTCAGATTCTAGGACCCACAAACTGAAGAAAAACCAAGAATATTGTCCTAACTAAACCTAATGAAACACCACTACATCCCACTGACACAGCTAACAAGATAAACAACTTCTTCTCAAACATAGGATCTAATCTCGCCAGTAAAATCCCACATACCAATGCCCATGCCGGGGACTACCTAGATGGGAATTTCCCAAATTCCTTCTATCTTGCACCAACTGAGCCCACGGAAGTCACTGAGATTATAAAGTCACTTAAAAATAACTCAGGGAATCTGTCTCATGTCCCACCATTACTGTACAAGCGAGCGGCCCATGTCCTTTCGCTTGCTATTTCATTACCTTTTAACAAGTCACTAGAGACTAGCACCTTCCCGAAACTACTCAAGATAGCAAGGGTTGCACCAATACATAAAGGTGGTGACCCAACAGGCTTAAACAACTATTGGCCGATATCTAACTTACCATTACTATCCAAAATCTTTGAGAAACTCGTGCACAGGAGACTGTATTCATTTATAACGGCACAAAACATACTCAACCCCTGCCAATTTGGATTCAGGAAAAATAAAAGTACTAATGATGCAATCATAAAAATGCTAGATCTGCTTTACACAGCATTGGAAAATAAGGAATATCCACTAGGAATTTTTATTGACCTACGAAATGCTTTTGACACAGTAGACCACGACATCCTACTCCACAAACTTGACCATTATGGAATAAGAGGCCATGCGCTTGCTTATTTTAAATCTTACCTTACTAATAGGTATCAGTATGTCACCATTAAAGACACAGTATCAGCAACACGGCCACTTGATACTGGAGTTCCGCAGGAAATTGTTATTGGTCACTTGCTCTTCCTCATATACATCAATGATCTTCCAAACGTATCCCAACACTGAAACCCATTCTCTTTGCTGACGACACGACTTATGTCATCTCTCACCCTAATCTTGCCACCCTCAACACCATTGTTAACGAGGGAGCTGATCAAAATATCGACTTGGATGACAGCCAATAAACTTACGCTTAACACTGACAAAACCTACTATATTATGTTTGGTAGCAGAGCAGGAGATGCACTAATTAACATTAAGATTGACAACACTCTAATTACCAGACATAATGAGGGCAAATTCCTAGGCCTATACCTTGACAACAACCTGAATTTCAGCACTCATATCCAGCATATAACCAAAAAGTATCCAAAACGGTTGGGATCCTCTCCAACATACGATACTACGTGCCGCAAAATGCCCTTCTCACACTATACCACTCACTTATTTTTCCATACCTCACCTATGCTTTTGTGCTTGGGGATCAACTGCAGCAAACACACCTAAAGCCAATAATAACCCAACAAAAAGCTGCAGTAAGAATAATCACTTAATCCCATCCCTGGCAACACACCCCCACACTCTTCACATATCTAAACTTACTCCCTGTTCAGCACATCCACACTTACTACTGTGCAATCTACATCTACAGGGCCTTAAACTCTAATATCAACCTTGACCTAAAACGCTTTCTTGATAGTTGTGACAGAACCCACAGGCATAACACCAGACACAAACATCTCTACAACATTCCCCGTGTCCAACTAAACCTTTACAAAAATTCAATGTATGTCAAAGGCCCTAAAATCTGGAACACCCTACCTGAGAACTCTAGAACTGCAGACACATTCATCACCTTCAAAACTACCATTAGAAAACATCTTATCTCCCTGATACACCCCGTCAACTAACTACATGAATACCACCTGGTGGTTCACACTTACACTCACCCATTTGACCATAAACAGAAATATTAATCTCAATCTTAAAATAATGAATCCTGTGATACTCCAGTACTGTGCCAAAACAAAAGCATTCACATTGCTTAACTCACAAACGTTGGTTTGCGTGCGTGTCAGCGTGCCTCGTTGTGCTCCGGGTTATCTCGTGTTTAGTTAGTTAGTTTAATATGTTTATTATGCACCCCATACCCATCCTGTAGGCGGTAGTCAAAAGATTACAGAGGTACATAATTGGTCCAGGGACTGGACTCCAAAGTTTTAATAGCTGAGCAAGTTACAGAGGTAATGAACTCACAATTTACAAAGGTAATGAACCTCACAATTTACCAAGGTAATGGAATCACAATTACAAAGGTATTGTTACTCCAGGTAAGTCTGGTCACAATAATGAAAAGTTACATAGGTATTTACAATTAAAGTGTTTAACGGTCGTCTCTTACGTGCTAGAACTTTAATTTGTTGTCATCAATCATATACGTACCTTACTCTTCGCCTGGAACCAATTTGCGGCGGAAAAACATTTATTTACTGAGTCAGACAAAAGGAGATTTTAGTGATGCACTACCTAGAGAGTTTACTGCCAGAGGGGTATCATAGGACTGTGGACCGTGTGGAAGTAAAAAATAATAATTGAACTTTTCACGTTGTGCCCTGAGGAAAGCAAAGTCTCCTGAAAAGCATTGAGTATACATAGTGTATAGTGTATTATACTACAGTGGTCCCTTGGATATTGTTGATAAGGCTAATGTGTCATTTGAAAACAGGTGAAGTTGTATGAAGTGATAAGCCTATTGAGGGCAGAGAGCCAGAAGTCGCCTGAAACTTACCACACAAGCGTCTGCTGTTTTTTAATAATTTACCTGGCTTGCTAGTGTACTCGCATATTAATCTAGTGATTACCAGTGATAGCAGAAATACAGTGTTGTAGTAGCAACTAACCAGTATTATAATGGTAATTAGTGGAGTGGAGTGACTTTCATTTAGTTTCTTTTTCTGAATATACGAGACGTTTCTGTGATTTTCATATATAACTGTTGTTACCAAGCGGTCGCAATAATACACAACGAGAAGCAATTATTACTAAGAAAAAGCGTCCCTTCCTCCAAAATTTGCACCAGTCAACTTAGTGGATTATATAGAATTTATTGTGGTGGAGACGGAAAAAAAAAAAAAAAAAAAAATAGAAAAGCCAGATACAGCGTTTGATAAACAAGAAGGTTCGAAAGTTCGTATTTGTTGGAGCTGCCAGATATCACCGGCTCTTCAAACACGGCAAGTTATAATTTTGTATAGTTTCAATTACATATTTCTGGGTAGATAATTCCAGTAGATCCTTCATTGTGTTTGCTCAATTCACCGGACCAGTTTGTTTAAATAATGTGACCCACTGATCAGAGAAGATCGATGGTCGAACCCGTTGACTGCGTCCGAACCCTTGACTGGGTACGAACCCGGGGACTTGGTTTCAAACAGCTTTCGTTGGACAATAAAGGCAGACTGTAAACGGATGGGGTTGTAGGCGCCCTTATAAACACAAACATTAAAAATCAGGAACGTGACGGTTAAGCTGTCCAATTTACAAATAGAGTTAGAACAGAAAAATACAATAGCTAGAGCTTCATTTATGGTTATTAATAATATTCAAGAGGTTCGGGTTGCATAGTAGATTGCAGTAAATCACATTCAAATCATTTTGAGCTGTGTGTCGTCTGTGGTCAGTCAGACATAACGGGCTTACACATGGATAAATTGTCATTTTTGTGGAGGAAATTGTTGTCACGCCCCTTGTGAGATATCCCTGACTAGCTACAAGCAGTATTAAACAGAGAAGTGTTTTTTTGGGTATGACCAAATTGAGGAAATCTGTGGACAAAATCACAAGGGTATTAAAGAGGACAAATCAAAGCTGCTTTCTTAGAGAAAACCGGAAAGCTTTTCTACAACAGAGGGAACATAAAAAGTCTGGGCTGAATGGTACTGCCCTTGATACTGCAATGTAGTCACAAACGTATGCTGGAGGTGATGTCCTGGAGACAAGTAATAGTTATGCTGGAGGTGCTGTACTGGAGACATGTAATGGGGATGCTGAGGTGCTGTCTGGGAGACCAGAAAATGGTTGAAGCTGGAGTTACTGCCTGGGAGACACAGTAATGGTGAAGATGGAGATTTTGTCCAGGTAGTCGGAATTATACGCAGGAAGGAATACATATAATTGGAGCCGCTTAGGGGACAGGAGCCATTTGTAGGGAAACATGTGTAGTCAAGGTAAGATAAAAACCAATATGCAAACTAGAAATACCGCAGGAATTAGCAAACAGAGGACTCCAATTGCAATAGTGAGGATAAATTACCAAAACAACTGGTGGGAGCTCCATTGTTGGTGCTACTAGGTTGGAGGGATAGAAGAGTAAGAAGGGAAAACAGCACCAACAGGGGAATCCAGTCACAGAAAACCAAGGCAAGCGGAAAAACAAGCCTGTGCACATACTTTGCACTTGGTATCTGCTGCATGGGAAATCTGGAACCGAAAAACAGATGGGACATGCAACTCATGACCACCTTGAAAAATGACGATGCCCATTATGAACAACAGGGAAAATGCAAACTCCCTTCATGTCTGCTTTTTTCACCTGAATTGTGTACCTATTTCAGTACAGGAAAGACTGTGCTATAACTTAATTTGCCAGCATTACCATCTAATAGGGGAACAAAATGATACAAAAACATCCTGGTCATGGGAAAAAATGGGTAGCCACAGACACTACTGAGCGGAGAGGTTTTTTTGTGCCAGGAAGGATACAAAAACTGGCAGGAAAATGGCAGAAATTCGTACACCAATCCTGTCATCATGGAGTGGATCCACAGTCGATGGCTACACTCCAAACAACAGATACAGATACTAGTGCCGGAAAAAAAAATCCACCCCAGTACCAACAATACCACCAGTCCGGATAAAATTCTTCTTTGCAAATATACAGGGTCTAAAGCCAGCAACAAACAACATAATTCCATTCATCCGTGGACTGCTTGCAGGGCAAAGGCAATCCGTTCGGGCTTTCAATGAGACCCACTAAAGGATCACTTGGACACGTTAAATATGGATCACAGGTTACAACTATACAGATGTGACAGATGAACAGGCAAGAGGGGGGGGGTTGGCCTGTAAATTGCAGAGTAACTTGTTTTGAACAGAAAAACTGCTAAATGGCTAATAAATGTCGTAGTGGAGTTTTAGCAGTAAAGGTCGTGAACAAAAACCTAGTCATTGTGGTATAGTATACAAGCATCACGGATGCAAACATCCCTGCAATTCCGGTAACAGCTCGTTAAAAATTGGACCACTGTCTGGAAAATTTCAGCTACCATGCACCCACATCTTGCTCCTGGGGGATTTCATCGTAAGGCTCTAAAATGGTGGAATATTGCAAATAATATCTGTTGCAGTAGAACATAACACCAAGGAGGCTAAGCTCTGATGAAAACTCACATCACACGAGCTTTTATAATCTCTGCAAAAAATTCAATTAAACGCAAATATAGAGCCTACTAGACTGGAGAATACACTAGTACCTCATCTTCACTAACAATGATGATCTGATAAGATAATGTTCACCATTCTAAAACAATATACTACAGATCACAACATAATTGAGTGTTAAGACATGTATGAGTGGAGCCCAAGACCGACAAATGAGACTAGATCACGAGGGAGCATTCACCAAATTCAACTTCAATAACAAAAACATAAAGTGGGAACCATGTAAACAAGTCCTAACCGATATAAGCTGGGAAGATTATTACTAAGAACACAGGACCCAAAACTTATGCCTAGAACAGATTAACTCGGTGGCACTCGATGTATGCAAAAGGCTTGTCTGTTCCTCTAAGAAAAAGGAGGAGTAGGTGTCAGATAGATGTAATAGATAGAGACAGGCGCTCCTTTACAGGCGACGGAAAAGAATAACAGGAGCGGCTAAAAGAGGTCAATATATCTGAAATTCGCCAGGGAGAAACTGGTCAGAGAAATAGCAAAGCATCGAACCTTAAGCTAATAGAATCCTTTAGGAGTCAGGAATCGCGGGAAGAAACTAAAAGCTATAATGAAATCGAAAGAACCCATAGTATTTACTTCTCCTATGCCAAATCAAAAATCCGAGATCAACGGATAGTATTGGGCCCCTACTTAAAAAAGATGGGTCCTACAAAGATGACAGCAAGGAATGAGTGAGCTACTCTAAGTCCCATTATGACTCAGTTTTTAGCAAGCCGCTAACCAGACTGAGAGTGAAGATCAATATGAATTTTTTATGACGAGAGCCACAAAAATTTGATTAATACAATCCTATCCGATGGTATCCTGACGCCAAATGACTTCGAAACTGGCGATAAATGACATGCCCCATGCACTTCTGACCAGGGCCAGACCCAGGAACGCTGCGGTTCATCAAGAACTGCAAAGAAAGACCCTATCCACAGCCTTTTCCATCTGTGAGAGGAGAGCATGGACACGGGGGGTCGTCCCTTCAGTTACCTTAAAAACTAACAGACATAGCCCCACTCACAACTAACAAAGGGGGGGGGCGTTAATGCAACAGCAAAGATCTACAGACCAACTAGCACTAAATCCCATATCATAAAAATCTTTAAAGGGTCCTTAGGAAGCTAAGATCACCACCCATCTAGAAAACACCCATCTGTTTACACAAACCCAGGGCACAACATGGGTATTAGAACAGGTCGCTTGTCTGTCTCAAACTACTGGATCACGACTGACATGGTCCTAAATGCACTAGAAGACAAAAAGAATGCAGATTGTAATATATTCAGGACTTTGCTTAAGCCCTTCGACAAGAGTGACCATGGCGCGTATAATAGCGCACTAAAATGCGCGCTAAAGGAAATAAACAGGAAAGTCGGTAGATGGATCTATAATTTCCTCATAACAGAAACACTGAGAGTTGACTGGTCAACTGAGTTAAAGTCGAGGCAGTACGGTGCAAAAGCTATGTTCACATGGCACTGTTAGTAGCTCCCATTTTGTTCCTCATCCTCATATACGAAATAGACAAGGATGTCAGCCACAGCACCGTGGTCTTCCTTTGCAGATGACACCCGTTCTGCATGACAGTGTCTTCCATTGCAGGACACTGGCAAGTCTAAGGCAGACATCAACCACAAATCTTTCAGTGGGCTGCAGAAAAACAATATGAAGTTCAACGATGAGATATTTCAATTACTCAGAATATGGTATACATGAGGAATTAAATCTTCATCAGAGTACAAAACAAATTCTGGCCACAAAATAGAGCGAAAAACACCAACGTCAATGAATGGGAGTAGTGATTATGTCGGAGGATCTATATTTCAAGGGACAATAACATTGTTTAATCGAATATGCTAGAAAATGACAGGATGGATAAATGAGATCCTTCAAAACTAGGGAGGCCAAGCCCATGATGACATCTTCAGGTTAAATTGTTCTATCTAGGCTGGAATATGTGCTGCACTCTAACGAGTAGAACCTTTCAAGGGCAGGTGAAATTGCCGACCTAGAAAATGTACAGTGATCTTTCTCTGCGCGCCCATAACGGAGATAAAAAACACCTCAATTACTGGGAAGCGCTTGAGGTTTCTAATCATTATTCCATGAAACGCTGGAGGAGGGGAGAGATTGCTTGATTATTTACAACTAGGGGACTAGTACCGAACTTGCACAACGAAATCACTCAATACGAAAGCAATAGTACTTGGCAGACGATGCGCATCCCCCCAATGAAATGCAGGGGTGTCACTAGCACGGTTAAGAGACCATACAATAAGTGTCAGTGGGCCGAGACTGTTCAACTGCCTCCCAGCACACATAAGGGGGGATTACCAACAGGTCCCTGGCAGTCTTCAAGCTGGACTGGACAAGACCTAAAGTCAGTTACTGATCAGCCGGGCTGTGGGCTGTACGTTGGTTTGCGTGCAGAGCGCATCAGCTGGTTGATCAGGGATTGGATTCCACCAGGTGCATGGTCACAGACAGGGCCGCGGGGCACGTTGACCCCGGAAACTCTTCCAGGTAAAACTCCAGGTAATACCAACTTACCTCATAATTGTAATATTTTAAAATTAAGAATTAAACTAGTCTGCCCAGAAATGCCTGCCATGCTAGGTGTTCTTGTGGTTAAACTATTGTAATATTATTTTCACTACATTAAACCACACAATAACCAAAATTTCTGTTAACTCAGCATTGAATCCTTTATAGAGAATAAACTTTTGAATTTGAATGTGTATTTGAATAAGAATGCAGTGTGGTCCTGAGAACTCTCTGTCTTATTTCATTGAGGTCCTTCAATCTTGAACCTTCCTAGCATGGGCTTGTAGACCTGTTGCAGTGCCTCATTCTTTCTTATTTTTGTGATCTCTCAGGTTGCCACTTCACCAGTCGACTATCACCAGGGGTACTTATATTGGCTGCTAGGTGATCGGGACAACAGGTGCACAAAAGAAACAAGACCATATTTCACCTCTTGCCAGGGATCTCACAACGGATTCCCAGTGTGTGAGGACCGAGTGCATTGCCTACCAGGTGATGTTATAATAAATTCAAACCCACAGGATCTACAACACCAAAACTTTATTAATCATGTTAATAGAATCGTGTAAGGAACTGGGGTTGATAATCTTACTGATAAAACAAAGATAAAACCTCAAACAGGTGTCCTCCTCGAAAGAGAGGCCATAGTTCACCAACATTCAGCTTAAATGAAACTTTTATTCAGGTACAAGTACATTAAATAGCCAGGACCTATGTATTGACCCCTTGCAACTACAGGTAGATGAGTACTATGGATTTTGATACATGGTATCATGGGTGTGGATTATTTCTTTGGGAGGTCCTTCCATGATGGGTGACGACCTTAGAATATGAAACCTGATACAGGGTATGTTGCTTTGAGGTCCATTATTTGGTCCTGTTGTTATGAAGACTTTGTCCAGCCAATACAAGAAAGGCTGAGAGGAGTTGTAGCAGGTGTTTTCGTCCCAGGTATGGTGTTTGTTATTGTTATTATTTGGTGGCCTGGTGGCCGCTAAAAGCCCCGCTTCACACACGGAGGGATCGGTGTTCGATTCCCGGCGGGTTGGAAAACATTTCGACACGTTTCCTTACACCTATTGTCCTGTTAACCTAGCAGGCATATTGTACATGGGTGTTTGTCGATGGTGTGGGTCGCATCATGGGTACAGATTAAGGACCCAATGGAAAAGTTAGACTGTCCTCGATGGACGCACTGACTTTCTTGGTTATCCTGGGTGGTAACCCCCGGGGTTAATAATCCGAACGAAAATATTATCTCTTAAAAAGGATGTATCTTGCAGCCACTACTTGCTCTTGCGTCTGATGGAAGCTTTGGAGGGATGGTGAACTGCAGAATGCAGCAATGAGGATTTCCTAGAATGCCCTTGTACTGCCTATAATTTAAAATTATTCAGATAAGAACTTGATATCCAAGCATCAGAGATCGTGTTACTAAAAGAATGTTCTTAATGGGGGTAATATGCTCAGCAAGCCCATTCAAATCCATGCATAGAAGCCCTCCATTCATTCATCAGCATGGTGAACACTCCTCCTGATGGATCGAAGAGGATAACCGAACCTCCGCATGAATATGAATAAAATACATGATCTATGTCAAGTAAGGCAACAGCGGCTAATTCCCGGTTATTTATTTGTAGTTTATTCTTATTTAGTTGTATACCTAGTTGTACATTAGGTCATTCACAAATTTATTTTGTTATTTGTTTATACACTAGATTTGAGCCATTGTGCATCTAGCTATATATGTCCAAAACATCCTGCTACTACAGTTATAAGTACTAGAAACTCACCACACTGTACACCAGGCCCAGTGGCCTGGTGACTAAAGGACGCTGTATAGCAATTTTCTGCGCGCTCTCAAAAAAAATACGAAAAAAAAAATTATGGAAATTGAGTTATACAATAAATAGCTTAACTCTTTGGCCAACACAATGGTACCAGAATGAATGTTCTACGACGTTTCTACAAGAATTTAGTTATTTATATCAAGTATAGTGACTGTGATTTGAGTAGCGCAAGTCTGCTCAAGCCCATATATATTTTGAATTTTTTCCTAGTTTTTTTATCGCTTTTTCTTGCATTATTCTTTCTTATATATTAACGGGCTGTTTTTGGCATCTAAAAAAGTTGGTGGAGAATCTTCGTAGGACTTTGAGACTACAAGGAATACACACCGCTACAGAGAGTGCAGGAGAAAAATTACTTCATTATTACGCTTATATAAGCTTATATATCAACTCTTCGGACTTATTTATCTATCAGAATTGATTTAATTGATATAATAAACACTACAACAAAAATACAAACATTTTATATACTCTAGAGTGATCAGGGCTGGATTCCGCATAGGCAAACGAGGCTTTTGCCTAGGGCCCCGGCACGTTTGGGGGCACAGCGGTACAAGGGGTTCAGGGGATCATCCAAGGACTGCGCACATGGTGCCAAGTGCAAAGGGGTGGGTCCCTACCTAAAAAGTTCAGTGTTTGGAGTGTAAAATGGATTTTTTAAATATTTATTCAAAACAAAAATAAATGAATTAATTAAAATAAAAATAATAAAACTAACATAGATGGAAACACTAGAACACGCCTTTGTTTAATCAGAACAGCATGTGTTTTCCCGCTATTGGGGTGTGTATGGGAGGATTCCTCTCCAATTTTCTGTTGTAATTACACGTTATCTAGTCTTGTTACTGTCGACCAAATTTACTGAGTGCTGTTGATAGACATTGATGTGTAGGGATTAATGTTCACTCCTTTTCTTTGTTGGTTTCGCCTCTAAATGTTAAGGGAGGTAACTGATAGGGTTTACTTGTCCAGTTATTGAAGAATGGACATAAAGAAGATATTTTATTGGTAAAATTTAATATAAAGAAAACCCTAAAAAACGCAAACTGACTTCCGTTTGTAGGTTTAAAAGCAATTTTTGTCCTGCTTTAAGTCCATTTAATCATTCAATACAGATCTCAATTGATGTTCTAAATCAATTCCGTAGCAAATGCTTAATTTTTTCAAGTTGCGCGGAAGTGATGTAGTACATCAATTAATTTCTAATATTTTCCCCAGGATACACATAGCAACATCAGAAAATCGTTGGTTGGGTGGACTGAAAATTATCCCTGCATTCTTTAATTTCTTTGTCCTTATCTTTGGTGGTTAGGCCATCTATCAATGCAAAACATAATGATTAGTTTTGTTATGTAATGCGTATGTATTATAAATTACCATTGTGGCATTGTTTTGGTCCGGTATGATTTATGTTTAAGTAAATTGGAGATCAAGGAGGATGAATTAGTAAGATATTCGTAGCCCAAATCACTAACCCTTAATCTATGGTAAAAGTTCCTGTATTTGACGCCTTTCTGGTTAACGTTTTGAATTTTTAGATGGCAGCAGCAGAGGGAAAGGGGGCTACAAGGGCCATATCCCCCCAATTGACAGAAAAAAAAAATTTTAATTTTAATTAAAATTTAATAATGTTATGAAAAAAATTTTGTATTTTGCATGATTACAGTCAGGGATACATCCTATTATGGCATCTCGTGACGTGATGTTGGGACGGTTATATATGCAGAGTGGGGTCACAGAAAAAAGAAAGAAGAAATTCAAGAGAAGAACAGAAAAGAAAGATGTAGGATGCTGCAGATAGTATCACACTGACATGCCACGAAACAGTTTCTGAATGTTAACCAGTACAAGGTTGAATCTGCAGATACGTCAGATCTTACAGGAAGCTCTCCCTCCATTATTTCTCAGCCAGCATCTAACTTCTTTTGTTGTCTCCTCTCATTGTCTCTAAGGACATTTCATCCACAGGTTTTGTTCTTAAAAGTTCCTGCCTCATGGCCTACAATGTATCCCAGATTACGCTACGTAAATGCTTCATGCAGAAATCTTAAGTCTAAATACTGAACATTGACTTTAGGAAATCAGCAAGGTTTTATGATGATGGAGTGTCGTTGTTTTAAAAGTCATACTATGTTTATTGGAGTTGAAATATTCAGTAACTGTGAAGATCTTGGATGGTTATAATATGAAAGCTCAGGAAACAGTGTACTGTTCAGCATGCAAGCTATTTTCTACAAAGAATATACCTTCACACAGGGGTTCTATGACTGGAAAAAATTCCAAGAGTTCGAGGACATGAAAACAGCACCACTAACAGGAGCTGCATTTTAGCCAGTGTTCTTTCGTGCCACAGAAAAAAAGCTTATTGGGATTCTCATTTGGAAAATAAACTGAAAAAGGTGCGCACTTATTGGAGTAAAGTTCTTAAGAAAGAAGAGTTTGTTGTGTTGTAAAGTCTTAGCTCTAGAGGGATTCACTTTCCGTGGAGAAGATGAGGTTTTTGGTTCTGGGAAACAATGGCAATTTCCTAGGGATCATTGAAACTGTTAGCACAATTCGAACCATTCTTAGCAAATCATGTGTCACGACTTGGGAATGCAGGAAGAGGCTCAGTTTAAATCATACATGTTCTACTATACTGAATGTAATTTATTGAACATGTGACTAAGAAGGTCATCAATAACTCATATAGCAGCTGTGAATAATGCAAAATACTTTGCATTAAGTGTAGATTCAAACACCAGATATTTCAAATTACAGTTCAAATTGGTCATTCATTGTTCGCTTTGTCGACTCCAGTGGTATAGCCTGCTTGAGCGCTTTTTTAATATTCCATTCTCTTTCCAGGCCATGATGGAAAACAATGATGAATTGTTGTATGGATACTCTGCTTGAACATGATCTCTCTATTATGGATTGACGTGTGGCCGAGCTACGACAATGAAAGTATAATGGGGGTAAATTTAAGGATTGCAAGAACGTATCAAGCAATATCAACCCACTTGTGATATTGTGGCCTTGCCCAAGCACTTCTCTTAATCTTGTTGGGTCATGTGCAATGCGGAGTGTTGTGTCGCTGCAGTTTCATTTTTTGGGCTTTTACAAGCACTCTTTAATTTTTTCTCTGCTTCAAAGCATCGGTGGGCGTATACATAAGTCAACCATCATGGAGATGTATCAAATCTTTTATTCAACAACAAGGTGTGTAGCGCAGCATGATGCTACACATGCTCTTGAAAGACCAGCTTTGCTGAAAATACGTTATGCTTTGATCCAAATAGCAGAGGATGAAGACAAGACAGCAACAAAGAAGTGAAGCAGACAGTTAGCATCTAAATTGGAAGCTTTTGACATTGACTTACTCTGTGTGCTTGTGGGACTGTTATACTGGATACGGTGTAAATGCACGAAAAAGAACACTTAGAAAAATTGAAATTGAATTGGCTACTTGTGCTAATCCTATATGAGGCTTACAGGGAGTTTACCTGGAGAGAGTTCCGGGGGTTAACGACCCCGCGGCAGCAATCCGCTGTCAAGGTTCATGGTGGTTCTGAGCATGTTCAATCCAGGGCTGTTGCAGATGGCTGCACGCAAACCAAGTACGAGCAATGCCAGGCTGATCAGGAAATGACTTTCTTTTGGGTCTTGTCCAGTGCACTGCCTCTTGAAGGACTGCAGGGGTTGTTGGTAATATCCCAACATTATGTATGATGGGAGGCAGTTTGATAGTCTCGGGCATGGGTCACTTAATGTATGGTCTCTTAAAAGTGCTCAGTGACACCCATGGCTTTTATTTGGGGGGTGTGGTGCTTCGTAGCCAAGTCTTTTGCTTTGTAGTGACATGATTTTCGGGATGAAAGTTCGGTAATAGTCCCTCTAGGATTTCAGGTGTATATAATCAATGTATCTCTTCCCTCCTTCGTTCAGGGAATACAGGTTTAGGTACACTCAAGCGCTCCAGTAATTTGAGGTGTTTTATCTCCGTTATGAACGCCTGAAAGTTATCTGTTCAGTTTTATAGGTCTGCAATTTCACCTGCCTTTGAAAGGCTGCTGTTAGTGTGCAGCAATATTCCAGCCTAGATAGAAACAAGTGACCTGAAGAGTGTCATCATGGCTGGCCTCCTTGTTTTGAAGGTTCTCAATATCCACCTGTCATTTTTTCTAGCAGATGCGATTGATACAAATGTTATGGTAATTGAAGGTGAGATCCTCCGGACTAATCACTCCCAGGTCCTTTGACGTTGGTGTTTTGCTCTATTTTGTGGCCTGATTTGTTTTATACTATGATGTAATTTAATTTCTCTTGTTTACATTTATCTGTGTAATGAAATTTTCATCGTTGAACTTCATATGGTTCTGTGACAAAAATGAAAAAGATCTGAAAGATTTGGTTGATGGTACGCCTGGAGCTTTGCAGTGTCTGCAATGGAAGACCAACTGTCATGCAGTTTAGGGTGTCTTCTGCAAGGCAAGACACGGTTGCTGTGGATGGACATCCTGGCTATGTCGGATATGAGGAGAGGAACAAGATGGGAGCGAAGTACTGTGCCTTGTGGAACTAGAGCTTTTCACGTGCTGCTCGGAATTTACATCATGTTGACGGACTTCTCTATGTGTTCTGTAGTAGAGGAAATTATAGGATCCATCGAACGACTTTTCTGGTATTCCTTTAGCACGCCTTTTTGTGCGCTATTACGACCATGGTCACAAATTGTCGAAGAAGGTCTTTGCAAAAGTTCTGTTATATATTACATCGGCCATTCTTTTTGTCTTCTAGTGCATTTAGGACCTTGTCGTAGTGATCCATAGTTGAGACAGACAGCAGGCGGGTGGGGACTGTTCTAACCCATGTTGCCCTGGGGTGTGTAACTGATGGGTTTCTAGATGGGTGGTGATCTTGCTTCTTTGGACACTTTTCAAAGATTTTTATGATATGGAGATGTTTGTGCTTATTGGTCTGTAGTTGCTTTGCTTTTTGCTTTACTGCCCATTTGTGGAGTGGGGCTATGTCTGTTGGTTTTTAGTAAACTGTGGCGTCCCCGTTGTCCATGCTCCCGCTCCACAGGATGGAAAAGGCTCGTGTTGGAGCTTTTGCTGTTCTTGATGAACACGGAGTAGAGGTCTTTACTTTTTATCTTTTCCCTTAACACGCCATTCTTATCTTTATCTTACTTTCCTTGAGTATGGCCATGGGGCCAGAGTGCAATGGGCATGTCATTTATCGCCCTCGTTCGAAGTCTTTTGGCGTAAGGGGATTACATCGAGATAGGCTTTTGTGTTAATTCAATAGTTTGTGGCGCATAAAAATTTCTTTTTGATCTTCGATATCAGTCTGGTTTAGCGGCTTGCTAAAAAACTGAGTCATTTTGGGTCTGGAGTAGCTAATCATTTCCTTGCTGTCTCTGTGAAGTAGGACCCATCATTGTTTAAGTAAAGGCCCAAATACTGGACGTTGTTCTCGATTTTGATTTGCATAGGAGAAAGAAATCTTCTGGGTTTCTTTCGATTTCATTTATGGCTTTTAGTTCTTCCGCGATTCCTGCACTCCTAAAGGATTCTTATAGCTTTTAAGTTCGATGATTGCTATTTCTCTGACCAGTGTCTCCCTACGCATTTCAGTATATTGACCTCTTTTAGCCGCTCTGTTATTTTTTCCGTCGCCTGTGAAGGGGAGCCTGTATCTTTCTATTTGACATCTACTCCTCCTTTTTCTTGAGGAATAAGCCTTGTGCATACATCGAGTTGCACACCGAGTTAATATGTTCATAGGAATAAGTTGGGTTATGTGTTTGCTTAGACTATATCTTCCCAGCTTATATCGGTTGTTGGACTTGGTTTACTTGGTCCACGTTATGTTTTTGTTATTGAAGTGAATTTGGTGAATGCTCTCCTCGTGACTAGTCTCATTAGTTCGGTCTGGGCTCACGTTTCATGTCTGAACCTCAACTTATGTTGTGATCTGGGATATTGTTTTTGATATGGTGACTATTTTTTTCAGTCATCATTGTTATTGAGAAGATGAGGTATAGTGTATTCTCCAGTTGTAGGCTCTATTATTGCTGGTTTCAAATTTGAATTTGTGCAGAGATTTAAAAGCTCGTGTGTGTGTTTTCATCAGAGCTGAACCCTGGTGTTATTACTGCAACAATATTTTTGCTATATTCTACATTTTAGGTGCCTTAATTTGAAAATCCCCCTGGAAGCAAGATGTTGGGTGCGGAGATGGATGATTTTCCAGACTGTAGTCATTTTTTTACAAGCTGTTCCTGGAATTGCTGGGTTGTTGAATCTGGAGGCTTGTAGGACTACCACAATGACAGGTTTTGGTTCTCGCCCCCCCCCACCTTTACTGCCTAAAACTTCACTGGACATTTGAGGCATTAAGCAGTTCTGTGCAAAAAGTGACTCTGCAATGTACAAGGCCAAAACCCCCCTACACCCCTTTCATGCATGTTCCTATGTCTAATCTGTATATGGGTTGTAAACCTGGGTCCTATTTCCTTGTCCAGTGATCCCTTTTGTGGGTCTCAGTGGAAAGCACGCGAACATTGCCTTTGCCTTGCAAGCATGTCCAGGGATGAAAGGTTTTTGTTGTTTGTTGCTGGCTATTAGACCCTGTATATTTGACAAAGAAGAATGTTATCGGATGGTGGTATTGTTGGTACTGGGGGGGGATTTTTTTTCCGGCATTAGTATTGGTATTGTTGGTTTGGTGTGGAGGCCTTCAGACTGTGGTTTCCATCCATGGAATGACTGGGATTTGGTGTACGATTTCTGCCATTTCCTGCAGTTTTTTTTCCTTCCTGGCACTAAAACTCTCCCTCTTGAGTGGCTGTCGGCCGACTACCAGGTTTTCCCAGGGCCTGGCATGTTTTGTATTCTTTCTGTCCCTTTAGCTTGGTATGCTGGCAATTTTAAGTTTCCAAAAAAAGGGCACAGTCTTTCCTGTATGAAGAGGTACACAGTTCAGGGTGAAAAGGTTACAGGAAGGTGTTTGCATTTTCCTGTTGTCATATGGTGCATGGAATTTTTTGGGTGGTCATTGTTGCACGTCCCCATCTGTTTTTCCAGATTTCCATGCCAAGCAGATACCAAGTGCATAGTATGTGCACGGCTTGGTTCCGGTTTGCATTGGGTTTCTTTGTGACTGTGATTCCCTGTTGGTGCATGTTTCCCTGTCTTACTTTCTCATCCTCCCTAGCACAAACAATGGAGTCCCACAGTTGTTTTTGGTAATATTCCTCACTTATTGCTAGTGGAGTCCTCTTGTTTGCGCTATTTCCCTGCGGTTATTTCTAGTTGCAATATGGTTTTATCTAATCTTTGAATACCCTGTTTCCTACTATGGCTCCTGTCCCTATGATAAGGTATTTATATGTATTCCTTCCTGCATTTAATTCCCGAACTACATGGACAAAATCTCCAGCTTCACAATTTACTGTCTCCCAGGTCAGCACTCAGCTTCACCATTTACTGTCTCCCAGGACAGCACCTCCAGCTTCAAATTTACTGTCTCACAGGACAGCACCTCACTGCTTCCTTTTACTGTCTCCAGGAAGTCAACTATCAGCACCCACATTTACTTACTACCAGGACATCCCTCCAGCCTTCAGTTTCTGAAACATGGGCCAGTATCAGGGCGATAGCATACCATTCAGCCCAGACTTTTTATGTTCCCATCTGTTGTTGGGAAAAGCTTCCAGGTTTTCTATGAAAGCAGCTTTGATGTTGTCCTATTTATTACCTTGTGATTATTAGTCCATCGATTTATTATCATTTGGGCATACCAAAAAACACTTCCCTGTTTTAACCTGACTTGTAGCTAGTTCTTGGATATTGGAACAAGGGGCGTGTTACACCAATTTCCACAAATATGTACAATTTTCCCATGTGGAAGACCGTGTTGATAAGGGCGCTACAACCATCCGTTTTTTACAGTCTGCTTTATTGGTACAACGAAACCGTTTGAAACAGTCAAAAGGTTCGGTTCGGACATTCAAGGGTTCGGACCCATCAAGGGTTCGTCGGACCAGACGATCTAATCTGATAAGTGGGTCACTTATTTAAAACATACTGTCGGGTGATTTGAGCTAACACATGAAGGATCTACTGGAAATTTAACTACCGAGTAGTAATATGTGATTTGATTGATACAAAAGTATAACTTGTTTGTTGAGAAAGAAACCGGGGACTGCTGGCAACTCCTACATTCTATTCAACATTTCCCCGTGTCCAACTAAACATTTTCCAAATATTAATGTATGTCAAAGGCACATAAAATCTGGGAACACCATTATGAGAACTCCCTAGAACTGCAGACACATTCATCACTTCAAAACTACCAATTAGAAAACATCTTATCTTCCCTGTTACACCCCGTAAACTAAATTATTGATTACCACCTGGTGGTTCCACACTTACACTACCCCATTTGACATAAACAGAAATATTAATCATCTATTACTTAAAAAAATGAAACTACTCGTGTTACTCCAGTACTGTGCCAAAACAAAAAGCATTCACATTGCTTAACTCACAAAACGTTTGGTTTGCGTGCGTTGTCAGCGTGCCTCGTTGTGCTCAGGGTTATCTCGTGTTTTGTTAGTTAGTTTAATATGTTTAGTATGCACCCATACCCATCCTGTAGGCGGTATGTCAAAAGTTTACAGAGGTATAATTGGTCCAGGACTGGACTCCAAAGTTTTAATAAGCTGAGCACGTTTCAGTGGTAATGAACTCACAAATTTTCAAAGGTAATGAACCTCACAATTTACCAAGGTAATGGAATCACAATTACAAAGGTATTGTTACTCCAGGTAAGTCTGGTCACAATAATGAAAAGTTACATAGGTATTTACAATTAAAGTGTTTAACGGTCGTCTCTTACGTGCTAGAACTTTAATTTGTTGTCATCAATCATATACGTACCTTACTCTTCGCCTGGAACCAATTTGCGGCGGAAAAACATTTATTTACTGAGTCAGACAAAAGGAGATTTTAGTGATGCACTACCTAGAGAGTTTACTGCCAGAGGGGTATCATAGGACTGTGGACCGTGTGGAAGTAAAAAATAATAATTGAACTTTTCACGTTGTGCCCTGAGGAAAGCAAAGTCTCCTGAAAAGCATTGAGTATACATAGTGTATAGTGTATTATACTACAGTGGTCCCTTGGATATTGTTGATAAGGCTAATGTGTCATTTGAAAACAGGTGAAGTTGTATGAAGTGATAAGCCTATTGAGGGCAGAGAGCCAGAAGTCGCCTGAAACTTACCACACAAGCGTCTGCTGTTTTTTAATAATTTACCTGGCTTGCTAGTGTACTCGCATATTAATCTAGTGATTACCAGTGATAGCAGAAATACAGTGTTGTAGTAGCAACTAACCAGTATTATAATGGTAATTAGTGGAGTGGAGTGACTTTCATTTAGTTTCTTTTTCTGAATATACGAGACGTTTCTGTGATTTTCATATATAACTGTTGTTACCAAGCGGTCGCAATAATACACAACGAGAAGCAATTATTACTAAGAAAAAGCGTCCCTTCCTCCAAAATTTGCACCAGTCAACTTAGTGGATTATATAGAATTTATTGTGGTGGAGACGGAAAAAAAAAAAAAAAAAAAAATAGAAAAGCCAGATACAGCGTTTGATAAACAAGAAGGTTCGAAAGTTCGTATTTGTTGGAGCTGCCAGATATCACCGGCTCTTCAAACACGGCAAGTTATAATTTTGTATAGTTTCAATTACATATTTCTGGGTAGATAATTCCAGTAGATCCTTCATTGTGTTTGCTCAATTCACCGGACCAGTTTGTTTAAATAATGTGACCCACTGATCAGAGAAGATCGATGGTCGAACCCGTTGACTGCGTCCGAACCCTTGACTGGGTACGAACCCGGGGACTTGGTTTCAAACAGCTTTCGTTGGACAATAAAGGCAGACTGTAAACGGATGGGGTTGTAGGCGCCCTTATAAACACAAACATTAAAAATCAGGAACGTGACGGTTAAGCTGTCCAATTTACAAATAGAGTTAGAACAGAAAAATACAATAGCTAGAGCTTCATTTATGGTTATTAATAATATTCAAGAGGTTCGGGTTGCATAGTAGATTGCAGTAAATCACATTCAAATCATTTTGAGCTGTGTGTCGTCTGTGGTCAGTCAGACATAACGGGCTTACACATGGATAAATTGTCATTTTTGTGGAGGAAATTGTTGTCACGCCCCTTGTGAGATATCCCTGACTAGCTACAAGCAGTATTAAACAGAGAAGTGTTTTTTTGGGTATGACCAAATTGAGGAAATCTGTGGACAAAATCACAAGGGTATTAAAGAGGACAAATCAAAGCTGCTTTCTTAGAGAAAACCGGAAAGCTTTTCTACAACAGAGGGAACATAAAAAGTCTGGGCTGAATGGTACTGCCCTTGATACTGCAATGTAGTCACAAACGTATGCTGGAGGTGATGTCCTGGAGACAAGTAATAGTTATGCTGGAGGTGCTGTACTGGAGACATGTAATGGGGATGCTGAGGTGCTGTCTGGGAGACCAGAAAATGGTTGAAGCTGGAGTTACTGCCTGGGAGACACAGTAATGGTGAAGATGGAGATTTTGTCCAGGTAGTCGGAATTATACGCAGGAAGGAATACATATAATTGGAGCCGCTTAGGGGACAGGAGCCATTTGTAGGGAAACATGTGTAGTCAAGGTAAGATAAAAACCAATATGCAAACTAGAAATACCGCAGGAATTAGCAAACAGAGGACTCCAATTGCAATAGTGAGGATAAATTACCAAAACAACTGGTGGGAGCTCCATTGTTGGTGCTACTAGGTTGGAGGGATAGAAGAGTAAGAAGGGAAAACAGCACCAACAGGGGAATCCAGTCACAGAAAACCAAGGCAAGCGGAAAAACAAGCCTGTGCACATACTTTGCACTTGGTATCTGCTGCATGGGAAATCTGGAACCGAAAAACAGATGGGACATGCAACTCATGACCACCTTGAAAAATGACGATGCCCATTATGAACAACAGGGAAAATGCAAACTCCCTTCATGTCTGCTTTTTTCACCTGAATTGTGTACCTATTTCAGTACAGGAAAGACTGTGCTATAACTTAATTTGCCAGCATTACCATCTAATAGGGGAACAAAATGATACAAAAACATCCTGGTCATGGGAAAAAATGGGTAGCCACAGACACTACTGAGCGGAGAGGTTTTTTTGTGCCAGGAAGGATACAAAAACTGGCAGGAAAATGGCAGAAATTCGTACACCAATCCTGTCATCATGGAGTGGATCCACAGTCGATGGCTACACTCCAAACAACAGATACAGATACTAGTGCCGGAAAAAAAAATCCACCCCAGTACCAACAATACCACCAGTCCGGATAAAATTCTTCTTTGCAAATATACAGGGTCTAAAGCCAGCAACAAACAACATAATTCCATTCATCCGTGGACTGCTTGCAGGGCAAAGGCAATCCGTTCGGGCTTTCAATGAGACCCACTAAAGGATCACTTGGACACGTTAAATATGGATCACAGGTTACAACTATACAGATGTGACAGATGAACAGGCAAGAGGGGGGGGGTTGGCCTGTAAATTGCAGAGTAACTTGTTTTGAACAGAAAAACTGCTAAATGGCTAATAAATGTCGTAGTGGAGTTTTAGCAGTAAAGGTCGTGAACAAAAACCTAGTCATTGTGGTATAGTATACAAGCATCACGGATGCAAACATCCCTGCAATTCCGGTAACAGCTCGTTAAAAATTGGACCACTGTCTGGAAAATTTCAGCTACCATGCACCCACATCTTGCTCCTGGGGGATTTCATCGTAAGGCTCTAAAATGGTGGAATATTGCAAATAATATCTGTTGCAGTAGAACATAACACCAAGGAGGCTAAGCTCTGATGAAAACTCACATCACACGAGCTTTTATAATCTCTGCAAAAAATTCAATTAAACGCAAATATAGAGCCTACTAGACTGGAGAATACACTAGTACCTCATCTTCACTAACAATGATGATCTGATAAGATAATGTTCACCATTCTAAAACAATATACTACAGATCACAACATAATTGAGTGTTAAGACATGTATGAGTGGAGCCCAAGACCGACAAATGAGACTAGATCACGAGGGAGCATTCACCAAATTCAACTTCAATAACAAAAACATAAAGTGGGAACCATGTAAACAAGTCCTAACCGATATAAGCTGGGAAGATTATTACTAAGAACACAGGACCCAAAACTTATGCCTAGAACAGATTAACTCGGTGGCACTCGATGTATGCAAAAGGCTTGTCTGTTCCTCTAAGAAAAAGGAGGAGTAGGTGTCAGATAGATGTAATAGATAGAGACAGGCGCTCCTTTACAGGCGACGGAAAAGAATAACAGGAGCGGCTAAAAGAGGTCAATATATCTGAAATTCGCCAGGGAGAAACTGGTCAGAGAAATAGCAAAGCATCGAACCTTAAGCTAATAGAATCCTTTAGGAGTCAGGAATCGCGGGAAGAAACTAAAAGCTATAATGAAATCGAAAGAACCCATAGTATTTACTTCTCCTATGCCAAATCAAAAATCCGAGATCAACGGATAGTATTGGGCCCCTACTTAAAAAAGATGGGTCCTACAAAGATGACAGCAAGGAATGAGTGAGCTACTCTAAGTCCCATTATGACTCAGTTTTTAGCAAGCCGCTAACCAGACTGAGAGTGAAGATCAATATGAATTTTTTATGACGAGAGCCACAAAAATTTGATTAATACAATCCTATCCGATGGTATCCTGACGCCAAATGACTTCGAAACTGGCGATAAATGACATGCCCCATGCACTTCTGACCAGGGCCAGACCCAGGAACGCTGCGGTTCATCAAGAACTGCAAAGAAAGACCCTATCCACAGCCTTTTCCATCTGTGAGAGGAGAGCATGGACACGGGGGGTCGTCCCTTCAGTTACCTTAAAAACTAACAGACATAGCCCCACTCACAACTAACAAAGGGGGGGGGCGTTAATGCAACAGCAAAGATCTACAGACCAACTAGCACTAAATCCCATATCATAAAAATCTTTAAAGGGTCCTTAGGAAGCTAAGATCACCACCCATCTAGAAAACACCCATCTGTTTACACAAACCCAGGGCACAACATGGGTATTAGAACAGGTCGCTTGTCTGTCTCAAACTACTGGATCACGACTGACATGGTCCTAAATGCACTAGAAGACAAAAAGAATGCAGATTGTAATATATTCAGGACTTTGCTTAAGCCCTTCGACAAGAGTGACCATGGCGCGTATAATAGCGCACTAAAATGCGCGCTAAAGGAAATAAACAGGAAAGTCGGTAGATGGATCTATAATTTCCTCATAACAGAAACACTGAGAGTTGACTGGTCAACTGAGTTAAAGTCGAGGCAGTACGGTGCAAAAGCTATGTTCACATGGCACTGTTAGTAGCTCCCATTTTGTTCCTCATCCTCATATACGAAATAGACAAGGATGTCAGCCACAGCACCGTGGTCTTCCTTTGCAGATGACACCCGTTCTGCATGACAGTGTCTTCCATTGCAGGACACTGGCAAGTCTAAGGCAGACATCAACCACAAATCTTTCAGTGGGCTGCAGAAAAACAATATGAAGTTCAACGATGAGATATTTCAATTACTCAGAATATGGTATACATGAGGAATTAAATCTTCATCAGAGTACAAAACAAATTCTGGCCACAAAATAGAGCGAAAAACACCAACGTCAATGAATGGGAGTAGTGATTATGTCGGAGGATCTATATTTCAAGGGACAATAACATTGTTTAATCGAATATGCTAGAAAATGACAGGATGGATAAATGAGATCCTTCAAAACTAGGGAGGCCAAGCCCATGATGACATCTTCAGGTTAAATTGTTCTATCTAGGCTGGAATATGTGCTGCACTCTAACGAGTAGAACCTTTCAAGGGCAGGTGAAATTGCCGACCTAGAAAATGTACAGTGATCTTTCTCTGCGCGCCCATAACGGAGATAAAAAACACCTCAATTACTGGGAAGCGCTTGAGGTTTCTAATCATTATTCCATGAAACGCTGGAGGAGGGGAGAGATTGCTTGATTATTTACAACTAGGGGACTAGTACCGAACTTGCACAACGAAATCACTCAATACGAAAGCAATAGTACTTGGCAGACGATGCGCATCCCCCCAATGAAATGCAGGGGTGTCACTAGCACGGTTAAGAGACCATACAATAAGTGTCAGTGGGCCGAGACTGTTCAACTGCCTCCCAGCACACATAAGGGGGGATTACCAACAGGTCCCTGGCAGTCTTCAAGCTGGACTGGACAAGACCTAAAGTCAGTTACTGATCAGCCGGGCTGTGGGCTGTACGTTGGTTTGCGTGCAGAGCGCATCAGCTGGTTGATCAGGGATTGGATTCCACCAGGTGCATGGTCACAGACAGGGCCGCGGGGCACGTTGACCCCGGAAACTCTTCCAGGTAAAACTCCAGGTAATACCAACTTACCTCATAATTGTAATATTTTAAAATTAAGAATTAAACTAGTCTGCCCAGAAATGCCTGCCATGCTAGGTGTTCATACCTTGTGATTTTAGTCCACAGATTTATCTCATTTGGGCATACCCAAAAACACTTCCCTGTTTTAACACTGCTTGTAGCTAGTTCTTGGATATCTGCACAAGGGGCGTGACACCAATTTCCACAAAAATGACAATTTACCCATGTGGAAGCCCGTGTTTATAAGGGCGCCTACAACCCCATCCGTTTACAGTCTGCTTTATTGTCCAACGAAACCGTTTGAAACCAGTCAAGGGTTCGGACCATTCAAGGGTTCGGACCAATCAAGGGTTCGGACCAGTCGATCTAATCTGATCAGTGGGTCACTTATTTAAAACATACTGGTCGGTGATTTGAGCTAACACATGAAGGATCTACTGGAAATTAACTACCCGAGTAATATGTGATTTGATTGATACAAAAGTATAACTTGTGTGTTGAAGAAACCGGGGACTGCTGGCAACTCCTACAATGACGAACGGTCGACCTCAACCCTTGTTTATCAATCGCTGTATCTAGCTTTTCTATTTTTTTTCCGTCTCCACCACAATAAATGCTATATTATCACTATAGTTGACTGGTGGAAATTTTGGAGGAAGGACGCTTTTTCTGTAGTAATAATTGCTTCTCGTTGTGTATTTTGCGACCGCTGGTAACTACAGGTTATATGAAATTCACAGTATACGTCTGGTATTTCAAGAAAAAAGAAACTAGTGAAAGTCACTCACTCCACTAAGTACCATTATAATACTGGTTATTTGCTACTACAACACTGTATTCTGCTATTCACTGGTATCACTAGATTATATGCGAGTACACTAGCAAGCCAGGAAGATTATTAAAACAGCTGACCTGTGGTAAGTTTCTGGCGACTTCTGGCACCTGCCTCTATAGGCTTATCACTTCATTTACAAATTCACCTGTTTTCAAATGACACTTTAGCCTTTATCATCAATATACTAGGAGCCACTGTAGTATACACTATACACTATGTATACTCAATGTTATCAGGGAGACTTTCTTTCCTCTGACACGAAAAGTTCAATTATTATTATTTTTTTCACACGGGACACAGGCCTATGATTCCCCTCTGGCAGTAAACTCTGCTAGGTAGTGCACACTAATTCTCCTTTTTTGACTCAGTATATAATGTTTTCCGCCCAAGATTGGTTCCAGGCGCTAGAGGGATGTATCGTATAGGATTGATGACACAAATTAAAGTTCTAGCACGTAAGAGCCACCGTGGAATTTGTAAGCTCACTTCGCAATGATGAAGCTTTTGAAATGTTTGAAGAGAAAGCTAAACTGCTGGTGAAAGACTACAGTTACCGGGCTGATCATCAGCGGTCAAGGAAGATGAAACGCAATTTTGAAGAGCCAGACAATGAAATTGTGTTGCTACCAAGGCAGAAATGTAAGACAGCTACATACTTCGTCATTCTGGATTCACTGATTACAGAATTGGTGAAAAGAAAAGAAATCTACCAGAATCTCAATGGCAAGTTTGGATTTCTGTTCAAAATTACTACTATGCCAGATGCAGAATTGAGAGAAGCTGCTTAAAATTTGAAACAACACCTTTAGCGATGTTCAGGACACATTTGTTAAAAAAAAGTTCATTTTTTCTGGGTTAGAATCAGATTAAAGCCCCACCTAAAAAAATGTGCGCCCTCAGGTTTTGAAACTTTAAGAATGCGGGGTATTCAAAAACCTTCCTAAGTTGACATATGTATCGCCTTTCCCTAAAAACTTCCAGCTACTAACTGTAAAGGGGAAAAAGTTCATTTTTTTTTAAAAAAGAGTGAAAAACCAGCCCGTTAAAACAATGGGCAAGACAAATTGTGAAACCCTAGCCTTGTTGACCATTGAGCTGATCAAAACAAGAAATATTGATTTTCAGAATAAAATTTGATGTTTTTCCCAAATATAAACCCTGAAAAAAGTTTATATAAACAAGTTTTATAAAAAATTTCTTTACTTTCTTGGGGTTTATTGATTTGATAGTTTAGATGATGAATGATAACAAAAATGGTCAGTGTTTATAAGGGAAATAATAGTGCTGTAGTGTTAGCTGAATTAAAGGTACAGACCCACTCTTTAATAGCCAAAACTAGTTTCTATGCGTCTTAGTTTATTTCTTTAAAATGTATGATTTAAAAAGATTTGTTATAATGGCTGTTGGTAAATGGTTTTGGTTGTCTTGATGTACTTTCCATTAAATTTAATCTAAATAGCCAAATGTGTATTTAATTTGGCCTTAAAAAGGCAACACCACCCCCCCCCCCTCCACCCCCCAAACTGGGAAGGGGTCGCTTTTGCTTACCCCTAAATCAAAGGGGGGCCCCCCAATTGAATACCCCGGGCCCGGGACTTCTTAAACCGCCCTGGGGGTGAATAAAATAAACCATAAATGGCGAGACAAACGGGGAAAATTTTTGTATGGTGGCCGGGGGTTAAACGCTCTCGCTTCACACGGCGAGGGCCTGGGTTCGATTCCTAGCCAGAGTAGAAACATTGGGCGTGTTTCTCTCCATCTGTTGTCTATGTTCCCCATCAGTAAAAAATGGGTACCTGGGTGTTAGTCGACTGGTGTGGGTCGCATCCTGGGACACTGACCTAATTTGCCCGAGATGCTCAGCATAACAAGTGGCTTTCTATATAGTAGTATGTCATTGTTGTCAGCTAGGACAACCTTACGTCGTCCCATGTAGGACTACCTTCCTGCAAAATGGCATTTTCTGTAAATCAGTCCTTTTCAGTCTTTTCTCAGTTGTTGTTTGAGGTATATTTTTGACAAATATTTTTTACACGGTGTGAAAACGCTTTGTCTTGTGCACCAAAACTGGAGGAAATCGGACTGTAAACAAAAGAGCTACAATTTTTTCCCCGTCTGCTTCCTTAAACCGATTACCAAAGACTTTAGTAAAAAACTTATAATCTGCACATAACAGAGATATGGCACAGTACTCCTTGAGGGTGTGCTGCCCCTTTCCCTTCTGGACCAACACTACAACTGCTGTTGCTTGCTTGTCCCCCATCACACCCTTCTCCTTCATCTGATTTAATAACCTACCCATGAAACCCCTTATCACCTCCCAATGTTGGAGATAAAATTCAGCCGGGAGACCATCTATTCCCAGTGCTTTGCCCTTCCTCATTCCCCTTAAAGCCAATTCTATTTCCTCTTCCGTTATTACCCCTCCTAAAGCCTCTCTATCACTATTCCCTAAATTACACGTCACATACTCACACACCTTCTTTAAAACCACATTCCCCAACCTCCCACTTTTCCAGTACCCTTCATATCATTTATCCGCATACTCACACATTCCTTTCGTAGTTCGTATCTCCTCACCCACCCTATAACCTCCCGCCATTTCATGTACCTCTAACCTCGGAATAGCTGTAACCTGCTGTCTTTGTTTTTGACATTGCAACACACACGCCAATGGCTTGTCTCCCCAAAGCACCTCTTCTACCCCTGCCTGCACCCTTACTGCTTGAAACCTCTCAATTTGTAACTCCCTCAGTATCCCCTTGACCTTGACAATTTCATCCATAGGATAGTTGCCCCCCCACAGCCCCCTGCCCATAACAACCCGTTAACCTGTCCTCAAAATAATTTGAAAGCCCATATTTTAAATTATTTATACGTTTGCCCTCCCTCACATAATATTTCCTAATCCTTTCCTTGGCTACACAATCTCACCATTGCACGACATCTTCCACCCCCTGTGCATCCTTGCTAAGCTCCTTCCATAGGACAGAAAATCCCTCTAACCCCTCCTCATCACTTAATGCACTTATATTTAATTTTCAGTAACTCCTGTATATTTCCGCAAGCGCCTCCCACCCAACCTCCACCAACACTGCTCTATGATCTGACCATGCTACTTCATCAGTTTTGAAAGATCGCACTAAAACCATGTGAGAAAGATACACTCTATCTAACCTCACTGCATACCCTTTCCTAACAAACGTATGCTCTGTCTCCCACACCCCCCCCCTCAAATGCATCCCATAACCTAATATCCCTCATTAAATCTCTTAGGGTCACTGACACATAGTCTTCCCCTTTTGGTTCCACATCGGCCCTCCTAATAACGCAGTTCCAATCACCTCTACTATTGCCACCTCCGGTAATGCACGGAAAAAAACACAAGGTCCTCACACACAAACTCCTGCTTCACCTGTACGTTATTCTCTGCAGGCGCATACACGCTAATAAAGGCCACCCATTTGCCCATCCACCAACCATCCACACGCAACACCCTTCCCCCTTCCCCCCTCACTTCTTTGCAAAACAAACGGGCTCGCCTCCCTAATTAATATACCCACCCCTCCTTTCAAACGGGCAGATGGCATGGTTACCACATGAAACCCTCTCACCTCCAACACCCTGCCCTCCTTAAAATTATACTCCTGAAGAAACACAACATCCACTCTAAATTTATTCAGAAACATTCTAAACCATTCTCTCTTTACACTATTGCACAAACCATTAACATTTACTGTCATACACCAGAGGCCTATTAAAGTTTCCACCCCTGCCTCCTCTATTCACTCTTCTGATGGGCATCACAACTTATGGGTCAACTTGTCACCTTCACACTTCCCTCTCTCCGCCCCCCTTCTTTTAGTGCCTCCTGTCGTGGCCACCACTACCTTCACCTTCTGCCCATATTTGCTTCCCAGGCTGCTGCGCTGGCATTAGGACATCATCCGAATCCGATGCAGCGGCCCTCTTTCTTGTGACAATTGCATCCTCCATAGCTTGGTCTGGGGATGCCTCACAATGTTTACCTGGAGTTTACCTGGAGAGAGTTTCGGGGGTCAACGCCCCCGCGGCCCGGTCTGTGACCAGGCCTCCTGGTGGATCAGAGCCTGATCAACCAGGCTGTTGCTGCTGGCTGCACGCAAACCAACGTACGAGCCACAGCCCGGCTGATCAGGAACTGACTTTAGGTGCTTGTCCAGTGCCAGCTTGAAGACTGCCAGGGGTCTGTTGGTAATCCCCCTTATGTGTGCTGGGAGGCAGTTGAACAGTCTCGGGCATCTGACACTTATTGTATGGTCTCTTAACGTGCTAGTGACACCCCTGCTTTTCATTGGGGGAATGGTGCATCGTCTGCCAAGTCTTTTGCTTTCGTAGTGAGTGATTTTCGTGTGCAAGTTCGGTACTAGTCCCTCTAGGATTTTCCAGGTGTATATAATCATGTATCTCTCCCTCCTGCGTTCCAGGGAATACAGGTTTAGGAACCTCAAGCGCTCCCAGTAATTGAGGTGTTTTATCTCCGTTATGCGAGCCGTGAAAGTTCTCTGTACATTCTCTAGGTCGGCAATTTCACCTGCCTTGAAAGGTGCTGTTAGTGTGCAGCAATATTCCAGCCTAGATAGAACAAGTGACCTGAAGAGTGTCATCATGGGCTTGGCCTCCCTAGTTTTGAAGGTTCTCATTATCCATCCTGTCATTTTTCTAGCAGATGCGATTGATACAATGTTATGGTCCTTGAAGGTGAGATCCTCCGACATGATCACTCCCAGGTCTTTGACGTTGGTGTTTCTCTCTATTTTGTGGCCAGAATTTGTTTTGTACTCTGATGAAGATTTAATTTCCTCATATTTACCATATCTGAGTAATTGAAATTTCTCATCGTTGAACTTCATATTGTTTTCTGCAACCTCCACTGTACACTGTTGCAATGATCCCAGTGACACCTCAGTCACGCTGTCACTCCCGTCGTCCGAATAGTTCTCCTGTTGTTGATGCAATGCAGCTGTCAACTCGTTGTCTACCACCTTTCCAGGTGCAGCAACCTCCTCAGGCGGTGACAAGGACTTCAGCACCTCAGCTAATTCCTCCTCAATTTCCAACACTTCCTCCTGTACTTTTTACTCATCTCGATCCTCCTTAAGTGTCTCTGGGCCAGGTAACTGGTCAAGAGCCTCACCCTCTCCCCCAGCCTTATGCGCCTCATCCACTATCTCGCCCCATAGACGATCACGCCCTCCTTCATGTCATTGATCATCATCTGCTTCTTCTGGTGTAGAAGCAGATGCCTCCGCCTCTGGGCCAGGAGCTCGTTGCCACTTCCCACTCGCCGCTGCTATACCTGGAGTTTACCTGGAGAGAGTTCCAGGGGTCAACGCCCCCGCTGCCCGGTCTGTGACCAGGCCTCCTGGTGAATCAGAGCCTGATCAACCAGGCTGTTACTGCTAGCTGCATGCAATCCAACGTACGAGCCACAGCCCGGCTGGTCAGGTACTGGCTTTAGGTGCTTGTCCAGTGCCAGCTTGTGATCATATTCCCCACATAGTCGGCATGTACGTCTTTGCCAAGTGTACGAAACCATGACCTGTGTCCTGAATTCCTTTAGGTACACGTAGGACGGTATGGGGTGTTGCAATGCCATTTTTAGGTTAAAAGTGCCTTCAGGCAGACCTGCATAGGCACCCGTCACCAACGTACCATGCTGGGCCAAATGAACAGTCCCATATTCCTCAAAAACTTTTCTGATGTCTGTCTCATCAGCCTCAAAGGGGACATTACACAGTTTGATCCATATATAATGTCTAGATACATCGATCATCCTCACACGAACAGCTGGTGTTGCATCAAGACTTACGTCCTGAAAATGGTTGACCAACGATTCATAGACCGTTGCTGAGAGCAGTTTCACAAAAATTCTATGTGCTCCGTTCGAGGCTACCCCATACAACTCTCCATCCTGAATGCCATACGTGTCTCTGATGATTTTAGGTAGTAATACCTGGGCTGAAACTGGCATTATTGCCCCACGGAGAAGCTCAACACCTGCAGTGTTGATCCTGCGTCTATGACTAAACGCCATGTTGACTAATGGTAGCCATTCGCTGCATGACTGTGGTGGAGCGCGGTTGTGCTCTGCACCTCTCTGCTGTTTTCAGGCGAGCTCTCATAGCAACAACATGGTGGAGAGTGCACGGTGTAGAGTGAATACTGTCGGCGTTGAGCTGCTTCCTGGGGGCGATTACCCCCTCTACGGATCAGCCGGGCTGTGGCTTGTACGTTGGTTTGCGTGCAGCCAGCAGCAACAGCCTGGTAGATCAGGCTCTGATCCACCAGGAGGCCTGGTCACAGACCGGGCCGCGGGGGCGTTGACCCCCGGAACTCTCTCCAGGTAAACTCCAGGTAAACCGAAGATCATCAGAGAGACGTATGGAATACAAGACGACGAGGTATATGGTGTAGCCCTGAATGGGGCCTACAGGATCTTTGTTAACTTGAATTCGAAGGCTGTGTATGAGTCGTTGGTGACGAAATTCCAGCATGTGAGTCTAGATGCAACCCCGGCTGTAAGAGTGCGTCTCATAGAGGTCTCTCGACATTATACGTGGGTGAAGTTGTGCAACGTCCCCTTCAAGGCTGACGAGGCTGACATAAGGAACGTGTTCGAGGCGTATGGTACCGTGCATCTGGCAACCCAAGGCAAGTGGGAGGCAGGTGCATACATGGAACATCTGGAGGGTACATTTTCCCTCAAAATAACTCTGAGGCATCCAATCCCGTCTTACATTGTGATGAAGGAGTTCCGGACCCAGATATTTGTATCTTATGCTGGGCAGTGATGTACGTGCAGGCTGTGTGGGGAGTACGATTACATGGCAGCAACTTGTGTGCAACAGAGGAGGGGGATGGTGCAGACTGTTGGAGCACAAGTTACAGGTGAGGATGCCGTCGTGGAGAGTCCCACGGGCAAACGAGGAGGTGGCCGTCTGTTGAGTGATATAGTTGAAGATTCCATTGTGGTGAATGATGGGCGAGCCATGAGTTGTGTTGAGCCAGAAATGGCCACTTTGCCGGTGACAGGGGAGGAAGTGCTTGTGCAGCAGGAGGTGATGGCACTGGAGGAAGAGCTGGACAAGGTTTTGAAAACTTTAACTCCATCTGGGGAGGATGACGTCCCTATACGAGAAAACATCACTGAGTTGCAAGGACATGCATAGGAAGGAATGAGGAGATCAGCAGGCACAGAGAGGAGTTGCTGTGCTCTGTGCAACATGAAACAGTGGAGGTTGAGGTTCATTGTGAGGAATCCTCGGAAGTCAGCATGGCGCTGGAGGGCATCACAAGGAAGAGAGCAGCAGCGTCAGACTCAGATGATGTCCTGATGCTAGCACAGAGGTCTGGGAGGAAGGATGAATATTCTCGAGGTAGCCAGGATAAGAGGCATCGAAAGAAGGGGGGCAGGGTGGATAGTGCGAAATCATGTGTTGACCCTAGGGCAGGAGGCCCTGGGAAGGATGACAGGAGGAAGGGCTGGAAATTTTAAGAAGGCCTTAGGTGTATGACTGAATGTGGATGGACTGTGTAATAGTGTGAAGAGGGAATGTTTTCGTATACTCCTATGTAAATATAGAGTGGACGTCTTATTTCTACAGGAGCATAATTTCAGGGAGGGAAGAGTGCTAGAGGTGGCAGGGTTCAAGGTTTTGACTCTGCGATTTGCACGTTTGAAAGGTGGTGTGGGTTTATTGATAAAGGAGATGAGCCCGTTTGTGTTGATACGAAGTGAGGAGGGAGGGGGGGAGGATGTTGCATGTGGATGGGTGGTGGATGGGGCAGAGGGTAACCTTTGTCAGTGTGTATGCACCAGCGGAAAACGATATGAAAGTAAAGAGGGATTTTGTGTGTGATGATCTAGTTTTTGCCTTATGGGGTTTACCTGCTGTGGCCATCGTTGGTGGGGACTGGAATTGTGTAATTAGGAGGGCTGATTTAGAACCACAAGGGGCGGGGAACATGTTGGCAGCCTTACGAAATCTCTTGGTGGATGTTCAGTTGAGGGATGTGGTAGGTGGGAGTGGCGTGGGAGGTACAGCATACTTTTGTGAGGAGGGGTTATGAGGCTAGGCTAGATAGGTTGCACATATCTCACAAAGTTTTGTCTAAGTTTGTCCGTACAATAGAAGTAGCTTTTTCAGATTATCGGGCGGTAGTGGCAGAGGTGGAGTGGGAGTCATTAGCTAGTATCTCTAGGGGATACTGGAAGTTAAATACGAATGTGTTAGAAGATGAGGAGGAGTTGGAGGGTTTTACAGCACTGTGGGAGATGTTAAGTGAGGAGATGAAAGGGGTAGAGGATGTGGTGCGGTGGTGGGATGGCGTGGCTAAGGAATGGATTCGCCATTATTACGTGTGGGAAGGGAAACGGATCAATTCTTTAAAATATGGGCTTGCTAACTATTTGGAGAACAGGTTAAGGGGTTGTTATGTAAGGGGAGTGGTGGAGGGTACCTATCCTATGGATGACATTATGGTAATTAAGGGGAGGCTGCGAGAAATCCAGGACGAGAGGTTCCAAGCAGTGAGAGTAATGGCGGGGGTGGAGGAGGTGTTATGGGGAGATAGGCCGTTGTCGTGTGCATTGCATAGGCAAAAACAACAGGCAGCAGGCAGGCAACAGCTATTCCATGGTTGGAGGTTCATGAGTCAGTGAGTGGGTATAGGGTTGGTCAAGTTATACAAACTACAGATGGGATGGGGGTGTTTGCGGATAAGTGGTATGAGCAGTATTGGCAAGAGGAAGGGGTAGGAGCTGGGGATTTAGAACAGGTGTGTGGGAGTGTGATATGTCGGTTGGGAAACGGTGATAGAGAAGCACTGGGTGGGGAAATAACTGAGGAGGAAATATGGAGAGCTTTAAGTGAAATGCATACGGGCAAAGCGCCGGGAATCGATGGACTACTGGCAGAGTTTTGTCAACAGCATTGGGAGCTAATGAGGGGGTTTTTGGTTAGGTTATTAAATTTAATGAAGGAGAGAGGCAGCTTGGGAGAAAAGCAGGCAACAGTTGTAGTACTCTTGGTACCAAAGGGTAAGGGACAGCATGCACTTAGGGACGACCGGGCAATATCGTTGTTATGCGCAGATTATAAGTTGTTTGCTAAGATTTTAGGAAATAGGTTTAAGTGTGTAGTAGGGCGGGCTGTATCGAGAACTCAGTTTGGGTTGCCAGGGAGGTCTATGGTGGAAGGGCATGGGTTACTATGGGATTTTGTGGAAGAAAAAAAGGGGTGGGGAAGGGGGGGGCTTTGTTGCTCTAGACTGGCAAGGAGCACATGATAGAGTGGAGCAAGAAGCATTGAGAGCTATCCTTAGGAGACAGGGGTTTGGGGAAGAAATAGTGGGATGGGAAGATGCGTTATATCGTGGGGCAATGGCGAGCGTACAGATTAATGGAAGATTGGGAGAGAGGATTGTGATGGGTAGGGGACTTACACAGGGGTGTCCTATGTCACAGCTTTTGTTTGCGTGCATACAGGACCCCTTTTATAGAATGGTGGAGCAGCAAATGGGCATTAGTGTGGGGGAAAGGAGTTGAGTTGGGAGAGTTTGGCCAGTTCTAACAGGGTATGTAGATGATACTACTGTTCTGGTTAGGGAGGGGATGTCAATGGAGGCCTTAGATGGGGTAGTCAACATGTTTGCAGGTGCAACTGGTATGAGAGTGAATTCAGAGAAGTCCATGGTCATGGGGTTAGGAGCTTGGGTGGGGAGGGTTGAGTGGGGTAGTGTAGTTGTGACGAAGTGGGTGACTTCGTTAAAAATTTGTAGTCTTATCTATGCAGATGATCTGGATGTTGCATGTGTGGAAAACTCGGTTAGGTTAGTAGACAGGATTGTGGGTTGCTTGGAAGCATTGTGGCCTTATCATTTGACCCTTGTGTAGCATGCCATTGTTATTAACGTCTTATTGTATAGTAAGGTTTGGCACGTGGCAGCCGTGTTCCCTTTAACTGGGACGGCAATTGCAAATATACTTAGACGGGTTTTTAAATTCTTGTGGGGTTTGGGCTGTGATTGGCTTAAAAGAGATGTGATAATGTTATCTGTGTATCAGGGGGGGTTAGGTTTAATGGATTTAAAGCGGAGGGTCAAATGTATCTTCATTAAGAGGGAGGTGATGAGGGAGGGTGTGGGTGGGGGGGTTTGGTCAAGATACACAGTATGTAGATTGAAACATGTATTCTGGGGTAGAGTTGCGTGAGTGTGAAACTGTTTTGAGGGCTCTGGTGTTGGTTTGGGATCTGGGGAAGGTAAAAATAGGTAGGCTGTGTAGGATGTTACTGGGGAGGGTAGTGGCACCGGTGGAGGGGATTTTCCGCATGTATGACTGGGGAAGTATATGGGGTAGGTTCAGTAGGTTAAGGTTACAACCCCATGGGCGTGAGGTGATGTATCGTTTTTTGCATGGAATTTTACCGTTGGGTGTGGTTTTATGGGATAGACGGGTGGTTGATGGGGGGGTTCTGTGGAATATGTGGATGGGAGGATTCAGCGTTCCACATAGTGTATTTTTGTGAGGGGATATGGAGCATCATGGGTTGGTTGAGCAGGGTGCTGCGTAGGATAAGGGGTAAAAGCATTTCTGTTCTGTGGGCATTAAGTCTTGACGTGGGGGGTATGAATGAGAGTATTATTAGGGCTGTGGGGTACATTATGGTAGATTATATTTACATATTGTGGGGAATGCTGGGGAAAGGTGTTAGCGAGGTGAAGCAGCGGGTATTAGCGGTTACGTTTTATAAAACATTGTGTTGAAACAGGGATATTTATGGGTGGAGGTGGGAAAGGAATTTTCCAGTGGGATACAGAGAAGTAACGTTAGTGGTATTATTAGACTTGTAAATCAGGTAGGATGGGTAGGATAGGGATGGTGTATGCTGTTGTGGGAAGGGATGTCAGGGGTATGGAACGGGCTCGCCTCCTGGGGTTGACAGTTTCTAAGGTTGTGTGTGATTTGATTGGAGTGAGAGTTGTTGAACCAACGCACGTTTTCTGAGGTGTAAGAAATATTATCATTGGCAGTTATTGTCACCTGGTTGAGGTGACATTATGTTATAACCTTATCTACATAATTATGTAAATTTTGATATCTAATGTAATGTGTCTTGGTGTTATTGTGAACACCGATGATTATTTAATTATTTAAGGATTCCTTCATGTTTTGTAAGGATGTACGTAAGCATGTTAGTATATAAACATTTTGATTGTATCATAGGTATTTAGTGGTAAGGAGTGGATGATGTGGTTTGGGAGGAATAGAGCCTTATGATTGGACCTGAGTCTTGCTAGTAGAGATTCTGTAACCTGTAACCATACGTGTCTGCCTATATATGTAGTTGTGCATAATTTAAAATGATCAATGTAACTTGTCATAATAGTGAGGCATTCATACCTGTTTTTTAACTAGTGGCACGTTTTGGTATTGTATATATAATGTAAGATCTTGCCTGGGGTGTTCTTGCTTATATATTGTTAGAGAAGTTTTTCACAAGTTCATTATATATGATTAAGTGAATGAGATTTTGATCTTGTGTATTGCCAGGTGAAACTGGACAGTTTTCACTTGGGGGGGGGGGTTAGGAGTGTAAGCAATCTCTGCAATAGCAGGTCATGCGAAACACATGTCAAATTTTTTAAGATGTCTAATGTTGTCAATTCTCTGTATTCTATTCTATTCTATTTGATTCGCTGGTATGGTATCCTGGCCCAGGTATCTTCCATTTTGGTGACCCGGCATTGGTTCCCTGGGTAGGGAAGTGTCATTTATCTTTTCTTGCACTTGTGAGGTAGTTCTTCAGTGGGAAGGGAGGGCACCTCACTGGCTCTATGGCCAGATGATGTACCAAACGTTAGTGTGCACTAACAGCGGCTGGTGTGCTGTGCAATGGATGCCCAAAGCAGGCCCTCACAGCGACTTCAGCAGGAGGGGTTGATGATGTGCAATGACTGGAAGTAAGGTTTCTAAGTCTCTGATGGCTAAGTACACAAGATGAGCTGCCTCATCATCTTGGGCCTGCCCCACTTGGGTCAATGGGAAGTGTCTATGGCAAAGGGGCATCGTAGCCAGGCAGTCTTACAGATAGTGCACTAAGGGCTTCAGAACCATTCGATCACAATGGGCACAGAGCTCCTCTAATGCCCGTTCAACAATCCGCACAGTGGTGGGATACCCTAAGCGTATGCTGTGAATATGCACCCTCAGTTCTCTGAACTGTGTCTGAACACTTGGAGGGGACGCCCAGTGGGTCGCCCTGATATACCAGCAGAGGCTCCGTGAGTCCCAAGGGTCAGGGAGTGGGCGCCTCGCTGCACTGGCAGCCCACAGTGCAATCTGGCTGAAGCTTATGGAGATTGCAGCACGTGGCTGAGCCTCGAGGGTTACAGTCCTAGCAGCCTCATCAGCAGCATCATTGCCAGGGATACCCATATGGCTCAGGATCCAGTTGATGGGGACCCTGTGACCCTGGGCCATGAGAGTCTGCAGGTCACCCGGATGGATGTGATTAAGTGTATGTTGTGCTTAGGCTCTCTGTGCATAATTGCTTGGATCGCTGCCTTGGAATCAACGTGGATGACGGGAGGATGCTGATGGTCTGCAAGAGCATGCTGCAGAGCTTGTTGGATGACAAAGAGTTCAGCCTGGAGGATGATGCAATGGTCTGGGAGGCGCCAACCTGCTGTCAGATTGCTGTGGAATATCCCAGCAGCTGTGCGGCCTGCCACTGGGTCTCTGGAGCCATCAGTGTAATATGGCACACACCCTGGGCCTTCCACACCCACAATGCTAGCCGAGGCAAGTCGTTGCAGAATGTCCTGGGTGCAATGCCTCTTGCTGTCTGGTAGGGTTGTCTAGTGACTTGCCAACAGCTCTGGTGCCCAAGGGGGCAGCACAGTGTAGTTCGCTGCCAGTCTGTCGCAGCCTCCTGCCTGGAGCAATGTCATGGGTAGGAGCTTCTGTGTGGCATCTGCTACCGACCACATCCATCGGCTGCCGGGATGCAGTAGAATTACCTGTCCCTAGTGGACCAGTAAATCTCTCATCAGTTTGTCAGCCCCTGGGAGTCGGAGATACTTTGCGATCCTCTTGGCAACCAGTTGGGTCCTATCTTCAAGAGGCTGTAGCTGCACCTCAAGGTTCAGAGCCACTGCATTGGCCCACCTAGGAGCCCCCAGCATGGCCCGTACAGCTGTGTTCTGGATGACACAGAGGGATTTGATGTTGGTGGGTCTGGCGTGAACCAGAGCAAGTGCCCCATAGTCAACGAGGGAACGTATTGCCTGGATGTAGAACAACCTCATGACATTGAGGCTGGCTCCAACCCTAGGGTTGGCCATGGCACTCAATGCCCTGACCCTCTGCAGAGCTCTCTCTTTAATGTGCTGCACATGTTTCTGGAAGGTGAGGCGCCTGTCAGTGTAGATGCCAAGCTACCTTTAACTGTGAACCCACTCCAGGTCGATGCCCAGGACCTGCAGCCTCTGACTGGGTACCCTGGTGCGAAGGATCATGGCTTTGGATTTTGCCACAGATATCTTGAGCCCCAAGTGATGGCAAGTGGAAGCCAGGAGATCGAGGTCCTTCTGGGCACACTGCAAAAGCCGGCACTTCCTAGGTACGACAAGTGCCAGGTCATCAGCATAGCTGTGGAGGAAGGTGCCTCTGTAGAAAGGCAGGCGCACCAGCTGGTGCATCAGTACAATGAACAGGGTGGGACTAAGCACCCTGCCCTGTGGAGTGCCGATATTCAGGGTCTTGAGAGAAGAGGCATGCCCCTGGAAGCGTACCCGGGCCTGGCTGTCCTGGAGATAGGAACGAAGCCATGAAAGCAGCCTGCCTTTAACCCCCCTGTGAGCCAAGAGTGAGAGAATGGCAGGTGCACTTGCTAGCTCAAAAGCTTTCTCGAGGTCAAGAAAGACAACAATGTGGGCTTGGGCGTCCGACCCAATGCGGGCCAGTAGAGTGGTAAGGATCTCGAAAGTGCCAACTCCTCTGGTGAAGCCATAGAGGTGTTTATGACGAGGGCCAAGCTTCCACCTCAGGCGCTCCAACACCATCCTTTCAGACACCTTCGAGATGCAATTGGTGAGGGAGATGGGTCTCACACTGCCAGGATCCCCAGGCTTAGGAATCGGTATGATGTTAGCCTCTTTCCATACGACAGGGAGTTTGCCAGCTCGCCAAGTCCAGCTGACGACCCCCTGGACAGCTGAATGTCCAGAAAGGCCAGACCAAGTGATCATGCCATAGGTGATACCATCATGCCCCGGTGTAGTGTCCCGATGAGATGTGAAGGCTGCCTGGAGCTCCTGGTCAGTGAAGTCTTCATCCGTGACGTCCTTAGCCTGGCATGCCGCTTAGATCACCATCATCCTTCTAGGAAGGAGGGTGGCTTGGAGGTCCTGGAGATCCTGAGGCAGTTGAGCCATGGCCGCTCTGGAGGTGAAAAGGCCCACCAGACGTTCTGCCTCCGTTGCTGGGTCTGGGTGCAACCGAGTCACACTGCGACACTGCCCAGTGGTCAATCGCAACTTGGTCCAAATCTCAGATAAGGTGGAGGAGTAGCTTAAAGAGGCACACCACTCGAACCATTTAGCCTGCCGGACCCTGTATGAGACGTGGCGAGCATGCCGCACCACTTCCCTGAGCAGACGCATGGACTCAACCGTGGGATTACACCTGTGCATCTTGCGTACGACATTGATGCTGTGGTTCTGCTCCCTGATAGAGATTTGTCAATGAGTATACTAAGGTGAAAGTGGCACGTTTTCAAGGGGGGGGGGAGTGTAAGAATTACTAGGTAGGACTCTCTCGTTTTTTATAAGACCATCTTTTCACGTGAAGCACAGTACATGTAAGTAAGTAAGTAAGTAAGTTTATTCAGGTATACACAAATACAGTTACATAGAATTATCATACATAGCAGCATATGTGTAGAGAACCTGAGATAATCCAAAAAAGTCAGACAGAGTGAATTATTTCCATTGGGGTCCTTTTAGTGGTGTTATTACCCTTTCGGGTATCCAAAATATTTTTAGCTTAGTAACTGTGCAGTGTTTGATTTCAGTGCAGCCAGTTCTGATGTCACTATATATGTGCTTCTTCTGTATTTGTGTAGTTACAGTTGATTATTGTTTTTTTTTGTGTGTGTGTTTTTTTTATGTACCCATATAGTATTTTGTACCTGAGTTTTAAATAAAAAAAATATATGGTACCAGTCTCCTAATACCAGTCTGGTAGGAACATCGACACCATGCCTAACCCTTCTAGGGTAGGGTAGGTGCTTGAGCCAGAGCCTTTAGCTCATAAGACTGTCATTCCCATTAGCCCCCTTGGGGCGGGGATGGCAGACCAGAGAGGCCTAGCTTGTGGCTAGGCCTGGGGACAGTTGGTCCCAAAGATGAGGAGGTACTTGTACCGTACCGGAGGGGTTCAAGGAGGCCAGAGTTACTCCTATCTTCAAGAAAAATAATAGGTCTGATGTAAGCAACTATAGACCTGTTAGTATACTCAGTATAATATCTAAAATTCTGGAGAGGGCGGTGTATTCTCAAGTAGTTAAGTACCTTAATGACAACAGCATTCTCCATAGCTATCAATCGGGCTTTAGAAGATCCTACTCAACCGATACCTCCCTTATTAATCTGATGGATTACCTGAGAACTGAAATGTCAAAAGGGAACCTCATAGGTATGGTAACCTTAGACCTGCAAAAGGCCTTCGATACTGTCAACCACAATATATTATGTAATAAACTTCATGCTATCGGTATAGGTTCTGTAGACTGGTTTAAGTCCTACCTTAGCAACAGGAGACAAATAGTCAAAATCAACAAAACAGAATCAGAACCCCTGCCGATAACATGTGGAGTTCCCCAAGGTAGTATTCTGGGTCCCTTACTATTCTTATGTTATGTCAATGATATGCCTATCAGTGTCAAGTGCAAACTCCTACTGTATGCAGATGACAGTGCTCTGTTAGTGACAGGTAAAGACCCACAAGATATTGCTAATGTTTTAACACTGGAACTGGAGTCCTGCAGCAAATGGTTAGTAGACAACAAACTATCATTACACCTAGGGAAAACTGAAGCCATTCTCTTTGGAACGAAACATAAACTGAGAAGGGTAAATAATTTTAATGTTCAGTGTAATGGGGAGTCCATCACTTTGGTTTCATCAGTTAAATATCTGGGAATCCCCTTTGACCCATGCATGTCAGGAGAATTGATAGGGAACAGTGTAGTAAAGAAAGCGAATGCCAGACTGAAGTTCCTGTATAGACAAGCACAGTGTCTACCTACTGAGGCTCGCAGGACCCTATGTCTAGCCCTTATACAATGCCATATGGATTACGCTTGCTCTTCTTGGTACTCTGCCTTGACAAAAAAACTGAAAGATAGACTGCAAATCACCCAGAACAAAATCGTAAGATTCATCCTGGGGCTGGGACCAAGAGAACATGTAGGCCAGGATGAATTACAGCAGTTGGATATGCTGAATGTTGAAGACAGAGTAAAACAACTGAAGCTAAATCATGTTTATAAAATTGCTCACAAACAATGTCCAGAATATCTTGCTGTCAATTTTGTCAAGGTTGGGAACCAAAGCAATCATAGTACTAGGGGGAGAGAGCACAACTTTGTAGTACCCACAGTCAGTGGCCAGGCTTCAAACACCTTTTATTGTACAGCAATAAAGGAATGGAACAGACTACCCACAAATGTCAAGGCCAGTCATAGCTTGAACCAGTTCAAGAAGACTGCCAAAAAGTGTCTGATGAACGAAGCAACAGAAAGGGAGGGGAATGATTTTCTATTTTTTAGCTAAAATACGTGTAAATTTTACCTTATCCCTAGTAATGACCCTCGTATTGTAGATAGTCGTAATGACCCTCGGGTAGTAGATAGTCTTAATGACCCTCGTATTGTAGATAGTCTTAATGACCCTCGTGTAGTAGATAGTCTTTTTAGTATGATAATAAGATGTTATCTTCATTATAGAATAATAAGAAAATATTATAACCTTTATATTATAATAATAAGGTAAAAGGACCCCAATGGAAATAAGTCACTCTGTCTGACTTTTTTGTGTTATCCTAGGTTCTCTACACATATGCTGCTATGTATGATAATTCTATGTAACTGTATTGTGTATACCTCAATAAATTTACTTACTTACTTACTTGCCTCCTCCCATGGGAGACTTAGGTCTCAGACACTCCCTAAAGAGGGAGCCAAGGCCGGGCCACCACTTGGAAAAGGCCCGGGCCGGGAGAATACCGGCTAATCTTTAATAATAAATAATAACCAGTCTGGTACTTGCATTAATTTACAATTATCTTACTATGTGTTAATTGTACCTAAATAAACTCATTAAATATTGAAAATTCTAATAATCTACGAACAAGTTGAAGATTGAACAAGTTTCCCCTGACAACCATTTAATTTTTAATTGATTATTTTCTAGATTGTTTAATTTAAAATTTTATACTAATAATAATACTAATATTCACATTAAAATTATATATAAGCGTTAAAATTAATATGTATTTTTTAAATATTTTTAAGTTTCTTAAAGCACTAAAAGAAATTTATATAATATTAGGTGACTGTAAGAATAATCAAAAATATTTCTATATATAAATTTATTGTAAGTATTTTACTTTGTAAATATTTATAGAACATTAGTTATTTTTTCAAACGCTTTATGGCGTTATTACCGGCAGAAAATTCCAAGTGTTAACGCCCCTGCGGCCCGGTCTGTGACTCTGCTTGAATGTGGATCAGGGCCTGATCAACCAGGCTGTTACTGCTGGCTGCACATAATCCAACGTATGAGCCACAACCCTGTTGGTCAGGTTCCCTTTTTAGGTGCCTGTCCAGTGCCTGCTTGAACACTTGCCATGTATTCTGGGAGGCAGTTGAACAGTGTTGGGCCCCTGACACTTATTATGTTAAGGAGATTCTCAGGTAAGACATATGGACTGTGGTTTTTGTAAGAGGCAGAAAGGTCAGACAGAGGGTGTGCCTTCCTGGAGCTGGTGTTGGTGACATAGCAGGTTGGATAATATTATGTCAGGTAATGGGAACAAACCCATTATCTGTCTTAGTGCTGGGGGCAATGACACTGGGAAGGGCAGGAGACAGAAGCTGCTGGATAAGTACAGGTTAGCCATAGAAGTAGTTAGGCCTAAGGGAGGGATCCCAGTCATATGTAGCATCTTGCCTAGAAAGGGAGTGGGCAATGAATGGATGTCTAGGGCAATTGGTATAAATTGCTGGCTAGACAGGTACTGCAAGGAACTTGCAATCCCATTCATTTTATAACTGGGACCTATTCTTTTGGGAAATGTGATATTTTGCAAAGGGGTGGGGATCATCTCTCTGGGGTGGAGTGGTGATTTGCAAAATTCGTTGAGGGGTAATTAGACTTTTCTAGGAATTTAAAGATAAAAATCATATGGGACAGTGTTTTTGGGGGAAAAATCAGGGTGCAATATTACGGGTAAAAAAAAGCAGT
>NC_069480.1:25156687-25184337 GCF_026875155.1 Cherax quadricarinatus | reverse complement strand
CTCCCTTTCCCCATGAAGAACTGCCCCACAAGTGCAAGAAAAGATAATGACACTTCCTATCCAGGGAACCAATGCCGGGTCACCAAAATGGAAGAGACCTGGGCCGGGATACCATACCAGTGAATCAAATAGAATAGAATAGAATACAGGGAATTGACAACATTAGACATCTTAAAAAAAATTGACATGTGTTTCGCATGACCTGCTATTGCAGAGATTGCTTACTCTCCTACCCCCCCCCCCAAGTGAAAACTGTCCAGTTTCACCTGGCTATACACAAGATCAAAATCTCATTCACTTAATCATATATAATGAACTTGTGAAAAACTTCTCTAACAATATATAAGCAAGAACACAGCAGGCAAGATCTTACATCATATATGCAATACCAAAACGTGCCACTAGTTAAAAATCAGGTATGAATGCCTCACTATTATGACAAGTTACATTGGTCATTTTAAATTATGCACAACTACATATATAGGTAGACATGTATGGTTACAGGTTACAGAATCTCTACTAGCAAGACTCAGGTCCAATCATAAAGGCTCTATTCCTCCCAAACCACACCATCCACACCCTACCACTAAATACCTATGATACAATCAAAATGTTTATATACTAACATGCTTACATACATCCTTGCAAAACATGAAGGAATCCTTAAATAAATATAATCATCATTGTTCACAATAGCACCAACACACATTACATTGGATATCAACATTTACATAATTATGTAGATAAGGTTATAACATAATGTCACCTCAACCAGGTGACAATAACTGCCAATGACAATATTTCTTACACCTCAGAAAAAGTGCGTTAGTTCAACAACGCTCACTCCAATCAAATCACACACATCCTTAGCAACTGTCAACCCCAGGAGGTGACCCTGTTTCATACCCCTGACATCCTTTCCCACTGTAGCATACACCATCCCTATCCTACCCATCCTACCTGATTTACAAGTCTAATAATACCCCTAACATTACTTCTCTGTATCCCACTGAAAAATTCCTTTCCCACCTCCACCCATAAATATCCTTGTTTCGGCACAATGTTTTATAAAACGTAACTGCTAATACCCACCACTTCACCTCACTAACCCCTTTCCCCCGCATTCCCCACGATATGTAAATATAATCTACCATACTGTACCCCACAGCCCTAATAATACTCTCATCCATACCCCCCACGTCAAGACTTATTGCCCGCAGAACAGAAATGCTTTTTTGGAACGCTGAATCCTCCCATCCACATATTCCACAGAACCCCCCCATCAACCACCCGTCTATCCCATAAAACCACACCCAATGGTAAAATTCCATGCAAAAAACGATACATCACCTCACGCCCATGGGGTTGTAACCTTAACCTACTGAACCTACCCCATATACTTCCCCAGTCATACATGCGGAAAATCCCCTCCACCGGTGCCACTACCCTCCCCAGTAACATCCTACACAGCCTACCTATTTTTACCTTCCCCAGATCCCAAACCAACACCAGAGCCCTCAAAACAGTTTCACACTCACGCAACTCTACCCCAGAATACATGTTTCAATCTACATACTGTGTATCTTGACCAAACCCCCCCACCACACCCTCCCTCATCACCTCCCTCTTAATGAAGATACATTTGACCCTCCGCTTTAAATCCATTAAACCTAACCCCCCCTGATACACAGATAACATTATCACATCTCTTTTAAGCCAATCACAGCCCAAACCCACAAGAATTTAAAAACCCGTCTAAGTATATTTGCAATTGCCGTCCCAGTTAAAGGGAACACGGCTGCCACGTGCCAAACCTTACTATACAATAAGACGTTAATAACAATGGCATGCTGCACAAGGGTCAAATGATAAGGCCACAATGCTTCCAAGCAACCCACAATCCTGTCTACTAACCTAACCGAGTTTTCCACACATGCAACATCCAGATCATCTGCATAGATAAGACTACAAATTTTTAACGAAGTCACCCACTTCGTCACAACTACACTACCCCACTCAACCCTCCCCACCCAAGCTCCTAACCCCATGACCATGGACTTCTCTGAATTCACTCTCATACCAGTTGCACCTGCACACATGTTGACTACCCCCTCTAAGGCCTCCATTGACATCCCCTCCTAACCAGAACAGTAGTATCATCTACATACCCTGTTAGAACTGGCCAAACTCTCCCAACTCAACTCCTTTCCCCCACACTAATGCCCATTTGCTGCTCCACCATTCTATAAAAGGGGTCCTGTATGCACGCAAACAAAAGCTGTGACATAGGACACCCCCGTGTAAGTCCCTACCCATCACAATCCTCTCTCCCAATCTTCCATTAATCTGTACGCTCGCCATTGCCCCACGATATAACGCATCTTCCCATCCCACTATTTCTTCCCCAAACCCTGTCTCCTAAGGATAGCTCTCAATGCTTCTTGCTCCACTCTATCATGTGCTCCTTGCCAGTCTAGAGCAACAAAGCCCCCCCCTTCCCCACCCCTTTTTTTCTTCCACAAAATCCCATAGTAACCCATGCCCTTCCACCATAGACCTCCCTGGCAACCCAAACTGAGTTCTCGATACAGCCCGCCCTACTACACACTTAAACCTATTTCCTAAAATCTTAGCAAACAACTTATAATCTGCGCATAACAACGATATTGCCCGGTCGTCCCTAAGTGCATGCTGTCCCTTACCCTTTGGTACCAAGAGTACTACAACTGTTGCCTGCTTTTCTCCAAGCTGCCTCTCTCTTCATTAAATTTAATAACCTAACCAAAAACCCCTCATTAGCTCCCAATGCTGTTGACAAAACTCTGCCAGTAGTCCATCGATTCCCGGCGCTTTGCCCGTATGCATTTCACTTAAAGCTCTCATATTTCCTCCTCAGTTATTTCCCCACCCAGTGCTTCTCTATCACCGTTTCCCAACCGACATATCACACTCCCACACACCTGTTCTAAATCCCCAGCTCCTACCCCTTCCTCTTGCCAATACTGCTCATCCCACTTATCCGCAAACACCCCATCCCATCTGTAGTTTGTATAACTTGACCAACCCTATACCCACTCACCGACTCATGAACCTCCAACCATGGAATAGCTGTTGCCTGCCTGCTGCCTGTTGTTTTTGCCTATGCAATGCACACGACAATGGCCTATCTCCCCATAACACCTCCTCCACCCCCGCCATTACTCTCACTGCTTGGAACCTCTCGTCCTGGATTTCTCGCAGCTCCCTTAATTACCATAATGTCATCCATAGGATAGGTACCCTCACCACTCCCCTTACATAACAACCCTTAACCTGTTCTCCAAATAGTTAGCAAGCCCATATTTTAAAGAATTGATCCGTTTCCCTTCCCACACGTAATAATGGCGAATCCATTCCTTAGCCACGCCATCCCACCACTGCACCACATCCTCTACCCCTTTCATCTCCTCAACTTAACATCTCCACAGTGCTGTAAAACCCTCCAACTCCTCCTCATCTTCTAACACATTCGTATTTAACTTCCAGTATCCCCTAGAGATACTAGCTAATGACTCCCACTCCACCTCTGCCACTACCGCCAGATGATCTGAAAAAGCTACTTCTATTGTACGGACAAACTTAGACAAAACTTCGTGAGATATGTGCAACCTATCTAGCCTAGCCTCATAACCCCTCCTCACAAAAGTTGCTGTACCTCCCACGCCACTCCCACCTACCACATCCCTCAACTGAACATCCACCAAGAGATTTCGTAAGGCTGCCAACATGTTCCCTGCCCCTTGTGGTTCTAAATCAGCCCTCCTAATTACACAATTCCAGTCCCCACCAACGATGGCCACAGCAGGTAAACCTCGTAAGGCAAAAACTAGATCATCACACACAAAATCCCTCTTTACTTTCATATCGTTTTCCGCTGGCGCATACACACTGACAAAGGTTACCTCTGCCCATCCACCATCCATCCACATGCAACATCCTCCCCCCTCCCCTCACTTCGTATCAACACAAACGGGCTCATCTCCTTTATCAATAAACCACACCACCTTTCAAACGTGCAAATCGCAGAGTCAAAACCTTGAACCCTGCCACCTCTAGCACTCTTCCCTCCCTGAAATTATGCTCCTGTAGAAATAAGACGTCCACTCTATATTTACATAGGAGTATACGAAAACATTCCCTCTTCACACTATTACACAGTCCATCCACATTCAGTCATACACCTAAGGCCTTCTTAAAATTTCCAGCCCTTCCTCCTGTCATCCTTCCCAGGGCCTCCTGCCCTAGGGTCAACACATGATTTCGCACTATCCACCCTGCCCCCCTTCTTTCGATGCCTCTTATCCTGGCTACCTCGAGAATATTCATCCTTCCTCCCAGACCTCTGTGCTAGCATCAGGACATCATCTGAGTCTGACGCTGCCGCTCTCTTCCTTGTGATGCCCTCCAGCGCCATGCTGACTTCCGAGGATTCCTCACAATGAACCTCAACCTCACTGTTTCATGTTGCACAGAGCACAGCGACTCCTCTCTGTGCTTGCTGATCTCCTCATTCCTTCCTATGCATGTCCCGACACGCTCTCCTTGCAACTCAGTGACGGTTTCCCGTATAGGGACGTCATCCTCCCCAGATGGAGTTAAAGTTTTCAAAACCTTGTCCAGCTCTTCCTCCAGTGCCATCACCTCCTGCTGCACAAGCACTCCCTCCCCTGTTACCGGCAAAGTGGCCATTTCTGGCTCAACACAACTCATGGCTCGCCCATCATTCACCACAATGGAATCTTCAACTATATCACTCAACAGACGCCCACCTCCTCGTTTGCCCGTGGGACTCTCCATGATGGCATCCTCACCTGAAACTTGTGCTCCAACAGTCTGCACCATCCCCCTCCTCTGTTGCACACAAGTTGCTGCCCTGTAATCGTACTCCCCACACAGCCTGCACGTACATCACTGCCCAGCATAAGATACAAATATCTGGGTCCGGAACTCCTTCATCACAATGTAAGACGGGATTGGATGCCTCAGAGTTATTTTGAGGGAAAATGTACCTCCAGATGTTCCATGTATGCACCTGCCTCCCACTTGCCCTTTGGGTTGCCAGATGCACAGTACCATACGCCTCGAACACGTTCTTATGTCAGCCTCGTCAGCCTTGAAGGGGACGTTTTCACAACTTCACCACGTATAATGTCGAGAGACCTCTATGAGACGCACTCTTACAGCCAGGATACCATACAGCGAATCAAATAGATAGAATAGAATACAGAGAAACTGACAACATTAGCACATCTTAAAATTTTTGACAATTGTTTCGCAATGAGTCTGCCCCACTAAGCAGAGATTGCTTACACTCCTAACCCCCCCCCCAAGTGGAAAAAATGTCCAGTTTTCACCTAGGCGATACACAAGATCAAAATCTCATTCACTTAATCATATATAATGAACTTGTGAAAACTATCTCTAACATTATATAGCAAGAACACCCCAGGCAAGATCTTACATATATTACAATACCAAAAGTGCCACTAGTTAAAAAACAGGTATGATTGCTCACTATTATGACAAGTAATTGATCATTTAAATTATGACAACTACATATATAGGGCAGACACGGTATGGTTACAGGTTACGAATCTCTACTAGCAAGACTCAGGTTCCATCCAATCATAAGGCTCTATTTTCCTCCCAAACCAACATCATCCACTCTTACCATAAATACCTATGATACAATCAAAATGTTTATTACAACATGCTTTCGTTACATCCTTACAAAACATGAAGGGAATCCTTAAATAATTTAAATAATCATCGCAGTGTTCACAATAACACCAAGCACTCACATTACATTAGATATCAAATTTACATATTATGTGATAAGGTTATACATAATGTCACCTCACCAGGTGACAATAATGCCAATGATAATATTTCTTACACCTCAGATAACGTGCGTTGTTTCAACAACACTCACTCCATCAAATCACCACCCACAACCCTTAGGGAAAACTGTTAACCCCAGGAGGGCGAGCCGTTCCATACCCCCTGACATCCCTTCCACAACAGCATACACCATCCCTATCCTACCATCCTACCTGATTTACAAGTTAATAATACCACTAACGTTTATTCTCTGTATCCCCACTGGAAAATTTCCTTTCCCACCTCCACCCATAAATATCCCTGTTTCCAACACAATGTTTTATAAAACGTAACCGCTATACCCGCTGCTTCACCTCGCTAACACCTTTCCCAGCATTCCCCACAATATGTAAATATAATCTACCATAATTGTACCCCTCAGCCCTAATACATACTCTCATTCATACCCCCCACGTCAAGACTTAATTGCCAACAGACAGAAATGCTTTTACCCCTTATCCTACGCAGCACCCTGCTCAACCAAACCCATGATGCTTCCATATCCCCTCACCAAAATACACTATGTGGAACGCTGAATCTCCCATCCACTATTCCACAGAACCCCCATCAATCCACCGGTTCTATCCCATCCAAACCACACCCCAACGGTTAAAATTCCATTGCAAAAAACGATTTACTCACCTCACGCCCTGTGGTTGTAACCTTAACCTACTGAACTTACCCCATTATACTTCCCCAGTCATACAGGCGGAAAATCCCTCCACCGGTTGCCACTACCCTCCCAGTAACATCCTACACAGGCCCTACCTATTTTTACCTTCCCCATATCCAAACCAACACCAGAGCCTCAAAATCAGTTTCACACTCACCGCAACTCTACCCCAGAATACATGTTTCAATCTACATACTGTGTATCTTGACAAACCCCCCCACCCACCCAAAAAACCCTCCCTCATCACCAAAAAAAAAACCCCTCCCTCTTAATGAAGATACATTTGACCCTCGACTTTAAATCCATTAAACCTAACCCCCCCTGATACAACAGATAACATTATCAATTCTCTTTTAAGCCCAAATCACAGCCCAAACCCACAAGAATTTTAAAACCCGTCTAATTATCATTTGCATTTTGGCCGGTCCAAGTTAAAGGGAACACGGCTGCCACGTGCCAAACCTTATATACAATAAGACGTTAATAACAATAGGCATGCTACACAAGGGTCAAATGATAAGCACAATGCTTCCAAGCAACCAACAATCCTGTCTACTACCCTAACCGAGTTTTCCACACATGACAAACACCCAGATATCTGCTAGAATTAAGACTACAATTTTTATACGGAAGTCCACCCACTTCGTAACAAATACACTACCCCACTCAACCTCCCCACCCCCAAGCTCCTACCCCATGACATGGACTTCTCTGAATTCTCTCTCATACCAGTTGCACCTGCAAAACATGTGGGCCTACCCCATCTATGGCCTTCATTGACATTCCCCCCCTCCCTAACCAGAACGTAGTCATCTACATACCCCTGTTAGAAACTGCCAAACTCTCCCAACTCAACTTCCTTTCCCCACACTAATGCCCATTGCTGCCTCCACCATTCTAAAAAAGGGAGGTCCTGTATAGCACGCAAACAAAAGCTGTGACATAGGGACACCCTGTGTATGTCCCCTACCCATCACAATCCTCTCTCCCAATTTCCATTAAATCTGTACGCTCGCATTGCCCACGATATAACGCATCTTCCCATCCCACTTTTCTTCCCCAAACCCCTGTCTCTAAGGTTAGCTCTCAAAGTTCTTGCTCCACTCTAACATGTGTCTCCTTGCCAGTCCTAGAGACAACAAAGCCCCCCCCCCCCTTCCCCCACCCCTTTTTTTCTTCCACAAAATCCATAGTAACCCATGCCCTTCCACCATAGACCTCACTGGCAACCCAAACTGAGTTCTCGATCACAGTCCCGCCCTACTACACACTTAAACCTATTCTAAAATCTTAGCAACAACTTATAATCTGGCATAAAACGATTTGCCCGGTCGTCCCTAAGTGCATGCTGTCCCTTACCCTTTGGTACCAAGAGTACTACAACTGTGCCTGCTTTTCTCCCAAGCTGCCCTCTCTCCTTATTAAAATTTAATAATAACCTAACCCAAAAACCCCCTCATTAGCTCCCAATGCTGTTGACCAAAACTCTGCCGTAGTCCATCGATTCCCGGCGCTTTGCCCGTATGCATTTCACTTAAGCTCTATATTTTCCTCCTCGTTATTTCCCCCACCCAGTGCTTCTCTATCACCGTTTCCCAACCGACATATCACACTTCCCACACACCTGTTCTAAATCCCCAGCTCCTACCCCTTCCTCTTGCCAATACTGCTCATACCACTTATCCGCAAACACCCCCATCCCATCTGTGTTTGTTTAACTTTGACCAACCCTTATACCCACTACTGCTCATGAACCTCCAACCATGGAATTGCTGTTGCCTGCCTGCTGCCTGTTGTTTTTGCCTAGGCAATGCACACGACAACGGCCTATCTCCCCCATAACCACCTCCTCCACCCCCGCCATTACTCTCACTGCTGGAACCTTCGTCCTGGATTTCTCGCAGCCTCCCTCTTAATTACCATAATGACATCCATTAGGATAGGTACCCTCCACCACTCCCCTTACATAAAACCCCTTAACCTGTTCTCCAAATAGTTAGCAAGCCCATATTTAAAGAATTGAACCGTTTTCCCTTCCCACACGTAATAATGGCGTCTCATTCGCTTAGCCACGCCATACCCACCAACCGCCCACATCCTCTACCCCTTTCATCTCCTCACTTAACATCTCCCACAGTGCTGTAAAACCCTCAACTCTCCTCATCTTTAACAAACATTCGTATTTAACTTCCAGTCTATTTCCCCTAGAGATCTAGCTAATGACTCCCACTCGCCACCTCTCGCCACTACCGCGAATAATCTGAAAAAGCTACTTCTATTGTACGGACAAACTTATGACAAAACTTTGTGAGATATGGTGCACCTATCTTGGCCTAGCCTCATAACCCTCCTCCAAAAGATGCGGGTACCTCCCACACGCCACTCCCACCCTACCACTCCCCTCAAACTGAACATCCAACAAGAGATTTCGTAAGGCTTGCCAACATTGTTTCCCCGCCCCCTTGTGGTTCTTACAATATCAGCCCTCTAATTACCACTCAAATTCCAGGTCCCCACCAACGATGGCCACAGTCGGTAAACCCCATAAGGCAAAAAACTAGATCATCACAGCACAAAATTCCCTCTTTACCTTTCATTATCGTTTCCGTGCGTGCTACCACATGACAAGGTTACCCTCTGCCCATCCACCACCATCCACATGCCAACATCCTCCCCCCCTGCCCCCCTCACTTCGTATCAACACAAACGGGCTCATCTCCTTTATCTATAAACCCACCTCCACCTTTCAAACGTGCAAATCGCAGAGTCAAAACCTTGAAACCCTGCCACCTCTAGCACTCTTCCCTCCTGAAATTATGCTCCTGTAGAAAAATAAGACGTCCACTCTATATTTAATAGAGTATACGAAACATTCCCTCTTCACACTAATACACAGTCCATCCCCACATTCAGTCTCACCTAGGCCTTCTTAAAATTTCCAGCCCTTCCTCCCTGTCATCCTTCCCAGGGCCTCCTGGCCCTAGGGGTCAACACATGATTTCGCACTAACCACCCTGCCCCCCTTTCTTTCGATGCTTCTTATCCTGGCTACTCGAGAATATTCATCGCCTTCCTCCCAGAACCTCTGTGCTAGCATCAGGACATTCATCTGAGTCTGACGTTGCTGCTCTCTCCTTGTGATGCCCTCCAGCGCCCATGCTGACTTCCGAGATTCTCACAATGAACCTCAACATCCACTGTTTCTTTGCACAGAGCACAGCTATCCTCTCTGTGCTGACTGATTCTTCCTCATTCCTTCCTATGCATGTCCTTGGCAACTCAGTGATGTTTTCTCGTATAGGGACGTCATCCTCCCCAGATGGGTTAAAGTTTTCAAAACCTTGTCCAGCTTTTCCTCCAGTGCCATCAACCTCGCCTGCCTGCACAAGCACTTCCTCCCTGTCTACGGCCCAAAGTGGCCATTTCGCTCAACACAACTCATGGCTCCGCCCACATTCACCACAATGGAATCTTCAACTATATCACTCAACAGGACGGCCCACCTCATCGTTTGCGTGGGACTCCCACGGACGGGCATCCTCACCTGTAACTTGTGCTCCAACGTCTGCACCATCCCCCTCCTCTGTTGGCACACAAGTTGCTGCCATGTAATTTACTCCCCACAACAGCCTGCCGTACATCACTGCCCCAGCCTAAGAGACAATATCTGGGTCCGGAAACTCCTCATCACAATGTAAGACGGGATTGGATGCCTCAGAGTTATTTTGAGGGAAAATGTACCTCCAGATGTTCCATGTATGCCAACCTGCCTCCCACTTGCCTTGGTGTTGCCAGATGCACGGTACATACGCCTCGAACACGTTCCTTATGTCAGCCTCGTCAGGCCTGATTGGGGTTTGCACAACTTCACCAACGTTATAATGTCGAGAGACCTCTTGAGACGCCTCTTACAGCCGGGGTTGCATCTAGAAGACTCACATGCTGGTGGAATTTCGTCACCATCGGACTCATAACACAGCCTTCGAATTCAATTGTTAACACAAGATCCTGTAGGCCCCATTCAGGGTACACAATATACCTCGTCGTCTTGTATTCCTACGTCTCTCTGATGATCTCTCGGTTTACCTGGGAGTTTACCTGGAGGAGAGTTCCGGGGGTCAACCGCCCCCGCGGCCGGTCTGTGACCAGGCCTCCTGGTGGATCAGAGCCTGATCTACCAGGCTTTGCTGCTGGCTGCACGCAAACCAACGTACAAGCCACAGCCCGGCTGATCCGTAGAGGGGGGTAATCGGCCCCCAGGAAAGCGCTCAACGCGACAGTATCACTCTACACCGTGCACTTCCACCATGTATGTTTGCTATGAGAGCTCGCTGAAAACAGCAGAGAGGTGCAGAGCACAACCGCGCTCACCACAGACATGCAGCGAATGGCTACCATAGTCAAAATGGCGTTTAGTCATAGACGCAGGATCAACACTGCAGGTGTTGAGCTTCTCCGTGGGGCAATAATGCCCAGGTTTCAGCCCAGGTATTATACCTAAAATCATCAGAGGACCACGTATGGCATTCGCAGGATGGAGAGTTGTTGGGGTTAGCTCGAACGGAGCACATTAGAATTTGTGAAACTGACTTCAGCCCAATCGGGTCTAGGAATCGTTGGGTCAACCATTTTCATGGGACGTAAGTCTTGATGCTCAACACCAGCTGTTCGTTTGTTCGAGGATGATCGATGTATTCTAGACATTCTATATGGATCAAACTGTGTAATGTCCCCTTTTGAGGCTGATTGAGACAGAAGATCAGAAAAAGTTTTTTGAGGAATATGGGGTCTGTTCATTTGGCCCCAGCATGGGTACGTTGGTGGACGGGTGCCTATGCAGGTCTGCCTGAAGCACTTTTAATCCTAAAAATGACATTGCAAACACCCCATACCGTCCTAGTGTACCTATACAAGGAATTCAGGGACACAGGTCATGTGTTTCGTACACTTGGCAAAAGACGTTCATGCCGACTATGTGGGGAATATGATCACAAGCTGGCACTGGAAAGCACCTAAAGCCAGTACCTGACCACGCCGGGCTGTGGCTCCGTTACGTTGGATTCATGCAGCTAGCAGTAACAGCCTGGTTGTATCAGGCTTGTTCACCAGGAGGCCTGGTCACAGGCGGCGCGGGGGGCGTTGACCCTGGAACTCTCTCAGGTAAAACTCCAGGTTTAATAGCAGCGGCGGTGGGAAGTGGCAACTCGAGTCCTGGCCAGAGGCGGAAGGCATCTGCTTTCTCTACACTGAAAGAGCAGGTGTGGTGGATGATCAATGACATGAGGGGGCGTGGTCGTCTTTGGGGCGAGATTGGGGGGAGAGGCGCATAATGGGCTTAGGAGGGGAGAGGGGAGGCTCCCCCCTTGACCAGTTACCTGGCCAGATGACTTAAGGAGGATCGAGATGAGTTAAAAGTACTAGGAGGAAGGTGTTGGAAATTGAGGAGGAATTACTGAGGTGCTGAAAGTCCTTGTCACCGCTCTGAGGAGGTTGCTGCACCTGGAAAAATGGTGGTAGACAACGAGTTGACAGTGCAATTGCATCAACAAAGGAGAACTATTCGGACGACTCGGGGTGACAGGTGGACTGAGGTGTCACTGGGATCATTGCAACAGTTGTTCAGTGGAGGTTGCAGGGAAAACAATATGAAGTTCAACGATGAGGAAATTTCAATTTACTCAGATATGGTAAATATGAGGAAATTAAATTTCATCAGGTACAACAACAAATTCTGGCCACAAAAAAAGAGGAAAACACCAACGTCAAAGACCTGGGAGTGATCATGTCGGAGGATCTCACCTTCAAGGACAATAACATTGTATCAATCGCATATGCTAGAAAAATGACAGGGATGGATAATGAGAACCTCAAGTAAAGTAGGCCAAGCCCATTGATGAACACTCTTCAGCGTCACTTGTTCTATCTAGGGCTGGAATATATTTTTGCTGCACACTACAGTACCTTTCAAGGAGGTGAAAATGCGACCTAGAGAATGTACAGAGAACTTTCACGTTTCGCATAACGGAGATAAAACACCTCAATTACTGGGAGCGCTTGAGGTTCCTAAACCTGTATTCCCTGGAACGCAGGAGGGAAGATACATGATTATATACACCGGGGAAAATCCTAGAGGGATAGTACCGAACTTGCACACGAACAATCACTCACTACGAAAGCAAAGACTTGGGGCAGACGATGCACCATTCCCCCAATGAAAAGCAGGGTTGTCACTAGCACTTTTAAGAGACATACAATAAGTGCAGATGCCCGAGACTGTTCAACTGCCCCAGCACACATAAGGGGGATTACCAACAGACCCCTGGCAGTCTTCAAGCTGGCACTGGACAAGCACCTAAAGTCAGTTCCTGATCAGCCGGGCTGTGGCTCGTACTTTGGGTTTTGCGTGCAGCCAGCAGCAACAGCCTGGTTGATCAGGCTCTGATCCACCAGGGGGCCTGGTCACAGACCGGCCGCGGGGCGTTGACCCCCGAAACTCTCTCCAGGTAAACCCAGGTAAACATTGTGAGGCATCCCCAGACCAAGCTATGGAGGATGCAATTGTCACAAGAAAGAGGGCCGCTGCATCGATTCGGATGATGTCCCTAATGCCAGCGCAGCAGCCTGGAAGCAAATATGGGCAAAAAGGTGAAGGTAGTGGGGGCCACGACAGGAGGCACTAAAAGAAGGGGGGGGGGAGAGAGGAAGTGTAAAGGGTTTGACAAGTTGACCCTTTAAGTTGTGATGCCCATCAGAAGAGTGAATAGAGGAGGCAGGGGTGGAAACTTTAATTAGGCCTCTGGTGTATGACAGTAAATTTTAATGGTTTGTGCAATAGTGTAAAGAGAGAATGGTGTTAGATGTTTCTGAATAAATTTAGAGTGGATGTTGTGTTTCTTCAGGAGTATAAATTTTTTAAGGAGGGCAGGGTGTGGAGGTGAGAGGGTTTCATGTGGTAACCATGCCATCTGCCCGTTTTTAAAGGAGGGGTGGGGATATTTAATTAGGGAGGCGAGCCCGTTTTTTTTGCAAAGAAATGAGGGGGGAAGGGGAAGGGTTGTTGCGTGTGGATGGTTGGTGGGTGGGCAAATGGGTGGCCTTTATTAGCGTGTATGCGCCTCAGAGAATAACGTACAGGTGAAGCAGGAGTTTGTGTGTGAGGACCTTGTGTTTTTTTCCGTGCATTACCGGAGGTGGCAATTAGTAGAGGTATTTGGAACTGCGTTATTAAAAGGGCCGATGTGGAACCAAAAGGGGAAGACTATGTGGGCAGTGACCCTAGAGATTTAATGAGGGATATTAGGTTATGGGATGCATTTGAGGGGGGGGGGTGTTGGGAGACAGAGCATACGTTTGTTTGGAAAGGGTATGCAGTGAGGTTAGATAGAGTGTAACTTTCTCACATGGTTTTAGTGCGATCTTTCAAAACCGATGAAGTAGCATGGTCAAAATCATAGAGCAGTGTTGGTGGAGGTTGGGTGGGAGGCGCTTGCGGAAAAAAACAGGAGTTACTGAAAATTAAATAAAGTGCATTAAGTGATGAGGAGGGGTTAGAGGGATTTTCTGTCCTATGGAGGAGCTTAGCAAGGATGCACAGGGGGGGGAAAGATGTCGTGCAATGGTGAGATTGTGTAGCCAAGGAAAGGATTAGGAAATATTATGTGAGGAGGGCAAACGTATAAATAATTTAAAATATGGGCTTTCAAATTATTTTGAGGCAGGTTAACGGGTTGTATGGGGCAGGGGCTGTGGGGGGCAACTATCCTATGGATGAAATTGTCCAAGGTCAAGGGGATACTGAGGGATTAAAAATTTGAGAGGTTTCAAGCAGTAAGGGTGCAGGCGGGGGTAGAAGAGGTGCTTTGGGGAGACAAGCCATTGGCGTGTGTGTTGCAATGTCAAAAACAAAGACAGCAGGTTACAGCTATTCCGAGGTTAGAGGTACATGAAATGGCGGGAGGTTATAGGGTGGGGGAGGAGATACGAAATACGAAAGGAATGTGTGAGTATGCGGATAAATGATATGAAGGGTACTGGAAAAGTGGGAGGTTGGGGAAAGTGGTTTAAAGAAGGTGTGTGAGTATGGACTGTAATTTAGGGAATAGTGATAGAGAGGGTTTAGGAGGGGTAAAAAACGGAAGAAGGAAATAGAATTGGCTTTAAGGGGAATGAGGAAGGCAAAGCACGGGAATAGATGGTCTCCCGGCTGAATTTTATCTCAAAAATTGGGAGGGGATAAGGGGTTTCATGGGTAGGTTATTAAATCAGATGAAGGAGAAGGGTGTGATGGGGGACAAGCAAGCAACAGCAGTTGTAGTGTGGTCCAGAAGGGAAAGGGGCAGCACACCCTCAAGGAATACTGTGCCATATCTCTGTTATGTGCAGATTATAAGTTTTTTACTAAGTCTTTGGTAATCGGTTAAGGAAGCGAGGGGGAAAAAAATTGTAGCTTTTTTTTACAGTCCGATTTCCTCCAGTTTTGGTCCCAACAAACAAAGCGTTTTCACACCGTGTAAAAATATTTGTCAAAAATTACCTCAAACAACAACTGAGAAAAGACTGAAAAGGACTGATTTACAGAAAATGCCATTTGCGGGAAAGGGTTTAGTCCTACATGGGACGACGTAAGGTTGTTCCTAGCTGACAACAATGACATACTACTATATAGAAAGCCACTTTTTTATGCTGAGCATCTCGGGCAAATTAGGTCAGTGTCCCAGGATGCGACCCACACCAGTCACTAACACCCAGGTCCCCATTTTTTACTGATGGGGAACATAAAACAAAGATGGAGAGAAACAGCCCAATGTTTTTTACTCTGGCTGGGAATCGAACCCAGGCCCTCGCCGTGTGAAGCGAGAGCGTTAACCACCAGGCCACCATATCGAAATATTCCCGATTGTCTCGCCATATTATGGCTTATTTTATTCACTCCCGGGGCCGGATTAAGAAGTCTCCGGGCCTGGGCTATTCAGATTGGCGGGCCCTTTGAGTTACGGTAAGCGAAGCGACCCTTCCAGCTTGGGGGTGGAGGGGGGGGGGTCGGTGTTAGCCTGTTTAAGGTCTAATTAAATACTCATTCTGGCTATTTAGATTAAATTTAATAGGGAAAGTACATCAAGACAACCAAAACCATTTACCAACAGCCATTATAACTATCTTGTTAAATCATACATTTTAAAGAGAATAAACTCAAGACAGCATAGTATTACTAGATTAGGCTATTAAAGTAGTGGCATCATGTACCTATTATATTCAGCATAATCACTACAGCACTATTACCCCTTTTATAAATCACTGACCATTATTTTTTATCATTGCATCATGCATAAGACTATCAAATCATATAAACTCAAGAAAGTAAAGAATTGTTTATATAAACTTGTTTATATAAACTTTTTTCAGGATTTCATATTGGCAAAATCATCAATTATATTCTGAAAATCAATATTTCTTGTTAGATCAGACTCAATGGTCAAAAAGGGCTAGGTTACACAATTTGTCTTGCCTCATTGTTGAACGGAGCTGGTTTTTCACTCTTTTCAAAACAGAAAATTTGAACGTTCTCCTTCACGTTTTAGCGGGAAGTGTTAGGTAAAGGCGATACACTATGTCAACATTAGGGAAGGTTTCTGAGATACCTGCATTTCTTAAATGTTTCAAAGCGCGTGAGGGCGCACATTTTTTCAGGTGGGCTTTAATCTGATTCATATACCCAGAAAAATGAACTATTTCTTCAACAAATGTGTCCTGAACATCTGCTGAAAGGTGTTGTTGCAATTTTAAAATGCAGGCTTTTTCTCAATTCTGCATCTGGCATAGTAGTAATTTTGAACAGAAATCCAAACTTGCCATTGAGATTCTGGTAGATTTCTTTTCTTTTCACCAATTCTGTAATCAGTGAATCCAGAATGACGAAGTATGTAGCTGTCTTACATTTCTGCCTTGTAGCAACACAATTTCATTGTCTGGCTCTTCAAAATTGCGTTTCATCTTCCTTGACCGCTGATGATCAGCCCGGTAACTGTAGTCTTTTCACCAGCAGTTTAGCTTTCTCTTCAAACATTTCAAAAGCTTCATCTTTGCGAAGTGAGTTTAAACAAATTCCACGGTGGCTCTTACGTGCTAAAATTTTTAAATTTTGTGTCATCAATCCTATACGATACATCCCTCTAGCGCCTGGAACCAATCTTGGGCGGAAAACATTATATACTGAGTCAAAAAAGGAGAATTAGTGTGCACTACCTAGCAGAGTTTACTGCCAGAGGGGAATCATAGGCCTGTGCCCCGTGTGAAAAAAAATAATAATAATTGAACTTTTCGGTCGGGGGAAAGAAAGTCCCCCTGATAACATTGAGTATACATAGTTATAGTGTATACTACAGTGGCTCCCTAGTATTTGATGATAAAGGCTAAAGTGTCATTTGAAACAGGTGAATTTGAAAATGAAGTGAAAAGCCTATAGAGGCAGGTGCCAGAAGTCGCCAGAAACTTACCACAGGTCAGCTTTTTTTAATAAATCTTCCTGGCTTGCTAGTGTACTCGCATATAATCTAGTGATACCAGTGAATAGCAGAATACAGTGTTGTAGTAGCAAATAACCAGTATTATAATGGTACTTAGTGGAGGGGATTTGACTTTCACTAGTTCTTTTTTCTTGAAATACCAGACGTATACTGTGAATTTCATATAACCCTTTGTAGTTACCAGCGTCGCAAAATACAAAACGAGAAGCAATTTTACTACAGAAAAAGCATCCTTCCTCCAAAATTTCCACCAGTCAACTATAGTGATAATATAGCAATTTATTGTGGTGGAGACGGAAAAAAAAAAATAGAAAAGCTAGATACAGCGATTGATAAACAAGGGTTGAGGTCGACCGTTCGTCATTGTAGGAGTTGCCAGCAGTCCCGGTTTCTTCAACACACAAGTTTATACTTTTGTATCAATCAAATCACATATTACTCGGGTAGTTATTTCCAGTAGATCCTTCATGTGTTAGCTCAAATCACCGACCAGTATGTTTTAAATAAGTGACCCATGATCAGATTAGATCGACTGGTCCGAAACCCTTGATGGTCCGAACCCTTGAATGGTCCGAACCCTTGACGGGTTTCAAACGGTTTCGTTGGCCCAATAAAGCAGACTGTAAACGGATGGGGTTGTAGGCGCCCTTATAAACACGGGCTTCCACATGGGTAAATTGTCATTTTTGTGGAAATTGTGTCACGCCCTTGTGCAGATATCCAAGAACTAGTTTCAAGCAGTGTTAAAACAGGGAAGTGTTTTTGGGTATGCCCAAATGAGATAAATCTGTGGACTAAAATCACAAGGGTATTAAAAGAGGACAACATCAAAGCTGCTTTCATAGAAAACCTGGAAGCTTTTACAACAGATGGGAACATAAAAAGTCTGGGCTGAATGGGTACGCCCTTGATACTGGCCATGTAGTCAGAAACTGTAAGGCTGGAGGTGATGTCCTGGTAGTAAGTAAATGTGGGGCTGATAGTGCTGTCCTGGGAGACATAATGGTGAAGCTGGAGGTGCTGTCTGGGAGACAGTAAAAGTTTAAGCTGGAGGTGCTGTCCTGGGAGACAGTAAAAGGTGAAGCTGGAGATGCTGTCCTGGGAGACAGTAATGGTGAAGCTGGAGATTTTGTCCAGGTAGTTTGGGAATTATATGCAGGAAGGAAAACATATAAAATGACCTCATAGGGGGACAGGAGCCATAGTAGGGGAAACAGGTGTAGTCAAAGATAAGATAAAACCAATATTGCAAACTAGAAATAACCGCAGGAAAAAAGCAAACAAGAGGATCCACTAGCAATAGTGAGGATATATTCCAAAAACAACTGGTGGGAGCTCCATTGTTGGTGCTAGGGAGGATAGAAGTAAGACAGGGAAACATGCACCAACAGGGAATACAGTCACAGAAACCAAGGCAAACGGAAACCAAGCCTGTGCACATACTATGCACTTGGTATCTGCTGGCATGGAAATCTGGAAAAACAGATGGACGTGCAACTATGACCACCCTAGAAAAATGCCATGCCCATATGACAACAGGAAAATGCAAACTCCTTCCTGTAAACTTTTCACCCTGAAAATGTGTACCTCTTCAGTACAGGAAAGACTGTGCTTTTAAAATTAATTGCCAGGCATACCACTAAAGGGGGCAGAAAGATACAAAACATCCAGGCCATGGGAAAACCTGGTAGCCACAGCCACTCAAGAGGGAGAGTTTTTAGTGCCAGGAAGGAAAAAAAACTGGGAGGAAATGGCAGAAATCGTACACCAAATCCAGTCATTCCTGGAGTGGAAAACCCCAGTCGAAAAGGGCCTCCACTCCAAACCAACAGATACCGATACTAATGCCGGAAAAAAAATCCCCCCCCAGTACCAACAATACCACCATCCGATAACATTCTTCTTTGCAAATATACAGGGTCTAAAGCCAGCAACAAACAACAAAAACCTTTCATCCCGTGGACTGCTTGCAGAGGCAAAGGCAATGTTCGCGGCTTTCACTGAGACCCACATAAGGGATCACTTTGGGCAAGGAAAAATGGAGCCCAGGTTACAACCTATACAGATGTGACAGAGTGAACAGGCAAAAAGGGGGGTAGGGGGTTGGCCTGTACATTGCAGAGTCACTTGTTTGCACAGAACTGCTTAATGCCTCAAATGATGTAGTGGGAAATTTTAGCAGTAAAGGTCGAGAACCAAAAACCTAGTCATTGTGGTAGTCTACAAGCCTCCAGATTTCAACATCCCAGCAATTCCAGGAACAGCTTTAAAAATTGACTACTGTCTGGAAAATCTTCCACTCCTGCACCCAACATCTTGCTCCGGGGGGGTTTCAAATTAAGGCACCTAAAATGGAGGAATATAGCAAAAATATTGTTGCAGTAATAACACCAGGAGGCAGCTCTGATGAAAAACTCACACGAGCTTTTAAATCTCTGCACAAAATTCATTTGAACCAGCAAATAATAGAGCTACTAGACTGGAGGGAAAACACTAGACCTTTATCTTCACTAACAATGATGATCTGATAAAAAATGTCACCATATCAAAAAACAATATACTCAGATCACAAACATAATTGAGGTTCAGACATGTATGCGTGGAGCCCAGACCGACATAATGAGACTAGTCACGAGGGAGCATTCACCAAATTCAACTTCAATAACAAAAACCCTAAAGTGGGACCAAGTAAACCAAGTCCTAACCGATATAAGCTGGGAAGATATACTAAGCAACACAGACCCAACTTATGCCTAGAACAGATTAACTCGGTGGCAATCGATGTATGCACAAGGCTTATTCCTCTAAGAAAAAGGAGGAGTAGATGTCAAATAGAAAGAGACAGGCCTCCCCCTTTACAGGCGACGGAAAAGAATAACAGAGCGGCTAAAAAAGGTCAATATATCTGAAATGCGTAGGGAGACACTGGTCAGAGAAATAGCAACATCGAACTTAAGCTAAAGAATCCTTTAGGAGTCAGGAATCGCGGGAAAAACTAAAAGCCATAAATGAAATCGAAAGAAACCAAAGTATTTCTTCTCCTTGCCAAATCAAAATCGAGAACAACGTCCAGTATTGGGCCTTTACTTAAACAAGATGGGGCCTACACAGAGGACAGCAAGGAAATGAGTAGCTACTCAAATCCCAATATGACTCAGTTTTTTTGCAAGCCGCTAACCAGACTGAGTTTGAAGATCAAAATGAATTTTTATGAGCCCAAAATTTGATTAACACAAGCCTATCCGATGTTAAACCTGACGCCAAATGACTTCGAACAGGCGATAAATGACATGCCCATTTCACTCTGCCCCAGGCCAGACTATGGAACTCCGTGTTCATCAAGAACTGCAAAAGCTCCTATCACGAGCCTTTTCCATCCTGTGGAGGGGAGCATGGACACGGGGGTCGTCCCACAGTTACTAAAAACAACAGACATAGCCCCACTCCACAAATGGGGCAGTAAAGCAACAGCAAAGAACTACAGACCAATAGCACTAACATCCCATATCAATAAAAATCTTTGAAAGGGTCCTAAGAAGCAAGATCACCACCCATCTAGAAACCCATCAGTTACACAACCCAGGGCAACATGGGTTTAGAACAGGTCGCTGCTGTCTGTCTCAACTATTGGATCACTACGACAAGGTCCTAAATGCACTAGAAGACAAAAAGAATGCAGATGTAATATATACAGACTTTGCAAAAGCCTTCGACATGTGTGACCATGGCGTAATAGCGCACAAAATGCGTGCTAAAGGAATAACAGGAAAAGTCGGTCGATGGATCTATAATTTCCTCACTACAGAACACAGAGAGTAGTCGTCAACAGAGTTAAAGTCCGAGGCAGCTACGGTGAAAAGCTCTGTTCCACAAGGCACAGTACTTCGCTCCCATCTTGTTCCTCATCCTCATATCCGACATAGACAAGGATGTCAGCCACAGCAACCGTGTCTTCCTTTGCAGATGACACCCGAATCTGCATGACAGTGTCTTCCATTGCAGACACTGCAAAGCTCCAGGCGGACATCAACCAAATCTTTCAGTGGCTACAGAAAACAATATGAAGTTCAACGATGAGAAATTTCAATTACTCAGATATGGTAAACATGAGGAAATTAAATCTTCATCAGAGTATAAAACAAATTCTGGCCACAAAATAGAGCGAAACACCAACGTCAAAGACCTGGGAGTGATTATGTCGGAGGATCTCACCTTCAAGGACCATAACATTTTATCAATCGCATCTGCTAGAAAAATGACAGGATGGATAATGAGAACCTTCAAAACTAGGGAGGCCAAGCCCATGATGACACTCTTCAGGTCACTTGTTCTATCTAGGCTGGAATATTGCTGCACACTAACAGCACCTTTCAAGGCAGGTGAAATTGCCGACCTAGAAAATGTACAGAGAACTTTCATGGCGTGCATAACGGAGATAAAACACCTCAATTACTGGGAGCGCTTGAGGTTCCTAAACCTGTATTCCCTGGAACGCAGGAGGGAGAGATACATGATTATATACACCTGGAAAATCCTAGAGGGACTAGTACCGAACTTGCACACGAAAATCACTCACTACGAAAGCAAAAGACTTGGCAGACGATGCACCATCCCCCCCAATGAAAAGCAGGGGTGTCACTAGCACGTTAAGAGACCATACAATAAGTGTCAGGGGCCCGAGACTGTTCAACTGCCTCCCAGCATACATAAGGGGGATTACCAACAGACCCCTGGCAGTCTTCAAGCTGGCACTGGACAAGCACCTAAAGTCAGTTCCTGATCAGCCGGGCTGTGGCTCGTACGTTGGTTTGCGTGCAGCCAGCAGCAACAGCCTGGTTGATCAGGCTCTGATCCACCAGGAGACCTGGTCACTGAGCGGGCCGCGGGGGCGTTGACCCCCGGAACTCTCTCCAGGTAAACTCCAGGTAAGCCTGCATAGAGGTTAGCACAAGTAGCCATTTCAATTTCAATTTTCTGAAGTGTCTTGTTCGTGGCATTTAACCGTTCCAGTATACAGTCCCACAGCACACAGAGTAAGGCCAATTCAAAATCTTCCAATTTTGATGCTAAGCTGGCTGCTTCACTTCTTGTAGTTGCTGTCTGGTCTTCATCCTCTGCTATTTGGATCAAAGCAGAACGTATTTCAGCAAAGCTGTCTTTCAAAGCATGTGTTGCATCATGCTGCGCTGACCACCTTGTTGTTGATAATGATTTGATGACATCTCCATGAATGGTTGACTTGAGTATACCCCACCGATGCGTTGAAGCAGAGAAAAAATTAAAGAGTGCTTGTAAAAGCCCAAAAAATGAAACTGCAGCGACACAACACTCCGCAGCACATGACCCAACAAGATTAAGAGAATGTGCTGAGCAGGGCACATATTCAGCAAGTGGGTTGATTTGCTTGATACGGGCTTGCAATCCATTATATTTTACCCGACATGTTACTTGCATTGTCGTAGCTCTGGCCACGGCAATCCATAATAGAGAGATCATGTTCAAGCAGAGTATCCAGTACTACATTCATCATTGTTTCTCCATCATGGCCTGAAAGAGGAATGAATTTTATAAAGCGCTCTACAGGCTTACCACTGGAGTCGACAAAGCGAACAATGAATGTCAATTGATCTGTATGTGAAATATCTGGTGTTTGAATCTACACTTATTGCAAAGTATTTTGCAGTTTTCACAGCTGCTATTGATGTTATTGAGGACCTTCTTAGTCATCAGTTTCAATAAATTCATTGCATATAGTAGATGACATGTAAGATACACGTGCCTCTTCCTGCATTCCCAAGGCGTGACACATGATTTGCTAAGAATGGTTCGAATTGTGCTAACAGTTCTATGATCCCTAGGAAATTGCCATTGTTTTCCGAACCAAAAACCTCATTTTTCTCCACGGAAAGCAAGTCCTCTTAGAGCTAAGAATTTTACAACAGCAACAACTCTTTCTAGAACTTTTCTCCAATAAGTGCGCACTTTTTTCAGTTTGATTTTCCAAATGAGAATCCAATAAGCTTTTTTCTGTGCACGAATACACTGGCTAAAATGCAGCTCCTGTGAGTGGTGCTGTTTTCATGTTCCTCGAACGCTTGGAATTTTTCCAGTCATTGAACCCCTGTGTGAAGGTATTTTCTTTGTAGAAAATAGCTTGCATGCTGAACAGTACACTTTTCCTGAGCTTTCAGAGTTATACCATCCATGATCTTTTCACAGTTTCTGAATTTGCAAGCTTCCTATAAAACATAGATGACTTTAAAACAACGACGACTTCCATCATCATAAATCCTTGCTGATTTCCTAAAGTCAATGTTCAGAGTATTTGACTGAAGATTTCTGCAATGAAAGCATTACGTAGAGAATCTGGGATTACATTTGGCCATGAGGCAGGATCTTTTAAGACAAACCTGTGGATGAAATGTCCGTTGAGACATTGAGAGGAGACACAAAAGAAGTAGATGCTGGCTGAGAAATAATGGAGGGAGAGCTTCCTGTATGATCTGACGTATCTGCAGATTCAACTGTACTGGTAACATCAGAAACTGTTTTCGTGAGCATGTCTGTGATCTTTCTGCAGCTTCCTACATCTTTCTTTTTCTGTTCTTCTTGAATTTTCTTCTTTCTTTTCTGTGACCCACTCGCATAAGAACGTCCAACATCACGTTCACGAGATGCCATAATGAGGATGTATCACTGTCTGTAATCATGCAAATACAAATTTTTTCATTATCAATTATTATTAATTTTTTAATTATTATTAAATTTTTTTTTTCTGTCAATTGGGGGGATATGGCCCTTGTAGCCCCCTTTCCTCTGGCTGCGCATCTAAAAATTCAAAACGTTACCAGAAAGGAGTCATATACAGAACTTTTACCATAGATTAGGTTAGTGATTTGGGCTACGAATATTTTACTAATTCATCCTCCTTGATCTCCAATTTACTTAAACAGAAATCATACCGAGTCCAAGAACAATGCACAATGGTATTTATATTACCATTTTCATAACTAAACTAATCATTATGTTTTGCATGATATATGGCCTACCACCATAGATAAGGACATGAGAATTAAAGAATGCAGGGACAATTTTCAGTTTCTCCCAACCAACGATTTTCTGATGTGGCTTATGTGTTTCTGGGGAAATATGTAGTAAATTAATTGATGTTCTACATCACTTCCGTCGCAACTTGAAAATTAAGCATTTGCGACGGAAGTGATGTAGAACATCAATTGAGATCTGTTATTGAAATGATAAAGACTTAAAGACAGGACAAAGTGCTTTTAAAACCTACAAACGGAAGTCAGTTTGCGTTTTTAGGTTTTTCTTTATATTAATTTTACCAAAAATACGTCTTTACTGGTCCATGCGTCTTTACTGGTCAAGTAACCCTATCAGGTACCTCCCTTAACATTTAGAGGCGAAAACAAACATTTATCCATACACATCAATGTCTATCAACAGCACTTCAGTTAATTTGTCACAGTACAAGTCTAGATAACGTGTAATTACTACAGAAAATTGGAGAGGAATCTCCCATACTCACCCATTAGCGGGAAAACACAGCTGTTCTGATGTAAACAAAGGCGTGTTGAGTGTTGCCATCTATGGTTAGGTTTATTTATTTTTATTTTATTTTATTTCATTTATTTTTGTTTTGATTAATTTTTAAAAATCAATTTTACTCTCCAAACACTTGAACTTTTTAGGTAGGGACCCCTTTGCACTTGCACCATGTGCGCAGTCTTGGATGAGCCCCTGAACCCCTTGGACCGCGGGGCCCACAAACGTGCGGGGCCCTAGGCAAATGCCTCGTTTGCCTATGCGGTAATCCAGCCCTGTTCACTCTAGAGTATATAAAATGTTTGTATGTTTTTGTAGTGTTTATTATATCATATTAAATCAATTCTGATAGATAAATAAGTCGTAGAGTTGATATATAAGCTGATATAAGCGTAATAATGAAGTAATTTCTCCTGGCACTCTCTGGAGCGGTGGTAGGCCTGGTAGGCTCAAAGTCTACGAATAATCTCCACCTACTGTTTTATGATGCCAAACAGCCAGTTATTATATTAGAAAGAATAATGCAAGAAAAAGCGATAAAAAAACTAGGAAAAAATTCCAAAATATATATGGGCTGTGAGCAGACGCGCTACTCATATCACAGTCACTATACTTGATATAAATAACTAATTTCTTGTAGAAACGTCGTAGAACATTCATTCTGGTACCATTGTGTTGCCAAAGAGTTAAGCTATTTTTTGGTATAACTCAATTTCCATAATTTTTCGATTTTTTTTGAGAGCGCGCAGAAAATTGCTATACAGCGTCCTTTAGTCACCAGGCCACTGGGCCTGGGTGTACAGTGTGGTGAGTTCTAGTACTGATATCTGTAGTAGCAGGATGTTTGGACGAGTATATAGCTAATGCACATTGGTCAAATATAGTGTATTAACTAATAAACAAAATAAATTTGGTGAATGAACTAAAGTACAACTAGGTATAAACTAATAAGATGAAACTACAAATTAAAAATATCCGGGAAGTGCCGCTGTTGCCTTACTTGACATAGATCATGTATTTGATTCATGCGGAGGTCGGTTCCTCTTCGATCCATCTGGAGGAGTGTTCACCAGTGCTGATGAATGATTGGAGGGCTTCTATGCAGGGATTTGAATGGGCTTGCCTGAGCATATTGACCCCATTAAGAACATTTCTTTTAGTAACACGATCTCTGATGCTTGGAATATCAAGTTCTTTCTGTATATTTAAAATTTTAGCAGTACAAGGGCATTCTAGGATATCCTCATTGCTGCATTCTGCAGGTTCTCCAGCCCTCCAAGCTTCCAGTCAGACGCAAGAGCAAGTAGTGGCGCAAGATACATCATTTTAAGAGATAAGATTTCGTTCGGATTTTTAACCCCGGGGGGTTAGCCACCCAGGATAACCCAAGAAAGTCAGTGCGTCATCGAGGACTGTCTAACTTATTTCCATTGGGGTCCTTAATCTTGTCCCCCAGGATGCGACCCACACCAGTCGACTAACACCCAGGTACCTATTTGCTGCTAGGTGAACAGGACAATAGGTGTAAGGAAACGTGTCGAAATGTTTCCACCCGCCGGGAATCGAACCCGAGCCCTCCGTGTGTGAAGCGGGGGCTTTAGCCACCAGGCCACCAATTATAACATTAACACCATACCTGGGATGAAAACCTGCTACAACTCCTCTCAGCCTTTCTTTGTATTGGCGACAAAGTCTCATTACAACAGGACCAAATAATGGAACCTCAAAGCCTACATACCTGTATCAGGTTTCATATTCTAGTCGTCACCCATCATGGAAGGACCCCAATAGAAATAATCCACACACATGCTACCATGTATCATAATCCATGTACTCATCTAACTGTAGTTGCAGGGGTCAATTCATAGGTCCTGGCTATTTATGTGTACTTGTACCTGAATAAAAGTTCATTTAACTGAATGTGGTGAACTATGCCTCTCTGTCGAGGAGGACACCTGTTGAGTATCTTTGTTTTATCAGTAGAGATTATCAACCCCAGGTCCTGACACGAGGCTAGTACATGATTAAGAATGTTTTGGGTGTTGGAGAATCCGGTGGTGTGAATTATTATATCATCAGCCTGGTAGGCAATGCTCTCGCCTCACACACTGGGTATCCGTGGTGTGATCCCTGGCAAGAGTGGAAATATTGGGCTTGTTTCTTTGCACCTGTTGTCCCGATCACCTAGCAGCCAATTAAGTACCCGGGTGTTAGTCGACTGGTGTATGTGGCATCCTGAGAGACACAAAAATAAGAAAGAAGGAGCACTGCAACAGGTCTACTAGCCCATGCGAGGAAGGTTCAAGATTGAAGGACCTCAATGGAAATAAGACAGAGAGTTCTCTAGGACACACTGGCATTCTTATTCAAATTCAAATTCAAATTCAAAGTTTATTCTCTATAAGGATTACAATGCTGAGTTTACAGAAATTTGGTTATTGTGTGGTTTATATGTAGTAAAATAATGATTACAGAGTGTACCACTAGAACACCTAGCATGGCTAGGCATTTCGGGCAGACTTAGTTTAATTCTTAATTTTAAAATATTACAAATTATGAGGTAAGTTGGTATTACCTGGAGTTTACCTGGAGAGAGTTTCGGGGGTCAACGCCCCCGCGGCCCGGTCTGTGACCAGGCCTCCTGGTGGATCAGCGCCTGATCAACCAGGCTGTTGCTGCTGGCTGCACGCAAACCAACGTACGAGCCACAGCCCGGCTGATCAGGAACTGACTTTAGGTGCTTGTCCAGTGCCAGCTTGAAGACTGCCAGGGGTCTGTTGGTAATCCCCCTTATGTGTGCTGGGAGGCAGTTGAACAGTCTCGGGCCCCTGACACTTATTGTATGGTCTCTTAACGTGCTAGTGACACCCCTGCTTTCATTGGGGGGATGCTGCATCGTCTGCCAAGTCTTTTGCTTTCGTATGATGATTTCCGTTTTGCAAATTTGGTCTAGTCCCCTAGTGTATAAA
>NC_069480.1:25095830-25156187 GCF_026875155.1 Cherax quadricarinatus | reverse complement strand
ATTTTAAACAAAATTTGTTGATAACATCTCACCCACACTCTCATTTGCTTTCTTTTTACATTGCTTCACCACTCTCTTCACCTCTCTTTTTCTCTCCATATACTCTTCCCTCCTTGCATCGCTTCTGCTTTGTAAAAACCTCTCATATCTTAACTTTTTCTCTCTTATTACTCTCTTTACATTATTCCCTCCTGCACCCACTTTCCTGTAGCCACAGCACTTGGAAATCATTAGGTTTTTTGAAATAACATTTGGTCAGCAAGTAGGCTAGTAAAAAAAAAAAATATTAATTTTAACTTAATTTTGGAATAATAAATATAAGATATTGTAATATAAAGAGCATAATTTAGGGAGCAGAAGAGGGATTGTTGAGGTTTAGTTCTTGAGAAATTATGGAGGAAGAAAGTTAAGTATAGAGTGGAAGGAAGGTACAAGGGGCATCCTAGGAAGTGTTGAAGGAAGGTACAGGGGTATGCTAGGAAGGATTGAAGGAGGGTACAGGGGATATCCTAGGAAGGGTTAAAAGAAGGTACAGGGGTATGCTAAGAAGGTTGAAGGAAGGTACAGGGGTATGCTAGGAAGGGTTGAAGGAAGGTACAGGGGTATGCTAGGAAGGGTTGAAGGAAGGTACAGGGGTATGCTAGGAAGGATTGAAGGAAGGTACAGGGGATATCCTAGGAAGGGTTAAAAGAAGGTACAGGGGTATGCTAAGAAGGTTGAAGGAAGGTACAGGGGTTTGCTAGGAAGGGTTGAAGGAAGGTACAGGGATTTGCTAGGAAGGGTTGAAGGAAGGTACAGGAGTATGATAGGAAGGGTTGAAGGAACATCACGACGAATGACGCCAAGAAAGGTAAAAATGTTGTTGTTGGGGATAGGCAGGTTAGGTATATGGATAGGGCCTTCTTCTTGAAGGATAGGAGTAGGAACAGAGGGTTTGCTTTCCTGGGGCTGGGATGGAGGATATTGTTAGCCAGCTTGACAACATCATGAATGGTAATGGGATCAATCCTATTGTCTGCCTCAGTGCTGGAGGCAATGATGTAGGCAAGTATAGAAGTGAGGATTTAGTTAGAAGATACAGGACAGCAATAGACATAATTAGGAAGGAGGAGGGGGGCACCCTGTTATTTGTGGCATTTTGCCAAGAAGGGGTGTTGGAAATGAATTGTTGTCCAGAGCAGTTGGTATTGTTGGCTGGACAAACACTGTAAGGATAATGCAGTGCCATTCATTGACAACTGGGACCACTTCTATGGAAGAAATGACATGTATGCCAGGGATGTGGTTCACTTATCTAGGGCAGGTGTGGGTTTACTTGCTAGCTCAGTTGAGGGTGTGGTTAGGACTTTAAACTAGGATTAGTTAAAGGTATGGGTTTAGAAATGGAGAATAATGAATATGGATATATTGACTTAGGGTTTGATATTATGAATCTTAATAATAACAGTAGTGGAGTAACACAGGGTAATGATAATTACAAAAATTGTGTAAAAGCAAAAGTGAATAGGAAAAAGGTGCAGAAGAAAAAACATATAACTGTATTTTATACAAACAGTCGAAATCAAGAAATAAGATTAATGAATTACGTTTCGTAGCGTGTGCTGGGAACTTCAATGTCATTGCAATAGCTGAAACATGGTATGATTTAAAGAGTCAGGATATGATTGCTGAGTGCAATATTCAAGGGTTTAAGTTGTTCCATGTGGATAGATATAATGGGAAGGGGGAGGAGTTGCATTATATGTACGAGAAAATATAAATTGTTGCATCAAAACAGGTACAGTGGACCCCCGCATAACGATGGCATCGCATAGCGATTTTTCCGCATAACGATTACTTTTATCGCAAAATTTTTGCCCCGCATACCGATTAAAAACCCGCATACCGATTTTCGTCCGAGACGCGTCCAATGTGCCCTCACATGTGCCGGCCGTCCCATTGTTTACCAGCCAGCCTCCGCGGTAACATCCAAGCATACACTCGGAATATTTCGTATTATTACAGTGTTTTCGGTGGTGTTTCTGGAAAATAAGTGACCATGGGCCCCAAGAAAGCTTCTAGTGCCAACCCTGTGGTAAAAAGGGTGAGAATTAGTATGGAAATTAAGAAAGATTTTGAAGGGTTTGGGGCTAACCCTGAGAAGCCTATGCCAGTGTGGAATCCATTGTGCCTACTTCAAAGATTAAGGAAATGGTGCAGAGTGGTTTGAACTGCAAACCTTTATAGATGAAAATCACCCTGACACAGCTGTTGCAAGCCGTGCTTGTGACTATTTCAATGACAATGTTATGGCCCATTTTAGGAAAGTCTTGAAGAAACGGGAGGTACAGAGCTCTAAAGGACAGATTTGTTGTGCGACAGAGGTCCAGTGACTCTGAAGCTGGTCCTAGTGGCATTAAAAGAAGAAGGGAAGTAACCCCAGAAAAGGACTTGCTACCATCAAGTCCTAATGGAAGGGGATTCCCCTTCTAAACAGTAAGAAGATAATGCTCTCCCCTCCTCCCATCCCATCAATCATCACCAGATCTTCATAAAAGTAAGTGTCATGTAATTGTGCATGCCTTTTTCAGTTTGTGTGTATTAAAAATTAACATTTCATGTGGTAAAAAAAATTTTTTTCATACTTTTGGGCGTCTTGCACGGATTAATTTTATTTCCATTATTTCTTATGGGGAAAATTAATTCGCATAACGATTATTTCGCATAACGATGAGCCCTCTTGCACGGATTAAAATCGTTAACCGGGGTCCACTGTAAAAAAATTGATGGTTTAGTAACAGAATCTGCCCGGGTGGGTTTTTTATGGGTTTTTATTTATTTATATATATTTTAAAAAAAATATAACTTTTGTTTTATATATATATATTTTCAAGATTGTTTGGATTTGAAACATCGACCCCAAGGTGAGGGCTGATTACCTCATACTCCCCCCTCTCCTTACCCCTTTCCCTCTTTGTATTGGAAACTGATGAACCCCACTGTGTGGCGAAAACTTTTCCCCGGGAATAAAGATTCCCATATGCGGGCATAAGTGTTAAAATTTTCAACTTGTCTTTTTTTCAAAACCTTTCATCACACAGATTTTTATAGAAAAGGTCTAAAAAAACAAATTTCTAGGTGAAAATGTACGACCCCCAAAGGTTTGGTTTAACGATAGAGGGAGACTTTTTTGGGGACAAAATTGTTGGGCTTTTTGGACACAAAAACGTAGTGATAGTGGGGGGTTTTTAAACTTTGGGTAAAATTTAAACGGACTTTTTTGACGGGTAATTGAAGCCCATTTGACTTTATGGAAGTAGTTCGGAAATTTTTTCCTGAGCAGGGGTTTTTCAGAGTTTCCCCGGTTTAAATTTAATTTGCTAAAACCTAGTCTTGCCCAAATTTAAGGAAAAAACTCGTAAAAATCGGGAGCCCCACAAAAGAGCTTGGTATTTGTGTTTCAAAACCCATAAATTTTAGCTTTAGCGGGGAAATTCAAGAATAATGATAAAACAGTAAAAGCCCTGTTTTTTCATTCTGCCCGTTTTTAAGGGAAACTTGGGGAAATTACCTGTTTAATCGGGATTGGGATAATCTAGCTAATAATTTTATTGTTTTTTGTTTTGATTAGAAGAAAATCTACTTTTATTTTTTTTTTCTTAAAAATTTAAAAAGACATTTTTTTTTGTTGGATTATGTATTGGTAAAAAAAGCCCTGTTGAGTAAAATTCAGGATTCCATGTTTTTTGGGGGCCAAAGAATACAGATCATTTTCCCCTATTGTTGCTTCATGAGAGTAAAAGGTAGATGGGATACAAAGGGGAAAAAGAAGCATCAGGGGGAGAGAGGTGAAGGTTTATAAACTAAAAAAGGAGGGAGTTTGGGGAAAAATATAAACAGCCCATTGGAGGATAGGGTGGCTAATGAGGCATGGGAATTTGGGGGGGAAGAGGTAAGGGTTTTTTTAAAGGGTTTAAAAATTTTAGTGGGTTTTAATGTTCAGGGAGAAGTTTTTGGTTACAGGAAGTTTGGGGGCTGGGGGGAAGAGGACGATTGGTGGAATGATGATGTAAGAAGAGTAGAAAGGGGAGAAAAAGCATATGAGAAGTTTTTACAAAGTAGAAGTGATGCAAGGAGGGAAGAGTATATGGAGAAAAAGAGAGAAGTTAAGAGGTGGTGAAGCAATGTAAAAAGAGAGCAAATGAGAAAGTGGGTGAGATGTTTTCAACAAATTTTGTTAAAAATAAGAAAAAGTTTTGGAGTGAGATTAACAAGTTAAGGAAGCCTAGAGAACAAATGGATTTGTCAGTTAAAAATAGGAGAGGAGGAGTTATTAAATGGAGATTTAAAGGGGTATTGGGAAGATGGGGGAATATTTTGAGGAATTGTTAATGTTGAGAAGTTAGGGAAGCGGGTAAATTCATTTTAAGAGCAAGGAGGAAAAACATCTTTTTAGGAGTGAGGAAGAGCAGTTGTGAGTGTGGGGAAGTTCGTGAGGAGTAGGTAAATGAAAGGGGGTAAGGCAGCCGGGATGATGGGATAAAGATAGAAATGTTAAAAGCAGGTTGGGGATATAGTTTTGGAGTGGTTGGTGCAATTATTTAAAATAAATGTATGGAAGAGGGTAAGGTACCTAGGGTTTGACAGAGAGCATGCATAGTTCCTTTTATAAAGGCAAGGGGACAAGAGAGTGCAAAATTATATGGGGATAAGTCTGTTGAGTATACCTGGGTAAAGTGTTATGGTAGAGTTATTATTGAAAAATTAAGAGTAAGAAGCAGAATAGGATAGCAGATGAACAGGAGGCTTTAAGAAAGGTAGGGGGTGTGTGGACCAGGTGTTTACAGTGAAATATAAGTGAACAGCATTTAGATAAGGCTAAAGAGGTCTTTGTGGCTTTTATGGATTTGGAAAAGGCATATGCAGGGTGGATGGGGGGGCAATGTGGCAGATTTTTGCAGGTGTATGGTGTAGGAGGTAGGTTACTGAAAGCAGTGAAGATTTTTTTACGAGATAGTGAGGCTCAAGTTTGAGTATGTAGAAAGAGGGAAATTTTTTCCCCAGTAAAATAGGCCTTAGAAAAGGGATGTGTGATGTCACCGTGGTTGTTTAATATATTTATAGATGGGGTTGTAAGAGAAGTAAATGCGAGGGTCTTGGCAAGAGGCGTGGAGTTAAAAGATAAAGAATCACACATAAAGTGGGAGTTGTCACAGTTGCTCTTTGCTGATGACCCCTGTGCTTTTGGGGGAAAATTTCTGAAGAGAAGTTGCAGAGATTGGTGGATGAATTTGGTAGGGTATGCAAAAGAAGAAAATTAAAAGTGAATACAGGAAAGAGTAAGGTTATGAGGATAACAAAAAGATTAGGTGATGAAAAAATTGGATATCAGATTGGAGGGAGAGAGTTATAGAGGAGGTGAATGTATTCAGATATTTGGGAGTGGAGGGGTCAGCAGATGGGTCTATGAAAGATGAGGTGAATCATAGAATTGATGAGGGAAAAGGGTGAGTGGTGCACTTAGGAGTCTGTGGAGACAAAGAACTTTGTCCTTGGAGGCAAAGAGGGGGAAAGTATGAGAGTATAGTTTTACCAACTCTCTTTAAAGGGTGGAAGCATGGGTGATGAATGTTGCAGCGAGGAGAAGGCTGGAGGCAGTGGAGATGTCATGTCTGAGGGCAATGTGTGGTTTTGAATATAAAACAGAGAATTCGTAGTTTGGAAGTTTGGAGGGGGTGCGGGATTACCAAAAAAGTTGTCCAAGGGCTGAAGAAGGTTTGAGGTGTTCAGACATGAAAGAATGAGTGAAACAGAAAGATTTCAAAAAGTTATCAGTCTTAGTGAAGGAAGGCGGGGTAAAGGTCGGCCAAAGGAAAAAGGGTTTGGGGGGAGGGGTAAAGGAGGTTTTTTGGTGAGGGCTTGACTTCCAGCAGGCATTCGGTGAGCATGTTTTGATAGGAGTGAATGGAGACAAATGGTTTTTAATACTTGACGTGCTGTTGGAGTGTGAGCAAAGTAACATTTATGAAGGGGTTCAGGGAAACCGGCAGGCCGGACTTGAGTCCTGGAGATGGGAAGTATAGTGCCTGCACCCTGAAGGAGGGGTGTTAATGTTGCAGTTTAAAAACTGTAGTGTAAAGCACCCTTCTGGCAAGACAGTGATGGAGTGAATGATGGTGAAAGTTTTTCTTTTTCGGGCCACCCTGCCTTGGTGGGAATCGGCCAGTGTGATAATTAAAAAAAAAATAATAATAATAATAATAATAATGTACAGTGAGCTCAGAGCATATATATTTCCCAAAGAGAATATATTAGGTCAAATAATAACGGCCCCAAATGGGTTAACAGGAGGCTAAAGCATTTACTAGGAGAGAAAAGGGGAATTTATAGGCACATCAGAAGAGGAGAGATTAACCTTACTGACCAATATGTTCAGTTAAAAAGGGAAGTAAAAAAGGGGATTAGAAAAGCTAAATGTGACTATGAAATTAGAATTACTAATGAACCCAAAAGGGTTCTTTTAAGTGTATAGGACGAAGGTGAGGGAAAAAGTAGGACCTCTGAAAATTGGGAATGGTCAGCTGATGGATAACGAACTGGAAATGTGTTCTCTATTTAATGATTATTTTTGGTCAGTCTTTACTCAAGATGATGTTGATGAGATTCCAAAAATTAACAATTATTCAGTTCCTGAAGAATTCAAATTAATGAATATTACTGTCACGAGGGACATGGTTATCAAATAGATACTCTGAAACAAAATGAGTCCTCGGGACCCAACGAGTTGTTTTCCAGGGCATTTAAAGAATGCAAGATGGAACTTAGTCAGCCATTAACGAGCGTGTTTAATGCATCCATCTTAACTGGTGTTGTGCTAGAGATGTGGAAGATAGCTAATGTAGTTCCTATATTCAAATCAGGGAATAGGTCCATTCCATCAAATTACCGTCCAATCAGCCTGATGTCTCTAGTAAGCAAATTATTAGAATCAGATATAGCTGATATTATTAGAAGTCATCTTGAAGAGCATAATTTGATAAATGAATCTCAGCATGGGTTCATGAGAGGTCGTTCCTGCCTGACAAATTTACTGACGTTCTTCAATAAAACATTTGAGGCAGTAGACAGTAATAAACATTATGATATTGTTTATTTGGATTTCAGTAAAGCATTTGATAGAGTACCTCACAAGAGACTCTTAAGAAAGGTGGCAGCTCATGGTTTAGGAGGAAAAGTTTTAGCATGGATAGAGGCATGGCTTACCAATAGAAAACAGAGTTTCCATTAATGGGGTCAAATCTGAATGGGGATTAGTCACTAGTGGCATTCCACAAGGATCAGTTTTAGGCCCTCTTTTGTTCGTAATATACATTAATGACCTTGATGAAGGAATTACAAGTGACATGAGCAAATTTGCTGATGGTACAAAAATAGGCTGTATGATTCATTCTGAGGAAGATACCAATGAACTCCAGGAGAATTAGGACAAATTAATGTCTTGGTCTGAAAAAATGGCGATGAAAGATCAACAGTTTGTGGAGGACAAGTGTAAAGTATGTACTAGTCCTTGGTAATGAAAATAACCCTCAAAGTTATAAACTAGGTGAAGTAGAGCTTGATCATACAGTATGTGAAAAAAGACTTGAGGGTCAGGAAGCAGAATTCCTTAAAGCCAAGAACAGCAGTGTCTAAGTGTGTGGAATAAGGCTAACAGATTACTGGGATTTATTTCAAAGAGTGTAAGTAACAGAAGTCCAAAAGTTATTTTACAGTTCTATACATCACTAGTGAGGCCTCATTTGGATTATACTGCTCAGTTTTGGTCCTCTTACTACAGGATGGATATAGACTCACTGGAGAACATACAAAGAAGAATGACTAAAATGGTTTACTGTGTAAGGAATCTCCCGTGTGAAGGTAGACTTAAAGCCTTGAATCTCCACTCTCTGGAGAGACGTAGAATGAGGGGAAATATCATCGAGGTGTATAAGTGGATGATGGGCATAAACAAAGGTGATATTAACCCTTTCAGGGTCCGTCCCGTAGATCTATGGCTTCACGTTGAGTGTCCAAACCGTAGATCTATGCCAAAATTCTAGCGCCGTCAAATTTAGCGTGAAAATGCTCATAGGCCTACATGTGAGAGAACGGGTCTGCGTGGTGGGTGTGCACCATAAACAGAAAATCTAGGTGCCCGCATAGCATTGTGGGAACGCCGGCTCAGTTACCCTTGTTCACCATGCCTCGTCGCAAGTCAGCTCTCACTCCCTGAAAAATGGGACCCTCCTCTTCCTATCTGATAGTTCTGACACTGATGGAAGTGAAAAGAAGACGAATTCTATGGCTTTGAATTAAGTTAGTGACTGAAAAGAATGACCAGGATGTCGATAATAGTGCACAAAAACCCTGACGATCCGCAACCTTCATCCTCTGGTGTGGGCACTCGAGACTCACGGTCGTTGTTCCTCATCGCAAGAGAAAACTAATATTTTCGCGTGCCAGGCCTCTGAATTCAGTAAGGAATGAATAATGACGTGGACTGTGATTTTATTGGCGCTCGACGATCATTCGAGTAGTGATATTGAGGAATCATATCACCAGTGAAGCGTCGGAATGTTCGCTGCCGCATCGCTCGGGTAGTGTACACTACTGTGCCCAGGACGAGTACATCCTGGAGTACATCCGGAGTACATCCCGGGCCCAACACCAGTTTATAGGTAGTGAGAGTGAGGATGAATGTGGCTTACACTTGGCATGGATAGACCACAGGCATCAGTGGATGGTGTTAGTGGTGATGGTAGTGGCACCGCCATGCGTGACTCACCAGCCCACGCTGGACCTAACCCCACGCTGCTGACTCTCCATTTTCAAGGACAAAGCGGAGCGCCAGCCACCAGCCCACCACAACCCACAACCACCCGCACAAACCACCTATGATGTCCAGTATCCACCAGCAAACCGTATGTGGATTGGCAGCAAAATCCCCAATTTTGTTCAAGCCTCACCACTTTGCTGACTCTCAAAGTGGGAATTCACCTACTTGTCCCCTTGGAATCCCACACACCCCCCCCACCCAACGGCCAATGAACAGCAATCTTTGAATTAATCTTTGACCGCCATTGATGAAATTATTGTCAGGAAAGTAATAATATTTTGAGTACACCATGGCAACTACAATTCTTATCACCACAGTCAGACTACACATTGGAAAGGAGACGATGATGCAGAAATGATTTGCCTTTTGCAAGATTATAATGCTATGCCTCCACGTCTATAAGCATAATATTAAAGGCATACTGGTCCACAGATCGTGCTAATTCTACCCCGGTCTTCAGTGGAAATCATACCAGTTGAACAGGTTTTATTCTTACTCTTACGTATGTTTTGCACTTCTCTGACAAAACCAGGGCCTGACAGAAGTGACGATTATACAAGATTAGAAATGTTTTCATGTATCCTCAAACAAAAGTCACATATACTTTTTTATCCATTCAAGAATGTTGTAATTGATGAGTTTGATTTTGTTCCAAAGGTAGACAGCATTTCAAGCAGTATATACCGGCAGAGGAACGCTTTGGTATAAAACTGTTTGTACTCTGTGATTGTGACAGTGGGCCTGGTTTGGATATTGTTGATACACGGGTACATAAAACATTGAAAATATCAAGATGTTATTTGGTATCTCAAGTGACGTAGTGAGAAACATGATGGCACCTTATCTTGGGAAGGGGCATACAATATATACCGATAACTGGTAAACACCATACAGATGTGTGTGGCACAGTGCTTCTAATCGTAAACATATGCCCAGGCTCAACGCAGTGCTCGTGGTGATGACGTGCAGTGTTTACTGCCAATGACATCATGGCATTACGGTGGCATGAACAAACGAGATTCAAATTGTTGACAACCATCCGTAATGAAATGCAAGACATGGCAAAGTTGATCGAGTGACTAATGAACGTATTCGAGAACCTCAGTGACCAGTGATTGATTATACACAAACAGCGCTTGGTTGACAAAGTGACATGCAATTGGTTTGTTGACTGTGTTCGTAAGAGTTACAAGTGGTACAGAACTTTTCTTCCATCTCTGGACATTTCAATGCTCAATGCATATAATGTGTACCAAATAAAGACTGGCAACAGACCACCATATGGTGAATTTTGTTTTGTCTGGTTGTCAGACACTCATAATGAAGTACCAGGTAACAACACCTGCTATAAACACGGTCCTCGAATTCCCAGATATACCCAATCGTTTTGAGGAGGGAAGGTGATCATTTCATATTTACAACTTCCTTCAACTCAAAGAAATTTGCTCAGAAGAGATGCATCGTTCTGTGCACAAACAAAACGACGGCAACAAAGACGCAAAGACCTCCGTGTTTTATGTGTGAGAAATGTAAGGTGCCTCTGTGCATGGTGCCTTGATTTCAAGATTCCACAAACTCCAGTTCTCAAAACCATGTCCAGTGATTGTAAATATATAATAGTACATTAGTAATATACAATATTTGTGCATGTTTTATTGTTATAAACAACAGTGGTAAACAATAATATGAAAATAACTTAGTGCGGTTATTGTGTTCAATACAGTGGAGTTTAAATATATACGATTCATACTACAATTGGTCTCTCAGGCCCCAAATGTTAGTAGGAAATAGAAAAAAATGGAAAAAGAAAAGAAAAAACAATAAAACCGCAAAATAATGTAAATGCCGTAAGTGGAAAATCGTCAATGTTTGCCGCCACCACATAATTTTTGACAAACTTCTTGGCACTGTAATCTCGGTAAGTACTGATCGGGGGGCAATTTTTTTTTTTGTCTTATTACCTTCACAAAAATATGCTCTTTAATTCTGAAAGAAAAATATTTGTTTTTTTTTTCAAATTTCTTGGACACTGGAGCACACTTCAGATTTTGCCTTGGACCCCCCCCTGAAGGGGTTAATACAGACTGAGGGTATTGAACCAGGAAGAACCAGAAATAATGGATTTAATTTGGATAAAAAATTTAGATTTCGAAAGGACACAGGGTAAAGTAACTGGTCTCGAACAGAGTGGTGGATTGTTAGATGAATGGTTCAAAGAACCGACATGTTTTTTAATTAAAAACAAGTGTGGATGCGCGGAACAATCTTCTGAGTAGGGTGATCAGGCTAGGACCTTGGTAGTTAAAAAGAGATTGGACAAATATATGAGTGGGAGGAGCTGAGTTTGATTGTTTGTTGTGGTTTTTTTTTTTTTTTTTTTTATCACACCGGCCGATTCCCACAGGGAAGAAAGAAGGGCAGGGTGGCCGAAAAAGAAAAACTTTCACCATCATTCACTCCATCACTGTCTTGCCAGAAGGGTGCTTTACACTACAGTTTTTTAAACTGCAACATTAACACCCCTCCTTCAGAGTGCAGGCACTGTACTTCCATCTCCAGGACTCAAGTCCGGCCTGCCGGTTTCCTGAATCCTTCATAAATGTTACTTTGCTCACACTCCAACAGCACGTCAAGTATTAAAACCATTTGTCTCCATTCACTCCTATCAAACACGCTCACGCATGCCTGCTGGAAGTCCAAGCCCCTCGCACACAAAACTCCTTTACCCCCTCCCTCCAACCCTTCCTAGGCCGACCCCTACCCCGCCTTCCTTCCACTACAGACTGATACACTCTTGAAGTCATTCTGTTTCGCTCCATTCTCTCTACATGTCCGAACCACCTCAACAACCCTTCCTCAGCCCTCTGGACAACAGTTTTGGTAATCCCGCACCTCCTCCTAACTTCCAAACTACGAATTCTCTGCATTATATTCACACCACACATTGCCCTCAGACATGACATCTCCACTGCCTCCAGCCTTCTCCTCGCTGCAACATTCATCACCCACGCTTCACACCCATATAAGAGCGTTGGTAAAACTATACTCTCATACATTCCCTCTTTGCCTCCAAGGACAAAGTTCTTTGTCTCCACAGACTCCTAAGTGCACCACTCACTCTTTTTCCCTCATCAATTCTATGATTCACCTCATCTTTCATAGACCCATCCGCTGACACGTCCACTCCCAAATATCTGAATACGTTCACCTCCTCCATACTCTCTCCCTCCAATCTGATATTCAATCTTTCATCACCTAATCTTTTTGTTATCCTCATAACCTTACTCTTTCCTGTATTCACCTTTAATTTTCTTCTTATGCACACCCTACCAAATTCATCCACCAATCTCTGCAACTTCTCTTCAGAATCTCCCAAGAGCACAGTGTCATCAGCAAAGAGCAGCTGTGACAACTCCCACTTTGTGTGTGATTCTTTATCTTTTAACTCCACGCCTCTTGCCAAGGACCCTCGCATTTACTTCTCTTACAACCCCATCTATAAATATATTAAACAACCACGGTGACATCACACATCCTTGTCTAAGGCCTACTTTTACTGGGAAAAAATTTCCCTCTTTCCTACATACTCTAACTTGAGCCTCACTATCCTCGTAAAAACTCTTCACTGCTTTCAGTAACCTACCTCCTACACCATACACTTGCAACATCTGCCACATTGCCCCCCTATCCACCCTGTCATACGCCTTTTCCAAATCCATAAATGCCACAAAGACCTCTTTAGCCTTATCTAAATACTGTTCACTTATATGTTTCACTGTAAACACCTGGTCCACACACCCCCTACCTTTCCTAAAGCCTCCTTGTTCATCTGCTATCCTATTCTCCGTCTTACTCTTAATTCTTTCAATTATAACTCTACCATACACTTTACCAGGTACACTCAACAGACTTATCCCCCTATAATTTTTGCACTCTCTTTTATCCCCTTTGCCTTTATACAAAGGAACTATGCATGCTCTCTGCCAATCCCTAGGTACCTTACCCTCTTCCATACATTTATTAAATAATTGCACCAACCACTCCAAAACTATATCCCCACCTGCTTTTAACATTTCTAACATATCTTTATGTTGTGGGTATTGGAGTTAATTCTTGGGTAGTTTTGGGCAGGGGTGGTTTTGATAAGGACCTGCCTTGTACGGGCCAGTAGGCCTTCTGCAGTGTTTTCCTTCATTCTTATGTTCTTAAGGTACAGGGGTATGCTAGGAAGGGTTGAAGGGAGGTACAGGAGTATGTTAGGAAGGGTGTGAGTAATATTTTAAGACATGTCTTGAGTAATCTACAGTTGTGTTTGTGTCAGAGTGGAGACAAGTTGTTGCTGACATCCAGCATTAATGTTTGTGTTGGTAATGACAGCTACAGGAGACCACTAAGAAGGTGCTGGACACAATCATCACAGAGACAGGTGCCACAGCTGCCCCCGTTCTCCTGGGAGACTCACCCACCACCATCATGGAGAAAGTTAAGAAAATTACTGGTGAAATCCCTCTGGAAACATTAACTGTAAGTTGATAGTCTTTGTGAGTTTCTTTTTCATGTTATACAGTAATAATCATAATAATATGTTCATCAAGATTTTCATTTTAAAAATTATTATCAATTTTCTTATTCCTTCAATATGGTAACAAACCTGCTTCCTAAATTACTCACATGCAACTATTCATAATGTTTTGACTGACGGGATTCATAATTAAACAAGAAGCTAGTAGTTTGGTTTCAGACAAGGTAAACAAGAAAGTTAAGACACATGTGCAACATCTGGATATCTTTATTGTAGACATTTCGCCACCCAGTGGCTTTATCAATACAGATTCTAGGACATAATTAGAAGACAGTAGAACTATATACAAAAGATGAGGTAATCAATCCCTCAGCCTTGGAGTTGGTGTTGAGAGCACCGTGGTGGTGGACAATCTGGAGCAAAGGCAAGGAGACTGGCGGTTATATAGGCGTCAGTGGATAGGGACGTGTAGCAGACGAGGGCACAGTCACTGGTAGGCGGGATTCCCCAGTGGAAGTAGGTCCTACCCAAAGGGATGGGTTAGTTTGTATCTGTAGACCTGAACAAGGATCTTTGTTATTGACATTGAACCAAGTATTCCATGATTGAATTGCAAGCTGTCTGAACAGTTTGTACAATAAGTTAATACAATATCCACAATTATGATCAAGGCTGAGGGACTGATTACATCAGTCTTTTGTACATAATTTAATTATCTTTATACTTTGTGCCTAAAGAATCTGTATTGTAAAGCAATGGAATGGCAACGTTCTCAATAAAGATAACCAGATGTTCACGTTGTCTTAACTTTCATATTCAGTATTATACCTTTTGCTTCACAAGTAAACAAGAACTAGTTTGGCTTCAGACAAGGTAATCAAGAAGCTAGTTTGGCTTCAGACAAGATAAACAAGAATCTAGTTTGGCTTCAGACAAGATAAACAAGAAGCTAGTTTGGCTTCAGACAAGATAAACAAGAATCTAGTTTGGCTTCAGACAAGATAAACAAGAATCTAGTTTGGCTTCAGACAAGGTAATTATACAGATGATGCAATAGTTAAAATCTTTGATTCAATCTTTTCAGCTCCAGAAAAAAATAAATAGCCTATTGTCCTGGAAAAGTTTATGACAAAGTGGACATAATATCCTGGTGCACATAGTAAAACACTGTGGAATCAGATGTCATGCACTTGCATAATCTTTCATCAGTGTTAGTTTGGCTCTTGACCATTACCTGGAGTATACCTGGAGAGGGTTTCGGGGGTCAGCGACCCCGCAGCTCGGTCTGAGACCAGGCCTCGTGGTGGATCAGGGTCTGATCAACCAGGCTGTTACTGCTGGCTGCATGCAAATTGACATATGAACTACAGCTTGGTTGGTCAGGTATTGACTTTAAGTGCCTGTCAAGTACCTACTTGAAGACAGCCAGGGGGCTATTTGTAATCCTCCTTTTGTATGCTGGGAGGCAACTGAACAGTCTTGGGCCCCGGACACTTATTGGGTTGTCTCTCAGTGTACTTGTGGCACCCCTGCTTTTCATTGATGGAATGTTGCATCTCCTGCTGAGTCTTTTGCTTTCATTGGAAGTGATTTTTGTGTGCAGATTTGGTACTAATCCCTCTAGGATTTTCCAAATGTATATTATCATGTATCTCTCTTGCCTGCATTGCAGGAAATACAGATCAAGGGACTTCAACTGTTCCCAGTAATTTAACCCCTTGACTGTCGCGGTTGTATATATATGTCATAGGAGATACCGTGTTTGACGTATCTATACACATAAATTCTAGCAGCTTTAAATCAAGCAGGAGAAAGCTGGTAGGCCCCACATGTGAGACAAAGGGTCTCCATGGTCAGTGTGCACCATATAAAAAAAATCGGGGAGCCAGTGGTGCATTGTGGGAATGCCATTTCAGTCGTCCTTTTTCAGCATGTCTAGGGGTAAGAAATATGTGACTCCCCAGCAAATCTGGGACTCTTCTCTTCCCAAGTAACGCTCTAACACGATGGAAGTGTCAGTGAAGATCAATTTCATGATTTGGAGGAGTTTGAGACCAAAAGCAATGGAGGAGGAGGAAGAAGAGGAGGAGGAAAGAAGAGGAGGAGGGGAAAAGAAGAGGAGGAAGAGGAAGAAGAGGAGGAGGAGGAAGGAGGGAGGGGGAGGAAGGAGGGGGAGGGGGAGGAAGGAGGGAGGAGGAGGAAGGAGGGAGGGAGGAAGGAAGGAGGAGGGAGGAGGAGGAGGAAGGAGGGGGAGGAGGAAGGAGGGAGGAGGAGGAAGGAGGAGGAGGAGGAGTAGGAGGGAGGAGGAGGAGGAAGGAGGAAGAGGAGGAAGAAGAGGAAGAATAATAATAGCGAATAATAATAATATGTAATAATATGTTCCCTTGAAGCATGGAAAACAGTTCACCCCATGACAGTGACAAGATAAGGGGAGATAACATCTGATAAGAGCTGACGTTTGATGAGCGTAAACGAGGGTGGAGGGAGGGTGCAGTTGATAAGAAAAGATTAGATGACCATCCCCCTCGCTTTGTTTTTGCTGGTACACAAACATTTGTCTGTCTGTCTATTTGCCTGTCTGCCAAGCTCCCTGTCTATCCATCTAGCTCTGTCTCAGAGAGAGCCACAAGACTGTGTAATCATCACATTTACTCACATCTTCAAGCAGAGTATATAGCACTTTGTCTGGATTTTTTGGGTTATCCTAGGTAATTTACACTATGTATACTTGTACAGTGGACCCCCGGTTAACGAACTTTTTTCACTCCAGAAGTATGTTCAGGTGCCAGTACTGACCGAATTTTTTCCCATAAGGAATATTGTGAAGTAGATTAGTCCATTTCAGACCCCCAAACATACACGTACAAACGCACTTACATAAATACACTTACATAATTGGTCGCATTTGGAGGTGATCGTTAAGCGGGGGTCCACTGTATTTATGTGTACCTGTGAGACAGAGATAGACATACAGAGAGAAAGAGAGAGACAGATTGAAAGAGATAGAATGAGGGAGAAAGATAATTAGATAGAATGGAGGGGAAGCAGCATCAGACCCCATTGTTTTGACAGGTGGTAGGGGGAGTGACTAATGAGACAATATGTCATTTTGACAGCTGCCGACTCCTGACTCAAAACAATTGTAAGCCACACACTCGCACCCAAGACAAGCTTGCTGAATTGTGATAATAGCAGTTATATGAAAGTATCTAGTGACTATATATGTGTATATATATTATAGAAACCAGAAGCAAGAAGGTAAGGCAGGAATGAAGGAAGGACGAGATGAAAGGAAGGGAAAAAGTAAGGAAGGACAGATGAAGGAATGTAGGAAGAGAGGTAGGAAAGGACAGATGAAGGAATGTAGGAAGAGAGGTAGGAAAGGAATGCAGGAAAGGAATGAAGGAAATTAGGAAGGAAGGAAAAGATGACACACGACCATTTACCTAGGGTAACTACATAACACAACTGCCTGCTAATACTTTGAAGAAAACTGCTCAGACGAGGTGTTTTGTTTTTGCACATAAAAAAAACTTCCACAAAAATGCACACACACTGGTTTTATGTGCGAGGAGTGTAAAACACCATTGTGTATGACACCATGTTTCAATGAGTTACACAAGCTGCAGAACTTCTAGGAATATGTCCAGTGACTATATATTGGTATATATATTATAGAACAATAGTAATAAAAAAATTTTTGTATTGTTTGTTTTTGTAAACAATATATTGATAATTATGTTTGTGTGCTTATTGTGTTCTATACAACGATTGTTTATATGTACATTGCACCTTACTCTGGGCTCACAGGCCACATAAGTTATGTGAAAAAATAAAATAGTGAAAAAAACAACAAAACTTCAAATACAAGTAAACCAAAGTTTACCGGGTGAGCGGCAGTCGCCGCTGTTGCCATATGCGGCTCATTTTCTGCAAACTTCATGTCTCTATATCTGGGTAAATACTGATGGGAAAATTTTTTTTGGGACTAAAACAATCAGAAAAATAATCTTAATATTTTCATTAGAAAAAATAATTTTTTTTTTGAATATTTTGCGACACCAGGAGACACTTCTGGATTGGGCCTTTCGACAGTCAAAGGGTTACATACCTTATCCTAATTATGTGTGCTGTGAAAGTTCTTTTTACTCTCTCAATGTCAGCAATTTTGCCTGCCTTGAAGGGAGCAGTTAATGTACATCAGTATTCCAGCCTAGAGAGAAGCGATTTGAAGAGAATCATCAGTGTAAAAAGTGTAAAAGGTCTGTACTAGACTTATCAAAACCATGTAGCATCACCTGATATAATATTAATTCTCCTGTACTCTAACTCATCTAACACCATATGAACTATGTATTATTGCCTTGCTATTCTTAAGTTAATCTTAAGGTTAGCTCGAAATGCTCAGCATACAGAGGGGCTTTTGGCATGTACATCCAACTATTATATTCCTCTGTACAACCATGTAATTTGTCAAAATCGAAAATCTAATCTAATCTAATCATGGGCTCAGCATCCCTGGTTTTGAAGGTTCTCATTATCCATCCTACCGTTTTCCTAGCAGATGCGGTAGATACATTGCTGTGGTCTTTGAAGGCGAGATCCTCTGTCATTATCACTCCCAGGTCATTCATATTACTTTTTTGCACTATTGTATGGTTAGAATTTGTTGTATTCCCTTATACTGTTTTAATTTCCTCAAGTTTTCCGTTTTAACAAGAATACATCACTAAATTGATCTATCACTCTGGGGTGTCCCAGGACAGTGTTCTAGGACCTCTACTGTTCATTATCTACTTCAGTGACCTTATTAATTCAAAGGAGCTGCGTCTACACTCCTTAAGGTCTATATGACTTTGCCTATATCTACTCTTCCTCTAAATAATAATGATGAAAAGCACTTAATTCACCAGGTTGTGAGAATATTGTGTCAATGTGGCATGAGGGGACAATGGTAAACTAAAGTGGCATTACCGTGATGCACTGTGACAGCACACGGTGACTTATATCTAGAACTTCCAGGCCTCTCATGATAAATTTGAAGCTGCTAGAACTGATGCATAAATCTACATAAGCAACACTGGCCTCAGTAATATAGATCTGCTTGAACAACAGTTCAGCTTAATATCTTTATTATGCACCCCATACCCATCCTGTGGGCGGTAGTCAAAAGATTACAGAGGTACATAATGGGTCCAGGGACTGGACCCCAAAGTTATGATAGCTGAACTAGTTACAAAGGTAATGAACTCCAGGTAGATCTGGTCACAATCATGGCAAGTTACAAAGGTAATGAATCAGCTTCACTCCTATACATGGTTACAGTCATGAACAAATTACAAAGTAATGAACCACTGATACGTCCACACCCAGTCACAATTGTAATGAGTTATGAATACAAATATTAAGTGGATCTTACACCCACACAAGCGCGTGCACACACACACAGGGTGCATGCACAGACATACACACGAGCGTACAAACACACACACGTACGTGGTAATGCTTTATTTACAGCTAGCAAAGTCAGGGTATTTCTCCAGAATGGTCTGTAATATACCACTGTGGATAAAGTATTTTGCCATTTCTTGAACATTTCTAAATGAGTTGTCTCTAAATTCATTAATTTTATTGCACTCCAGTACATAATGACGCAAGGTGTGACAATAGTCCATCTGGCAAGGTTTACATTTCATTTGATCTACATCTGGTGGTGGTGATTTTTTCGAGAGGGTTCGTGATGTGATGGTTGGAGTTAAACATACTTGTTGGATGGTAACACTTACGTTAGCAGAGTGTGAGAGGGGAGCCTAGACTGCCTGTGTTACCTGTCGTAGACCTAAGCACGGAGTAAGGACGAGGCCGGGAGCACAGCGCTCTCATACGGCATAACATGACGTCACGGAAGCCTAGCAAGGGGTCAACTATGTAAAACATATGAATGGTACTAACTATGATACTCAGATAACATATATACAGGGGATCAGCAACTATGCTGACAATTTAACCTGCCATAGATACTTGTAACCCAGCCGGAGCCGGGCAGTAGTGACATCCAAGGGTCTGCTTATCTTGTGGGATGCACCATAGACATGTGGCTCCTCCTGCATGATGGAATGATGATAGATGGACTGACTTGTGTCAATCTCCCTAAGTCTTAAGTCATTAAAGTTCAGTTGAAGTTCTTTTCGTATAATTGTTCTCAAACTGCTAACTGGCAACCCAAGATTGTAATCTACACCCTCTTTGAAAGCATACAGCTTATCCAATTCATCAGCTCTATCATGCATCTGAAGACCAATGTGAAATAGAATCCACAGCATGTGCACTCTGACTCCACTGTCCACAATCTTACCATACCATGTCTGGCTTCTGACACAAGCATTCCACAATTTATACTTAATGAGTTGAGAGCATTTATGGATGACAGTGAATCGGTTACAGTTAAAGTGTGAACCTTGGTACATGGACACATTGGAGTGCAAGGAGTATGGCAAACAGTTCTGTTTGAAGGGTAGAGGCCCAGTTATTGATGCGTGCTCCAATTTCTTCATGAGAGCCATCACTCTGTATGACAACAGCAGCACTACCAGCTGCACCAGTGGATTGGTGTACAGAACCATCAATGTAAATAATTTGTGAGAGTGTGTGCTGTGTGACTAAGTTATCAATACAGCTTAAGGCATCCTGTTTGGCTCCAAGACGAAGCTTTGGTTGTGATTTAAGAATAGTTTTGGGGGGAAATGGAGGAATGGTAGCTTGGAATGGGGTAATATCCCATGGAGCAGGGAGGTGCCTCTGTTGCCTAACTTGACATTGATCATGTAGTTGATTCGTGCGGAGGTCGGTTCCAGTTTTTTCGATCCATCTGGAAGGATGTTCACCAATGCTGAGGAAAGTTTGGAGGGCTTCTGTGCAGGGGTTTGAATGGGCTAACCTAAGCATATTGACCCCAATGAGGATATTTCTTTCAGTGAAACGATCTCTAATGCTTGGAATATTAAGTTCTTTCCGCATATTTAAAGTTTTGGCAGTATGAGGGCATCCTAGGATGATATTTATTGCTTCGTTTTGCAATTTTTCCAGCCCTTCAAGCTTCCAGTCAGGCACGAGTGCAAGTAGTGGTGCAGCATAATCAACCAATAATCTAATATAAGCAAGATACATCATTTTCACAATTTTAACATTAGCACCATACCTGGGGTGAAAACCTGCCACAACTCTAAGTGCTCTCAGCCTTTCTTTGTATTGGCGACAAAGTCTCATTACAACAGTCCAAGCAGTGGAACCTCAAAGCCTAGATACCTGTATCTGCTTACATATTCTAGAAGAGACCCATCATGCAACTGGATCTGACGAACTGTGCCTCTCTGTCGAGGAGGACGCCTGTTGAGTATCTTTGTTTTATCCCCCTGAGATTATTAACCCCAGGTCCTGACACGAGGCTAAAACATGATTAAGAATGTTTTGGGTGTTGGAGAATCCGGTGGTGTGAATCATTATATCATCAGCAAAACTAATATAATGATGGGTCTGGCTAGGCATAGCATTGAGTAAGGCATTAATTAGAATATTGAATAGGGTGGGACTGAGCACACCTCCCTGTGGGGTTTCTAATTCAAAATCTTTAGTTACACTTCTATGTCCCTGGAACAACACAGTCGACTTTATGTTGGACAGGTAGCCTTTAATCTAGCGGAGAAGCCATCCTTCGAAATCCATTCTGGCAAGTTCACTAATGATTACATGTCGGTTGGCTTCATCAAATGCAGATTTAAGGTCAAGGAAGGTAGTGTATGAGCTGTCAGTGTGCAGAGTGAGAAAGGTGGTAATGCAATGATGGGCACTCCTTCCGTGCATGAAGCCATGCAACTGGGGAGACAAAAATTGCTTAATTCTGTGCATGAGATGATTAAGAATCATCCTTTCGAATGTTTTACACAAGCAGCTAGTAAGGGATATTGGGCGAAATAAGTTTTGTTGATTGGGCTTCAGAATGGAAATAATGAGGCTGTTCGTTTATGATTTAGGGAGCTCCCTAGTGACTAGAACAATACTGGCCTCAATTATGTGAATCTATATAAGCAACACTGGCCCCAATAACATAGATCTGCATAAACAACACTGGCCTCAATAACATAGATCTGCATAAACAACACTGGCCTCAATAATGTAAATCCATATAAGCAACACTGGCCCACATAGGTCTGTCTTTCCTCGTGGCTTTCTTGGTTACCAAGACTTTTTCTTATCTTTTTTATGTTTGTGTCTTAAATATTGGAAAACTGACCCAAAACTATAGACCCTCACACTCCTATTCTATCATGTAATAACCTATTGATGTTCTCAGTCAGCTTTAATTGGACATTGTTTAACAATGTTTATAATTATTACCACATAATAATATTCTTTCTTTCCATGGCTATGTTTGCCTTTAGTAATGTTCATGGTTGTAATTTGAACTTATAAATTAGACTTTCTTTTTTAAACACTACACCTCTTTGTTATATTACCTCTTATTAATGTTAACCTACCACTTACTGTTATCCTACCACTTATTACTGTTATCCTACCACTTACTGTTATCCTACCACTTATTACTGTTATCCTACCACTTACTGTTATCCTACCACTTATTACTGTTATCCTACCACTTATTACTATTATCCTACCACTTATTACTATTATCCTACCACTTATTACTGTTATCCTACCACTTATTGTTATCCTACCACTTATTACTATTATCCTACCACTTATTACTATTATCCTACCACTTATTACTGTTATCCTACCACTTATTACTATTTTCCTACCACTTATTACTATTATATTACCACTTATTACTGTTATCCTACCACTTATTACTGTTATCCAACCACTTATTACTGTTATCCTACCACTTGCTACTGTTATCCTGCCACTTGCTGTTATCCTACCACTTATTACTGTTATCCTACCACTTATTAATGTTATCCTACCACTTATTACAGTTATCCTACCACTTATTACAGTTATCCTACCACTTATTACTGTTATCCTACCACTTATTACTGTTATCCTACCACTTATTACTGTTATCCTACCACTTATTACTGTTTTCCTACCACTTATTACTGTTATCCTAAAACTTATTACTGTTATCCTACCACTTATTTCTGTTATCCTACCACTTATTACAGTTATCGTACCACTTATTACTGGCTTCCTATCACTTATTACAGTTATCCTACCACTTATTACTATTATCCTACCACTTATTAAAGTTATCCTACTTATTATTACTGTTATCCTACCACATACTGCTGTTATCCTACCATTTATTACTGCTATCCTACCACTTATTACAGTTATCCTGCCACTTATTACAGTTATCCTGCCACTTATTACAGTTATCCTGCCACTTATTACTGTTATCCTACCACTTATTACTGTTATCCTACCACTTATTACAGTTATCCTACCACTTATTACAGTTATCCTACCACTTATTACTGTAATCCTACCACTTATTACTGTTATCCTACCACTTATTTCTGTTATCCTACCACTTATTACAGTTATCCTACCACTTATTACTGGCTTCCTATCACTTATTACAGTTATCCTACCACTTATTACTATTATCCTACCACTTATTAAAGTTATCCTACTTATTATTACTGTTATCCTACCACATACTGCTGTTATCCTACCATTTATTACTGCTATCCTACCACTTATTACAATTATCCTGCCACTTATTACAGTTATCCTGCCACTTATTACTGTTATCCTACCACTTATTACTGTTATCCTACCACTTATTACAGTTATCCTACCACTTATTACAGTTATACTACCACTTATTACTGTAATCCTACCACTTATTACTGTTATCCTACCACTTATTACAGTTATCCTACCACTTATTACTGTTTTCCTACCACTTATTACTGTTATCCTACCACTTATTACTGTTATCCTACCACTTATTACTGTTATCCTACCACTTATTACAGTTATCCTACCACTTATTACTGTTATCCTACCACTTATTACTGTTATCCTACCACTTATTACAGTTATCCTACCACTTATTACTGTTATCCTACCACTTATTACAGTTATCCTACCACTTATTACAGTTATCCTACCACTTATTACTGTTATCCTACCACTTATTACAGTTATCCTACCACTTATCACTGTTTTCCTACCACTTATTACTGTTATCCTACCACTTATTACTGTTATCCTACCACTTATTACTGTTATCCTACCACTTATTACAGTTATCCTACCACTTATTACTGTTATCCTACCACTTATTACTGTTATCCTACCATTTACTACTGTTATCCTACCACTTATTACAGTTATCCTACCACTTATTACTGTTATCCTACCACTTATTACAGTTATCCTACCACTTATTACTGTTATCTTACCACTTATTACTGCTATCCTACCACTTATTACTGTTATCCTACCACTTATTACAGTTATCCTACCACTTATTACTGTTATCCTACCACTTATTACAGTTATCCTACCACTTATTACTGTTATCCTACCACTTATTACTGTTATCCTACCACTTATTACAGTTATTCTACCACTTACTATTGTTATCCTACCGCTTATTACTGTTATCCTACCACTTATTACTGTTATCCTTCCACTTATTACTGTTATCCTACCACTTATTACTGTTATCCTACCACTTATAACTGTTATCCTATCACTTATTACAGTTATCCTACCACTTATTACTGTTATCCTACCGCTTATTACTGTTATCCTACCACTTATTACTTTTATCCTACCACTTATAACTGTTATCCTATCACTTATTACAGTCATCCTACCACTTATTACTGTTATCCTACCGCTTATTACTGTTATCCTACCACTTATTACTGTTATCCTACCACTTATTACTGTTATCCTACCACTTATTACTGTTATCCTACCGCTTATTACTGTTATCCTACAGCTTATTACAATTATCCTACCACTTATTACTGTTATCCTACCGCTTATTACTGTTATCCTACCACTTATTACTGTTATCCTACCACTTATTACTGTTATCCTACCACTTATTACTGTTATCCTACCGCTTATTACTGTTATCCTACCACTTATTACTGTTATCCTACCACTTATTACTGTTATCCTACCACTTATTACTGTTATCCTACCGCTTATTACTGTTATCCTACAGCTTATTACAGTTATCCTACCACTTATTACTGTTATCCTACCACTTATTACTGTTATCCTACCGCTTATTACTGTTATCCTACCACTTATTACTGTTATCCTACCACTTATTACTGTTATCCTACCGCTTATTACTGTTATCCTACCGCTTATTACTGTTATCCTACCGCTTATTACTGTTATCCTACCACTTATTACTGTTATCCTACCACTTATTACTGTTATCCTACCACTTATTACTGTTATCCTACCACTTATTACTGTTATCCTACTGCTTATTACTGTTATCCTACCACTTATTACTGTTATCCTACCAGTTATTACTGTTATCCTACCAGTTATTACAATTATCCTACCACTTATTACTGTTGTCCTACAGCTTATTAGTTATCCTACCACTTATTACTGTTATCCTACCACTTATTACTGTTATCCTACCACTTATTACTGTTATCCTACCACTTATTACTGTTATCCTACCAATTATTACTGTTATCCTACCACTTATTGCAGTTATCCTACCACTTATTACTGTTATCCTACCACTTATTACTGTTATCCTACCACTTATTACTGTTATCCTACCACTTATTACTGTTATCCTACCAATTATTACAGTTATCCTACTACTTATTACAGTTATCCTACCACTTATTACAGTTATCCTACCAATTATTACAGTTATCCTACCACTTATTACAGTTATCCTACCACTTATTACAGTTATCCTACCACTTATTACAGTTATCCTACCAATTATTACAGTTATCCTACACTTATTACAGTTATCCTACCACTTATTACAGTTATCCTACCAATTATTACAGTTATCCTACCACTTATTACAGTTATCCTACCACTTATTACAGTTATCCTACCACTTATTACAGTTATCCTACCAATTATTACAGTTATCCTTCCAATTATTACAGTTATCCTACCACTTATTACAGTTATCCTACCACTTATTACAGTTATCCTACCACTTATTACAGTTATCCTACCAATTATTACAGTTATCCTACCAATTATTACAGTTATCCTACCACTTATTACAGTTATCCTACCACTTATTACAGTTATCCTACCACTTATTACAGTTATCCTACCAATTATTACAGTTATCCTACCAATTATTACAGTTATCCTACCACTTATTACAGTTATCCTACCAATTATTACTGTTATCCTACCACTTATTACAGTTATCCTACCACTTATTACAGTTATCCTACCAATTATTACTGTTATCCTACCACTTATTACAGTTATCCTACCACTTATTACAGTTATCCTACTACTTATTACAGTTATCCTACCACTTATTACAGTTATCCTACCACTTATTACAGTTATCCTACCACTTATTACAGTTATCCCGCCACATATTACAGTTATCGTGCCACATATTACAGTTATCCTGCCACATATTACAGTTATCCCGCCACATATTACAGTTATCCTGCCACATATTACAGTTATCCTGCCACATATTACAGTTATCCCGCCACATATTACAGTTATCCCGCCACATATTACAGTTATCCCGCCACATATTACAGTTATCCCGCCACATATTACAGTTATCCTGCCACATATTACAGTTATCCCGCCACATATTACAGTTATCCCGCCACATATTACAGTTATCCTGCCACATATTACAGTTATCCTGCCACATATTACAGTTATCCTGCCACATATTACAGTTATCCTGCCACATATTACAGTTATCCTGCCACATATTACAGTTATCCTGCCACATATTACAGTTATCCTGCCACATATTACAGTTATCCTACCACTTATTACAGTTATCCTACCAATTATTACAGTTATCCTACCAATTATTACAGTTATCCTACCACTTATTACAGTTATCCTACCACTTATTACAGTTATCCTGCCACATATTACAGTTATCCCGCCACATATTACAGTTATCCCGCCACATATTACAGTTATCCGCCACATATTACAGTTATCCCGCCACATATTACAGTTATCCTGCCACATATTACAGTTATCCCGCCACATATTACAGTTATCCCGCCACATATTACAGTTATCCTGCCACATATTACAGTTATCCTGCCACATATTACAGTTATCCTGCCACATATTACAGTTATCCTGCCACATATTACAGTTATCCTGCCACATATTACAGTTATCCCGCCACATATTACAGTTATCCTGCCACATATTACAGTTATCCTACTACTTATTACAGTTATCCTACCAATTATTACAGTTATCCTACCAATTATTACAGTTATCCTACCACTTATTACAGTTATCCTACCACTTATTACAGTTATCCTGCCACATATTACAGTTATCCTACCACTTATTACAGTTATACTACCAATTATTACAGTTATCCTACCAATTATTACAGTTATCCTACCACTTATTACAGTTATCCTACCAATTATTACAGTTATCCTACCAATTATTACAGTTATCCTACCAATTATTACAGTTATCCTACCACTTATTACAGTTATCCTACAATTATTACAGTTATCCTACCAATTATTACAGTTATCCTACAATTATTACAGTTATCCTACCACTTATTACAGTTATACTACCAATTATTACAGTTATCCTACCAATTATTACAGTTATCCTACCACTTATTACAGTTATCCTACCAATTATTACAGTTATCCTACCAATTATTACAGTTATCCTACCAATTATTACAGTTATCCTACCACTTATTACAGTTATCCTACCAATTATTACAGTTATCCTACCAATTATTACAGTTATCCTACCAATTATTACAGTTATCCTACCACTTATTACAGTTATCCCGCCACATATTCCTCCTCTGTTGATGAGTTATTACATTTAATTGTTATATCTCTTTTTCAAGTTAATGTTAAGCAAACATTTTTATTAATACAAATTCTGGTGATCACCAGTACATTTATACCAGTACATATATACTGCTGCTGCCTGGTGCTGTTACCAGTACATATATACTGCTGCTGCCTGGTGCTGTTACCAGTACATATATACTGCTGCTGCCTGGTGCTGTTACCAGTACATTTATACTGCTGTTGCCTGGTGCTGTTACCAGTACATTTATACTGCTGTTGCCTGGTGCTGTTACCAGTACATTTATACTGCTGTTGCCTGGTGCTGTTACCAGTACATTTATACTGCTGTTGTCTGGTGCTGTTACCAGTACAGTTATACTGCTGTTGCCTGGTGCTGTTACCAGTACATTTATACTGCTGCTGCCTGGTGCTGTTACCAGTACATTTATACTGCTGTTGCCTGGTGCTGTTACCAGTACATTTATACTGCTGTTGCCTGGTGCTGTTACCAGTACATTTATACTGCTGTTGCCTGGTGCTGTTACCAGTACATTTATACTGCTGTTGCCTGGTGCTGTTACCAGTACATTTATACTGCTGTTGTCTGGTGCTGTTACCAGTACAGTTATACTGCTGTTGCCTGGTGCTGTTACCAGTACATTTATACTGCTGTTGTCTGGTGCTGTTACCAGTACAGTTATACTGCTGTTGCCTGGTGCTGTTACCAGTACATTTATACTGCTGTTGTCTGGTGCTGTTACCAGTACAGTTATACTGCTGCTGCCTGGTGCTGTTACCAGTACAGTTTTACTGCTGCTGCCTTGTGGTGTTACCAGTACAATTACACTGCTGCTGCCTGGTGCTCTTACCAGTACAGTTATACTGCTGCTGCCTGGTGCTGTTACTAGTATAATTATACTGCTGTTGCCTGGTGCTGTTACCAGGCTGCTCAGGCCACACATGGACACCTCTCGAATGAATCACGTTGAGCGAGTTTTTTAGCACTAGCCGAGGCAAAATTTTTGCGTTAAAATGTATCGCTAGGCGGATTTAACATTATGCTTTGTGTTCGTTAGGCGAGGGTCCACTGTATACTGTGTTGCATGATGCTGTTACCAGTACAGTTTTACTGCTGGTGTGTGGTGCTGTTACCAGTACAATTATACTTTGTTGCCTGGTGCTGTTAGAACTTCAGTTATTCTGCTTTTGCCTGGTGATGTTGCCAGTACAATTTTACTGCTGCTGCCTGGTGCTGTTACCAGTACAATTATACTATGTTGCCTGGTGCTGTTGCCAGTAGAATTATACTGTGTTGCCTGGTGCTGTTACCAGTACAATTATGCAGCTGCTACCTGGTGCTGTTACTAGTACAGTTATACTGTTGCTGCCTGGCACTGTTACCAGTAGAAATATACTGTGTTGCCTGGTGCTGTTGTCAGTACAATTATACTGTGTTGCCTGGTGCTGTTACCAGTATATTTATACTGTGTTGCCTGATGCTGTTAACAGTACAGTTGTACTGTGTTGCCTGGTGCTGTTACCAGTACAATTATACTGTGTTCCCTGGTGCTGTATCCAGTACAATTATACTGTGTTGCCTGCTGCTTTTACCAGTACAAGTATACTGCTGCTGCCTGTTGCTGTTACCAGTACAATTATGCCGTTGGTGCCTGGTGCTGTCACCAGTACAATTATGCTGCTGCTGCTGCCTGGTGCTGTCACCAGTACAATTATACTGCTGCTGCCTTGTGCTGTTACCAGTACAATTTTACTGCTGCTGCCTGGTGCTGTTACCTGTACAATTATACTGTGTTGCCTGGTGCTGTTACCAATACAATTATACTGTGTTGCCTGATGCTGTTACCTGTACAATTTTAGTGGTGCTGCATTGTGCTGTTACCAGTAGAATTATACTGTGTTGCCTGGTGCTGTTACCTTTACAGTTGTACTGTGTTGCCTGGTGCTGTTAGAATATCAATTATACTGTGTTGCCTGGTACTGTTAGCAGTACAATTTTACTGCTGCTGCCTGGTGTTGTTACCAGTACATTTATACTGTGTTGCCTGGTTCTGTTACCAGTACAATTATACTGTGTTGCCTGGTGCTGTTACCAGTACAATTATACTCTTGCTGCCTTGTGCTGTTACCAGTACAATTATATTGTGTTGCCTGGTGCTGTTACCAGCACAGTTATACTGCTGCTGCCTGGTGCTGTTTCCAGTACAATTATACTGCTGCTGGCAGGTGCTGTTACCAGTACAATTATGCTCTTGCTGCCTGGTGCTTTTACCAGTACAAATATACTGTGTTGCCTGGTGCTGTTACCAGTTCAATTATACTGTGTTGCCTGCTGCTGTTACCAGTAGAATTATACTTCTGCTGCCTGGTGCTGTTACCAGTACAATTATACTACTGCTGCCTGGTGCTGTTACCAGTACAATTTTGCTGCTGCTGCCTGGTGCTGTTATTAGTATAATTATACCGCTGTTGCCAGGTGCTGTTACCAGTAGAATTATGCTCTGTTGCCTGGTGCTGTTACCAGTACAATTATACTGTGTTTCCTGCTGCTGTTACCACTAGGAGGCCTGGTCACAGACCGGGCCGCGGGGGCGTTGACCCCCGAAACTCTCTCCAGGTAAACTCCAGGTAAACTAGAATTATACTACTGTTGCCTGGTGTTGTTACCAGTACAATTAGACTGCTGGTGCATGGTGCTGTTACCAGTACAATTAGACTGCTGCTGCCTAGTTCTGTTGCCAGTACAATTATACAGCTGCTGCCTGCTGCTGTTACCAGTACAATTATACTGTGTTAGCTGGTGCTGTTACTAGTACAATTATACTGTGTTGCATGATGATGTTACCACTACAGTTTTGCTGCTGGTGTGTGGTGCTGTTAGCAGTACAGTTATACTGCTGCTGCCTGCTACTGTTACCAGTAGAAATATACTGTGTTGCCTGGTGCTGTTGTCAGCACAATTATACTGTGTTGCCTGATGCTGTTACCAGTTTATTTATACTGTGTTGCCTGGTGCTGTTACCAGTACAGTTGTACTGTGTTGCCTGGTGCTGTTACCAGTACAATTATACTGTGTTGCCTGGTGCTGTTACCAGTACATTTATACTGTGTTGCCTGGTGCTGTTACCAGTACATTTATACTGTGTTGCCTGGTGCTGTTACCAGTACATTTATACTGTGTTGCCTGGTTCTGTTACCAGTACATTTATACTGTGTTGCCTGGTGCTGTTACCAGTACAATTATACTGTGTTGCCTGGTGCTGTTACCAGTACAATTATACTGTGTTGCCTGGTGCTGTTACCAGTACAATTATACTGTGTTGCCTGGTGCTGTTACCAGTACATTTATACTGTGTTGCCTGGTGCTGTTACCAGTACATTTATACTGTGTTGCCTGGTGCTGTTACCAGTACAATTATACTGTGTTGCCTGGTGCTGTTACCAGTACATTTATACTGTGTTGCCTGGTGCTGTTTCGAGTACAATTATTTTGCTGCTGTCTGGTACTGATACGAGTACAATTATACTGTGTTCCCTGGTGCTGTTTCCAGTACAATTATACTGTGTTGCCTGCTGCTTTTACCAGCACAAGTATACTGCTGTTGCCTGTTGCTGTTATCAGTAAAATTATGCTGCTGCTGCCTGTGCTGTTACCAGTACAATTATACTGCTGCTGCCTGGTGATGTTACTAGTACAATTTTACTGCTGCTGCCTGGTGCTGTTACCAGTACAATTATATTGTGTTGCCTATTGCTGTTACACAATTTTACTGCTGGTGCATTGTGCTGTTACCAGTACAATTATACTGTGTTGCCTGATGCTGCTAGCATTATAATTGTACTGTGTTGCCTGGTGCTGTTAGAATTTCAATTATACTCTGTTGCCAGGTGCTGTTCGCAGTGCAGTTTGCTGCTGCTCCCTGGTGTTGTTACCCGTACAATTATGCTCTGTTGCCTGGTGCTGTTACCAGTACAGTTATACTCTTGCTGCCTGGTGCTGTTACCAGTACAATTATACTGTGTTGCCTGGTGCTCTTGCCAGTAGAATTATACTGCTGCTGCCTGTGCTGTTACCAGTACAATTGTAATGCTGCTGCCTGGTGTTGTTACCTATACAATTATTCTGGTGCTGCCTGGTACTGTTACCAGTACAATTTTACTGGTGCTGTCTGGTGCTATTACCAGTGCAATTATACTGCTGCTGCCTGGTGCTATTACCAGTGCAATTATACTGCTGCTGCCTGTTACTGTTAGCAGTACAATTATACTGCTGCTGTTACCAGTACACTTATACTGCTGCTTTTACCAGTACAATTATACTGCATCTGCTTGATGCTGTTACCAGTACAAGCATACTGCTGGTGCCTGGTGCTGTTATGAGTACAATTATACTACTGCTGCCTGGTGCTGTTACTAGTACATTTACACTCTTGCTGCCTGGTGCTGTTACCAGTACAATTATGCTCCTGCTGCCTGGTGCTGTTACCAGTACAATTATACTGCTGCTGTTACCAGTACAATTATACTGCTTCTGTTTGATGCTGTTATCAGTACAAGCATATTGCTGCTGCTTGGTGCTGTTAACAGTACAGCCATACTGCTGCTGCCTAGTGCTGTTACTAGTACAATTATACTTTTGCTGCCTGGTGCTGTTAGCAGTACAATTGTACTCCTGCTGCCTGGTGCTGTTACCAGTACAATCATACTGTTGCAGCTCACTTTCTATGTTTTATACGAGCTGCCAAGTATGGTTGATGATGTGCAAAAATTGCCAGGAAGTACACAACTGAACCAGCTGGAATCCTTAACATTTCTGGTGCAGAATTAATGGATCAATTGAGGTCACAAGCAGAGCAGTATATCACTTTGCTTTGGTTTCCTGTAAACCACTCCTCTCTCCTTCCTTTCTTCAGTCTAATTCCTTCTGGAAGTCTACTACCATATCTGGAGGATGTTCGAGAAATCACTGTCTCTATGTCCTGGTCCATGACCAGCTCTTATGGTGAAAGAAGGCCTGATTAACCAGATTGTTACTGCTGGTAGCAGGCAATGCAACATACAAACCATGGCACAGTTGGTCTGTTACTGACTTCTGGTACTTGTCCAGGTCCCTCTTGAAAACAGGTAAGGGTCTATTGGTAATTTTCCTTAGGTATGTTAGGAGGCAGTTGAACAGTCCTGGTGCTTTAACACTTATTCTGTTAGCTCTTAGTTTACTCATGGCGCCACTGCTTTTCACTGGGGGGGGGGGGGTGGCACCACATGCTGAATCTCTTGCTTTTGTAAGGAGTGATTTTCATGTTCATATTTGGGACCAGTCCCTGTAGGATTTTCTATGTGTAGATTATGATGTATCTTTCTCTTCTGCATTCCAACGAATATAGGTCAAGGGAGTTCAAGCATTTCAGTAATTGAGGTTCTTTGTTGTACTTGTTATGCTCTTGGGTCTATATAAGTCCTTAATCATATACTTTCTTATTAGAGGATAACAATTTCAGACAGAGAGTTTGGGGGATAATAATAATCTTCAAAACTTATTTATAATGAGTAGTTGAATAGATCATATAAAACATAAGGCAAGTAAGGTTATACCGTTATACAGTATCTTTGTTGAGAACGCTTACTGCACGTTCTACATTACCAAGTTCCTAGATAATACCTTAAAATACATGGTTATAGAGAGGCCTTAAACCTGTAGAATATGACATATATACGGATACTCCTTCAGAGTAGAATATCTGGTCTTCATACTAGATCAGAGTATTATACAATTTATCAGAATATACAAATTGAAGAACACTAACACCAGTCAATTTAACCTTTAACCCTTTCAGGGTTTCCAACGTACTAGTACGGCTTACATGCCAGGGTTTTTGACGTATTAGTACGCAAAAATTCTAGCGTCTTCAAATCTCACGGGAAAAGGCTGGTAGGCCAAGATGTGAGAGAATGGGTGTGTGGGGTCAGTGTGCACAGTAGAAAAAAAATCTGGGACCCAGTGGCGCATTGTGGAAACGCCATTTTAGTAGACCTTGTTCATCATGCCTTGCGGTAAGAAGCTCCACACTCCTCGGCGAATTGAGACACTTTTGTTCCCCGGTGTCAGTTCTAATACAGATGGAAGTGCCAGCGAAGATGAGTTTCAAGGTTTTGGTGAGGTTGTGACCGATCTAATGACCATAATACTTGTAATAGTGAGGAAAACCCAGATGACCCTCAGCCTTCCACCACTGCTGCTGGGCTGTCTTGTTCATGTTCAGTTGTACCAGAATCAAAGAGGAAACTCCTATTTTCCCAAATCCCGACTCAGATGTGAGCATTGGTGATGATAGTGATAGTGATTATGAACTACAAGCTCTTGAAACCAGTTCCTGTAGTGATAGTGAAGTGGAATATTCTCCAGTGAAGCGTCAGTATATACGATGATATATGCGCTCTGGTAGTGTGCCATATGCTATTCCAAGGGGAAGGAGTACATCCCATGGCTGTACAACAGGAACAGACAGTGAAAATATGATAGTGTTGCAATTGTGATGGAAAATGTGCATGGTGGCGGCAGTGGTGGTGCCGGCCGTGAGGCACCAGCAGTGGGCCATGCTGCCACCCACGCTGCCACCCACACCGCTGCCTCAGCTGATCTACCACAAAGGCCACCATCCCCCACCCACCCACCACACCAGCCTCCACAACCACTGCCTCCACAACCACAACCTCCACAACCACAAACTCCACAACCACAACCACCTGTCAGTGTCCAGTACCCACCAGCAGAGTGCACCTGGGATTGGCAGGAAGCTGCCAATTTTGTTCCAAATCCCCACCGGTTTAATGAAAGCCAAAGTGGAATACGGCCATGTTGTACACTGAGGAACAATGCCAGTGAACTGGAATGTTTCGAGTTATTCTTTGATGAACCCCTGATGGAAATTATTGTCAGGGAAAGCAACAAATACTACTAGTACACCATGGCAAACACAATACTTTCACCAAAATCACGTCTACACAAGTGGAAGGAGACAACTGTGGCTGAGATGTATCTTTTCTTTGCCACAATGATGCTTATATCACATGTGTATAAGCACAGTGTGAAATCATACTGGTCAACAGACCACCTGATTGCAACCCCAGGTTTCAGTGATATAATGGGAGTGAATCGATTTATGCTACTGTTACGTATGCTTCACTTCTCAGACAAAACCAGGCCTGACAGAAACGACAGGTTATGTAAGATTAGTAATGTGCTTTTGCATCCGAAAGAGAAATTCAATATGTATTTTTATCCCTTCAGGAAGCTTGTAATTGACGAGTCTTTGATTCTGTTCAAAGGAAGACTCTCTTTCAAGCAGTACATACCAAGCAAGAGGAAATGCTTTGGTATGAAGTTGTTTGTGTTTTGTGATTGTTACAGTTGTCTTGCATTGGATATTATTGTGTACACTGGAAGTTATACATTGCAAAATACCAGGAAGTTATTGGGCATCTCTGGTGATGTGGTTAGAACAATGATAGAACCATACCTTGGTAAGGGGCATATATTATATACTGATAACTGGTACACAAGCCCCTCACTCAGTGATTTTTTGTGAGTGAACATGACAGATGTGTGTGGCACAGTGCATGCAAATCGTAAACATATGCCCAGGTTTGACGCTGGCACTCGTAGAGGTGAGGTGCAGGCGTTTGCTACCAATGACATCATGGCATTTCGGTGGCATGACAAACGAGATGTCACACTGTTGTCATCAGTTCACCCTAACGAAATGACAAACACTGGCAGGCAGCATAGAGACAGCAATGAACCCATTCTAAAACCTGCATCTGTGATTGATTACACTCTCAGTATGCACTCAGTGGACAAATGTGACATGCAGATTGAGTTTGCTGATTGTGTTCGCAAGAGTTATAAGTGGTACATAAAACTCTTTTTCCATATTCTGGACATTTCCATGCTCAATGCTTATAATATGTATAAGATGAGGACCAGAAGCAAACCACCATATGGCAAATTCTGTTTGTCTGTCATCAGAAAAATAGTATTCAAGTACCAAGGAACAACACCTGCAATAGAAAACTGCCCACTAAATTATCAACAACTACCTTCTCATCTGAAGCATGGTGATCACTTCCTAGTAAATCTGCCTCCTACTGCTTTCAAGAAAAAGGCTCAGAAGAGGTGTTACGTCTGTGCACATACAAGAAAATGCCCACAACAATACAGAGACACTCGTTTTATGTGTGAGGAGTGTAAAACACCACTGTGCATGACACCATGTTTTAAAGACTTCCACAGGCTGCAGAACTTCTAGAAACATTCCATATGACTGTATATGTGTGTATATAAAATATAGAAAAATAGTAATAAACGACATTTCATATCGTTTGTGTGTGTAAACAACAATTATAAACAGTATAAGGACAACAGTGTTTGTGGAGTTATTGTGTAGTAAATAAAGAGAAAAAACTTACAAAATAGTGCTCACATTGGTCTCACAGTCCATAAAAGTTACTTAAAAAAAAAGTAATGATAGATAATAATACCAAAAAACTAAATAAAGTAAAACCGGGTGACTGGCAGTCGGCGATGTTGCCGCATGCCGGTCATTTTCTGTCAACTTCACTCCTCCATATCTCGGTAAGTATTGATGGTAAAAATTTTTTGTTTAGCCTGTAAATTTAAAAAAAAAAAACTATCTTTTCATAAGAAAAAATAATTTTATTGTTTTTGAAATTTTGGCGACCCTGAGAACAAGTCTGGGAGAGGGCCTGTCGACCCTGAAAGGGTTAAACGGTCCAAATGTATATATACGTTCTCTCGCCCAGTGCCCCGAATATTTTGAAAAATAAAAAAATTGTTTTTTCCATTGAAATACAAAGAAAAATTTTCTAAGTGTAATAGGATTAAAATAAAAAAAATTAGGGTCAGTACTTACTGAAATATGAGGCTGCAAAGTTGGCACTTCATGCTCAACTGATGGCAACGTCGAGTCCTGCCGCTTGAGGAAGTGTTGCTGATATACTGTTTTTTCTCATTTTATATTATTTTGTATAATTTTTATGTTCTGATAATTACAATTTATTGTATTTCTTGGCATTTCATAACCAATCTTTGTTCTGACATTAATACAGTGGACCCCTGAGTTTCAGCAGCATCGACTTTCGTGAAATTCGACTTTTGGCAATTTTTTTTCAGCAAAATTTGGCCTCGAGTTTCGTGATTAGACTTGTGATTCGGCGACTGTCCAGTACCCGTCCGCCCGTCACCATGCACACAAAGCCAATCTCCCACGCCATTCACACTCAGTGTGCCATTGTTTACCAATACGTGACAAGCCCTTTGGTAAAGAAAGTGAACACAATTCAGAGGGATTTTGAAGGGTTTGAGGCAGACCCTCACCCTGCCGACCCTCTGCCTGTTGTGGAAGGTGTTGTGGCATTGGGAAAGTCCATGGGGTTGGAGGTGAGTGACGGGGATGTGGAAGAGTTGGTGGAGGACCACAGGGAAGAGCTAACCACTGATGAACTGCAAGAGCTTCAACTGGAACAGCATCAGACCACAGCTGAGGAACTTGCTTCAGAGGAGGAGGAAAAGAGAGTGAAGGAGGTGCCTTCTTCGGTGATTAAGGACATGTGTTCAAAGTGGAATGAATTACAAAGTTTTGTTGACAAGTATCATCCTGACCAAGCTGAAACAAGCCATATCTGCAACTTGTTCAGTGACAAAACCTTGTCCCACTTCAGGCAAATCATAAAGAAATGCCAGAAACAAACCTCTCTGGACAGATATTTTGTGCGACAGGGGTCCAGTGACTCTCAAGTTGTTCCCAGCGGCATTAAAAGAAGAAGGGAAGTAACCCCAGATAAGGACTTGCTACCTGAAGTCCTAATGGAAGGAGATTCTCCTTCCAAACAATAGTGTACACCTTCTTCCTATCCCCTCCTCCCGTCTTGAATCCACCCAGAAGTCTTCAGTAAAGGTAAGTGTAATGTTATTATTTTTTATATGCATGTACTTGATTTCTGATTGTTTTCAGTATGTAAATCTTTATTTAATTTGAAAAAAAAAATATTGTAATATTTTTGGGTGTCTGGAACGGATTAATTTTATTTCCATTATTTCTTATGGGGAAAATGGTTTCGAGTTTCGTGAATTTCGACTTTCTGCAGGCTCTCTGGAATGGATTAATCACAAAACTCGGGGGTCCACTGTATTAGGTACTGAAATTGTACTTAAATTGTCACAAACACTTTGACAGGTGGACATTTACACCTGCCTTGGTCATTTACTATTGTCTAGGAATATATATAAAGTATTTATAGGTCTCAGCAACGTTTTGGATATACGGGAGTATAGAAGAAGAAGAAGGAAGAAGGAAGGAGGAGGAGGAGGAAGGAAGAGGGAAGAAGGAAGAAGCACCCTTGAAGCAATGTGACAAGCATTCGGGAGGGCAGTGATGAGATATGGGATGACATTTGATGGGTGGGTGCCAGTGAGGGCACAGAGATAAGATGAGATAGTGCAGAAATAAGAGGAGATAAGCTATGACATCTGCTGGGTGCAGCGAGGGTGCAGAGATGAGGGATGACATTTGATGACATTTGTAGGTAGTAGGTTGGTAGACAGCAACCACCCAGGGAGGTGCTACTGTTCTGCCAAGTGAGTGTAAAACGAAAGCCTGTAATTGTTTTACATGATGGTAGGATTGCTGGTGTCTTTTGTCTGTCTCATAAATATGCAAGATTACAGGTATGTCTTGCTACTTCTACTTACACTTAGGTCACGCTACACATACACGTACACGTTTATTTATACACACTCATCTGAATTTTCTTTGATTTTATCTTGATAGTTCTTGTTGCTTATTACTTTTCCTTCTATATGAGGCCTGGTCACAGACTGGGCTGCGGGGGCGTTGACCCCCCGGAACTCTCTCCAGGTAAACTCCAGGTAATATTCATGGGAAAGTGGAATAAGAATCTTTCCTCTGTAAGCCATGTAAGTTGTGGAAGTCAACTAAATTGCCGGGAACAATGGGCTGGTGACCCCTTTTCCTGTAATAATTACTAAAAGGAATAAGAAGAAAATTGTCAAAGTGGGATGTCTGAATGTGTGTGGATATTGTGTGAATGATAAGAAAGAGATGATTGTAGATGTTATGAATGAAAAGAAGCTGGATGTCCTGGCTTTAAGTGAAACAAAGCTGAAGGGGGTGGGAGAGTTTCAGTGGAGAGGAATAAATGGGATTAGGTCAGGGGTTTCAAATAGAGTTAGAGCTAAAGAAGGAGTAGTAATAATGTTGAAGGATAAGTTATGGCAGGAAAAGAGGGACTATAAATTTACCTGGAGTTTACCTGGAGAGAGTTCCGGGGGTCAACGCCCCCGCGGCCCGGTCAAGGATTATGTGGAGTAAAATAAAGGTTGGATGTGAAAAGTGGGTTATAGTAAGCGTATATGAACCTGGAGAAGAGAGAAGTGTAGAGGAGAGAGAGAGATTTTGGGAAATGTTGAGTGACTGCATGGGGAGTTTTGAACCAAGTGTGAGAGTACTTGTGGTTGGGGATTTCAGTGCTAAAGTGGGTAAAAATGTTGTGGAGGGAGTAGTAGGTAAATTTGGGGTACCAGGAGTAAATGTAAATGGGGAGCCTTTAATTGAGCTATGTGTAGAAAGAGATTTGGTAATAAGTAATACATATTTTATGAAAAAGGAGGATACATAAATATACAAGGTATGATGTAGCACGTAATGAAGTAGTTTGTTAGATTATGTATTGGTGGATAAAAGATTGATGGGTAGGCTCCAGGATGTACATGTTTATAGAGGGGCAACTGATATATCGGATCATTATTTAGTTGTAGCTACAGTTAGAATAAGACGTACAGTAGAGCCCCGCTTTACGGCATTTTACCTTACGGCGTTCCGCTAATACGGCGATGTCAAATTATGACCAAAATTTGTTATACAGCAAGCGGTCTTTCAAATACGGCGCGCCCCACCCGGTTTGTTTACATTCTCCGTGACCACATCTATTATGTCAGGAAACTCCAAAATTTCAAGTGTTTTGAAGTTACTGCGTATTTTATATGCACTCTGATAATTATACTTATGTGTACCTATACCTAAATATACTTACACACTGTGCTGGTGTGCAGATACACATTAACCCTTTCAGGGTTTCCGTCGTACTAGTACGGCTTACGCACCAGGGTTTCTGATGTACTAGTACATCTAAATTCTAGCGCCCTCAAATCTAGTGAGAGAAAACTGGTAGGCCTACATATGAAAGACTGGGTCTATGTGGTCAGTGTGCACAGTATAAAAAAATCCTGCAGCACAGTGCATAATGAGAAAAAAAACTTTGACAGTGTTTTTGGTTTAAAACAGCGACTTTGCACTGTATTTTCGTATGGTATTTATGATGATATTCTAGTTTTCCTGGTTTCATTTTATAAAATGGAAGACATATTACAGAAATTGAGACGATTTTGATTGGTTTTACAATGAAAAGTACCTTGAAATTGAGCTCAAAGTAACATAAATCTTTGATTTTTGCCAAAGTTCAAAAGTAAACAAATCATGCTACATGTCCAATACACATCAACTGGTGAGTCTAATATTCTTTCACAAGTGCACTGATATTATTTATACCATTTCTACACTAATGCAGTAGTATGCATAACAGTAAATCTTCTATTTTTTGTGAGAATAAAAATTCAAAGTGGAAAGCAAAAGAATGTAAGAGGGGTGTTGGGACGTGACTAATGAACAGAGGAAATGTTATTTTAGTGCCAGGAAGGTCTTTCTTGTTTATTCTGGACCCTGTTTGGAAATTAACATCTTTTGAAATTTGTGTGAAATTGGAAAAATTGCTAAATTCTGACCACTTTATTGGATAATTGAAATCGGTAAATGGGTGGTTTCTTGTACTCATTAAATAGAAAAAATGGAGTTCTAGTGATATAGTTATGATGTTTGTCAACTAGTACACTGGAATTGGCTGAAAATAGGGCTCAAAGTTGGCAAAATCAGTGATGCGTAAACATCGTCGAGACCGTTAACTTCGTGAGAGCATAATTCCCTAAGTTTTCCATCAAACTTCATGCTTTTGGTGCCATTATGATCAGGAGAAGATTCTGAATCTTTTCATAAGAAAAATAATTTATTTTTTAAATTTGGCAACCCTGAGAACAAATCTGGGAGAGGGCCTGTCGACCCTGAAAGAGTTAAAATCGCTAAGTCTCTCTCTACTCATGACGCCAATACTACGTAATAATAATCACTCTTGGGCACATTAAATGTCTTATTTTTCATTAAAATAGGCATTTTCATTAATCCATCTATGATATTTTCCTCAAAATTTCATATGAAACCCATTACATAGCATATAAACATGTTACATACAATCACAGAATAAAAATTGATGCAAATATGAGATTTGTTTACAAAGCGGCTGTGTAGGTAGTGTAGGAAAAAATTATGTTTTCTCTAGTCAAACTCTGGGGGATAACTGTAGAAAAATATTCTTTTTGTATGCTTTCACTCTATATATATAGCAGTTCACGACCCTTGTGGGTTTAGTGCTTTTTACAGTGGACCCCCAGTATTCGATATTAATCCGTTCCTGAGAGCTCATCGAATACTGAAAATATCGAAAAGCGAATCAATTTTCCCCATAAGAAATAATGGAAATCAAATTAATCCGTGCAAGACACCCAAAAGTATGAAAAAAAAAAATTTTTACCACATGAAATATTAATTTTAATACACACAAACTGAAGAAGACATGCACAGTTACATGACACTTACCTTTATTGAAGATCTGGTGATGATTGATGGGATGGGAGGAGGGGAGAGTGTGGATGGCGTTAGTGTTTAGAAGGGGAATCCCCTTCCATTAGGACTTGAGGTAGCAAGTCCTTTTCCAGGGTTACTTCCCTTCTTCTTTTAATGCCACTAGGACCAGCTTGAGAGTCACTGGACCTCTGTCGCACAACAAATATGTCCATAGAGCTCTGTACCTCTCGTTCCTTTACGATTTGTCTAAAATGGGCCACAACATTGTCATTGTAATAGTCACCAGCACGGCTTGCAATAGCTGTGTTAGGGTGATTTTCATCCATAAAGGTTTGCACTTGAACCCACTGTGCACACATTTCCTTAATTTTTGAAGTAGGCACAATGGATTCCACAACTGGCATAGGCTTCTCAAGGTTAGCCCCAAACCCTTCAAAATCTTTCTTAATTTCCATACTAATTCTCACCCTTTTTACCACAGGGTTGGCACTAGAAGCTTTCTTGGGGCCCATGGTGACTTATTTTGCAGAAACAAGCACCAAAAACAGTGATAATGTGGATAATATGGAATGTACCGAATGTATTCTTAGATGCGCGCACACTGGCTGGCTTGTAAACACTGGCACACAAGTGGCAGTTCAGGCCACACGTGGACACGTCTCGTATGAATCGTATCGAATACTGGGTTTTCAATCGGATACCGAGGCAAAATTTTTGCATTAAAATGCATTGAATACCGGATTTATCGAATACCGATGCCATCGAATACCGGGGGTCCACTGTATTATGATAATAATAATAATAATAATATCTTCATTCACTCTAAAAATGGTGTGTTGCTGTTTGTTTATTCTGTACTGACTTGTACACAATGTAAGAGAATTTGTATTGTGAGGTAATTATTATTATAATAAAAAAATATTGAGGTAAATGTTTTACAAACTCCAACAAACGTACGTGAATGAACTAAAAGTAGACACATATTAATACGCATTTATTTCGCCTGACCAAGTGATCGCCCACTACCTGTTCAGTTTGTGTTCTTACATTGTCTGAACTCTATTTCGTTCTCTCTCTCGTTTACTCTTTCGTTAACTAGTTGGCTCTCATTGACGATGGCGTCTAAGCTTAGCTGTGATAAAAAGAGGAGTCATAAGCTTCTTGCTTTAAGTGGCAAGTTAGAGGATGATGGTGTGCCATTCTGATTTTATTCAATAAACACCCTGCCACTCACCTCTCACACATTAATATTAATATTTTAAGGTAAGTAATGAGTGTACTCTGTGTGTATCTTACCTTTTGTTGTGTTTTTAATGCCTATTTCTATTGCTAACTTAATATAAGTTAGTGTAAACTTGTTGTCTGGCATTTATTGCATATTTTATATTTTTTATTATTTTATTATTATCACACTGGCCGATTCCCACCAAGGCAGGGTGGCCCGAAAAAGAAAAACTTTCACCATCATTCACTCCATCACTGTCTTGCCAGAAGGGTGCTTTACACTACAGTTTTTAAACTGCAACATTAACACCCCTCCTTCAGAGTGCAGGCACTGTACTTCCCATCTCCAGGACTCAAGTCCGGCCTGCCGGTTTCCCTGAATCCCTTCATAAATGTTACTTTGCTCACACTCCAACAGCACGTCAAGTATTAAAAACCATTTGTCTCCATTCACTCCTATCAAACACGCTCACGCATGCCTGCTGGAAGTCCAAGCCCCTCGCACACAAAACCTCCTTTACCCCCTCCTTCCAGCCTTTCCTAGGCCGACCCCTACCCCGCCTTCCTTCCACTACAGACTGATACACTCTTGAAGTCATTCTGTTTCGCTCCATTCTCTCTACATGTCCGAACCACCTCAACAACCCTTCCTCAGCCCTGTGGACAACAGTTTTGGTAATCCCGCACCTCCTCCTAACTTCCAAACTACGAATTCTCTGCATTATATTCACACCACACATTGCCCTCAGACATGACATCTCCACTGCCTCCAGCCTTCTCCTCGCTGCAACATTCATCACCCATGCTTCACACCCATATAAGAGCGTTGGTAAAACTATACTCTCATACATTCCCCTCTTTGCCTCCAAGGACAAAGTTCTTTGTCTCCACAGACTCCTAAGTGCACCACTCACCCTTTTCCCCTCATCAATTCTATGATTCACCTCATCTTTCATAGACCCATCCGCTGACACGTCCACTCCCAAATATCTGAATACATTCACCTCCTCCATACTCTCTCCCTCCAATCTGATATCCAATCTTTCATCACCTAATCTTTTTGTTATCCTCATAACCTTACTCTTTCCTGTATTCACTTTCAGTTTTCTTCTTTTGCACACCCTACCAAATTCATCCACCAATCTCTGCAACTTCTCTTCAGAATCTCCCAAGAGCACAGTGTCATCAGCAAAGAGCAACTGTGACAACTCCCACTTTATGTGTGATTCTTTATCTTTTAACTCCACACCTCTTGCCAAGACCCTCGCATTTACTTCTCTTACAACCCCATCTATAAATATATTAAACAACCGCGGTGACATTACACATCCTTGTCTAAGGCCTACTTTTACTGGGAAATAATTTCCCTCTTTCCTACATACTCTAACTTGAGCCTCACTATCCTCGTATAAAACTCTTCACTGCTTTCAGTAACCTACCTCCTACACCATACACCTGCAACATCTGCCACATTGCCCCCCTATCCACCCTGTCATACGCCTTTTCCAAATCCATAAATGCCACAAAGACCTCTTTAGCCTTATCTAAATACTGTTCACTTATATGTTTCACTGTAAACACCTGGTCCACACACCCCCTACCTTTCCTAAAGCCTCCTTGTTCATCTGCTATCCTATTTTCCGTCTTACTCTTAATTCTTTCAATAATAACTCTACCATACACTTTGCCAGGTATACTCAACAGACTTATCCCCCTATAATTTTTGCACTCTCTTTTATCCCCTTTGCCTTTATACAAAGGAACTATGCATGCTCTCTGCCAATCCCTAGGTACCTTACCCTCTTCCATACATTTATTAAATAATTGCACCAACCACTCCAAAACTATATCCCCACCTGCTTTTAACATTTCTATCTTTATCCATCAATCCCGGCTGCCTTACCACCTTTCATTTTACCTACCGCCTCACGAACTTCCCCCACACTCACAACTGGCTCTTCCTCACTCCTACAAGATGTTATTCCTTCTTGCCCTATACACGAAATCACAGCTTCCCTATCTTCATCAACATTTAACAATTCCTCAAAATATTCTCTCCATCTTCCCAATACCTCTAACTCTCCATTTAATAACTCTCCTCTCCTATTTTATATGTGCTCTGATAATAATATTTGTGGACCTGTGAGGTAGCCGGGCGGAGGGATAACATTACGTTTTCTCTACTCAGCCACCAGAGAAAACTTGTATGAATCTGCGTTTGGCCCAGCCACTCCCCCTCTCCACTGTTGTTTGCAATTTTTGGCATGAATTATTCATTACTTCTACCTTCGTTTATGATGGCATCTAAAGGTAGTTGTTAGAAACGATTAAATTCAGTGAACAAGGTATGTCGATGCTAATAATATAGCTCTGGGCCACAGTGTAGGTAGCCGGTAGGTGTAGCCCAGGCAGGCTACTCCTACCGGCTACCTACAGGCTACCTTCACTGACTTCCTACAAATAAATACTACTCACCTCTCTTCCTACATTAAGACTAAACATATTTTAAGGTAAATAGTGAGTGTACTGTATGTGTATTTTAACTCTCTGGGATGTTTTAAATATCGTACAGTGAAACCTCAAATTTCGAACTTAATCTGTTCCAGGAGCTAGTTCTAAATTCGAAAAGTCTAAAAATTGAACCAGTATTTCCCATAAGAAATAATGGAAATACAATTAATCCGTTCCAGAAACCCAAAAATATTCACAGAAAAAATACATTTTATTGAGATTAATTACAGTTTTACATACAACAAATACTATAGTTTTTAATTATGTATATAAATAGAAAATGACATTTTTACTTACTTTTATTGAAGATTGGTGATGGCATCTGGAAGATAGGGAGGAGGAGAGAGGGAGTTAGTGTTTGGAAGGAGAATCCCCCTCCATGAGGACTTCAGGTATCTAAGGCCTCTCTGGGGTTACTTCCCTTCTCTGTATTTTAATGCCACTAGGACCAGCTTGAGAGTCACTGGACCTCTGTCTCACAAAATAACTGTCTACAGTCCTCTGTTTCTGTCTCACAAAATAACTGTCTACAGTCCTCTGTTTCTGTCTCACAAAATAACTGACTGTCCACAGTCGTCTGTTTCTGTCTCACAAAATAACTATCTACAGTCGTCTGTTTCTGTGTCACAAAATAACTGTCCACAGTCATCTGTTTCTGTCTCACAAAATAACTCCACAGTCGTCTGTTTCTCACAAAATAACTGTCCACAGTCGTTTGTTTCTCACAAAATAGCTGTCCACAGTCATCTGTTTCTGTCTCACAAAATAACTGTCCACAGTCATCTGTTTCTGTCTCACAAAATAACTCCACAGTCTGTTTCTGTCTCACAAAATAACTGTCCACAGTCATCTGTTTCTGTCTCACAAAATAACTCCACAGTCTGTTTCTGTCTCACAAAATAACTCCACAGTCGTCTGTTTCTGTCACAAAATAACTCCACAGTCATCTGTTTCTCACAAAATAACTGTCCACAGTCGTTTGTTTCTCACAAAATAGCTGTCCACAGTCATCAGTTTCTGTCTCGCAAAATAACTGTCCACAGTTGTCTGTTTCTGCCTCACAAAAAAACTGTCCACAGCCCTCTGTACATCCTGGCAAGCTCAACAAGTCTCACACCACTCTCATACTTCTGTATTATTTCCTTCTTCACATCTATGGTGTTTCTCACTTTTTTTACCACAGGGGTACCACTAGCAAGTTTCTTTGGGCCCATGGTAGCTTATTTCACAGTCCCACAAGCACTAAACACAATGAAATAATCGTAAAATGTGTGAATGAGAGCACAGGTTAGTGTTCACTCAAGCATAAACAAAGCTAGACTGGCTGAAGGCGCCTGCGCAGGGACGCGGACAGAGCGGGCCGGCGGACAGGTCCCGTACCTGGCGGTCCGAATATAGGGGCGCGTTCGATAATAGGGACACAGTTTGTCCGAAAAAAGGGTCCTATTTTGGAAAAGTTCGATATGTGATACGTTCGATTTTTGAGGTTCCACTGTATATTAAATATGTGACGGGGAGTCAGGGCTACCTACACCTGACTTCCTACAAATAAGTACTACTCACCTTTAAGATAAGTAATGAATGTACTGTGAATGTATTTTACTTTGTGTGTTTTTAATGCCTAGTTCTATAACTAACTTAATATAATTTAGTGTTAACTTGTTGTCTGGCATTTATATGCATTTATAAATGGAAAAAATGGCGTCGTGCCTTCCGGCAATGTCTGCTTTCCGGCGACAGCCTGGAATCTAACCTGCCGTAAAAGTGAGGCCCTACTGTAGATGGGACAAGAGGAAAATGGCAACACAAGTAAGAGGGAGGTGAAAGTGTATAAACTAAGGGAGGAGGAAGTCCGGGTGAGATATAAGCAACTATTGGCAGAAAGGTGGGCTAGTGCAAGGATGAGTAGTTGGGGGGTTAAAGAGGGATGAAATAGTTTTAAAAATGCAGTATTAGAATGTAGGGCAGAAGTTTTTGGTTATAGGAGGGTGAGTGCAGGAGGAAAGAGGAGTGATTGGCGGAATGATGAAGTAAAGGGTGTGATAAAAGAGAAAAAGGTAGCTTATGAGAGGTTTTTACAAAGCAGAAGTGAACGTATTCAGATATTTGGGAGTGGACGTGTCAGCGGATGGGTCTATGAAAGATGAGGTGAATCATAGAATTGATGAGGGAAAAAGAGTGAGTGGTGCACTTAGGAGTCTGTGGAGACAAAGAACTTTGTCCTTGGAGGCAAAGAGGGGAATGTATGAGAGTATAGTTTTACCAACGCTCTTATATGGGTGTGAAGCGTGGGTGATGAATGTTGCAGCGAAGAGAAGGCTGGAGGCAGTGGAGATGTCATGTCTGAGGGCAATGTGTGGTGTGAATATAATGCAGAGAATTCGTAGTTTGGAAGTTAGGAGGAGGTGCGGGGATTACCAAAACTGTTGTCCAGAGGGCTGAGGAAGGGTTTGTTGAGGTGGTTCGGACATGTAGAGAGAATGGAGCGAAACAGAATGGACTTCAAGAGTGTATCAGTCTGTAGTGGAAGGAAGGCGGGGTAGGGGTCGGCCTAGGAAGGGTTGGAGGGAGGGGGTAAAGGAGGTTTTGTGTGCGAGGGGCTTGGACTTCCAGCAGGCATGCGTGAGCGTGTTTGATAGGAGTGAATGGAGACAATGGTTTTTAATATTGGAGTGCTGTGGGAGTGTGAAGCAAGTAACATTTTATGAAGGGATTTTTTTGTCCCAGGGAAACCGGCAGGCGGACTTGAGTCCTGGAGATGGGAAGTACAGTGCTGCACTCTGAAGGAGGGGTGCACTTAATGTTGCAGTTTTTTAAAAACTGTTGTTGTAAAGCACCCTTCTGGCAAGGACAGTGATGGAGTGAATGATGGTGGAAAGTTTTTCTTTTTCGGGCACCCTGCCTTGGTGGGAATCGGCCGGTGTGATAATATAATATAAAATAAAGGGTTGTTATAAGAAGAGCAGAGTATAGGAGAGTAAAAGAAAGGGTGAAGAGCGTGCAAAAGGAGCAGCAGACTTGATAAAGTGGGAGAGGCACTTGTTTAAAAATTTTAATGGAATATAGAAAAAAATTTTGGAGTGAGTTAACAAGATTAAGAAAGCCTAGGGATGAATGGATTTGTCAGTTAAAAACAGAGTAGGGGGGAGTTAGTTTGATGGGGAGGTGGAGGTTTAGGTAGGATGGCGAGAATATTTTGAGGAACTTTTTTAAACGTCGACGGAAGAATGGGAGGCGGTAATTTCTTGCACTGTGGCCAGGGAGTTATGCCATTCTTTAGGAGTGAAGACGAGCAGAATGTAAGTGTGGTGGAGGGTATGTTTGAGGCATTACATAGAATGAAAGGGGGTTTTTTAGTAAAGCAGCTGGAATGACGGGATCATGAAAAAAAAATGTTTAAAAGGAAGGGGGATTTTAGTGTTGAAGTGTGTTGGTACTTTGTTTAGTAAATCTATGAAAGAGGGAAAGGATACCTAGGGACTGGCAGGGGAGAGATGTATTGTTCCCTTTTATAAAGGGAAGGGGGACAAAAGAGATTGTAAAAATTATAGGGAACTAGGTTTACTGAGTATACCAGGAAAAGTGTTCGGTAGGGTTGCCAAGAAAACAATATGAAGTTCAACCGATGAGAAGAAATTTTCAATTACTCAGTTATGGTAAACATGAGGAAATTTAAATCTTCATCAGAGTACAAAACATATTCTGGCACAAAATAGAGCGAAACACCAACGTCAAAGGACTGGGAGTGATTAATGTCGGAGGATTCTTACCTTCAAGGACCATAACATTTGTATCAACGCATCTGCTAGAGGAAGAAAATGACAGGATGGATAATGAGACACCTTCAAAACTAGGGGGGCCAAGCCATGATGACCACTCTTCAGGTCACTTGTTCTAATCTAGGGCTGCGAATATTTGGCTGCACCTAACTGCTCCTTTCAAGGCAGGTGTGATGGAAATTGCCGACCTAGAAAATGTACAGAGAACTTTCCGGCGCGCATAACGGAGAATAAAAACCTCAATTACTGAGCGCTTGAGGTTTTCTATACCTGTATTCCCTGGGAATGCAGGGAGGGAGAGATTCATGATTATATACACCTGGAAAAATCCTAGAGGGAACTAGTACGAACTTGCACACGAAAATCACTCACTACGAAAGCAAAAGACTGGCAGCGATGCACCATCCCCCCAATGAAAAGCAGGGGTGTTCAATAAGCACGTTTAAGAGACCATTCTACCAATAAGTGTCAGGGGCACCCGCAGGACTGGTTCAACTGCCTCCCAGCACGCATAAGGGGGATTACCAACAGACCCCTGGCAGTCTTCAAGCTGGCACTGGACAGCACCTAAAGTCAGTTCCTGATCGCCGGGCTGTTGAGCTCGTACGTTGGGTTTGCGTGCTAGCCAGCAAGCAACAGCTGGTTGATCAGGCGCTGATCCACCAGGAAGCCTGGTCCACAGACGGGCGCGGGGGCGTTGACCCCACGACACTCTCTCCAGTGTGGGTAAACTCCAGGTTAAGACAGAATATAGGATTGCGGATGAGCAGGTGGTTTTAGGGTGGGTAGGGGATGTGTACCAATCAGGTGTTTACATTGAAGCATATATGTGAACATATTTAGATAAAGGTAGGGAAGTTTTTTATTCCATTTATGGATTTAGGAAAGCATATGATAGAGGTGGATAGAAGGAGCAATGTGGCAGATGTTGCAAGGTATATGGAATAGGTGGTAAGTTAAGTTACTAAATGCTGTGTGTAAAGAGTTTTTATGAGGATAGTGAGGCTAGGGTAGGGTGTGTTAGAAGAGAGGAGCTACTTCCCGGTTAAAAGTAGGGTCTTAGAAGGGATGTGTAATGTCACCATGGTTGTTTAATATATATATTATAGATGGGGTTGTTAAAAGAAGTAAAGGCAAGGCTAGGTTGGTGTTCAGGATAGGTGTGGGATTAATTTTGGGGAATCAATACAAAATGGTATTGACACAGTTGCCTGTGGATGAGTTTGGGGAGGGTGTGTAAAGTGGGAAAGTTGAAAGTGAACATAGAAAAGAGTAGGTGATGAGGGTATTCAAATGATTTAGATAAAAGAAAAATTGGATATCATATTGGAGAGGAGGGAATATGGAAGAATTTAATTTTTTCAGATATTTGGGAGTTGACGTGTCAGCGGGAATTGAAAATGAATTTATGAAGGATAAGGTTAATCATAGAATTGATGAAGGAAAAAAAGTGAGTGCTGCGTTGAGGCATATGTGGAGACAAAGGAAGTTATTATGGAGGCAGAAATGGAATTGTACTATGAAAGTATAGTGGTACCAACACTTATATGGGTGTGAAGCTTGGGTGAGTAAAATGTAGCAGCGAGGAGACGTTTGAGGGCAGTGGAGATGTCCTGTCTCGAGGCAATGTGTGGACATGGTGAAAATTATGCAGAAAAATTCTGAGTGTGGAAAATTAGGAGAAGGTTTGGAGTTAACTAAAAAGTATTGAGGGCTGAAGAAGGGTGTTGAGGTGTTTGGTCATTTTAGAGAGAATGGATCAAGTTTAGAATGACATGGAAAGCAAAAAAATAATATTGGAATTGAAGGTGGGTTTATTAACCCCCTTTTTTTTTTTTTTTTTTTTTTTTTTTTTTTTTTTTTTTTTTTTTTTTTTTATATATTGGCTTTTTTTTTTTCCCCCCCTTTTTTAGGGGTCATCCTCGAAAAGGTTGGATAGAGGGGGTAAAAGAGGTTTTGTGGGTGAGAGACGGCTTGGACTTCCAGTAAGCATGCATGAGATGTTAGATAGGAGTGAATTGAGACGAATGGTAACTTGGGACTGATCGAGCTGTTGGAGTGTTGAGCAGGATAGGTAATATTTGTTGAAGGGAATCAGGGAAATTGCTTATTTTTATATAGTTGGAATTGAGTCTGAAATGGAAAGTAACAATGCCTGCACTTTAATGGAGGGGTTTTGGGTTTATTGCACAGTTTGGAGGGAATATGTTGTGTATCTTTATTCATATAGCTCGAAACTGTTGTATTCTGAGCACCTCTGCCCCCAAAAAAAACAGTGATTATGTGTGAGTGAGGTGAAAGTGTTGAATGATGATGGAAGTATATTTCTTTTGGGGATTTTCTTTTTTTTTGAGGTCACCCTGCCTCGGTGGGAGGACAGCTGACTATTGAAAAAAAAAAAAATGATGAACTGGTATCTCTGTCTCTGATAATCTCTCTCTGTCTTGTCTCTCTGTCTGCTTGTCTCTTTTCCATCTCTCTGTTGTCTCTCTCTCTCTCTCTCTCTCTCTCTCTCTCTCTCTCTTTTCAGAGAGAAGCCACTGTGAACAACAGGTATTCATATGCATTATATCCCTACAAGCACAGTAGAGCCCACTTTGGATTTTTTAGGTTATCCTAGGTAATTTACACTTATGTACAGGGTCCACAATCACAAATCGGCAATCAGGTTATTCGGTTCCTTCAGTTATTTGGACATTATTTTGGCTAACATAATTTCAAATTTCCAGGGTCACCACACCAACCTGCTGGTACGTTTTGGTGGCGCTACTTGCTGCAATGTCTTCTAATTTCTTTTTCACCATTTGTTATAACCTGTTTTACTTTTAGCCCTGGAAAGGTTCCATGAATAAAAGAAAGTTTCTCATTATGAAAAAGCACCTAACAGTACATTATCCTTAAAGTAAGGGGGCTTTGAAGCACTGTCGTTTCCATAAACTCAGTCTCGTGTGAGGAAATATGCTTTATTTTAGCTAATTCAACATTAAGCTTATTGCCTAAAAAAAATGATCTAATATGACAAATAAAAAATATAAAAAAATAAAATTTTCAGTCTCCAGAATGAATAATATTTGGAATAACAGAGCGGGTTCGACGGAGGTTATGAAGAGGTAGGTATCAAATACCATCTCCTATCCCTGTCTTGGGTTATATTAGAGAAAGGGTGTAGCACAGGGCAACTGTGATTACACCGGCTGCCCCTAACCTGAATCAAAAAATTTTTTTCTCTATTAGTTATACCATAGCAGCAAATGTGTAAGAACCTGGGATAACCCAAAAAAGTCAGACAACGTGGCTTATTTCTAGTACTTGGTTTGGGTTAGCCAATATTTTTTTGGTATTACAGGGACCCCCCATAATATGGCACCCACTAGCGTTTTAATCTGCTACCGCTTACTTTAATCGAAAATTTTTTCCCGCGCATACCGAAAAAAAAACCCGCCACCGATTTTGTCCGAGCCGTCCAATGTGGCCCTCACCAGCCTCACAGTGCCGCCCGGGGCCATTTTTTACCCGCCAGCCTCCGCGGTAACATCCAAGCAACACTCGGGAAAATTTCGTATTATTTCAGTGTTTTCGGGGCTGTTTCTGGAAAAAAAAGGCCATGGGCCCCAAGAAAGTTCTAGTGCCAACCGACACCAATAAGGGTGAGAATTCCCCTTTAAAGAAGAAAGGATCTGTAAGATGAAAATGGAGTGCGTATCGCCGACCTACAAGTTGTACAAGAAACCCCCAAACAACCATCGTACTTTTTGTGGGCACCAGAAAGACAATCAAGGAAGCTTTTTGCCAAAGGGGTTTTAACTGTGTTTCGAAACAAAGATCGCAAGTGATGGAAGATGTTGAGAGACTTTATTGGTGGAAAAAATGAAAAAAGCTAGCAGGAGATAGGTCTTCAAGCGATCATATTTGGGAAAAAAAAATAGGAGTTGATGAGGATTTAATTAAAAAAAAAGCGAACTAGTGATTGTGAGTGAATTTTAAAGGCCCGCAAAGGTTGGGTTTGAGAGATTTAAGAAGCGTTTAAAGGGCCCTAGTGGATGGCGGTGGGCTGCCAGTTCGGACCACAAAGCGGCTGAAAAAATTTTGCAGGAATTCGGGTACATAGACAGTGAAGGACTGAAAACCCGAACAAGTGTTTTTTGTGATGAAAAAGGTGTTCTGGAAGAAAATGCCAAGAGGACCTACATTACTCAAGGAAAAGGCACTCCCAGGAATTTAAACCTAGAAAGAAGGTACTTTTTTTTTATGGTGCCAATGCAGTGGTGGGGTTGCAAAGTTAAGCCTTTATTAGTGTATCACTCTGAAACTCCCAGAGCGTTCAGGCAAAGAATGTCCTCAAGGAAAATTTTGTGTGTGCTGTGGAGGGCAAACAGTAAGGCATGGGTCACTAGGGACTTTTTCTATAACTGGTTACACCATGCAAATTTTCCCCCATGTGAAAGATTACCTAACTGAAAAGAAATTAGACCTTAAGTGCCTCCTGGTGTTAGACAATGCCCCTGGTCATCCTACAGACGTGGCAGAGCGACTTTATGGGGACATGAGCTTCATTAAGGTGAAGTTTTTGCTCCTAATAACCACTCCTCTCCTGCAGCCATGGACCAGCAATTATTGCAAACTTCAAAAAACTGTACACAAAAGCTCTGTTTGAAAGGTGCTTTGTAGTGACCTCAGAAACTTTAACTGACCTCTAAGAGAGTTTTGGAGAGAGCACTTTAATATCCTCAATTGTGAAAACCTTATGGGTAAGTTTGGGAGGGAGTGACAAGAAGCCCTTGAACTCGTTTGGGAAAAGGAAACTGTGGCCAGAATGTGTAGACAAAAGGGATTTTGAAGGGTTTGGGAGGCAAAACCCTGAAAATCCTGTCCGTTTGAGGAATCCATTGTGCTTGGGAAAGTCCTTGGGGTTGGAGGTTAGTGGGGGGATGTGGAAGAGTTGGTGGGGGAGGCAATGAAGAACTAACCACTGATGAGGAAGATCAACTTAAACAGCAAGGGGCCGCCCCGGGGAAACTGGTTCAGAGGAGGGGGAGAGAAATTAAAGAATTTGCCTACTACAAAGATAAAGGGAAATCTGTGCAAAGTGGCTTAAAGTGCAAACCCAGGATGAAAAATCACCCTCACACAGCTTTTGCAAGCCTTTTGTGGTGATTATTACATGACAATTTTTGAAACGCCTACTGTGTGGCGAAACGTTTACAATAAAGATACCAAACTGTTGCAATGGTCTTACCAACAAGCATAAAGGAAGAGAGGGAAAGGCCACTATGGGCGATATTTGTGCGAAAAAAGTCCCGGACTCTGAAGCTGGCCCGTGGCATTTAAAAAAAGAAGGAATAACCCCAGAAAAGGGCTTTCTACCTCAAGCCTAAGGGGGGGGGGGGGGAAGGGGGTTCCCCTTTAAACCTAAACTCTCTCTCCCCCTCCCCCATCCCCCCAATCATCCCAGTCTTCAAAAAAAAGTAAATTCATTTTTGGCATGCCTTTTTCAGTTTGTGTGTATTAAAAATTTAAAATTTCTGGGTAAAAAAATTTTTTTTTCATACTTTTGGGGTCTTGCACGGATTAATTTTATTTCCATTTTTTCTTTGGGGGAAAAATTATTCACTAACGATTATTTCGCATAACAATTACCCCCTTGCACGGATTAAAATCGTTAACCGGGGGTCCATGTATTCGTTCCCAGCCAAGGGGAAAACATTGGGTGTGTTTTTTTGCACCTGTTGTCATGTTCACCCACAGTAAATGGGGACCTGGGTGTAGCTGAATGGTGTGGGTGTTTTCCCGGGACACGACCTAATTTACTTGGATATTCTGAAAACAAGTGGGTTTTTATTTTACAATTAGTCCTGGTCAGCTAGGCTGTGTCCCTGTACAGTACGTGTAGAAATAAAGTTTTTTTAATTATTATTATTATTATTATTATTATTATTATTTTTATTTTATCACTTGTTTTTTTGGGGCTTCTTATTGAAATTGGGCAATGTAAGATGGAAAGATATTTCTTAAGGGACACCAAAAATAAAAAATCGCCCAAAAGTAGTGGAGTTCACTTCTAGCCATTAGCACCGCTTAGTGGTTTTTATGTATGTTTTTTTTGTTATATTCTCGTTTTTCCCGTCCCATTTTTATAGAATGAAAGATTTTAAGAAATAAATATTTTTAGCTTTCATGACAAAAAATACCTTGAAAATTCGTCACAGTAGCAAAAATTTCTATTCTTTGCAAAGCTCAAGAGTAAACAAATGACATCACCGTCCAATACCGTCCGCCTGCCCTCTAAATTCAATCGGATCAAGAATGGATTGACTTTTTTTATACAATTATTCAATAATGCAGTATCTGCTAACAGTAAATCTTCTGTTTTTTTGTTAATTGAAATACGAAATGGAAAGCCAAAAAGGGGGGCCTGAAGCCATGATAATGAAAAGGAAAATGTTATTTTAATGCCCGGAATGTCGCTTTTTTTTATTCTGGACCCTATTTTTTAAATTGGGATCTGTTGAAATTTGGTGAAATCTGCCAAATTGCCAATTTCTGACCATTTATTGGGGAGTTGAAGTAAGTGAAAAGGGGGTTACTTGTACTAGTCGACAGACTAAAGTAAGTAAATAAGTAAAATTTTTTCTGTATACACAAAAACAGTTACTAGTTACATCTGCAGTGTAGTATAGGAACCCGGGGAAACCCAAAAAAATAGATAAAGTGACTGATTTCAGACCTGGCTTGGGCTTGCTATAGGATTTTGGGTAATTTTTTTTTTTTCAGTTGTTTGTTGGCTATCTTATTGAAAATGGGCAATGTTGATGGAAAGATCTTTTTAACATACAACAAAAATAAAAAAGAGGATGATAAATAAGGGGTTCACTTCTCAGTCATTACCCGCCTCTTTGCTTGTATATTTGCGCATGGTTTTTATGGTTGTTTTCTCGTTTTTTTTTTGGGTTTCTCATTTGATAGAATGGAAGATATATTACAGAAAATAGACATGATTTTGATTGTTTTCATGGCGAAAAGTACCTTAAAAATTGAGCTCAAAGTAGTGAAAATGTTTGATTTTTGTCGATGTTCAAGAACTTTGTGTAAGTCAAGTTGGTTAGTTTTTATTACATGTATTCCCAACCTAACCACTCTGTAATCCAGCAAACTCAGTAACCGGCACACTACAGGGCCCAATGATGCCAGATTTGTGATGGAGGACCTGTATAATAGTATTTGAGTGTACCTGTGAGACGATTTAAAAAGAGATAGAGAGACAGATAGACAGAGGCAGATAGACATAGATAGACATAGATAGACAGAGATAAATAGAGAGAGAAAACAGACCCTAAACTTGGTGTTAACATCACTTCCTCTTAAAAGGGAGTGTTAATATGACATTGCATCCAGTGAATCCTTGGTTTTGCCACACTGTTTGCTCTAGCTAGCGCTCAATTTAACTGGTGCTCCCAGATTTTTTTTAAAATGGTACACACCGAGTGTAAAACCCATTCTATGCTGACCAGGCATCTCAGGCCAATTGTGCCAAATTTGGGGGCAGGAAAATTAAACATATACGCCTTTTACGTTTGGACCGTTTAGGGGTTAATCATTGTTAAAAAGGGAAAAAAAAGAAAAAAAGAAAAAAAAAAAAAAAAAAAAAAGGAAGAAAACTGGGGGAAAAGTAACCAGAATGTAAAAGGAAGAGATTAACCCTTTGGGGGTCACACCCCCTCTCCAAAAATCGTTCTCAGGGTCCCAAAATTTTCAAAAAAAAAAAAAAATTTTTTTTTTCTTATAAAAAAAATAAGTATTTTTTTTTAAACATTATAGGCTAAACAAAAAAATTTAATCAAACTTACCGAGTAGGGGGTTTGTGAAATTTGCCAAAATTGAACAACATATGGTAACATCCCCGACCCCGTCACCCGGTATTTTTCTATTTACTTTTTTATTACTATTTTCAATTTTTTTTTTCAATTTTTCTTTTTCTGAGTAATTTTTTGGGCCCTCTGGGGCCCAAACATGATCAGTTTTTTGAAAAGTTATTTCTTTTTCAATACTACACAAAAAGGGGCGAAAAACATGTTGTCATTATTTTTTTTACAGAAAATATTTACAAAACAAACAATATGAAATGTTGTTTTTTACTTTTTTTCTATATTTTATATACACATATACAGCACGGGACATGTTTCTAAAGTTCTGCCCCGTGGACTCTTTGAAACATGGTGTCATGCAAGTGGGTTTTGCATCCTCACCATAAAAAAGGTCTCTGCTTGTTTTTTTTGGGCTTTTTTTTTGTATTGGGAAACAGACGTAAACCCTTTGACCTTTTTTTTCAAGCAGTAGCAGGCATTTTTTACCGGAAGTGATCACCATGCTTAGACGAGCATGTTGTTGAAAATTTTGGTGGGCGGTCATTGCGGGTTTGTGTTCCTTGGGGTACTTGAATATTTTTGTTGATAAACAAACAAAATTTTCCCCGTACTGTGGTTTTTTTCGGGTTTGCTCATTTTATAATTTATAAGAATGAGCAGGAAAATGTCCAAAGATGGAAAAACATTTGATGTCCCACTTATACTTTTGGAACCCAATCGCAAACCCCAATCGCATGTCACTTTTTGTCCATGAACGATGTTGAAGGTAATAAACAAGCTGCGGGTTTTAGAATGGGTTCTTTCTCTCTCTATGCGCCTGCCACTGTTCCTTTATTAGGGTAAATTTGAGACAACAGTGGACATCTCGTTTGTCTTGCCCGAAAATTGCCATGATTTTATTGGCAGAAAAAACGCCGCACCTACCCTCGAGTGCCAGCGTAAAACCTGGGCAATGTTTTCGATTTGCACACTGTGCCACAACATCCATGTTCACTTAAAAAATCACTGAGTGAGGGGTTTGTGCCCTTATCTGTATAAATATACCCCCCTTCCAAGGTATGGTTCTATCTGTTCGAACCACATCCCCTGAGATCCCCAATAACTTCCGGTATTTTGCAATGTATAACTTCCGTGTCACAATAATACCCAAATTACCGCCCACTGTAAACAATCACAAAGCACAAAAAACTTTATCCCAAAAAGCGTTTTCCTCTTGCTTGTATTTTACTGTTGAAAGAGAGTCTTCCTTTGAACAGAATCAAAGATCGTCAATTACAACTTCCTGAAGGGATAAAAATGCGAAAGAATTTCTGTTTCGATACACAAACACATTCCAATCTTAATAACCTGTCGTTCTGTCGGCCCTGGTTTTATCTGAGAAGGGAAGCATACGTAAATTCACAAATGTTTCACGGCATTATATCACTAAAAACCTGGTGTTGCAACAGGGGGTCTGTTGACCCGTATGATTTCACTTTGTGCTTATAAACATGTGGCATAAGCTTTTTTGTGGGGAAAGAAAAGATACTTCAGCCCCCGTTTTCTCCTTTCCCTTGGTGTAGAGTGATTTTGGTGAAAGTAAAGTGTTTGCCATGGTTACTCGTAGATTGTTTTCTTTCCCTGACAATACTTTTTATCGGGTTCGTCAAAGAATAACTCGAAACATTCCATTAGGGCATTGTTCCCAATGCACAAGATGGCCGTTTTCCCCTTTGGCTGCCATCAAAACTGGTGGGGATTTGGAACAAAAAGACAGCTTCCTGCCCAAACCCAGGTGCGGTCTGTGGTGGTACTGGACAAAGACAGGGGTTGTGGTTGTGGAGGTTGTGGGTTTTGGAGGTTGTGGTGTGGAGGTTGTGGTTGTGGAGGCTGGTGTGGTGGGGGGGGGGGGATGGTGGCCCTTTTTTCTAGATCAGTAGGCGCGGCGTGGGTGGCAGCAGGGGGGGCAGCATGGCCACTGCGGGGGCCTCCCCGCCGGGACCATACACCCCGCACATTTTCATCCAATTGAACAGTATCTTCGTCATTTTCACTGTTTTTCCGTTGTACAGGCCCCCGGGAAGTACTCCGAGATACCTCCTTCCCCTTTGGGAAAAGCATATGGGACCTTAGGCACATATATCGTCGTATTACTGACGCTTCACTGGGGGAATTTTGCATCATATCATACGGAACTAGTTTGAAATTTAGTTTTATTTTCACTATCACTTTCACCCATGCTCTCATCGATCTGGGATTTGGGAAAAAAAAAGTTTCCCCTTTTGGGTTTTTGGAACAAATGCGGAACACGAGGGCCCGCACCCGAGGGGAAGGGGTGAGGGGCGTCGGGTTTTTTCACTATTACCCTATTTTTGGTCATTAGTTTCGGTCAAAACCTCACTAAAACCACGAAAAATCCCTTCATGGGATTCCACTTTTTTGAACTGCACTGGGGAACAAAAGTGCCCAATTTGCCCAGGGGGTGAGGGCTTTTTACCGCGAGGGAGGTGGACATTGTTTACTAAAAGGGGATTCCCCAAACGCACCACTGGGTCCCGATTTTTTTTCTAGCGCACGCCCACCAGGAAAACCCCTTCTCTCACACCTAGGGCCCACCCGCCTTTTTGGCGAGATTTTAGGGCCCCCTAGAATTTATGCTATAGTACGTCAAAAACCCCTATGGTAAGATACTAATGACGAAAACCCTCAAAGGGGGAAAGAAAAGGGGTAATTGAAAGGTCTGCTTTACAATGTCAGTGAATGTTTTTATAAATCCAGGGTCAGAAAGTCAGTAAAATAGTAGGTAATGAATATTTGGGGCCCCTGTTTCTTATAATTTTTTCAACTGGGACTGAATAAAAGGGAAAGATACCCAATGCAAAACCCTTTATAATGGAGGCACAAGTTTGGAAGGAAACTACCAGGGGGACAATAAACTGATCCCATAAGAGTTTGATGAAACCCAATTTTCAAGTGTTACTGGTAAGACCCACGGTTATTGTGGGAATCATCACAACCTGTATATTGGGATTTGGAAAGAAAGCATCAAATATAACACAAAAGTAAAACTCACTAGACACATACGCGATAGATATAAAGGCCAATGTTTAAGACTGTAAATGTGGAAACCTGTATGATTATATCAGAGTTCGCTGTGATATGTACTTGAAAATATATAGTAAATTTCAAAACAGAAATGGAACATTACAGTGTTAATCTGTGAAAAAAAAGTGAAATGCACAACACAGGGGGGCTGGGTTTAGAGCACTCATTCCTGCCTCTCAACTACTGGACCATTATGTTACATGATCTTGGATTCATGGGGACAAACAGAATGCACATGTAGTATATACAGACTCCCGTGAAAGCCTCAACAAGTGCAATCTGGGGTAACAGCACACAAAATGCATGTAAAAAAATTTAAAAGGAAGAGTGCATAGATGGATCTATAACTTCCTAACCAATAAAACAAAGAGTAAAGTACACTAAGAAAATCCAAAGGGCCCCCCGCCCCGTGAAAAATTCTTCCACAAAAAGTTCCCCCCCTTTTTTTCCCCACACAAGTTTACCCAAAGTTTTTTTCAGAATTTGTCCTTAAAACCCTTTTCTCATTTCAGTCTTTTAAGGTGTTAAAAAACAAATGTTCCTTTGTATGGAAAAAAGGTTGGAAGGACATAAAAAATTTCCCCAAAAAAACATTAAAAAAGTTTAGGTTTGTTAGAAAAAACAATTTTTTTCACTTTGTTGGAAAACGGGGAAATAAAACCCCAAAATGG
>NC_069480.1:25042548-25095330 GCF_026875155.1 Cherax quadricarinatus | reverse complement strand
AAGATTGAATCTGTTTTATTCTGGTGAGTTTTGTTTCTGTGAGTGCTATTATGCTGGGGATGGCTCCTTGAATCTTTCGTGCCACTCCTCATACTTATTTGTTATTCCATCTGCATTTGTATACCACACCTTCAACTTCTTTTCTAAGATTGTGGTCTGGGAGGTGTATTGGGGTTGGGGAAGTGGAGACCTGATAAGGAACTATGGGTGGTTGCTGTGGGGTGGAGTTTGTAATGCAGTGGGTGGGGGCATTGGATGTGGCATGGGTGTTTTGGTTTAGAGTGTTTGGTTGCACTGGGGTTGACCTGGTTGGGAGGCTTCTATTACCTGGAGTTTACCTGGAGAGAGTTTCGGGGGTCAACGCCCCCGCGGCCCGGTCTGTGACCAGGCCTCCTGTGGATCAGCGTCTGATCAACCAGGCTGTTGCTGCTGGCTGCACGCAAACCAACGTACGAGCCACAGCCCGGCTGATCAGGAACTGACTTAGGTACTTGTCCAGTGCCAGCTTGAAGACTGCCAGGGGTCTGTTGGTAATCCCCCTTATGTGTGCTGGGAGGCAGTTGAACAGTCTCGGTCCCCTGACACTTATTGTATGGTCTCTTAACGTGCTAGTGACACCCCTGCTTTTCATTGGGGGGATGGTGCATCGTCTGCCAAGTCTTTTGCTTTCGTAGTGAGTGATTTTCGTGTGCAAGTTCGGTACTAGTCCCTCTAGGATTTTCCAGGTGTATATAATCATGTATCTCTCCCTCCTGCGTTCCAGGGAATACAGGTTTAGAAACCTCAAGCGCTCCCAGTAATTGAGGTGTTTTATCATCCGTTATGCGCGCCGTGAAAGTTCTCTGTACATTTTCTAGGTCGGCAATTTCACCTGCCTTGAAAGGTGCTGTTAGAGTGCAGCAATATTCCAGCCTAGATAGAACAAGTGACCTGAAGAGTGTCATCATGGCTTGGCCTCCCTAGTTTTTGAAGGTTCTCATTATCCATCCTGTCATTTTTCTAGCAGATGCGATTGATACAATGTTATGGTCCTTGAAGGTGAGATCCTCCGACATAATCACTCCCAGGTCTTTGACGTTGGTGTTTCGCTCTATTTTGTGGCCAGAATTTGTTTTGTACTCTGATGAAGATTTAATTTCCTCATGTTTACCATATCTGAGTAATTGAAATTTCTCATCGTTGAACTTCATATTGTTTTCTGCAGCCCACTGAAAGATTTGGTTGATGTCCGCCTGGAGCCTTGCAGTGTCTGCAATGGAAGACACTGTCATGCAGATTCGGGTGTCATCTGCAAAGGAAGACACGGTGCTGTGGCTGACATCCTTGTCTATGTCGGATATGAGGATGAGGAACAAGATGGGAGCTAGTACTGTGCCTTGTGGAACAGAGCTTTTCACCGTAGCTGCCTCGGACTTTACTCTGTTGACGACTACTCTCTGTGTTCTGTTAGTGAGGAAATTATAGATCCATCGACCGACTTTTCCTGTTATTCCTTTAGTGCGCATTTTGTGCGCTATTACGCCATGGTCACACTTGTCTATAGGAAGTTGTGAGGGAAGCTGCATTTGATCTTCCTGTGTCTGGGATCTCCTGTCTGTCTTCTCCATCCCCTCTCTTTCCTCCTTTCGCCTTTGTACCATCTCTCTATGTTTCTGCCTTTCTGCTTGTGTTCTGTCGTGGTCGAGATACACCTTCCTGTATGCCGGCATGTCCCTTAATCGTGCTTTCTCCTGCAGGATCCTGTTCCAAGTCGATTCTGCCTTGAAGGTCACTTTCACTGGCTGGGTTCTTTTTTTTACATACCCCCCTATTCTCCGAAAATTTTCCAGCTGGGTCATGTCGTCTTCTCCTATTGCTTTCATGATTCTTTCAATTGCTTTTTTTTCCCCTTGTTTTCTTGCTTCATATGTTTCCCCTTCAACTTCCTGGAGCCCATACACAAAGACTGACCTCACCCTTTCATTCTCCCACTGCATATCCCTGTGTATCCCCTCATTCAATTTGGTTTCCTCCATTGCAGCTTTCCTTTCTTCAGTTTCACTAGCTAATGTACTTGGGCTCAGTGGCCTATCATTTTCCATTCTCGGCTTTCCCTGGGCTCTGCTGTGGTCTGTTAGGGCCTCCACATATAGCTTAGCTCTTTCATTTACTACAGTCTCCACTGATAGAGCTTCTACATGCTGTTTTGCTCCTTCTTTCCCTACAGTCCCCTTATTCGTGACTGAGGTAGCAGTCTCTGTTGTCAATCCCAAAATATTCTTTACTTCTTTAGGCTGTTTCAGATTTTTCAGTTCCTCTTCTAAACTCTGTATCCTGGCCTCTGCTGCTTTGACTTGCACCTCCCACTTCCTGCTTTCCATGTCTATCCTCTTCCATTCTCATGCTAAGTTCTTCTAGTTTCTTTTCCCATTCATGTTCCCTTTTTGTGAGCTCTGCTGCCCAATCTTCCTTTGCAGTTTCCTCCTCCTGTCCCTTGGTTTTTCTTGTTGCTCTCTGGCAACCCATTTATGTTTTATCCTGATTGCCTCAGAGTGGGAAACCTATGTAGTTCTGTATGTTAGGTTAGTAGTGTGTGTGTCAGAGTGTGGGGGGGGGGGAGGTAGAGGAGGAACTGTGGCTATGTGGGAGATTAGTGGGAAGAGGGAGTGGGAAGGAGAGTGAAGCAAGTGGGTGAGTGGGAGAGGGAGAGGGGGGAAAGGAGGGAGAGGTGGGAAGGGGGAGGGTGAAAAAGAGGGAGGGGAGGGATCAGGTGAAGGAGTGAGATGTCGGTGGGGGAGGGGGGGAGTGCATGTGTGAGTCTGGCAATGTGTGTGTGTGAGGGAGGGGGGGTGTGGGTGTGTATGGATGTGTGTAGGGGTGTGTGTGTGTGTGTGTGTGTGACTCAACAATCAATATTTGCACCAATAACTCACAGGCGAAATTAATGGACAAATATGATGCAAGGGAGAGACTTGTTTGCTTTATGCTCAGCAAGGCAGATGACTGCAACATTCCTTTCACTAATTATGAACTTGATGCAGCACTAACTAAGGGCAACTCCACGTCGCCTGGTGAGGATGGTATTACTTACAACATACTCAGATTGCTGTGTCGAGTACCAGGTAATCCATTACTTGAATTATATAACATGAGTTATGTCACTGGGGAGCTCCCTAAATCATGGACCAATAGCCTCATTATTCCCATTCCAAAGCCCAATCAACAAAACTCATTTCGCCCAATATCCCTTACTAGCTGCTTGTGTAAAACATTTGAAAGGATGATTCTCTGTTGTCATGATTGTGACCAGACCTACCTGGAGTTCATTACCTTTGTAAATTGTGAGTTCATTACCTTTGTAAATTGTGAGGTCATTACCTTTGTAAATTGTGAGTTCATTACCTTTGTAAATTGTGAGTTCATTACCTTTGTAAATTGTGAGTTCATTACCTTTGTAAATTGTAAGTTCATTACCTTTGTAAATTGTGAGTTCATTACCTTTGTAACTTGTGAGTTCATTACTTTGTAAATTGTGAGTTCATTACCTTTGTAAATTGTGAGTTCATTACCTTGAAAATTTGTGGAGTTCATTACCTTTGTAAATTGTGAGTTCATTACCTTTGTAAATTGTGAGGTCATTACCTTTGTAAATTGTGAGTTCATTACCTTTGTAAATTTTTGAGGTCATTACCTTTGTAAATTGTGAGTTCATTACCTTTGTAAATTGTGAGTTCATTAACTTTGTAAATTGTGAGTTCATTACCTTTGTAAATTGTGAGTTCTTTTACCTTTGTAAATTGTGAGTTAAATTTACCTTTGTAAATTGTGAGTTCATTACCTTTGTAAATTGTGAGTTAAATTACTTTGAAAATTTGTGAGTTCATTACCTTTGTAAATTGTGAGTTCATTACCTTTGTAAATTGTGAGTTCATTACCTTTGTAAATTGTGAGGTCATTACCTTTGTAAATTGTGAGTTCTTCCCTTTGAAAATTGTGAGTTCATTACCTTTGTAAATTGTGAGTTCATTACCTTTGTAAATTGTGAGTTCATTACCTTTGTAAATTGTGAGTTCATTACCTTTGTAAATTGTGAGTTCATTCCCTTTCTGTAACTTGCTCAGCTATCAAAACTTTGGAGTCCAGTCCCTGGACCAATTATTTTACATTTTTGTAATCTTCTGACTACCGCCCACAGGATGGGTATGTGGTGACTACCGCCCACAGGATGGGTATGTGGTGATCTACCGCCACAGGATGGGTATGTGGTGACTACCGCCCACCAGGATGGGTATGTGGGGGACTACCACCCACAGGATGGGTATGTGGTGACTACCGCCCACAGGATGGGTATGGGGGACTACCGCCCACAGGATGGGTATGGGGTTTGACTACCGCCCACAGGATGGGTATGGGGTGACTACCGCCCCCAGGATGGGTTGGGGTGATAAACCGTCCACAGAATGGGTATGTGGTGACTACCGCCCACAGGATGGGTAGTGGTGACTACCGCCCACAGGATGGGTATGGGGTGACTACCGTCCCAGGATGGGTAAGTGGTGACTACCGCCCAAGGATGGGTAGGGGGTGACTACCGCCCACGGGATGGGTATGGGGTGACTACCGCCCACAGGATGGGTATGGGTGACTCCCGCCCACAGGATGGGTATGGGGTGACTACCGCCCACGGGAGGGGTTGGGTGACTACCGTCCACGAATGGGTATGTGGTGACTACCGCCCACGGGATGGGTATGTGGTGATACCGCCCACAGGATGGGTAGGGGGTTTGACTACCTCCACAGGATGGGTAAGTGGTGACAAACCGCCCACAGGATGGGTATGTGGTGACTACCGCCCACGGGATGGGTATGTGGTGACTACCGCCCACAGGATGGGTATGGGGGACTACCACCCACAGGATGGGTATGTGGTGACTACCGCCCACAGGATGGGTATGTGGTGACTACCACCCACAGGATGGGTTTTACCGGGAGTTTACTGGAGGAGTTTCGGGGGTCAACGCCCCCGCGGGCCCGGTCTGTGACCAGGCCTCCTGGTGGATCAGCGCCTGATCAACAGGCTGTTGCTGCTGGCTGCACGCAAACCAACGTACGAGCCACAGGCCCGGCTGATCAGGAACTGACTTTAGGTGCTTGTCCAGTGCCAGCTTGAAGACTGCCAGGGGTCTGTTGGTAATCCCCCTTATGTGTGCTGGAGGCAGTTGAACAGTCTCGGGCCCCTGACACTTATTGTATGGTCTCTTAACGTGCTAGTGACACCCCTGCTTTTCATTGGGGGATGGTGCATCGTCTGCCAAGTCTTTTGCTTTCGTAGTGGGGTGATTTTCGTGTGCAAGTTCGGTACTAGTCCCTCTAGGATTTTCCAGGTGTATATAATCATTTTATCTCTCCCTCTGCGTTCCAGGGGAAAACAGGTTTAGAAACCTCAAGCGCTCCCAGTAATTGAGGGTGTTTTATCTCCGTTATGCGCGCCGTGAAAGTTCTCTGTACATTTTTTTAGGTCGGCAATTTCACCTGCCTTGAAAGGTGCTGTTAGAGTGCAGCAATATTCCAGCCTAGATAGAACAAGTGACCTGAAGAGTGTCATCATGGGGTTGGCCTCCCTAGTTTTGAAGGTTCTCATTATCCATCCTGTCATTTTTCTAGCAGATGCGATTGAAAATGTTATGGTCCTTGAAGGTAGACCCTCCGACATAACACCCCCCGGTCTTTGACGTGGTGTTTCGCTCTATTTTGTGGGAATTTGTTTTGTCTCTGATGAAGATTTAATTTCCTCTTTTCCCTACTGAGAAATTTGAAATTTCCACGTTGAACTTCATATTGTTTTCTGCACCCCCTGAAAGTTTTGGGTTGATGTCCGCCGGGGACCCCTTGCAGTGTCGCAATGGAAGACACTGCACAGTTGGGTGCATCTGCAAAGGGAAAGAACGGTGCGGGCTGACTCCTTGTCTAGTGGATATAGGATAAAACAAGAGGGGAGCTAGTACAGTCCCTTGTGGGAACGAGTTTTTTTCACCCGAGTGCCCGGGACTTTACTCGTTGACGACTACTCTCTGGTTCTGTTAGGAGGAAATTATAGATCCATCGCCCGAGTTTTCCTGTTTTCCCTTTTAGCGCGCATTTTGTGGCTATTACCCATGGTCAAAACTTTTCAAGGGTTTTTCAAAGTCTGATATATTACATCTCATTCTTTTGTCTTCAGTGCATTAGGGCCTTGTCGGTGATCCCGTATTGAGACAGACAGTAGCGACCTTTCTAAACCTGACTACCGCCCACAGGGTGGGGATGTGGTACTACCCCCACAGGGTGGGTATGGGTGATTACCACCCACAGGATGGGTATATGGTGACACCGCGCACAGGGGGTATTGGTGACTACCCTCCCAGGGGGTTTGGGTTGACTACTGCCCACAGGGGGGATGTGGGATTCCACCCCCAGGATGGGTATATGGTGAACCGCCCACGGGTGGGGATGTGGTTCTACCGCCCACAGGAGGGTATGTTGACTACCGCCCACGGATGGGGATGGGTGACACCACCCACAGGATGGGTATGTGGGACACCCCCCCACAGGATGGGTTATGGGACACCCCCCCAAAGGGTGGGTAATGGTGACTACCACCCACAGGATGGGTATGTGGTGACTCCCCCCACGGATGGGGATATGGTAACTACCCCCCACAGGAGGGGATGTGGGGGCTACCGCCCACAGGATGGGTAATGGGGACTACCCCTACAGGGTGGGTTTAGGTAACTACCGCCCCCAAGGGGGGTATGTGGTGACTACCGCCAACGGATGGGTATGTGGTGACTACCCCCCCAGATGGGTAATGGGGAACTACCCCCCCCAGGGTGGGTTGGGTGACTACCACCCACAGGATGGGTATATGGTAACTACCGCCCAAGGAGGGTATATGGAACTACCGCCCACAGGAGGTATGTGGTAACCACCCACAGGGTGGGATATGGTAACTACCCCCCACAGGGTGGGTATGTGTGACTACCGCCCACAGGTGGGATGTGGTGACTACCGCCCACAGGGTGGGTATGTGGGACACCGCCCACAGGATGGGGATTTGGTGACTACCGCCCCCAGGATGGGTATTGGGGACTACCGCCCACAGGAGGGGTTTTTGGGGATACCGTCCACAGGGTGGGTAATGGGGGACTACCGCCCCCAGGGTGGGTATGTGATGACTACCGCCCAGGATGGGTTTTAAAGGTGACTACCGTCCAAAGGAGGGATATGGGACTACCACCCAGCAGGGTATTGGTGCTACCTCCACAGGATGGGGATATGGTGACTACTCCACAGGGGGGGTATATGGTGCTACCGCCCCCCAGGGTGGGTATGTGATGATACCGCCCCCAAAGGGGGGTATTGGTGACTACCGCCCACAGGATGGGTTTTGTGGTGACTACCGCCCCCAGGAGGGGATGTGGGATACCGCCCACAGGGTGGGTAGTGGGCTACCACCCACAGGTGGTATGGGGGGACTACCGCCCACAGGAGGGATGTGGTGACTCCGCCCCCGGAGGGTATGGGTGCATAATAAACACATTAAACTAACTAACTTAACCATCCATCATCTATACAACTTAAAGGCTTCAAGGAAACATACAACTTCAAGTTCGTTTATTTACCATGCACATATCACTATAACCTCTAATATCAGTAGGTTTATTAAAAGATAAACCCAAGTAAACCTTCCAAGTGTCCTGGACACTACCCTAAAGTGACAATCATGCCCCATGTATTACCTGGAGTTTACCTGGAGAGAGTTCCGGGGGTCAACGCCCCCGCGGCCCGGTCTGTGACCAGGCCTCCTGGTGGATCAGAGCCTGATCAACCAGGCTGTTACTGCTGGCTGCACACAAACCAACGTACGAGCCACAGCCCGGTTGATCAGGAACTGACTTTAGGTGCTTGTCCAGTGCCAGCTTGAAGACTGCCAGGGGTCTGTTGGTAATCCCCCTTATGTGTGCTGGGAGGCAGTTGAACAGTCTCGGTCCCCTGACACTTATTGTATGGTCTCTTAACGTGCTAGTGACACCCCTGCTTTTCATTGGGGGGATGGTGCATCGTCTGCCAAGTCTTTTGCTTTCGTAGTGAGTGCATACTAATCAACTCTCCCTAATTACTACACTTACACAGCATAACTATGTATCCATTGCAAACTTATTCCAACAAGAATATATAAATGAGTACAAGAAAGATATATGTATAAACTTTAAAAAGGGGATGCACATATATGATCCGCCAGGAGGCCTGGTCACAGACCGGGCCGCGGGGGCGTTGACCCCCGGAACTCTCTCCAGGAAAACTCCAGGTAAACACCTTCAATATCTACCAGCACAGTGTTATACTCATACCCTGGTGTTACATAACCACTCACACCTTCAATATCTACCAGCACAATGTTATACTCATACCCTGGAGTTTACCTGGAGTTTACCTGGAGAGTGTTTCGGGGGTCAACGCCCCGCGGCCCGGTCTGTGACCAGGCTCCTGGTGGGATCAGGCCTGATCAACCAGGCGTTGCTGCTGGCTGCACGCAAACCAACGTACGAGCCACAGCCCGGCTGATCAGGAACTGCCTTTAGGTGCTTGTCCAGTGCCAGCTTGAAGACTGCCAGGGGTCTGTTGGTAATCCCCCTTATGTGTGCTGGGAGGAAAGTTGAACAGTCTCGGTCCCCTGACACTTATTGTATGGTCTCTTAACGTGCTATGACACCCCTGCTTTTCATTGGGGGGATGGTGCATCGTCTGCCAAGCCCTTTGCTTTCGTAGTGAGTGAATTTTCGTGTGCAAGTTCGGTACTAGTCCCTCTAGGATTTTCAGGTGTATATAATCATGTATCTCTCCCTCCTGCGTTCCAGGGAAACAGGTTTAGAAAAACCTTTCAAAGCGCTCCCAGTAATTGGGGTGTTTTATCTCCGTTATGCGCCCCGTGAAAGTTCTCTGTACATTTTCTAGGTCGGCAATTTCACCTGCCTTGAAAGGTGCTGTTAGAGGGGCAGCAATATTCCAGCCTAGATAGAACAAGTGACCTGAAGAGTGTCATCATGGGCTTGGCCCCCCTTTAGTTTTGAAGGTTCTCATTATCCATCCTGTCATTTTTCTAGCAGATGCGATTAAATACAATGTTTATGGTCCTTAAAGGGTGAGATCTCCGACTAATCCCCCTCCAGGTCTTTGACGTTGGTGTTTCGCTCTATTTTGTGGCCAAAATTTTGTTTTGTACTCTGATGAAGATTTAATTTCCTCATGTTTACCATATCTGAGTAATTGAAATTTCTCATCGTTGAAACTTCATATTGTTTTCTGCAGCCCACTGAAAGATTTGGTTGATGTCCGCCTGGAGCCTTGCAGTGTCTGCAATGGAAGACACTGTCATGCAGATTCGGGTGTCATCTGCAAAGGAAGACACGGTGCTGTGGCTGACATCCTTGTCTATGTCGGATATGAGGATGGGGAAAACAAGAGGGGAGCTAGTACTGTGCCTTGTGGAACAGAGCTTTTCACCGAAAGCTGCCTCGGACTTTACTCTGTTGAGGGACTACTCTCTGTGTTCTGTTAGTGAGGAAATTTATAGATCCATCGAAAAACTTTTCCTGTTATTCCTTTAGCGCGCATTTTGTGCGCTATTACGCCATGGTCACACTTGTCGAAGGGTTTTGCAAAGTCTGTATATATTACATCTGCGTTCTTTTTGTCTTCTAGTGGGATTTAGGACCTTGTTCGTAGTGATCCAGTAGTTGAGACAGACAGGAGCGACCTGTTCTAAACCCCTGTTTTCCCTGGGTTGTGTAACTGATGGGTTTCTAGATGGTGGTGATCTTGCTTCTTAGGACCCTTTCAAAGATTTTTATGATATGGGATGTTAGTGCTATTGGTCTGTAGTTCTTTGCTGTTGCTTTACTGCCCCCTTTGTGGAGTGGGGCTATGTCTGTTGTTTTTAGTAACTGAGGGACGACCCCCCCTGTCCATGCTCCCTCTCCATAGGGTGGAAAAGGCTCGTGATAGGGGCTTCTTGCAGTTCTTGATGAACACAGAGTTCCATGAGTCTGGCCCTGGGGCAGAGTGCATGGGGATGTCATTTATCGCCTGTTCGAGTCATTTGGCGTCAGGATAACATCGGATAGGCTTGTGTTAATCAAATTTTGTGGCTCTCTCATAAAAAAATTCATTTTTGATCTTCGACTCTCAGTCTGGTTTTGCGGCTTGCTAAAAACTGAGTCATATTGGGACTTGAGTAGCTCACTCATTTCCTTGCTGTCATCTGTGTAGGACCCATCTTGTTTAAGTAGGGGCCAATATGGACGTTGTTCTCGATTTTGATTTGCATAGGAGAAGAAATACTTTGGGTTTTTCGATTTCATTTATGGCTTTTAGTTCTTTCCGCGATTCCTGACTCCTAAAGGATCTTTTAGCTTAAGTTCGATGCTTGCTATTTCTCTGACAGTGTCTCCCTGCGCATTTTTTGATATTTTGACCTCTTTTAGCCGCTCTGTTATTCTTTTCCGTCGCCTTTTAAAGGGAGCGCCTGTCTCTTTCTTTTTTACATCTACTCCCCCTTTTTTCTTAGAGGAATAAGCCTTGTGCATACATCGAGTGCCACCGAGTTAATCTGTTCTAGGCATAAGTTTGGGTCTGTGTTGCTTAGTATATCTTCCCAGCTTATATCGGTTAGGACTTGGTTTACTTGGTCCCACTTTTGTTTTTGTTATTGAAGTTGAATTTGGTGAATGCTCCCTCGTGACTAGTCTCATTTTGTGGGTCTGAGGCCCCACGCTTTACATGTCTGAACCTCAATTATGTTGTGATTGAGTATATTGTTTTTGATATGGTGACTTTTTCTTATCAGATCATCATTGTTAGTGAAGATGAGGTCTGTGTATTCTCCATCTAGTAGGCTCTATTATTTGCTGGTTTAAATTGAATTTTGTGCAGAGATTTAAAAGCTCGTGTGGGGTGTGAGTTTTCATCAGAGCTGCCTCCTGGTGTTATTACTGCAACAATATTATTTGCTATATTCCTCCATTTTAGGTGCCTTAAGTTGAAATCCCCCAGGAGCAAGATGTTGGGTGCAGGAGCTGGAAGATTTTCCAGACAGTGGTCAATTTTTAACAGCTGTTCCTGGAATTGCTGGGATGTTGCATCCGGAGGCTTGTAGACTACCACAATGACTAGGTTTTGGTTCTCGACCTTTACTGCTAAAACTTCCACTACGTCATTTGAGGCATTAAGCAGTTCTGTGCAAACAAGTGCTCTGGTGTTACATAACAACTCACACCTTCAATAGGCACTTAATCCTAACAATGTGACTGGAAGGGTGCACAGCCACGGTAAATCTATCCTGTTTATTGCAACTAGTATATATAAAACCCTAAGCCACCCTCCCAACACCCAACCCTTCCCCCTAGCATTGTTCCTCTCATAATAGAGTGCCACAAAAATATGCCTTGCATAGATTACATACAATACTATAATTAAATATTAAAAACGTGTGTCCCAAAAAACACAAACGTCTTAACAAATTAACCCACCATTCACCTGTGTGTAACAGGGAACAGGTATTTTGGTCCAGATGTTAAACCTTACCACTAAACTTCTTAACTAAACCACTATGCAAATATGCAGGGTCACAGCGCCCCACAACCAATTTCGTTGCACAGCAATTAAATTTAACATGAGTACAAAATTAACACAGTACTGTGCCTAACCCGAGATCTCAAGGTTTAGTTACCATGGTTAGAAAGGTTATCCTGTGTGCAGGGAACATAACAGAGGTTAAACTAGTTGATCACATATCTCATTCCTTCACGTCATTCATTCCCCACACACTAACAACACAACTACTGCAGAACCACCTTGCCCACATACATCCCTCGGAAGGAGACCAACCCTTTGCCCGCCCCCTGGGTTCATGAGAAGGAGGCGACCCACAGTGAGATTCCTGTAACCTTCCGAGAAGCTGGTTGCCCACCGCCCCCCATAGACTTGTGTATTCCTACACATCGTTCTGTAAAAGCTTGCCGCTAATACTTTTATCCTCAAATCTCTCCTTACCTCCCTCATCCCCCAAGCAAGATATAAATAATCCCACATCCCTTGGCACCCCATTTACATCCAACAATGAAGCCCATAGGAACGACCACCTCTTCCCCCAAAAGTCTGATAACACCCCCAATCCATAATCTCACCCCCTCCAAAGAGGGGGTGAGATTATGCTTGCCACAGTGCAAGCACGAGGCCTCTCTTACAAGACCCATTTTACGCAGCTCTTCTTAAAGGCCAAAATTCCTATAAGAAAATGATATACTAACTCTCTTACCCTCGTCGGTATCTTAAGCAAGCCAAACTCCCTCCAAATGGTCTGCCAGTCATACATTGGGTATACAGCGACCCCTTGTACAACACCCTGACCCCCCACAGCATGCACCAACCTTTTCACCTTTAATTTGGACACCTGTCCTACAGTCAATAAAAACCTCAACATGTCCTCACAATCCTTCAAATCCCTACCACACCACCATCTGCGTGCATCCTCCATCACCCTGCCCACCCTAACACCCTGGTCCCCCCCTGTTCGAATATACATTTGTTTAGTATGTTAAGCCTATGACCCAACGCCAACAGGCCGTGACCCCCTCGTCGCACATCCATCATTACCACTTCCTTACATAACCATGCCCTCCCAAACCCCCCACACATACATTAAAACCTTCCCCTGGATTTCCACAATGTCTTGTACTCTTAAAGGAAACACCTCTGCCACCCCCCACACCTTACTGTAAACCACCAATATTCTCTGTTGTAACGCTACATCCCCAGCCCTTAAGGCACTGGCTTAAGCCGGTGGGAGAATTAGACCTGTTCGCATGGGCCAGAAGGCTTTTTGCTCGTATGTTCTTGTGGAACAGAGCTTTTTACTGTGGCTGACTCAGACTTTACTGTTTACTACCACTCTTTGTTTTCTGTTTGTCAGGAAGTTATAGATCCATCTAACAACTTTTCCTGTAATTTCCTTATCACGCATTTTGTGTGCTATTATACCATGGTCACACTTGTTGAAAAGTTTTGCAAAGTCTGTGTATACTACATCTGAATTTTGTTTGTCTTCTAGAGCATCCAGGACCTTGTCATAGTGGTCCAGTAGCTGGGACAGACAGGAACGACCTGCTCTAAACCCGTGTTGCCCTGGGTTGTGTAAGTGATGGGTATCTAGGTGGTTGGCGATCTTGCTTCTTAGAACCTCTCAAAGATTTTTATGATATGGGTTGTTAGTGCTATCGGTCTGTAGTTCTTTGCTATTGCTTTACTGCCCCCTTTCTGGAGTGGGGCTATGTCTGTTGTTTTTAGTGTGTGTGGGATGACCCGTGTGTCCATGCTCCCTCTCCATAAAATGCTGAAGGCACGCGATAGGGACTTCTTGCAGTTCTTGATGAACACGGAGTTCCGTGCGTCTGGGCCTGGGGCAGAGTGCATGGGCATGTCAGTTATTGCCTTTTCAGTCTTGAGGCGTTATGATGCTATCAGAGATTTTTTAATTAACCATATTTTGAGTCTCGATCATAAAAGAATCGTTTAGATGATGTAATCAGCCATCAACCTTGGAGAAAAAGTATCTGAGGTGATCAGTCCCTTAGCCTGAAGAAGAGTCCAGCACCATGGTCTGGAACAAGGTGGTCAGTCCCTCAGCCTGGAGAAGAGTTCAGCTCGATGGTCTGGAACAAGGTGGTCAGTCCCTCAGCCTGGAGAAGAGTTCAGCTCCATGGTCTGGAACAAGGTGGTCAGTCCCTCAGCCTGGAGAAGAGTTCAGCTCCATGGTCTGGAACAAGGTGGTCAGTCCCTCAGCCTGGAGAAGAGTCCAGCACCATGGTCTGGAACAAGGTGGTCAGTCCCTCAGCCTGGAGAAGAGTTCTCCAGGCTGAGGGACTGACCACCTCACTTTTTCCCCAAGACTGAATAATTTCATCATCTTCATTTCATTACTACTGCTGCCTCTGTATTTGACTGAAGAAGCCTACTGTGTAGATGATACGGTTCATCAATAAAGATACCCAACTGTTGTACATGTGTTCATTATCAAGAATATTCCCGTGTTACAAGGAGTGAGGCTGCCGTCCAGGACTCTGGTTGGCAGCCCACCACAAAATCAAATTCCATCAGCAAGCAGCACTAACTACAGAGGTCCTCAACGCAATGATAATGACCACTATCCAAATTGCTAATTAGCCGTATATTATCCATCGTGCAGACCTCTGTAACAATGTTGATGGTTTCTGGTCAAACCGAAGACATCTAGTTACAATTGACTCCTGCCCCTATATCTTTATTTCTACAAGTACATGTACAAGGTATACATGTACAAGGTATACATGTACAAGGTATACATGTACAAGGTAGGAAATCGCTTCTCTGTTCTTCAGGATGAATGTACTTCAGTGGCCAGTGAAGGTAAGGGTACTACTGCCCCTGCTAATGAAGGTAAGCGCATTCTTGTGGTTGGTGACTCTCAGGTAAGATATATTGACCGTGCTTTTTGTAATAGGAATAAGAAGATGAGAGATAGAGTGTGCTTCCCTGGAGCTGGTGTTGGGGACATTGTCAACAGGCTGGATAATATCATGTCAGGTAATGGGAACAAGCCCATTATCTGTCTCAGTGCTGGTGAGAAATGATATTGGGAAGGGTAGGAGAGAAGAGCTGCTAGATAAGTACAGGTCAGCTATAGATTTCATTAAGTCTAAGGGAGGGATCCCAATCATATGTAGCATCTTGCCTAGAAGGGGAGTAGGAAATGAATGGTTTGTCTAGGGCAATTGGTGTAAATTGCTGGCTAGACAGATACTGCAAGGAACTTGCAATCCCATTCATTGACAACTGGAACAACTTTTATGGCAAACATGATATGTATGCAAGGGATGGGGTACATCTCTCTGGGGCTGGGGTGGTAGCACTTGCAGACTCGATGAGAAGGCCATTGGTGAAATGCCTATGATTTTAAACTGATGGAAGATAGAGGTATGGGTGTGTGTGGGAAACAAGCAGGTTGCAACACTAGGGTTGGAAACAGTAAATGTATAAAAGCATTCAGCATGAGTTATAAATAAAGACAATAGAACAGGTCAGCAAACAAAGGGGGACAGCAGAGGGCAGCAAGGGACTAGCTCCCTTAAGGTTTACTATACTAATAGCAGGAGTGTTAGAAATAAGATAGATGAGCTAAGATTAATTGCAAGTGCAGGAAACATAGATATTATTGCTATAACAGAGACCTGGCTCAATCTGAAAGATAGGGAGATGCCCTCTGAATGTCACATACAAGGCTATAAATTATTCCACACTGACAGGGTCAACAGGAAAGGTGGTGGAGTAGCGATGTATGTCAAAGACAATTTAAATTGTTTGTGTTAGACAAGATATTAAATTAGAAGCGTCAGCCACTGAATCTGTTTGGTTACAGCTTCTCGAGGGCCGAGAAAAACTAATTTTGGGTGTGATTTACAGGGCCCCAAATCTTGATAGGGAGTGCAGTAAACTTCTATGGGACGAAATTTGTAAGGCATCTACATACGAAAATGTTGTGCTAATGGGAGATTTCAACTATAGACAGATTGACTGGAGCAATTTGACAGGAAATTTAGAGTCGGGTTGACTTTCTGATACGATCCAGGATTGTTTTTTAAAACAGTTTGTGACAGAGCCAACTAGGGGAAATAACCTCCTTGACTTGGTTCTTGCCAGTAGGGAACACTAATTAATAATCTTGAGGTTAATGATGAGCTTGGGGAGAGTGATCACAAATCACTCAGTTTTAATATATCATGGAATTCCCCTAATAATGGCAATCAAGTCTCTGTCCCTGACTTTCGCTTGGCTGATTTCATAGGACTGAAAAATTACTTAGGTGGGCTGAACTGGAATGACCTGACTAAGGGTCAGGTAGGTGGTGATGGTTGCCGATATGATGCTTTCCAGGGCATAGTTCTAGCTGCTCAGTCAAATTATGTTCAAATAGGGAAATCAGATCAAACAAAAATGATCCTAAATGGATGAACAATAGATTAAAATATCTGATTGGTCAAAAGAGAGGCATATATAGGCAAATCAAAAGAGGAGAGGGGCAATTAAGAAATCGATATATTCAGTTAAGAGAGAAAAAAAAGGGAATTAGAAAAGCAAAAAGAGATTATGAGGTTAAAGTTGCAAGAGAATCGAAGACTAACCCAAAAGGATTCTTTCAGGTATACAGAAGTAAGATCAGGGACAAGATAGGCCCACTCAAAAAGTTCCTCGGGTCAGCTCACTGACAGTGATAAGGAAATGTGTAGAATTTTTAACACATACTTCCTCTCAGTTTTTACACAGGAGGATACCAGCGATATTCCAGTAATGATAAATTATGTAGAACAGGACGATAATAAACTGTGCACTATTAGGGTCACAAGTGACATGGTCCTTAGGCAAATAGATAAATTAAAACCTAACAAATCCCCAGGCCCTGATGAACTGTATGCAAGGGTTCTAAAGGAATGTAAAGAGGAGCTTAGCACACCTTTGGCTAATCTTTTTCAACATATCACTACAAACTGGCATGGTGCCAGGTAAGTGGAAAATGGCAAATGTGATACCTATTTTCAAAACAGGTGACAGGTCCTTAGCTTCGAACTATAGACCAATAAGCCTAACCTCCATAGTGGGAAAATTTATGGAATCAATAATTGCCGAGGCAGTTCGTAGCCACCTTGAAAAGCATAAATTAATCAACGAATCTCAGCATGGTTTTACAAAGGGGCGTTCCTGCCTTACGAATTTATTAACTTTTTTCACTAGGTATTTGAGGAGGTAGATCATGGTAATGAATATGATATTGTGTATATGGACTTCAGTAAGGCTTTTGACAGGGTCCCACATCAGAGACTATTGAGGAAAATTAAAGCACATGGAAATAGGAGGAGAAATGTTTTCCTGGATAAGGCATGGTTGACAAATAGGCAGCAGAGAGTTTGCATAAATGGGGAGAAATCAGAGTGGGGAAGCGTCACGAGCGGTGTTCCACAGGGGTCAGTGTTGGGCCCCTGCTGTTCACAATCTACATAAACGACATAGATGAGGGCATAAAGAGCGACATCGGCAAGTTTGCCGATGACACCAAAATAGGCCGTCGAATTCATTCTGACGAGGACATTCGAGCACTCCAGGAAGATTTGAATAGACTGATGCAGTGGTCGGAGAAGTGGCAGATGCAGTTCAATATAGGACAAATGCAAAGTTCTAAATGTTGGACAGGACAATAACCATGCCACATATAAACTAAATAATGTAGATCTTAATATTACGGATTGCGAAAAAGATTTAGGAGTTCTGGTTAGCAGTAATCTGAAACCAAGACAACAGTGCATAAGTGTTCGCAATAAAGCTAATAGAATCCTTGGCTTCATATCAAGAAGCATAAATAATAGGAGTCCTCAAGTTGTTCTTCAACTCTATACATCCTTGGTTAGGCCTCATTTAGATTATGCTGCACAGTTTTGGTCACCGTATTACAGAATGGATATAAATTCTCTGGAAAATGTACAAAGGAGGATGACAAAGATGATCCCATGTATCAGAAACCTTCCCTATGAGGATAGACTAAGGGCCCTGAATCTGCACTCTCTAGAAAGACGTAGAATTAGGGGGATATGATTGAGGTGTATAAATGGAAGACAGGAATAAATAAAGGGGACGTAAATAGGTGCTGAAAATATCTAGCCTAGACGGGACTCGCAGCAATGGTTTTAAGTTGGAAAAATTCAGATTCAGGAAGGATAAGGAAAGTATTTGGTTTGGTAATAGAGTTGTGGATGAGGGAACAAACTCCCAATTTCCGTTATAGAGGCCAGAACGTTGTGTTAGCTTTAAAATAGGTTGGATAAATACATGAGTAAGTGGGGGGGTGTGAGTTAGACCTGATAAGCTTGTGCTAACAGGTCGGTTGCCGTGTTCCTCCCTTAAGTCAATGTGACCTGACCTGACTAGGTTGGGTGCATTGGCTTAAGCCGGTAGGAGCCTTGGACCTGCCTCGCATGGCCAGTAGGCCTTCTGCAGTGTTCCTTCGTTTTTATGTTCTTATAATAAAAGCCCCTGTTTATGCTGAGCATTTCCCGCAAATTATGTCAGTTTTTGTGCCAGGATGTACCCACACCAGTCCACTAACACCCAGATGCCCCCCACACCAGTCCACTAACAAACCCAGGATGTGACCCTCACCCGTCCACTAACACCCAGGATGCCACCCAACCAGTCAACTAACACCCAGGATGTGACCCTCACCAGTCCACTAACACCCAGGATGCCACCCACACCAGTCCGCTAACACCCAGGATGTGACCCTCACCCGTCCACTAACACCCAGGATGCCACCCACACCAGTCCACTAACACCCAGGATGTGACCCACACCAGTCCACTAACACCCAGGATGCCACCCACACCAGTCCACTAACCCCCAGGATGTGACCCAAACCAGTCCCTAACACCCAGGATGTGACCCCACCAGTCCACTAAACCCAGGATGTGACCCTCACCAGTCCACTAACACCCAGGATGTGACCCTCACCAGTCCACTAACACCCAGGATGTGGCCTACACCAGTCCACTAACACGCAGGATGTGGCCTACACCAGTCCACTAACACCCAGGATGTGACCCACACCAGTCCAGTAACACCCAGGATGTGACCCACACCAGTCCACTAACACCCAGGACGTGACCCACACCAGTCCACTAACACCCAGGATGTGGCCTACACCAGTCCACTAACACCCAGGATGTGGCCTACACCAGCCCACTAACACCCAGGATATGACCCACAACAGTCCACTAACACCCAGGATGTGACCCACACCAGTCCACTAACACCCATGATGTGACCCACACCAGTCTACTAACACCCAGGATGTGACCCACACCAGACCACTAACACCCAGGATGTGACGCACACCAGTCCACTAACACCCAGGATGTGACCCACACCAGTCCACTAACACCCAGGATGTGACCCACACCAGTCCACTAACACCCAGGATGTGACCCACACCAGTCCACTAACACCCAGGATGCCACCCACACCAGTCCACTAACACCCAGGATGTGACCCACACCAGTTCACTAACACCCAGGATGTGACCCACACCTGTCCACTAACACCCAGGATGTGACCCACACCAGTCCACTAACACCCAGGACCTGACCCACACCAGTCCACTAACACCCATGATGCTACCCACACCAGTGCACTAACACTCAGGATGCCACCCACACCGGTCCACTAATACCCAGTGAAAGTGACCTTCAAGGCAGAATCGACTCGGACCAGGATCCTGCAGGAGAAAGCACGATTAAGGGACATGCTGGCATACAGGAAGGGGTATCTCGACCGCGACAGAACACAAGCAGAAAGGCAGAAACAGAGAGAGATGGTACAAAGGCGAAAGGAGGAAAGAGAGGGGATGGAGAAGACAGACAGGAGATCCAGACCCAGGAAGATCAAAAACAGCCTCCCTCACAACTTCCTATAGAAGCCTCCAAACCAGATCAAATCCAGTGCAACCAAACACTCTAAAACAAAACACCCATGCCACATCCAATGCCCCCACCCACTGCATTACAAACTCCACCCCCACAGCAACCACCCATAGTTCCTTATCATGTCTCCCACTTCCCCAACCCCAATACACCTCCCAGACCACAATCTTAGAAAAGAAGTTGAAGGTGTGGTATACAAATGCAGATGGAATAACAAATAAGTATGAGGAGTGGCACGAAAGAATCAAGGAGACATCCCAGACATAATAGCACTCACAGAAACAAAACTCACCAGAATAATAACAGATTCAATCTTTCCACCCGGATATCAAATCCTCAGGAAAGACAGGGGGAGGAGAGGGGGAGGAGAGGGGGAGGAGGAGTTGCACTGCTCATTAAAAACCAGTGGGGGTTTGAGAAAATGGAAGGAATGGATGGCACGGGCGAAAGGGACTACTTAGTAGGAACAATCCAGTCTGAGGGACATAAGGTGATAATTGCAGTAATGTACAAACCCACCACAGAACTGCAGGAGGCCAAGAGAAGAATACGATGAGAGCAACAGAGCAATGGTCGACACACTAGCCGAGGTGGCCAGGAGAGCACACATGGGGGGAGCAAAGTTACTAGTTATTGGTGATTTCAATCACAAGGAGATTGACTGGGAAAAACCTGGAGCCCTATGGGGGTCCCGAAACATGGAGAGCCAAGATGATGGATGTGGTACTGGAAAACCTCATGCATCAACATTTTAAAGAGACACTACCAAGAGAGAGGAGAGGATGAACCAGCAAAACTGAACCTTGTATTCACCTTGAGTAGTTCTGACATCGAGGATATCATGTATGAAAGGCCCCTGGGAGCTAGTGATCATGTGGTTCTGTGCTTCGACTACATAGTTGAGCTCCAAGTGGAGAGAGCAGCAGGAATAGGGTGGGAAAACCAAACTACAAAAGGGGGAACTACTCAGGCTTGAGGAACTTCTTTCAAGACATTCAGTGGGAGAGGGAACTGACAGGATAACCAGTACAAGAAATGATGGATTATGTGGCAACAAAATGCAAGGGGGCAGAGGAGAGGTTTGTTCCTAAGGGAAACAGAAATAATGGGAAGAGCAGAACGAGTCCTTGGTTCACCCAAAGGTGTAGCGAGGGAAAAACTAGGTGTACTAGAGAATGGAAAAGGTACAGAAGACAGAGAACTCAGGAAAATAAAGAGATTAGCCGAAGAGTCAGAAATGAATATGCACAGATAAGAAGGAAGGCTCAGCGGCAATACGAAAATGACATAGCATCGAAAGTCAAGACTGACCCGAAGCTGTTGTACAGCCACATCAGGAGGAAAACAACAGTCAAGGACCAGGTAATCAGACTGAGAAAGGGTGATGGGGAATTCACAAGAAACGACTGGGAGGTATGTCAGGAGCTCAACTCAAGATTTAAAGAAGTATTTACAGTGGAAACCAGTAGGACTCCAGGAAATCAGAACAGGGGGGTGCACCAGCAAGTGCTGGATGAGGTACATATAACCAAGGAGGAGGTGAAGAAGCTGCTATGCGAACTTGACACCTCAAAGGCGGTGGGACCAGACAACATCTCTCCGTGGGTCCTTAGCTGGAGTTTACCTGGAGAGAGTTCCGGGGGTCAACGCCCCCGCGGCCCGGTCTGTGACCAGGCCTCCTGGTGGATCAGAGCCTGATCAACCAGGCTGTTGCTGCTGGCTGCACGCAAACCAACGTACGAGCCACAGCCCGGCTGATCAGGAACTGACTTTAGGTGCTTGTCCAGTGCCAGCTTGAAGACTGCCAGGGGTCTGTTGGTAATCCCCCTTATGTGTGCTGGGGGGCAGTTGAACAGTCTCGGGCCCCTGACACTTATTGTATGGTCTCTTAACGTGCTAGTGACACCCCTGCTTTTCATTGGGGGGATGGGTGCATCGTCTGCCAAGTCTTTGCTTTCGTAGTGAGTGATTTTCGTGTGCAAGTTCGGTACTAGTCCCTCTAGGATTTTCCAGGTGTATATAATCATGTATCTCTCCCTCCTGCATTCCAGGGAATACAGGTTTAGGAACCTCAAGCGCTCCCAATAATTGAGGTGTTTTATCTCCGTTATGCGCGCCGTGAAAGTTCTCTGTACATTTTCTAGGTCGGCAATTTCACCTGCCTTGAAAAGTGCTGTTAGCGTGCAGCAATATTCCAGCCTAGATAGAACAAGTGACCTGAAGAGTGTCATCATGGGCTTGGCCTCCCTAGTTTTGAAGGTTCTCATTATCCATCCTGTCATTTTTCTAGCAGATGCGATTGATACAATGTTATGGTCCTTGAAGGTGAGATCCTCCGACATGATCACTCCCAGGTCTTTGACGTTGGTGTTTCGCTCTATTTTGTGGCCAGAATTTGTTTTGTACTCTGATGAAGATTTAATTTCCTCGTGTTTACCATATCTGAGTAATTGAAATTTCTCATCGTTGAACTTCATATTGTTTTCTGCAGCCCACTGAAAGATTTGGTTGATGTCCGCCTGGAGCCTTGCAGTGTCTGCAATGGAAGACACTGTCATGCAGATTCGGGTGTCATCTGCAAACGAAGAGTTCAGCTCCATGGTCTGGAACAAGGTGGTCAGTCCCTCAGCCTGGAGAAGAGTCCAGCACCATGGTCTGGAACAAGGTGGTCAGTCCCTCAGCCTGGAGAAGAGTTCTCCAGACTGAGGGACTGACCACCTCACTTTTTTCCCAAGGCTGAATGATTTCATCATCTTCATTTCATTACTACTGCTGCCTCTGTATTTGACTGAAGAAGCCTACTGTGTAGATGATACGGTTCATCAATAAAGATACCCAACTGTTGTACATGTGTTCATTATCAAGAATATTCCCGTGTTACAAGGAGTGAGGCTGCCGTCCAGGACTCTGGTTGGCAGCCCACCACAAAATCAAATTCCATCAGCAAGCAGCACTAACTACAGAGGTCCTCAACGCAATGATAATGACCACTATCCAAATTGCTAATTAGCCGTATATTATCCATCGTGCAGACCTTTGTAACAATGTTGACGGTTTCTGGTCAAACCCGGGAAGACATCAGTTCCCTTTGACTCCTCCCCCTATTTTCTTTATTTTTTCAAGTACTGTACAAGGTTTACAGGGACAAGGTATACGGTTACAAGGTAACGTAAAAGGGTTTTATAATGAAAAGGGTTTATAATGTAAAGGTAACATGTAAAAGGTTTTCTTTTTCAAGGTTTCCCGCCATTGTTGATATCAAGACTACTTATATAGAAAAGTCACTTTTTAAAGTGAGCTTTTCCCGAAAAAATTTATGTCATTTTTGGTGGGGAAATGGGGCCCCACACCAGCCCCTTAAAAGGGAAAGTGCCCCACCCCAGTCCCCCAACACCCGGGATCCCACCCCACCGTCCACTAAAAACCGGATCCCATCCCCCGGGTCCACAAAACACCCAGGATGGGGCCCCTACCAGTCCACAAACCCCCGGGGAATGTGCCCCCCCCAGCCCATTTAACCCCAGGATGCCCCCCAAAACCCCAGTCCATTAACCCCCAGGATGTGACCCACCCCGGGCCACAAAACAAAAAGGTTGCCCCCCAAAAACCAAGGTCCATAACCCCAGGATGTGACCCAAAAACCCGCCCACAAACCCCCGGGGGATGCCACCCACCGTCCCTAACCCCCAGGATGTGCCCCACCCCCAGTCCACAAAACCCCCAGGTTTGCCACCACACCAGCCCACTAAAACCAGGTTTGTAAACCCCCCCCCAGCCCCCAACAACACCCAGGATGCCCCCCACACCGTACAAACCCCCGGGGTGTAAACCCCCCCAAAAGCCCAACTAACACCAGGATGCCACCAATCAGCCCACTAACCCAAAAGGTTTTGCTCCCCCACACCTTTCCACTAAACCCCGGGATGGGGACCCCCCCACACCCACTAACCCCCAGGATTCCCCCCCAACCAGCCACTAACCCCCGGAAATGTGACCCCCCCCAGTCCACTAACCCCCAGGTGCCCCCACCCAGTCAAACACCCAGGATTTTGCCCCACCCCAAAGTCCACTAACCCCCGGGATGCCACCCACCCAGCCCATTAAACCCCCGGATGAAACCCACAGCCCAAAACCCCCGGAAATGTGCCCCCACACCATTTCCACTAACACCCGGGAAAGCCCCCCACACCGTCCAAAACCCCCCGGATGCCACCCCCAACCAGTCCACTAAACCCCCGGTTGTGACCCTCCCCGTCCATTTAAAACCCAGGATGCCCCCCAACCCCAGTCCATAACCCAGAATGTGCCCCACCCCCAGTCCACAAACCCCAGGTTGCCCCCCACCCCGCCATTAACCCCCCGGATGTAAACCCAACCATTTCCACTAGCCCCCGGATGGGCCCACCCACCCACAAAAACACCCGGGTTGACCCCACCAGCCCACAAACCCCAGGGATGCCACCCCCACCAGTCCCTAAAAAACCCAGGATTTTGCCCCTCCCCAGCCCACAACCCGGATGCCCCCACCCCAGTACTAACACCCCAGAAGGTGAAACAATCCTAACCCCCAGGATGCCCCCCACACCGGGTTTTTAACCCCCAGGATGGGACCAAAACCAGTAATAGCCCCCAAAGGTGTGCCAAAACCAAAGCCCAAATAAAAACCAGGTTTGATCCACACCAGTCCATTAACCCCAGGAGTGACCCACCAGTCCACTAACACCCCAAAAAAGGGGCCCCCAAAAACCCAGTCACAAACCCCGGTTTGGCCACCCCACCAGTCCACTAAACCCAGGATGTGACCCCCCCAAGCCACTAACCCCGGGGGCCACCCAAAACCAGTCCACTAACCCGGGAAATTTTGCCCCAAACCAGTCCCAAAACACCCAGGTTTGCCCCCCACACCAGTCATTTAACCCCCCGGGAAATGGCCCCCACACCGTCCCCTAAACCCCGGTTGGGCCCACCCAAAGCCACTAACCCCCAGGATGGGGGCCCCACCCCCGTCCAAAAAACCCCCGGGGAAGTGCCCCCACACCAGTCCCAAAAACACCCAGGATGTGGCCACCCCAAGGACCCCCTAACCCCCCAGGATGTTGGCTAACCCCCCATTTCCATTAACCCCGGGGGACGGCCCCACAACAGTCCATAACCCCCCAGGATGCCCCCAAAACCAGTCCACTAACCCCCCTGATGTGACCCACCCCGTCCACAAACACCCGATGGGGCCCCAAAACACCCCACAAACCCCCAGGATGTGACAAAACCCCATTTACACAAACCCCCCGGATGTGAAACCGGGGCCCTTAACCCCCGGGGGATTTTTCCCCATACCAGTTACAAAAACCCCAAAGGATGGGGACCCACCCCGTCACTAAACCCCCAGGTTGCCCCCCAAAACCGTCCCCCTAAACCCCCGGATGTGACCCACCCGTCCAAAAAACCCCGGAGTGACCCACAATTTCCCAAACCCCCCAGGAAAAGGACCTCACCGCCCAAATTTAACACCCGGTTTTGCCCCCCTTTTTCACAAAAACACCCAGGTTTTGCCCTTACCCCGGGCCATTAACCCCCGGGGGAGTGACCCCCCGGGTCCACTAACACCCGGCCTGACCCACCCAGTCCACTAACACCCATGATGTACCCACACCAGTCCCACTAACACTCAGGTCCCACCCACCCCCCGGTCCACTAACACCCAGGGAAAGTGCCCCTAAAAGGGCAAAATCGACCGGAACAGGGATCCTGCAGGTGGAAAGCACGTTTAAAGGGACAGGGGCGGGGCTTACAAAAAGGTGTTTCTCGCCGAAAAACAAAACCCAACCCAGAAAGGAAAGGAAAAAAAAAAAGAGGGGATGGTCCCAAAGGCAAAAGGAGGAAAAGGGGGATGGAAAAGGCCCCCGGGAAGGAGTTCCCGGGGCCCACAGGAAGATCAAATCCCCGCCTCCCTAAAAATTTTCCCTCCAGAACCCTCCCAACCAGTTAAAAAAACCCCCAGTGAACCCCCTCAAAACCCCAAAAAACCCATGCCACTTTCCCTTTTGCCCCCCCCCCACTGCATTACAAACCCCACCCCCCCCCCCAACCACCCAAAATTTCCTTTTAGGGCTCCCATTTTCCCCAAACCCCCAAATCCCCATTTCCCAGACCCCCAAAATTTCTTAAAAAAGAATTTTGAAGGTGTGGTATACAAATGCAGATGGAATAACAAATAAATATGCGGATTTGGGCCAGGGAAAGAACAAGGGGGACTTCCCCAGAAATAATAGCCAAATCAAGAAACAAAACCTTTACCCGAATAATAAAAAGAAATTCCCAAACTTTCCAAACCCGGGTTTCAAATCTCAGGAAAGACAGAGGGGGGGGGGGGGAGGAGGAAATTGGGAAAGCCATTAAAAACCAAATGGGGTTTTTTAGAAAATGGAAGGATTTGGGTTTCACCGGTCGAAAGGGGTCTTAGTAGGAAAAAATTTCCCGTTGGGGGACATAAGGTGATAAATTTCCCGTTTAAGGTTTCAACCCCCCACGAAAATGCAGGAGGGGGAAGGGGCAAAAAATACGATGAGAGCAAAGGGCAATGGGCGGGCCCCCTAAACCGAGGTGGCCAGGGGGAGCCCCCAAGGGGGGGCAAAGTTTTCTAGTTAGGGGGGGATTTCAATCCCCAAGGAGGGTTGACTGGGAAAAACCCGGAGCCCCAGGGGGTCCCGAAACATGGGGGGAGCCAAAATGATGGATGGGGGTACTGGGAAAACCTCATGCAACAACTGTTAGAGACACTACCGGGGAGAGAGGAGAGGAATTTAACCAGCAAAACCCGAACCTTGTATTCCCTTGAGTAGTTCGACATTTAGGATTCATGTATGAAAAGGGCCCCCGGGAGCTAGTTTGGGCTGTTGGGGTTTTGGCTTCGAAAATTACATTGTTTAGTCCAAGTGGAGAGGCAGCAGGAATAGGGGGGGATAAAAAAAACTACAAAAGGGGGGAAATTTTCAGGCTTGGGAATTCTTTCAAAAACAATTTAGGGGAGAGGGGAATGACAAAGGGGAAAACCCAGTACAAAAAAAATTTATGGATTTGTGGCCCCAAAAAAAAAAGCAAGGAGGCAGAAAGGGGAAGGGTTTTTTTCCTAAGGGGGGAAAAAGAAAAAAATGGGAAAAACAGAACGGTCCTTGGTTCCCCCCAAAGGTGTAGGGGGGCAAAAAAATAGGTGTACTAGAGAATGGAAAAGGGACAGAAAACAGGAGGGAAATCAGGAAAAATAAAGAGATTAAACCCAAGAGTTTTAGAAACGGGAAATTTTCAAGAATAAAGGAAGGGGTCCCGCCCGGGAATTCGAAAAAAAGACATTGCATCGAAATCAAAAAAAATGACCCCAAAACTGTTTTACGCCAAATCCCGGAGGAAAACCCAAAGTAAGGGGCCGGGGAACAGGGCTGAGGGAAAAGGGGGATGGGGAAATTTAAAAGAAAAGACCCCGGGGGGTTTTCAGGAGCTCAACACAAAAATTTTTAAAAAAGTTTTTTCAGGGGGGAAACCGTAGGACTCCAAAAGGGAAAACAGGGGCCCCGGGGGGACACCAGGGAAGTTTCTGGAAAGAGGGGAATCAAACCAAGGAGGAGGTTTAAGAAGTTGCCCATTTCGAACTTGACACCTCCAAAACGGTTTGGGGCCGACAACATCCTCCGTGGGTCCTTTTAAAAAAGGGAGCAGGGGATGTTGTGTGTACCTTTAAAAAAATAAAAATCTTCAACACATCATTTGAAACTGGGGCCCAAAAACCCCGAGGTATGGGAAAAAGGCAAATGTGTCCCAATTTTTTTAAAAAGGGGGACAGAAATGAGGCACTAAATACGGGCCCGTATTTACTAACGTGTTATAGTTTTTTGCAAGGCCCTGGAGAAGATCAAACAGGAGGAGAGTGGGGGGGCACCTGGAAAGAAACAAGTGTTTTTAATTGACAACCCGCACGGTTTCGGGAGGGAAAATCCTGTTTTCCAAAACCTGCTTTGAGTTTTATGACAAGGGGGACAGAAGTTAAAACAAGAGAGAGAGGGGTGGGGGGGATCGACTGCATTTTTTTGGGGCTGCAAGAAAAGGCCTTTTTGGGCCAAATTCCTCACAAAGAGGTTTACTGGGGGAAAAACTAAGGATCAGGCACACAAAACAGGAAAAAGGGACTGCAATTTGGGTCAAAGGAAAACCTGACAGGGGGCAACAACGAGTATGGTTGGTGCGAGGTGTTTAGAGTGGGCGCCGTGCAAAAATGGGGGTTTCCCAGGGGCCCCAGTCCAGGAAATGTGCTGTTCTTGGTATATGTTTAATGACATAAAAGGAAGGGGGTTTGGGTCAGAAGTGTCCTTGGTTTTCGGGGCGTGTGAAAATTAATGAGAAGAATCAAAAACGGAAAAGAGGATCAGGCAGGACTACAAAGAGAATTTTGATTTGGGCAGGTTCAAGCCTGGGGCCCGCTTACTGGCCCTTGAATTTAACCCCGCCAAATGCAAAATCATTTAAGGGTTGGGGAAGGGCAAAGAAGACCGCAGGGCACAATTTAAAATTTTGCGGCCCCCAAATCTGCAAACCTCAATCAAGGGAAAAAAATCTGGGGGTGAGTTTTAAAACCGAGTATTCTCCCGAGGCGCACATCCCAAAAAAGGTTTTCTGCTGCAGCATACCCGGGGGCCCTTGGGAAACCAAGGAAGCGTTCCCATACCAATAAGGATTCGTTCAAGACTCTGTAAAACCCTTTTTCCGTCAGGCCCTTATGGAGTATGCAGCACCAGTTTGGAATCCACCCCTAGTCAAGCACGTCAAGAAATTGGGAGAAAGTGCAAAGGTTTGCAACAAGACTAGTCCCAGAGCTACGGGGATTGTCCTACGAAGGAATGTTGAGGGAAATCGGCCTGACGACACTGGAGGCAGGGGGTCAGGGGAGACATGATAACGACATATAAAAACTGCGCGGATAGACGAGGTGGACAACGACGGGATGTTCCAGAGGTGGGACACAGAACACAAGGGGGTCACAATTGGAAGTTGAAGACTCAGATGAATCAAAGGGATGTTAGGAAGTATTTCTTCAGTCATAGAGTAAGTCAGGCCATGGGAATAGCCTAAAAAAAGTGATGTGGTGGAGGCAGGAACCATACATAGTTTTAAGGCGAGGTATGAAAAAGCTCATGGAGCAGGGAGACAGAGGACTTAGTAGCAATCAGTGAAGGGGGGGGGCCAGGAGCTGTGACTCGCCCCTGCAACCACAAATAGGTGGAGTTACAAAAAGGTGAAATACCAGGACGTGACCCACACCAGTCCACTAACATCAGGATGCCACCCACACCAGTGCACTAAACACCCAGGATGCCCCCACACCAGTGCATTTAAAACCCAGGATGCCACCCACACCGTCCACAAAACCCCGGATGCCACCCACACCCGTCCACTAACACCGGATGTGATCCACACCAGTCCACTAACAACCAGGATGTGACCCACACCAGTCCACTAAAACCCAGGATGACCCACACCAGTCCACTAACACCCAGGATGAAACCCCACCGTCCACTAACACCAGGATGACCCACACCCAGTCCACTAACACCCAGGATGCCACCCACACCAGTCACTAACACCCAGGATTTCCACCCACACCAGTCCACTAACACCCAGGATGTGACCCACACCAGTCCACTAACACCCAGGATGCCACCCACACCAGTCCACTAACACTCAGGTACCCATTTTCTTGTGGGAGGACATGGACAACAGGTGGGAAGGGAACACGCCATAGTTTCCACCCTCGCCGGGATCGAACCCAGACTTTAAAGGTTGTGAACCAAGAGCTTTACAACCAGGCCACGGGCCACCCTTTCTAGTTTCTCAAGTTATCTCTGAAGGCTTCAACGACTACATAAGTCGCCTTTCCACAAGCAGGTCACCATCATACAATTTTTCCCTTCTCAATATTCGCTATCTGTCAGGAAATATCAATTCAGATGGTAAATATTCTGGGCAGGACCATGTGGGAGGGATGAAAAGGGTTTTAATTTCAAGGATCAAGAACCTTTCACACACCTTGAATTAAGCCGTGCCGCGGGGGCGTTGGACCCCAAAGCAGTCTCCAGTCCTCCAGGTATACTCCAGGTAATAAACCAGGTATACACCAAGGTATACTCCAGTATACACCAGGCATACTAGGTATACACCAGGTTACTCCAGGTATACTCCAGGTATACACCAGGTTTAATCCAGGTATACTCAGGTATTACAACCAGGTTATACAAATCAGGTATACTCCAGTATACTCAGGGTATACACCAGGTTATACTACAGGTATACTCCAGGTTTACTCCAGGTTTACACCAGGTATACACCAGGTATACTCAGGTATTACTTCAGGTATACTCCCAGGTAGACACAGGTATACACCAGGGATACTCCAGGTATACACCAGGTATACACCATGGTATACACCAGGTATTCACAGCAGGTATATCAGTATACCTCCAGTATACACCAGGTATACTCCAGGTATACACCAGGTATACACCTGGTATACACCGGTTTACACCAGGTTTACTTCCAGGTATACTCCTAGGTATTACACCAGGTATTACTCAGGTATACACCAGTATACTCCAGGTATACACCAGGTATACTCCGGTATATCCAGGTATACACCAGTATACTCCAGGGTAGACACCAGGTATTACACCAGGTATACTCCTGGTATACACCTGGTAATACTCCAGGTATACACCAGGTATACACCAAGGTATACTCCAGGTATTACACCAGGTCTACACCAGGTATACACCAGAGGTATACTTCCAGGTATACACCAGGTATACACCAGGTATACTCAGGTATACACCAGGTATACTCCAGGTTATCACCAGGTATACACCAGGTATACTCAGGTATACACCAGGTATACACCAGTATTATCCAGGTATACACCAGGTTACACCAGGATACTCCAGGTATACACCAGGTATACTTCAAGGTATACACCAGGTATACTCCTGGTATACACAGGGTATACTCCAGGTATACACCAGTATACTCAGGTATACTCCAGGTATACACAAGGTATACACTCAGGTATAACCAGGTATCTCCAGGTAACACCAGGTATACCCAGGTATACACCAGGTTATACCAAGGTTATACTCCAGGTATACACCAGGTATACACAGATATACACCAGGTATACCAGGTATACTCCATGTATTCTTCCAGGTATACTCAATGTATACACCGGTATACTCCAGGTATACACCAGGTATACACAGGTATGTCCAGGTATTACTCCAGGTATACACCAGGTCATAACTCCAGGTATACTCCAGGTATACTCCAGGTATACTCCATGTATACTCCAGGTATACTCCAAGTATACACATGGTATCTCCAGGTATACTCCCAGGTATTCACCAGGTTATATCCAGGGGTATACTCCATATATAATCAGGTATACACCAGGTATACACCAGGTATACTCCAGACAGGTATACACAGGTATACTCCAGGTATACTTCAGGTATACTCCAGGTATATACTCCAGGTTATACTCCAGGTATACACCAGGTATTACTCCAGGTATACATCAGGTATACACCAGGTATACTCCTGAGTATATACCAAGGTATGCACCAGGTATACTCAGGTATACACCAGGTATACTCCACCCGTATACTCCAGGTATACACCGTATACCTCCAGGTATTACTCCAAGCATACTCCAGGTATACTCCAGAGGTATACTACCTAGGTATACACCCAGGTTTTACACCAGGGTTTACCCAGTATGCACCCAGGTATAACTCCAGGTATACTCCAGGTATCACCAGGAATACACCAGGTATACTCCGGGTATACACCAGGTATACACAAGGTTATACTCCAGGATATCCAGGTCTTACACAGGTTTACTCCAGGATACACCAGGTATACTCCAGGTATACTCCAGGTATACACCAGGTATAACACCAGGTATACTCCAGGTATACACCAGAGTATACTCAGGTATACACCAGGTATATCCAGGTATTTACTCCTGGTTACTCCAGGTATACACCAGGTTAACCAGGTATACACCAGGTTATACTCCAGGTATACACAGGTATACTCCAGGTATACTCCTGGTATACTCCAGTATACACCAGGTTATACACCAGGTATACTCCAGGTATACACCTGGTATACTCCAGGTATACCCAGGTATACTCCAGGTTTACTCAGGTATCTCCAGGATTTACACCAGGTATACTCCAGGAATACTCCAGGTATACTCCAGGTATACACCAGGTTATACTCCAGGTATACCCAGGTATACCACCCAGTTTACACCAGGTTACACTCCCAGGTATACTCCAGGTAATCTACCAGGTATACTCCAGTTTACTCCAGGTTTACACCAGGTATACTCACAGGTATACTCCAGGTATACTCCAGGTATACTCCAGGTATACACCAGGCATACTCCAGGTATACTCCAGGTATACACCTGGTATACTCCAGGTTTACTCCAGGTATACACCAGGCATCTCCAGGTATTACTCCAGGTAAACACCAGGTATACTCCAGGTATACCCGGTATACACCAGTATACTCCAGGTATACTCCAGTTATACACAGGTTATTCTCCAGGTATACACCAGGTATCTCCAGGTATATTCGGTATACTCAGTATACTTCAGGTATACTCCAGGTATACTCCAGTATACACCAGGTTATACTCCAGGTATACTCCAGGTATACACCAGGTATACTCAGGTATACTCAGGTATAACCAGGTATATTCAGGTATACTCAAGGTATACACCATGTATGCTCCAGGTATACACCAGTTATACCCAGGTATATCCAGGTATACCCAGGTATACTCCAGGTTTATTCAGGTATTACTCCTGGTATCTTCAGGTATACTCAGGTAACTCCAGGTATACACCAGGTATACACCAGGCTATATCAGGTATCTTTAGGTATACACCAGGTATATCCAGGTATTCTCCAGGTATTACACCAGGTTATACCTTCAGGTATTACTCCAGGTATTACACCAGGTATACTCCAGGTATACACCAGGTTCAGTATACTCAGGTATACTCCAGGTATTACAACCAGGTATACTCCAGGTATACTCCAGGTATACACCAGGTATACTCCAGGTATACAAACCAGGTATTACTCCAGGTATACTTCAGGTATACTCAAGTATAATTCAGGTTATACTCCAGGAATACTCCAGGTATACAACAGGTTACTCCAGGTATACTACCAGGTATACACCAGTGTTATCCAGGTATTCACAGGTTATACTCCAGGTATACTTCCAGGTATACTCCAGGTTATACTTTCATGTATACTCCAGGTATAACTCAGGTATACTCAGGTATACTCCAGGAATACTTCAGGTATCACACACAGGTATACTCCAGGTATACACCAGGAATACTCCCGGTAGACACCAGGTATTTACTCCAGGTATACTTCAGGTATTACTCAGGTATACTCCAGGTATACTCCAGGTATCAACAGGTATACTCCAGGTAACTCCAGGTATACACCAGGTATACTCCCGGTATACTCCAGGTATACTCCAGGTATACACCAGGTATACTCCAGGTATTGCACCAGGTATACCCAGGTTACTCTGGTTATATCCAGGTATACTTCCAGGTATACACCAGGTATATCAGGTATACTCCATTTATACTCCAGGTATACTCCAGGTATACACCAGGTATACTCACAGGTTCACCAGGGTATAACATGGGTATACTCAGTATTACTCCAGTATTACACCAGGTAATACTCCAGGTATACAACCAGGTATACTCCAGGTATACCACCAGGTATACTCCTGGTTACCACCAGGTATACTCCAGGTATACACCAGGTATACTACAGGTATTACACAAGGTAACTCAGGTATTACTCCAGGTATACACCAGGTATTACTCCAGGTATACACCAGGTATACTCCAGGGTATACTCCAGGTATCCTCCAGGTAATACTCCAGGTATTACACCAGTTTACTAAGGTATACTACTGGTATACTCCAGGTATACTCCAGGTATACTACAGGTAATACTCCGGATACTTCAGGTATAACTCCTGGTTATACACAGGTATACTCCAGGTATACTCCAGGTATACTCCAGGTATACTCAGGTATAAACCAGGTCATACACCAGGTATAATCCAGGTATACTCCAGTATATCCAGGTATATACAGGTATACACCAGGTATACCAGGTATACTCCAGGTCACACACCAGGTATTATCCAGGTATACACAGGTATGCTCCAGGTATACACCAGGTATACTCCAGTATACTCCAGGTTTACTCCCAGGTATACACCAGGTATACCATGGTAGTACTCCAGGATGTTAGTACAACCAGGTATACTCCAGGTCAATACTCCAGGCTAACTCATGTATCACCAGGTATACTCCAGGTATACTACCAGGTATACTCCAGGTATACTACACAGGTTACTCCAGGTATACTCAGGTATACTACAGGTATACTCCAGGAATAACTCCTGGCTATACTCCAGGTATACACCGGTATACTCCAGGTATACTCCAGGTATACACCAGGTATCACTCCAGGTATGCACCAGGTTACACCAGGTATACTCCAGGTATATCCAGTATACACCAGGTATACTCCAGGTTGGTATACTCCGGATATCATGTATACTCCAGGTTATACACCAGGTATACTCCAGGTATACACCAGGTAACACCAGGTATACTCCAGGTATACTCCAGGTATACACCAGGTTTCTCCAGGTATACACCAGGTATACTCCAGGTATACACCAGGTCTACTCCAGGTATACACAGTTATACTCCAGGTATTAACACCAGGTATACTCCAGGTATGCACAAGGTATACCTCCAGGTATACTCAAAGGTATTACAAGGTATACTCAGGTTACACCAGGTATACTCCAGGTATACTCCAGGTATACACCAGGTAGGTATACTCCAGGGTATACTCCAGGTATAACAGGTGGTATACTCCAGGTATACTCAGTATACTCCAGGTATTACCACCAGTAGAACCAGGTATACTCAGGGTATAACTCAGGTATACTCCAGTATACACAGTTATACTCCACGGTATATCCAGGTATAACTCAGGTATACTCAAGTATCTTCCAGGTATCAACCAGGGATAACTCCAGGTATTACACCAGGTATACTCCAGGTATACTCCAGAGTATACTCCAGGTATATCTCCAGGGCTATACAGCAACCCAACTTATTAATTAGAAAACACTTAAAAAACGTAGGGGATAATACAGGTTAACCAGGGACCGGATGCAACCAAGTTGAACCCATAGAAAAGGCTTAGAGACAACTCTCATGCCTTGGAAGACGAGCCCCGGCACGGTGCTCATCCAATAGACATCACCTGACACTTTATTAATGCCAGCAATAAGGTATACTACCTCCATCCCTCCCCAGGATGCCACCACGCATTCTGATATTCAGAACTACTTACTGCTAGGTAAACAGGGACCTGGTTGGTGTAAGGTAATAACACTAGGTACCTACTTAATGCTTAGGTGAAACAGTGACGCAGGGTAAGGTAACTAACACCCAGGGACCTAATTCTGCCTAGGTAAACTGGGACAGTAGGTTGCAAGGTAGGCTAACACCAAGGTACCTACTTAATACTAGGTGAACAGTGACAGCAGGTGTAAGGTACCCACCAGGTACCTATTTTACTGCTAGGTAAACAGTGGCAGCAGGTGCAAGGTAAACTAAACACTCAGGTACCTACTTATGCTAAGGGTGAACCAGTGACAGGCAGATTTAAGGTATCTAAAACACTCAGGTACCTAACTTAATGCTCAGGTGAACAGTGACAGCAGGTGTATGGTAACTAACACTCAGGTACTATAAATTGCTAGAGTGAACAGATGAAAGCTGGCACTGGACAAGCACCTAAAGTCGGTTCCTGATCAGACCGGGCGGCTATGGCTCGTACGTTGGTTTGCGTGCAGCCAGCAGCAAAACAGCCTGTTAGTGATCAGGCTCTGATCACCAGGGGCCTGTCACAGACCGAGCCGCGGGGGCGTTGACCCCCGGATCTCTCTCCAGGTAAACCAGCAGGTGTTAAGGTACACCCGGTACCTACTTACTGCTAGGTAAACAGGGACGCAGGTTGTAAGGTAAACTAACACCCAGGTACCTACTTACTGCTAGGTAAACAGGGACAGCAGGGTTGTAAGATATAAGGGTAAAATAACACCCAAGTACCTACTTACTGCTAGGTGGAACAGTTGACTTAGGTGTTAAGGTGACACCAGGGTAACCTACTTAACTGCTAGGTGAACAGTTGACAGCAGGTGTAAGGTAACTAACACCCAAGTGTACCTATTATGCTAGGTAAACAGGGACAGCAGGTGTACAGGTAACTAACACCCAGGTACCTACTTACTGCTAGGTGAAAAAAACCCAGGTTTGGACAAGCAGGTGTAAGGTAAACTAACACCCAGGTACCTACTTACTGCTAGAGTGAACAGTGAACAGGCAGGTTGTAAGGTAACTAACACCCAGGATACCTACTTACTGGCTAGGCAAACAGGGAGACAGCAGGTGTAAGGTAACTATTACCCAGGTACCTACTTATGCTAGGTGAAACAGTGACCAGCAGGTTTTGAAAGGTAAGCTAACACCCCAGTAACTACCTTACTGCTAGGTGAACACTGACAGCCAAGGTGTAAGGTAAAAACAAACACCCAGGTTACCTTACTTACTGCTTGGTGACATGACAGCAGGTGTAGGTAACTAAACACCCAGGTACCTACTTACTGCTAGCGTTTGAAAACAGTGACATAGGTGTAAGGTGACACCCAAGGTACCTACTTACTGCTAGGTGTACAGTGGGACAGGCAGGTGTAGGTAACTAACTACCCAGGTACCTACTTACTGCAGGTGAACAGTGAAGTAGGTGTAAGGTAACTAACACCCAGTACTACTTATGCTAGGTGAACAGTTGACAGTAGCTGTAAGGTAACACCCAGGTACTACTTCCTGCTAGGTGACAGTGACAGCAGGTTGTAAGGTAACTAAACGCAGGTTCTACTTACTGCTAGGTGAACAGTGACAGAGTGATGGTAACTAACACCCGGGTAGTACCTACTTACTGCTAGGTGAACAGTGACTGCAGTTGTAACGTAGCTAACACCAGGTACCGACTTACTGCTAGGTGAATGTGACAGCAGGTTGTAAGGTAACTAACACCAGTTACCTACTTACTGCTAGTGTGTGTTGAACAGTGATAAATAGGTGTAAGGTAACTAACACCAAGGGTACCTTACTTACTGCTAGGTGAACAGTGACCGCAGTGAGTTAAGGTAACTAAACTGCCAGGTACTCCTATTATGTGGTGAGTTGAACAAGTGAAAGCAGGTGTAAAGGTAAACTAACAACCCAGATACCTACTTGCTGCTGGTGAACATTGACAGTGGTGTAAGGTAACTAAACACCCAGGTACCTACTTACTGCTAGGTAGAACAGTGACAGCAGCGTGTTAAGGTAGCTATCACCCCAGGTACCTACTTATTCTAGAGTGAACAGTTGACAGTAGGTGAAGGTTAACTAACAACCCAGGTACCTAATTACTGATAGGTGAACAGTTGACAGAGTGTTAAGGTTAGCTAACACCCCAGGTACCTTCTTACTGCTAGGTGAACACTGGACAGCAGTGTGAAAGTGTAATTAAACCAGATACCTACTTGCTATTTGAACAGTGACAGTAGGTGTAAGGTAAACTAACACCCACGGTACCTACTTACTGGAAGGTGAATATTGACAGCAGGTGTAAGGTAGCTAAACGCCCAGTACCTACTTACTGCTAGGTGAACAGTGACAGCAGGTGTAAGCGTAACTAACACCCAGTGTACCTACTTACTGCTAGGTGACAGTGATAGTAGATGTAAGGTAACTAACACCAGGTAACCTCTTAACTGCTAGGTTGAAAAGTGACATCAGGTGTAAGGTAACTAACTCCCAGGTACCTACTTACTGCTAGGTGAATAGGTGACATGCAGGTTGTAAGGTAAACTAACACCCTGGTACCTACTTACTCGTAGGTGATAGTGGACATGCAGGTGTAAGGAAGCTAACGCCCAGGTACCTACCACCCCCACTTATGCTAGGTGAAACAGTGGACAACAGGTGTAAGGTAACTAACACCCAGGTGCCCTACTTATGCTAGGAGAACAGTGACAACAGGTGTAAGGTAATAACACCCAGGTACCTACTTACTGCTAGGTGAACACTGAAGCAGGTGTAGGAACTAACACCCAGGTACCTCTTACTGCTAGGTGAACGTGACTAGCAGGTGTTAAGGTAACTAAACACCCACGGTACTACTTACTGCTTGGTGAACTGTGACAGCTGGTGTAAGGTAACTAACACCCAGGTACTAACTTACATCTAGGTTGAAAAGTGACAGTAAGGTGTAAGGTAACTAACCCCAGGTACTACTTACTTGCTAGGTGAACAGTTAGGACAGCAAGGTGTAAGGTAACTACACCCAGGGTACCTACTTACTGTAGGGTGAAAACAGTGACAGCAGGTTGTTAAGGTAGCTAACGCCCAGGTACCTACTTACTGCTAGGTGAACTGTGACAGAGTTCTAAGGTAACTAACACCCAGGGTACATACTACTGCTAGGTGAACACTGTGATGCAGAGTATAAGGTAACTCACACACAGGTACTACTTACTGGTGGTGAATAGTGACAGCAGGTGTAAGAGTAACTAAACACCCAGGTACTACTTCCTGCAAGGTGAACACTGACAGCAGTAATAGGGTAAACTCACCACCCAGGTACCTACTTACTGGTAGGTGAATAGTGACAGCAGGTGTAAGGTAACTAACACCCAGGTCCTAACTTACTGCTAGCGTGAACAGTGACAGCAGGTGTAAGGTAGCTATCGCCCAGGGGGCACCTACTTACTGCTAGGTGAACAGTGACAGCAGGTCTAAGGTAACTAAACACCCAGGAAACCTACTTACTGCTAGGTGAACAGTGACAGCAGGTTTTAAGGTAAACAAACACCCAGGTACCTACTTACTGCTAGGTGAACACTGACAGCAGTGAAAGGTAACTAACACCCAGGTCCCTACTTACTGCTAGGTAAACATTTGACAGCAGGTGTAAAGTAAACTAACACCCAGGTACCTACTTACTGCTGGGTGAACATGACAGCAGGTGTAAAGTAACTAACACCCAGGTACCTACTTACTGCTAGGTGAACACTGACAGCAGGTCCCAAGGTAACTAACACCCAGGTACCTACTTACTGCTAGGTGAACACTGACAGCAGGTGAAAGGGTAACTAACACCCAGGTACCTACTTACTGCTAGGTGACAGCGTTTTAGTGTACAGAGATATAGAAAAACTTTTTCAGTCTACTTATATTACAATCATGGGGCCCACTAAACCCATAGGGGCAATGTTAGCGCCTCGGGGAATGGAGGATATTCAAAGAGTTGGAACATTGACTAAATTTCCCATAATTTTCAGAAGTGCTTACTGAGTAAGTGCTTCTGAAAGGAGGGTGTAGTAACCCGTAGCTCGATGGCTTAGAGCACCAGTTTCACACACTGAGGTCCGGGGTTTGATTCTCCGGTATGGCTGCAAAATATTAGGGACGGGGTTTCCATAGTCACCTGCTGTCCCTGTTCACCCATCAGACAAAAAGGGTACCTGGGTGTTAGTGGACTGGTGTGGGGGGGCATCCTGGGTGTTTAGTGGGACTGGTGTGGGGGGGCATCCTGGGTGTTAGGGACTGGTGTGGGTCACACCCCTGGGGTTAGTGGGCTGGTGTGGGTGGCATCCTGGGTGTTAGGGGACTGGTGTGGGTCCATCCGGGTGTTAGTGGACTGGGTGTGGTCACATCCTGGGTTTAGTGGGCTGGTGTGGGTCACATCCTGGGTGTTAGTGGACTGGTGTGGGTCACATCCTGGGTGTTAGTGGACTGGTGTGGGTCACATCCTGGGTGTTAGTGGACTGGTGTGGGTCACATCCGGGGTGTTAGTGGACTGGTGTGGGTCACATCCTGGAACAAAACTGACAATTTGCGGAAATGCTCAGCATAAGTAAACTTTCTATATTGTTGTTGTTAGTGATGCAACTATGGTTGTTACCTTGTACATGTATACCTTGTACATGTATACCTTTGTACATGTTTTACCTTGTACATGTATCCCTTGGGTAAAAGTATACCTTGTACATGTATACCTTGTACATGTATACCTTTGTTAAATGATACCTTGTACATGTACTGGTAGAAAGATATTTAACACCCGTTACCATGTTATATACTGAAGGATTGGAAACGAGCACATATGCAGTTTAATGTGATCCTTTATTTACAACGTTTTCGCCCACGTAGTGGGCTTTTTCAAGTCCAAACAGATCTACCTGGGTGGAAGTTTAAAGGGAGTATTTATTAGTCAGGTTCAGAAAGTTGGGGTCAGGTGGAGAATGCTGCATCTGATGATCTGCCGTGTGGGGTTATCGAGTCTTGGGTAGTTGGCACGGGTATTGGACCAGTGTATGTTTTTATTGTGTCGGTATTTTATAAACCCTTTATTTTCATACGGAAGGATTACGGGAGGTCATGAGAACGATCAAAATAGTGGAGGCAGTGAAACATCACAGCGATCAGCCAAGGATGGAATAATTCGTCTCTGCATAGAGGCTCTCAACCAGTCAAGAGAACACCAGAGGCGTAAACATCCCTGGTGAGGATGGGATTTTAAAGGCTAGAGAGAGCTGCAGGGACATAATGGGAGACATCGAATCCCTTGTAAATGGTTTACGAGAAGGTAAACTTTGGCAGATTTCCACAGCTGGGACAGAACTCCTCGCGACCAAATAATTTTAAATAGACATAAGAAGACCAAGGAGGGGGGTGTTAATGTTGCAGTTTAAAAACGTAGTGTAAAGCACCCTTCTGGCAAGACAGTGATGGAGTGAATGATGGAGAAAGTTTTTTTTTTTCGGGCCACCCCGCCTTGGGGGAATCGGCCAGGGGTTTTTAAAAAAAAGACCGCAAAGAGCTGACGGATGTAAATGCTGGAACAAAACAGATATGAATGCCGAATGATCGGCAAGGAGTGTGTTGACTAATTCTGGAGCATAAAAGGCACATTGTAATAATGTTGGTAGAATTTCCGACAATATGTAAAGTAAAAGGACACAAGTGCAACTAATGTGACATTTTATTGTGCAACGTTTCGCTCTCCAGGAGCTTTATCAAGCTATTACGATGGCTTGATAAAGCTCCTGGAGACTAAACGTTTGCCACAATAAAATGTCACTTAGTTGCATTTGTGTCCTTTTACTTTACAAAAGGCCATTGTAACTCTTCTTCACTAGAAGGAAAGCCTAAGGGCCAGACTGCAGATTTTGAGGAAGAAAGGAAGGGCAGAGATGGAGACCTTAGGAGATACAGACAAGATATAACCAAGTTAGTTGACAACGTCTAGAGAGTTAGCTATGGTGACATTGGCAACATGGACAGGAGCCGGGTCAGGAGAAATTTGCCTCTCAGTTTCCATATTTTTTTCCAGACTGCACTCAGAGGAAGCCAAAGTGATGAGAGAGAGTCCCGCCAACAAGTGCAAGTGCTTCCTGGATGACATGGCAGGTAGCTGCTCTCATCCACTTAAAATAAAGGGGGTGCTCTACCATCATATTGTACCAATATCTCCCCCAAGCAGAAAATTTCACAGTACCGCACATGCACACACAGGAGACAACCAAGGCAAGCACCTCTGGGATGCCTCCCCGAGGTTTGGGGTATAGAATGTGAAGGGTGCGGTTAAAACCGAGGTCGAGGGGGAGTTGTAAACAGCTCATCAGTGGAGGACGGAAAGGGATTCTCACTAAAAAGCCGTTTTGACACGAGTAAAGGTCCCAAATTTGCTCGGTCAAGTTGTCAGTATGGGCTGCGAGGAGGTGGCGAGTATGAATGAGAAGGATGATTAGAAATGATCGGTCATGCAAGTCTGGGAGGACATACCAGAGTAAGTCTAGTGCATTCGAGGAAGAGCAAACCAAGAGATCGATGCAAGAAAGATTGAGTGCAGGATCAAAATAGGTGGAAGAAACCAGTTTTTAAAACATGGAGGGGGAGATAAGTGAGAAAAGCCTCCAACGAATTTCTGTGGGAGTCAGTGAGACCCCCAACCAAGTACTGAGACTGGAAAAAGAGAGATTTACTCTTAGGGCATCTGTTGGATTTTGAAGTAGAGGCAAGGAGGAGGCATTGGCTAAGTCTTTTAGAAAATCAAAGCTTGCGTGCGAGAAGATTGGAGAATAGTAGACGAGGTAGGGAACTCAGAGTCCAGGCTCCAAAAATGGTTAGGCGAGACTGTGGAAAGTGTTATTGCATGGAGACCATGGGAATTGGGACCCCAGAAGTTGGGAGTCTCTTAATAACTCAAGAATAAGAAGAGAATCTCTCTGAGGGGTAGACGAGAGACTGCCAGGGCATAAGTAAAGCCTTCGTCTCTGAGGCAATGGATTTCACATCATCAAATGACCGGGCAGCGACGAGAATGACAGATGTCTTCTAAACTAAGGAGGAGGGGGGTAGGCCACAAGATTTTTTGGTGGTCATCGCCCCAGATGGTCTTTCACCCGGCCCGAATAGTTTTGGGGAAAAGCCAAACGCCACAATTTTTCTCCTGTTGGGGTGTAGGGTTTTACTGTCGGCTTAAAAGCATGTCTGCAATGAAAAAAACCAATGAGGGAAGCTCGGGCAGTGTAAAAAAGAAAAGCTCATTGGGGGGGGGGGGGTATTTTGTCTCCCCACGGGGCAGGCAGACAAGTTCTACTTTTAAGGATCAAGTATTGGACTCAAGTTTCCGAATTTTTCATACCACGTACGGGAAAATTAGTTGAAAAAGGGTAAGGTGGCACAATCACATCCACTGAAAAATTAAAAAGGGAAATGTTTTTTCAATTTAAAGAAAAAAATTGTGAGTTGGCAGCATTCGTGCTGTGACATGTGTGCCCGCTCGAGAGCGAAAGGGAATTACGACCAACTTGGTTTGGACGCCTTGCTGATACATCATCAAAAGAATTCTGTGTGTGGGTTTGTAGAGTGAAAAATTTGTTTTTGTGTCTGTACTCATAGTTTAAAAAGGAAAATTTTTATCGGGTTTTTAAGTAGAATAAGTCAGTCGAAAAAATACGAAGATTGTGTTTAAATGAAGCCCAGGTGGCCCCGTGTTGAGGGGGGGACCGTGATCCAAAAACCTCCCCCCGTAGGGGAAAGCTGGAAAGCATGGCAAAGATTTTTGAGGCCAACCTTGTCCAGGCGGGGAAAAAAAATGTCACTCGCGAAGATAAGGGGCTTGAAGGCCCAAAAATGGTCTGGAAAAAGGCGGGTCCAGATGGCTGCTGCTGGTAGAAAAAAAAGGAGGGGGTACAGGGATTGGGGAAAATTCCTGGTTAAGCCCCCTTTTTTTTTAAGTTAAAAAAAAGGGGGGGGGGGGCAGCTCTCAGGTAAAAAAAAACTGCAAGTCTCCCCGTCCCAAAAGGAAAACCCTCAGGGGAGCCGGTAGTCAGATGTGGCATGAAACCCATGCCTTTTACGTTCCCCCTTCCCAACCAGTAAACAGAAACCGGGATAGCAACCTCACATTTCCGATTTCGCCTGGGCGGAAAAAAAGGGGAGGGTCGGAAACCTCCCAAAGAAATCCTTGGGGCCCCACCACCCTGGAACTACAGGTAGCCCCAAATCCCCCATCTCTAAAAGCACCCGAAAGCCTTCCCCCCTTCCCCGTAGACTGGAGGAGGATTGGAATGTCTAGGTCTAGTGATCCCTACATAAAAGGGCCTCAATGAAAGGAACTGCCCCAGAGCTCCTCGGGTTTAGGAACTAAAAAACCTGGGGAACAATCTCAAAGGCAGAAACGGGAAAAGGGGGAAAAGCAAGGGATGGGGAGATAAAAGATAAAGGGGTGCCGGGGGGATGTGAAAGGGAAGGGGGGTTTGGGGGATAATTGGGTTTTTGGTTTGGGGAAGACCAAAGGTTAATCCTCAACCGATAGCCTCTTCACCGTGTTGAGAACCCCCCTCCCTTTTTTAATTAAATTTAGCAAACCGCAGTTGACTTTTTACACACAGCCGTTTTACAGCAACTATCTGGGTCTTATCTCCTTTTTTAAAAGAAATCCATTATACAGTTGGTTTGTAAACATGTCATTTAAAACAAACTTTAAACATCTGCCCCCCCCGAAGGGGGTGACTGACCATCTTAGCCACGTTCCTAGGAGGGAGGATTAAAAAAAGTTTCCCGGGGGGCTCAGTGGCTTGACCCCCCCAAAACCCCTTTCCCAGGTAAATAAGGGTATGAAAACTGCAATGGAAAAACGCATATGCTTTTATTGGGACCCTTTTTATTGACAGTTTCGCCCACACAGGGGGGTTTTTTTCAAGTCACACACGACTACCGGGTGGAAGGTACGGGAAATTTATTAGTTAAATTTTGAGGCGGTTTGGGGAGTCGGGTGGGAAAATCAGATGCGCTTCTCCACCTGACCCCAACATTTTGAACCCGACTATAAAATACCCATACCTTCCACCCCATAGTCTGTGTGTGACTTTGGGAAAAAAAAATCACGTTGGGCGAAAGTTTTTCAATAAAGGATCACTTTAAACTGCATTTTTTTATTTTTCCACCTTCTCCGGTTGCATCAACATGGCGATGCCATTCCACGCGAGGGGCATACGGGTCCAATGTATTTATCAGAATTAAGGCCCCTGGGAAATTTTTTAAAATAACCCACTGACATTTTTTGGGGGGACCCCCGGTTCTCTACACATATGCAAAAGTATAATAAACATAAATTTATTAGTTATACCCAAATAAACTTATCTGTATTGAACTGAGAAAGCCACTGGTCGCCCAAAAAGTTTAGTTTAAAAATCATTAGTGTACTCTAGCCATTTATTTTTACACAAAGGGGGTCAGAATAACCCGCCATTTTAACAAAAATGGCCAAAAAAACTGATCCAAGGGTCTAATGGCCATACCGATTTGTGAATGTGCCCTTTTACCAAATTAGGGCAAAAAATAAAATAATTACCCGGAATTGGCTCAGTCTACCCGGGATCAAAGACTTGGTTTTTACCTCTAAATGAAAAAATTTTCTCATTAAATGGTATTACACCCTCTTAGCCCTAATAGAATGTTTGAAATGGAGATGTTTGGAATGACCTTTGTTTTAAACTCTTGCAGTTGCAGGCAAGGACTGATCGAAGAGCCCCCCCGGCCAGGCAAGAAACTGATCAAAGACCCCCCCCCGGCTGCAGGGAAGGACTGACCAAAGACCCCTGGCTGCAGAAGGAGACCCAAAAACCCCCCTGGCTGCAGGGAAGGACTGACCAAAGACCCCCCCCGGCGGGCAAGGGCTGACCAAAGCCCCCCTGGCTGCAGGGAAGGACTGCCAAAGACCCCCTGGCTGCAGGCAAGGACTGCCAAAACCCCCCCTGGGTGCAGGCAAGGATGAAACCAAAGACCCCCCCGGCTGCAGGCAAGGGCGACCAAAGACCCCCCGGGGGCAGGCAAGGACGACCAAAGACCCCCCCCGGGTGCGGCAAGGACTGACCAAAAGCCCCCCCCCGGTGCAGGCAAGGATGACCAAAGACCCCCCTGGGCTGACAAGAATACCAAAGATCCCCCCCCCCGACCCAGGCAATGAGACATAAACCCCCCCCTCCTGGCTGCAGGCAATGACTGACCAAAGCCCCCCCCGTTTAAGCAAAAGGGCTGCCAAACACCCCCCGATGCAGGCAAAAGGGCTAAAAAAGACCCCCCTCCTGGCTGCAGGCATACTGACCAAACCCCCTTTCCCCCCGGCGCAGGCAAGTTTCACACAAGGAATCCTCTTTGGTATCAAGTGTATAGAATCTAAAACTGCCTGGTTCCAATTTTACACAATTCTAGCTTTCATTCGAACCAACAATAGCCTTCAGAACTAATGTCCAAGTCCGAGTGGAACGAGTTGTAAATTGGGCTGTGGCAAATTTGTTGTTCCCCTCACTTATTGACCTATTTTACAGTATTTTGGGGCATACGAATGTGAGGTTGTCAGTTTTTATCAGAAAAGGAGATTCAGTTTTTAATCGAGAGCCATTACTTTTCACCGCTCACCCTTTTAAAGGCCAATGGCACCGATTTAGGGCAAAAATATAAAAAAAAAAAAATTGTTTAATTTAAAATATCTTAAAAATGCTTTATAAAATTGGAAAAAAATGAGCAGCAGCTAATTTTTAGCCGAGTAAAAGCTGATTTATTGTTTACTGTACAAGTTATTGTAGCCTGGAGGGGAGATACTGGTGTCAAAAAAAGGCGGGGTGGTTGTTTGGTTATGCAGCAGGTTAAGATAAAGGGAAATACCTTCTGGCAGGGAGAGAATGGCCAAAATGTCAATGTTTTTGGGGACTGAAGGAATCGAACGTTTGTAAGGATAATTTGGACCAGGATGGTTGCTGGGGGCGTCTGGGTTTTCCACCAAAGCAGGTCTTGAGTACCACCCCGCCACCGGCCCCCACCCTTTTGTTGGTAGGTAGAAAGGAATGATTTTTAAAAAGTTTACAGAAGAACATATCGAGTGTTAAATTTTTGAATTCTGGGGAAAAAAAACTTTAATTTAGTTCCAAAAAGGGGGATTTTGGGGGAATTAGATTTTCCACCAGGGCTAGTTTATTGTGCACCCCCCTTTCCCTGGACGGAGTGCAAGAGTACAGGGATATACAGTGGCCTGGAACTAGGCCCCAAAAGGGGGTTTCAGGGGTACATTTGGATTCCATTACAGTTCACTTTCTGTTACAAGGGAAATTTTTAAATTTAATATATCTGGTTCTTATTTTTCCTTTAAAAATCTTGTCATGTCATAGGGTTATTATATGACTATTCCTCATTAAGTGGACAATTAAACAGTGTTCAAGACAGTGTCCATATGTTAAGTCCCCTTCATCAAGGGACTGATCAAAGACAGCAATTAGTTTGTGTTTTGGGCAATGAAGATGACTCACGAAATCGTAATGACACGTCTCTGAACATACCATACCACGGGTGGGGTTAGAACCCGCAGTCAGTCATAAAACTCCAGGCCTATGCGTTAACCACTGGAACAGCTGGCTACAATAAATTATCCATCTAGGTGTATTTCTATATCATAGGAAGGTTATCATAGGCCACCACTGTCTGTGGAAACTTGCACTTGTGGCCACAGTGGTGGCCTATGCTAACCTTCCTATGGTGTATAAATATACCTAGTTGGACGCATCTTATTATAGCCAGTTGGTCCAGTGGCTAAAACGCCAGTCTGGAGTTTTATGACTGACCGTGGGTTCTAACCCCACCAGTGGTATGGTTAGGCAATGATTTCTATAGGGGGGTACCTCTGATCTTTGACAGGGGGGGGGATCACATTTCGAATTATTTTTACTAATTTTCATCTCTTCACGAGATAGAATTTATTAGTAACCTTAATAACAGTAGTCTACCAAGACTCTGGAAAGATGGTCTGGAAGACTTGCAATGTAATTAAAAATTTATGCCATCACTGACGACAGAATTAATACAAAGGCTGCAAGTAATAAATCTTTGGTACCTATAACAGGTGTAAATATATTCAAGAACATGAGGAGCACTGCAGGAGGCCTACTGGCCCACACTATTAAGGGCCTTCTCAAACTCGAGCCCACTAACAAATATTCACACAAATAATTATAAATGTTACCCATCGAAAAAGCTTTTGATAACCTTAACTCTAATGCAAGTCTCTACTATCCTGGTAATCGAACCCCGTTTATTTTGGTTGCTAGCCGAATTCTACCACTGTTTTACAACCCTGTTATTAGGATTTCTCGTGTTACTTAAGAACATAAGAAGGAACACTGCAGCAGGCCTACTGACCCATGTGAGGCAGGTCCATGTCATTCCCCAGCTTAGATCAATGACCCACCTAGTCTGGTCACTTCCACATAAGTAGCACGGCATAAGACTAGTGGCACAAGCTAGTCAGGTCCAACACTTACAAACCCCCCCACACCCACTCTTGTATTTATCTAACCCATTTGTAAAACACAAATTAACCAAAACGTGTCAGGTTTTCAGCTTACCTGACCACAACAGCAGCCCAAGCTGTGTAGATAGTAAGGATAAGCAGAGCTAGTAATGACAGGCCAAAGGCTTCCCCAGGGCATGTCGCTGTCACCCTTCGAGTTTTTTCTGCTGCCTTGCTGGTTGCCCACCTTCCTCGGACTTGTAGTTGGTATCCACGGTATTCTGAGGGAAAGAACGAAGTCAATCAGATCTGGTGAGGGGGAAAAGGCGAGTGGTGCTCTGAGGAGTCTGTGGAGCTTATTAATGGCAGCATAAACTGGAATGTACGAGTATAAGATAAGATTTCGTTTCGGATTTTTAACCCCGGGGTTAGCCACCAGGATAACCCAAGAAAGTCAGTGCGTCATCGAGGACTGTCCCAACTTATTTCCATTGGGGTCCTTAATCTTGTCCCCCAGGATGCGACCCCACACCAGTCGACTAACACCCAGGTACCTATTGCTGCTAGGTGAACAGGACAACAGGTGTACGGAAACGTGTCGAAATGTTTCCACCCGCCGGGAATCGAACCCGGGCCCTCCGTGTGTGAAGCGGGAGCTTTAGCCACCAGGCCACCGGGTCACTCCCTGCACCATGACTTATCATACCTATGCTTAAAGCTATGTATGGATCCTGCCTCCACTACATCGCTTCCCAAACTGTTTCACTTCTAACAACTCTGATTCATCTGTGCCTTCAACTTCCCAAACTGTGTCCCCTTGTTGCTGTGTCCCATCTGTGGAACATTGTCTGTCCACCTTGTCAATTCATCCAGTATTTTATACGTCGTTATCATATCCCCCTTGTGTGAAGCACGAGCGGTAAATGCTGCAACAAGGAGAAGGCTGGAGGCAGTGTGAGATGTCAAACCAATCATTTAATTAAGGCAGTGATACTCAACCACGGGAAATTATGACGGCGACAAGTTTTTTGTATGGAAAAGGTGGTAAATGGAGACGCTGCTCGTCATGGCATTATCCTGGGTGTTAGTGGACTGGTGGGGGTGGCATCCTGTGTGTTAGTGGGCTGGTGGGGGGTGCATCCTGGTGTTAGTGGACTGGTGGGGTGGCATCCTGGGTGTTAGTGGACTGGTGGGGGTGGCATCCTGGTGTTAGTGGACTGGTGGGGGTGGCATCCTGGGTGTTAGTGGACTGGTGGGGTGGCATCCTGGGTGTTAGTGGACTGGTGGGGTGGCATCCTGGGTGTTAGTGGACTGGTGGGGGTGGCATCCTGGTGTTTTGTGGACTGGTGGGGTGGCATCCTGGGTGTTAGTGGACTGGTGGGGTGGCATCCTGGGGGTTAGTGGACTGGTGGGGGTGGCATCCTGGGTGTTAGTGACTGGTGGGGGTGGCATCCTGGGTGTTAGTGACTGGTGGGGTGGCATCCTGGGTGTTAGTGGACTGGTGGGGGTGGCATCCTGGGTGTTAGTGGACTGGTGGGGGTGGCATCCTGGGACAAAACTGATAATTTGAGGGAAATGCTCATCATAACAAGTGACTTTCTATGTAGTAGTATGTCTATACAGTAGTATGGTTTGTATACCTTGTAAATGTAGTTGTAGAAATTAGGAAATTATCTGGTTGTGACCCTGGAAGGTGGCGGGTCCTGAAGAGTCACAGGCCAGCAAAGCAGCCTCTGCTGTCTCCAGGACAAGGACTTTTTCCCTTGCTTGCGTTGGGACTTTTCCCCGTCCAATAGTTTCTCCCATGCCGGGGGTACATGCTAGACACGCTTATAGTGATGTCCTCGGGCTGACATAATTGGCAGAAGTTACACTCCCTGTGTAGTAGCGTGACTGATGAGAGTAATATCAGACCCTCTGACATAAGAGGAAATGATCACAATCCTAGCATAGATCCCACAGCTAAATGGAAAGTTATGATAATGGAAGAGGTACGATAAAGCTCCTGGCGCAGGACTTAGTCGTGACCAGTGAAGAGGCGGAAGGTGAGGAAGACTCCCACAAAGCTTCCACACCTTCCCCTTCCACAGCAGAAGCCCAGTTGCCAGGAAAATTCTGAACTTAAAACCGGTAGGGTAGGCTTCTTTTGGCAGAGATCCAGAAGCCAAGACCAGGATTCCTTAGTAAACAGGATCCAGCAAGCGATAGCAAAGATCTGGTCAAGGAGTACAGCTGGCAGCCATATTCCCTGCCAGGTACGACACTAGTCCCACATACAGGCAGGGCGTTAGAAACACTACAGTAGGCCTACAGGCCCATACTTGGCAAGCCCTTGTCTTTGCATCAACAGATTTCCCACCTCTGTACGTAGCAGGGGAATTCGTTACTTAAATGTTATTTCTTCCCACAAATCAATCAATAGACTACTTACCCGGACGTATCAAATCCTGGTATACACGATATACAGACCATTGCTGACATCAGTGACATACTACTATATAGAAAGCCGCTTGTTATGCTGAGCATTTCCCGTAAATTATATCAGTTTTGTCCCAGGATGTGACCCACACCAGTCCACTAACACCCAGGATGTGACCCACACCAGTCCCACTAACACCCAGGATGTGACCCACACCAGTCCACTAACAACCCAGGATGTGACCCCCACCAGTCCACTAACACCCAGGATGTGACCCACACCAGTCCACTAACACCAGGTACCCATTTACTCTATAAGGTGAACAGAGAGCATGTTATCTTATGGAAACACGTCCCTAAAGTTTTCCAGCCGTACCGGAGGAGATTTAAACCCGGACCACAGTGTGTGAGCCGAGTACGCTACCGATCTAGCTACTGGACACCTTTTTAGGTATAGTAATGTCAGAACAAACCGCCATAAATTACCTACCTTCGTGCTTATTATTTGATGTTTATTGAGCGTTATTAAGCGTGTGCTGAAGAACTGTGTCCCTGGAAGCCCGGTGCGTGCTGAGCGTACTGGAAGGCTCCAGCAACACACAGGTATATGGAGAACACTGCTAGTGGCGTCAACACCAACAAACACAAAGCGTCCACTACGATGGCTCTACGAATCTCTGGACTGTCGTAGCTCAATAAGAACTGAAATATATATGCATTAATACGTCATGGAACAGTTATTAACGACTTGGCCAGACTCACTATTGACATAAAACCTTTCTCTGTGGCTAGTTAATAGTCCAAGGTGGATCGAAACGTTGTTTGTCTATGTGAATGTTATTTGTGCATTGCTAATCTTACGATGTTGTAATCATCCACTTAATTTTTGTAATTATCTCATATCCAGGTGAATTATGACCCCATGTTTGGGCCAGATATCTAATGTATCTGTCTTACTTCTACGTTTAAGTATTTCTGGTACAATATAAACTTGAGATTAAGACATGTGCAACATCTGGGTATCTTTATTGTAGACGTTTCGCCATCCAGTGGCTTTATCAATACAAATTTTTAGGACAAAATAGAAGACAGTAGAACTATGTACAGAAGATGAGGTAATCAGTCCCTCAACCTAGCTATAGGTGCGAAGAGCACCATAGTCGTGGAGATTCTCCGCGACTATGGTGCTCTTCGCACCTATTCCTAGGTTGAGGGACTGATTACCTCATCTTCTGTACATAGTTCTGCTGTCTTCTAGTTATGTCCTAGAATTTGTATTGATAAAGCCACTGGAGGGCGAAACGTCTACAATAAAGATACCCAGATGTTGCACATGTGTCTTAAACTCATCTTGTCGGTATTATATACCATTCGTACACAATATAAACTTATATTGACCACAAATGACAAGTCAGGTCATTGAATCTACAAGTCAGATCACTGAATCAGGAAGTCAGGTCATTGAATCAGTAAGTGATTATCTGAGTATTTGCTGAAGCCATTACTTCAGTTAACAATTATACAGATTATATAATTTAGTGACAAATCTAACCGATATATTATAATTTCTAACTAAAGTTGTACCATTGTTCATTTAGCGACTTATTGTACAGGTGTTAATTAACTCCATTAAGTCCAAAAATGTTTAATTACGTGTAAACTAAATTGTACCATTAGAAAAAATTGGACCTTCGTTTCCTGAAAATTAGTTTTATCCATACCTGGAGGGGTTTTCGGGGGTCAACGCCCCCGCGGTCTGTTCTAAGACCTGGCCTTGTGTCTAAGACACAGAGGAAGACCTACAGACATTACCTTCCAGTAGATGTGGAATATATACCCACTGGGGAAAGAGATATCCACTGGGGGAAGATATACCCACTGGGGGAGACCTACAGACATTACCTTCCAGTAGATGTGGAATATATACCCACTGGGGAAAGATATCCACTGGGGGAAGATATACCCACTGGGGGAGACCTACAGACATTACCTTCCAGTAGATGTGGAATATATACCCACTGGGGAAAGATCCACTGGGGGAAGATATACCCACTGGGGGAGACCTACAGACATTACCTTCCAGTAGATGTGGAATATATACCCACTGGGGAAAGATATCCACTGGGGAAGATATACCCACTGGGGAGACCTACAGACATTACCTTCCAGTAGATGTGGAATATATACCCACTGGGGAAAGATTTCCCCTGGGGGGAAAATATACCCACTGGGGGAGACCTACAGACATTACCTTCCAGTAGATGTGGAATATATACCCACTGGGGAAAGATATCCACTGGGGGAAGATATACCCACTGGGGGAGACCTACAGACATTACCTTCCAGTAGATGTGGAAAATATACCCACTGGGGAAAGATATCCACTGGGGGAGACCTACAGACATTACCTCCCAGAAAGGTTTAGGAGACAGTCTTATGGTGTAAGCGAAGCCACACAGCTCACACCTCTGACAGGTAGTGATGGTAAGCCAGTGTTCCAGGCACGTCTTGTGGATCCAGCCCATCGTCCCCATACACAGACACGGGGAGATAAGGTCTCCCACACTCTCACCTGCAGACATTATATTAATTATGGAGCGCTGAACCCGTAGGGATTATACAGAGCCTTGGGGGGATGGGAGGTATTGAGCATATTCAGGAACCAGGAACAGATTCAAAATTTCCCGGACAAGAGCCCCCCCCACCCCAAGGGCCT
>NC_069480.1:25001406-25042048 GCF_026875155.1 Cherax quadricarinatus | reverse complement strand
CCCTGAACTTCCCAGGAAAGGCGTTACCCTATCCCACTGTGGCTTACTCAACCCCCTTTCTTTTACCCATACCTCTTTTCACCCTTCCAAACCTGTCCCAAACCCCCCCCTTGCTCTCCCCTCAGGTTCCCCCTGAAACCCCCCCCCCTGTTTTGCCTTTCCACCCAGTCCCCCATGCCTTTTCCGGGCCCTTCCCCGGGGTTTTTAAGGCCCCTCTCCATTTCGGACCCTGCAGTTCGTTGCAGGTCCACTCACACACATATCTTTTATGTGAGCCTCGGAACCTCCCCACCCCCCCTTTCCCCTTTTCCCGTCCTTCGCAAGACTCTATCGTCCCTGCTTCCCATTCAGCTGCTGCACCGACATAACCCCCGGGGCTCCATCCTCCGGGCCCTCCGGCTTTTCCAAAAATCCTGCAGCCTGCTTCCAACCTCTCCTGGGTAGTCCTTCACATCCCCTTTCCCTCGGGCATCGGGGATCTCCCTTTTTACCTCTGGGGGGGTAAACAGTCCCCAATACCTCCCCCCCCCTTCCACCTCCTCGCCCAAGAGCCATCCTCCACCCATCGAAAACCAACCCCACGCCCACTTTTCAGGGGTTGCTGGTTTTGCTTTTTGTCAAAAACCCTAGGGGTTTTCCCTTTGGGTACCTTCGCCCCCATATGTGAAGAGTCACAGAATCGGCACTTTTTCCTCTGCTCTGCTGTGGAAAAAACCCTGGGTCCAATAGCTGTCAGCGTAAATCGAGGGTATTGGCCACCTCAATGACATCTTCAGGGTGCAGGACCCCTGGGGAACCCCGATACAGATTTCCCCCCACACCCCATACTAGCTGTGTAAACCCTTTATCTAAAACCCTGTCAGTAAACACAAATGGTTACAATCCCGACAGGTTGTTAGGTAAGAACATATGCAACGTTAGACATTTTATTCCGAAAGTTCGCCTACACAGTGGTTTTTCAGTCAATACAGAAGTAGGCGGAACAGTAAGAGTGAAGACGATGTAATCAGCCATCACCTTAAAGTCGTAGAATTTGGGTTTCAGTCCCTCGGCCCGGAGAAGTTCAGTTCCATACTACTACTACTTTACCCTGCACCTCTCCTTCCCCAGTATTTAAGTCTCCGCACTGTCGCTTGATCTTCAGATAGTTCCTACTATGGAACTGAATTCTCCCGGCCCAGGGGCTGACAATCAAATTCTCGCTTTTGGGTGATGGACTGATTTCGTCTTCACATCTCTATGTTCCTGCCCACTTTTTGTATTCGACTGAAAAAGCCTAGTGTAGGCGAAAAAGTTTCGGAATTTAAAAATTTTTAAAATGTTGATATGGTCTTTCCCAACAAAACCCGTCGGTTTTGTATCCATTTTGTGTTCATCTTGTCGAAAATGCAACCGTGGCATCTTTGGGACAGAAAACACCTTTGGACAAGCTTTTAAGTGAGAAGGGTTGGATTGAGGGGACATGACTTCAATTGCCCCTCCCATACTACTAATACTTCTCCCTGCCCTTCCCTTTCCCACAGTATTTAAACCCCCACTGTCGCTTACCAGATGTTCCTGATTGGAACTGAACTTTTCCCGGCCGAGGGATGACAACCTCAATTCTCGACTTTAAGGGTGATGGATATTCATCGTCTTCCATCTTACTGTTTCCCGCCTACTTTCTGTTTCGACTGAAAAAGTACTGTGTGGGGAAACGTTTCGGAAAAAAAGTTGTCAATGTTGCATTGTGTCTTACTAACAATTGTCAGCACTGCAACTTTTGGGACTTAATACTTGGGAATTCTTCACTTTCCTAAACCCCTTTGGGGACGACCCTCTTCCCCATTGGACAAAGTGACCCACCTCCCCTGGCAATCTCCTGCCCTCGGTTTATAAATGCTTCTAAAACTCGTATGCCCTTTTTTATCAAGATTGATGGACTGACCACATCGATCAGGTTGGGAAATGATTACCTCATCTCCCTGTTCTTTTAAGTTTATCCTTTTTATGGGCTGATGAAGCATGTGTGGCGAAACGTTTCCTCAATAAAGATACCCCAAAAGTTGCCACATGTTCTAATTTATCAAAATGTCGGTTTTGAACCATTCTCTACAAACATATCCAGTTACTCAGATATTACCCAGTCGTCTTTCCGAACCATACCTCAGCCAGATTTCCCGAACCACTGCCTCAGCCCGCATTTTGAAACCTTCTCTCCCTAAACCACACAACACACACACCACACACCTCACAGATTTATATATATATATATATATATATATATATATATATTATATATATATATATATATATATATATATATATATATATATATATATTATATATATTATAATTCTTACAGATTGTTAATATTTGATATATGTGAAACGCGTTGTCGAGTTAAATGCGAAGCATATAGTGACCTTGCTTAGTAGCTGTTTCAGCTGTCTACAAACTGCTACAATACTTGGGACACAATCACAGAAGTCACAGTAGGCACTGGGTATATATAGGCCTAGACTGAAAGGTGGGCAGAGGTCAGTGTTTGTAATTTAGAACATGCCAACCAGGGGTTCGATCCAATGGTTCAGTAAGTTGTTCATCTTGGGGTCAGCTTGAGCACTAAGACCCAGTAGTGAGTCAGTAGTGAGTCAGTCAGTAGTTGCTTGCTGAGTTCATACCTGGTAGCTGTCAGTGACTCGTATCCTCTGATACATCCTCTCCTAATACACTTCTCAGGTGTGTATAAGTGTCTGGCAATTGAATTTTGTCCATAGATTACTGATTACAAATTACGTCTGACTGGGTATGGGGTGCATAATAAACATATTAAACTAACTGGTGTACAGGTTACCTTCTGACCTCAGGTGACCTGACATAATGACCTCGGGTAACTTGTTGACATGACATCAGGTGACCTGACATAATGACATCAGGTGACCTGACATAATGACATGAGGTGACCTGACATAATGACATGAGGTGACCTGACATAATGACATGAGGTGACCTGACATAATGACATGAGGTGACCTGACATAATGACATGAGGTGACCTGACATAATGACATCAGGTGACCTGACATAATGACATCAGGTGACCTGACATGACCTTAGGTAACTTGTTGACATGACAACGTGACCTGACATAATGACCTTAGGTGACCTGACATAATGACCTTAGGTGACCTGACATAATGAAATTGGGTAACCTGACATAATGACCTTAGGTGACCTGACATAATGACCTGTCCAGCTGACCTTCTAAATCTTTAAAGATAACTTGGTTATAATGGTCCTCAAACACCAAGTGCTGTGCGATAAGGATACTGTGACTACCGGATAAGTTGTACATATTACAAATTAATATTGACTGGCCTTAAGATGGCTGTACGGCTAGTCTGGGTCACCTAACCGGTCTTGTCTCAGGGGAGTACGTAATGACCGAACTATCTTAGTAGCGTAAGTAGGCTTGTTAGGCCTAGGAAAGTCATAAACTAGACAAATCCCAGTTAATTTTTAACTTAACCAGTTAATTTTAACTAGAACAAGGAAAGCAATTGTAACCATAATTACTGTATGAACATTGTTAATGATGACTGAGGTTCCCTGACTCGGGTTAGTAATTATCTACACATCCCCACACACAATCTCAGTAGCGACCAGTCAAGAGGCGGGTCCAGGAGCTGAGTCTCGACCCCTGGAACCACAATTGGCTGCCTCCAGCCACCTCCATGTTCTTGGTCCACGTAAGTTTAGATTTTGGGTTTAGTCTGTCATTACCCAGGCGCTGCTGTGTCTGCACGGCCTCCAGAATTGAATAGGCTTTTGTTTGATTAATTGATGAAGGGATAGATGAGGAAGACACTGGTATCTATCATCACCCACTTGTTAATATCTATTTCTACATGTACAAGGTATACAGACCATAGTTGACATCAATGACTTACTGTATAGAAAGTACCTTGTTATGCTGAGCATTTCCCATATTAGGTCAGTTTTGTCCCAGGATGTGACCCACACCAGTCCACTAACACCCAGGATGTGACCCACACCAGTCCACTAACACCCAGGATGTGACCCACACCAGTCCACTAACACCCAGGATGTGACCCACACCAGTCCACTAACTCCCGGGATGTGACCCACACCAGTCCACTAACTCCCGGGATGTGACCCCACACCAGTCCACTAACTCCCGGGATGTGACCCACACCAGTCCACTAACTCCCGGGATGTGACCCACACCAGTCCACTAACTCCCGGGATGTGACCCACACCAGTCCACTAACTCCCGGGATGTGACCCACACCAGTCCACTAGCACCCGGGGTGCGACCCCACACCAGTCCACTAACACCCGGGGTGCGACCCACACCAGTCCACTAACACCCGGGGTGCGACCCCACACCAGTCCACTAACACCCGGGGTGCGACCCCACACCAGTCCACTAACACCGGGGTGCGACCCCACACCCAGTCCACTAACACCGGGGTGCGACCCCACACCAGTCCACTAACACCCGGGTGCGACCCCACAACCAGTCCACTAACACCCGGGGTGCGACCCCACACCAGTCCACTAACACCCGGGGTGCGACCCCACACCAGTCCACTAACACCCGGGGTGCGACCCCACACCAGTCCACTAACACCCGGGGTGCGACCCCACACCAGTCCACTAACACCCGGGGTGCGACCCCACACCAGTCCACTAACCACCCGGGGTGCGACCCCACACCAGTCCACTAACCACCCGGGGTGCGACCCCACACCAGTCCCCCTAACACCGGGGTGCGACCCACACCAGTCCACTAACACCCGGGGTGCGACCCCACACCAGTCCACTAACACCCGGGTGCGACCCCACACCAGTCCACTAACACCCGGGGTGCGACCCCACACCAGTCCACTAACACCCGGGGTGCGACCCCACACCAGTCCACTAACACCCGGGGTGCGACCCCACACCAGTCCACTAACACCCGGGGTGCGACCCCACACCAGTCACTAACACCCGGGTGCGACCCACACCAGTCCACTAACACCCGGGTGCGACCCCACACCAGTCCACTAACACCGGGGTGCGACCCCACACCAGTCCACTAACACCCGGGGTGCGACCCCACACCAGTCCACTAACACCCGGGGTGCGACCCCACACCAGTCCACTAACACCCGGGGTGCGACCCCACACCAGTCCACTAACACCCGGGGTGCGACCCCACACCAGTCCACTAACACCCGGGGTGCGACCCCACACCAGTCCACTAACACCCGGGTGCGACCCCACACCAGTCCACTAACACCCGGGGGTGCGACCCCACACCAGTCCACTAACACCCGGGGTGCGACCCCACACCAGTCCACTAACACCGGGGTGCGACCCCACACCAGTCCACTAAACCCGGGGTGCGACCCCACACCAGTCCACTAACACCCGGGGTGCGACCCCACACCAGTCCACTAACACCCGGGGTGCGACCCCACACCAGTCCACTAACACCCGGGGTGCGACCCCACACCAGTCCACTAACACCCGGGGTGCGACCCACACCAGTCCACTAACACCCGGGGTGCGACCCACACCAGTCCACTAACACCCGGGGTGCGACCCCACACCAGTCCACTAACACCCGGGGGTGCGACCCCACACCAGTCCACTAACACCCGGGGTGCGACCCCACAACCAGTCCACTAACACCCGGGGTGCGACCCCACCACCAGTCCACTAACACCCGGGGTGCGACCCCACCAGATCCACTAACACCCGGGGTGCGACCCCACACCAGTCCACTAAACACCCGGGGTGCGACCCCACACCAGTCCACTAACACCCGGGGTCGCACCCCGGGTGTTAGTGGACTGGTGTGGGTCACATCATGACTTCTTCTGTTATCCTGGGTGGCTAACCCTCCGGGGTTAAAAATCCGAACGAAATCTCTTCTATTAACCCTAGTTGCTGCCGTCACACAGGTCATGTGCGGCGCCGCCTGCCCAGTTGTATCGCCCTTGCGAGTTTAGCTCTTACTTTCGATTATAATCAGCCGGTAGTTCGGTCTGTACTGAGGTTTAAGGGACTGGCGGTTGCTTGGGTCGAGTCACAGCTCCTGGTCCCGTATGGAAACTCTTCTGTCGGCAGTGGTACCTGGAGTATGCCTGTAGGGGCTTTCGGGGATCGACGCCCCCGCGGCCCGGTCTGTGACCAGGGGTAATGATGGATCAGGGCCTGATCAACCAGGCTGTTACTGTTGGCCGCACGCAACCCGACGAACGAATCAGACCGGCTGGTCAGGTACTGATTTTAGGTGCTTGTCCAGTTACTTCTTGAAGACAGCCGGGGGGGGCTTGAAGACAGCCGGGGGGGTTTTGAAGACAGCCGGGGGGGGGTTGAAGACAGCCGGGGGGGTTGAAGACAGCCGGGGGAGGGTTGAAGACAGCCGGGGGGGGAGGGTTGAAGACAGCCGGGGGGGGGGGGGTTGAAACAGCCGGGGGGGGTTGAAGACAGCCGGGGGGGTTTGAAGACAGCCGGGGGAGGTTTGAAGACAGCCGGGGGGGGGGGTTGAAGACAGCCGGGGGGGTTGAAGACAGCCGGGGGGGGTTTTGAAGACAGCCGGGGGGGGGTTTGAAGACAGCCGGGGGGGTTTGAAGACAGCCGGGGGTTTTGAAGACGGCCGGGGGGGGAGGAGTTGAAGACAGCCGGAGGTATTTTGAAGACGGCCGGGGGGTTTTTGAAGACGGCCGGGGGGGGTTTTTGAAGACAGCCGTGGGGGGATCTTGAAGACAGCCGTGGGGGGGATCTTGAAGACAGCCGTGGGGGGGATCTTGAAGACAGCCGTGGGGGGATCTTGAAGACAGCCGTGGGGGGATCTTGAAGACAGCCGTGGGTAGGTCTTGAAGACAGCCGGGGTAGGTCTTGAAGACAGCCGTGGGTGGTTTGAAGGACAGCCGTGGGGGGGGTGTCTTGAAGACAGCCGTGGGGGGGGGTGTCTTGAAGACAGCCGTGGGGTGTGTGTCTTGAAGACAGCCGTGGGGGGTGTGTGTCTTGAAGGCAGCCGTGGGGGGTGTGTGTCTTGAAGGCAGCCGTGGGGGGTGTGGTGTCTTGAAGGCAGCCGTGGGGGGTGTGTGTCTTGAAGGCAGCCGTGGGGGGTGTGTGTCTTGAAGGCAGCCGTGGGGGGTGTGTGTCTTGAAGGCAGCCGTGGGGGGTGTGTGTCTTGAAGGCAGCGTGGGGGGTGTGTCTTGAAGGCAGCCGTGGGGGGTGTGTGTCTTGAAGGCAGCCGTGGGGGGTGTGTGTCTTGAAGGCAGCCGTGGGGGGTGTGTGTCTTGAAGGCAGCCGTGGGGGGTGTGTGTTTTGGAAGGCAGCCGTGGGGGTGTGTGTCTTGAAGGCGGGCCGTGGGGGGTGTGTGTCTTGAAGGCAGCCGTGGGGGGTGTGTGTCTTGAAGGCAGCCGTGGGGGGTGTGTGTCTGAAGGCAGCCGTGGGGGGTGTGTGTCTTGAAGGCAGCGTGGGGGGTGTGTGTCTTGAAGGCAGCCGTGGGGGGTGTGTGTCTTGAAGGCAGCCGTGGGGGGTGTGTGTCTTGAAGGCAGCCGTGGGGGGTGTGTGTCTTGAAGGCAGCCGTGGGGGTGTGTGTCTTGAAGCAGCCGTGGGGGTGTGTGTCTTGAAGACAGCCGTGGGGGGGTGGTGGTGTCTTGAAGCAGCCGTGGGGGGTGGGGGTGTCTTGAAGGCAGCCGTGGGGGGTTGTGGTGTCTTGAAGGCAGCCGTGGGGGGTGTGGTCTTGAAGACAGCCGTGGGGTGGGTCTGAATCAGCGTGGGGTTGTTTTGAGACAGCCGTGGGGGGTGGGGGTGTCTTGAAGACAGCCGTGGGGGGTGGGGGTGTCTTGAAGACAGCCCGTGGGGGGTGGGGGTGTCTTGAAGACAGCCGTGGGGGGTGGGGGTGCCCTTAAAGACAGCCGTGGGGGGTGGGGGTGTCTTGAAAGACAGCCGTGGGGGGTGGGGGTGTCTTGAAGACAGCCCGTGGGGGGTGGGGGTGTCTTGAAGACAGCCGTGGGGGGTGGGGGTGTCTTGAAGACAGCCGTGGGGGGGTGGGGTGTCTTGAAGACAGCCGTGGGGGGTGGGGGTGTTTTGAAGACAGCCGTGGGGGGGTGGGGGTGTCTTGAAGACAGCCGTGGGGGGTGGGGGTGTCATTGAAGACACCGTGGGGGGTGGGGGTGTCTTGAAGACAGCCGTGGGGGGTGGGGTGTCTTGAAGACAGCCTTTGGGGGGTGGGGTGTCTTGAAGACAGCCGTGGGGGGTGGGGGTGTCTTGAAGACAGCCGGGGGGGTGGGGGTGTCTTAAAGGGACAGCCGTGGGGGGGGGGGGGTGTCTTGAAGACAGCCGTGGGGGGGGGGGGTGTCTTGAAGACAGCCGTGGGGGTGGGGGTGTCTTGAAGACAGCCGTGGGGGTGTGGGGGTGTCTTGAAGACAGCCGGGGGGGGTGTGGGGGTGTTTTGAAGACAGCCGGGGGGGGGGTGGGGGTGTCTTGAAGACAGCCGTGGGGGGGGGTGGGGGTGTCTTGAAGACAGCCGTGGGGGGGTGGGGGTGTCTTGAAGACAGGGGGTGGGGGGTGGGGGTGTCTTGAGACAGCCGTGGGGGGTGGGGGTGTCTTGAAGACAGCCGTGGGGGGGGGGGTGTCTTGAAGACAGCCGTGGGGGGTGGGGGTGTCTTGAAGACAGCCGTGGGGGGTGGGGGTGTCTTGAAGACAGCCAAGGGTCTACCTGTAGGGATTTAAGAACTTTTAACCTAACAAGGCCCCGCGACAGTAGGCCTACTGACCCATACTAGGAAAGTCCTTCTTAAAGCTAACAAATATTGGCAAATATCAGACTTATGTACCAACCTGTCAAGTTTCTAATTACTTCTGGAAGTTCTTAGTTAATATTTTACTAAACAAACATGGAGATCCTCATTAAAATTCTCTTGTCTAGTCGGCCAGATAAGACTCGGTGAGTTTTTCCTTCACTAGTGATGCTGGGATACACACCTGTATCCCTGTTTATACCTCGAGTCTTGGCAGGAGTACTCAGATGTTTGACTTATAAATAAGGATAAGTGGAATAGAATTATTCCTCTAGGTAAACTCCAGGTAAACTCCAGGTAAGAGGCGACTAAAATGCCGAGAGCAAGGGGCTAGTAGAAGACTGAGACACTTATGCCACATATGGGAATCTTTGTGCAAGACAGGTATAAAATATTGTAGACGTTTCGCCATCCAGTATCTTTATCAATACAGATTCTTGGACATACTAGGAAGACAGTAGAACTATATACAAAAGATAAGGTAATCAGTCCCTCGGCCTTGGTGTTAGTGTTCACAGCATCGTGGTGGAGGAGAATCTGGAGCAAAGACAAGAAGACTGGCGGTTATATAGGCGTCAGTGGATAGGACCTACTTCCACTGGGGAATCCCGCCTACCAGTGACTTTGCCCTCGTCTGCTGCCCGTCCCTATCCACTGACGCCTATATAACCGCCAGTCGTCTTGTCTTTGCTCCAGATTCTCCTCCACCACGATGCTGTGAACACTAACTCCAAGGCTGAGGGACTGATTACCTCATCTTTTGTATATAGTTCTACTGTCTTCCTATTATGTCCTAGAATCTGTATTGATAAAGCCACTGGATGGCGAAACGTCTACAATAAAGATATCCAGATGTTGCACATGTCTTAACTTTCATGGGAATCTTTATTCAGGAAACGTTTCGCCACACAGTGGCTTCATCAGTCCAATACAAAGTAGAAAGGCGTAAGGAGAGGAGGAGTTTAAGGTAATCAGTCCCTCAGCCTGGAGTCGATGTGTTCAGTCCATCGTCCTCTCCTTACGCCTTTCTACTTTGTATTGGACTGATGAAGTCACTGTGTGGCGAAACGTTTCCTGAACAAAGTTTCCCCAAATATGTTGCGTAAGTGTCTCAGTCTTCAACTTGTCGGTTTTTCAAACCATTCATCACAAGGGGCTAGTAACTCCATTTTCCTGTGTACATTACTAAAGTTAGAGAAAATTTAGTTTTTGAGTCTCCTTGCCTCGGTGGGATACAGCCAGTGTTGAAAAAGCTACTCTCATTGTGCTAAACATTGTTAATACACTGACTTGAGGGACCGAAAGCAAATAGTGGTACCTCGGTATTCGTCCGCTTTGGAATAAGTCCAGCTTGGTATACGTCCTGTTTGGACGACTCCCGTGCTGGAACTTAAGGGTTAAAGTGAGTCACGTTACTCTTCATTATCTCTCTCGAGAGGAGCACAAGACTAAGATGGATGCACTCTTCAGGCTTGGAAGAAGAGATAAAGGAAGTCACCTACTTCGTTAATCAAGGAAATCTTTGCCAAATGGATGGACGTCAAAAACTTTGCAGAGATGTACCACCCCAAGAGACCCCAAACAAGCTGTAATAACTTTATCTACAATAACCAGACGATGTCACAGTTCCCAAACATCCTAAGAAGGCAGAAGCAAAGTTCTTCAGACAGATTTTCAGTAAATCAAACCTGGTGAGCTTCAACCAGGACGAAATAGGGAAAAGAAACAGAAAACAGAAGGTGACTCTCCTTCCAAACATTTCCTCCCTTCTCAGCACTATCCTAGTGGACACTAAACTTTACAATTTAACCTGACAACAAAGTTGTCAGGTTAAATTGCATTTATCTATTTTTTTATTTGTATGTATTTTAGCAATAAGCAGCGTTTAAATTATTTTATACACCCCATCATTGTATAATTCGTTTGGTATACGTCCTGTTTGGTACAAGTCCTGGAACGAATTAAGGACGTATACCGAGGTACCTCTGTATTTTGACTTGTTAGTGTAGTAAATTACCAGATTTTTCAGTTTGGTAATGTTGCTTTAAAGTGCTTTGAGGTATATTTGTAGGAGAGATAATGTCTAATGTTCTTGCAGGGTAGACCATGGAACCTTGTTCAGACACCTGCCAGACCATGGAACCTTGTTCAGACACCTGCCAGACCATGGAACCTTGTTCAGACACCTGCCAGGCTTCACCACACATGTCTGTACACTTGAGTTCCTCTTCTGTGGCTGGTGATTCCCTGGCTGTATCCTCTGGGCCCACTGCTTCGCCGATTTTATCCTCTGGGCCCACTGCTTCGCCGATTTTATCCTCTGGGCCCACTGCTTCGCCGATTTTATCCTCTGGGCCCACTGCTTCGCCGATTTTATCCTCTGGGCCCACTGCTTCGCCGATTTTATCCTCTGGGCCCACTGCTTCGCCGATTTTATCCTCTGGGCCCACCACTTCGTCGATTTCACCCTGCGGGCCCACAGCTTCACCGATTTCACCCTGTGGGCCGAGTGATGCCAGGACCCCATCCAATAGGCCCATGGGTTTTCCAGCTAGCAGTTGCTGTGCTACCACAAATACGTCCCCCAGCGGCCTACCACATCTCGCTGACAGCTCACTTTCCACTGTCGGACTTGCACCTTCAGGAACTAAACTGTCAGCTTCAGTGGCACATATAGCATCACCACCTGTATCCTGCCACAGCAACAAGAGCAGCACAGGACCCATGTGTCGCATATGTCATGAGGGTATGTATCTAGCAGCAAAAATTCTATTCTCTGTCCATGTGTCCTGTGTATTATAATCTCCCCTGTTAGGTAAGACACATATGCAACAGTTAGGTATCTTTATTGTGAAACGTTTCGCCTACACAGTAGGCTTCTTCAGTCAAGTACAGAAAAGTTGATAGAAGCAGAAGATACTTGAAGACGATGTAATCAGTCCATCACCCTTAAAGTTTTGAGGTGGTCAGTCCCTCAGTCTGGAGAAGAGCATTGTTCCATAGTATGAAACAATATTGTTTCATACTATGGAACAATGCTCTTCTCCAGACTGAGGGACTGACCACCTCAAAACTTTAAGGGTGATGGACTGATTACATCGTCTTCAAGTATCTTCTGCTTCTATCAACTTTTCTGTACTCGACTGAAGAAGCCTACTGTGTAGGCGAAACGTTTCGAAATAAAGATACCTAACTGTTGCATATGTGTCTTACCTAACAACCTGTCGGTATTTTATACCATTTTAATGTATAATCTCCCCTGCTGTATCCTGCCACTCGGTAGTGAACCCAGTGTCTCGTTTGGGGTCCCTTGGCCTGGGGGCTAAAAATTCTCGCTTCATACAGTGAGGATCCGGGTTTGATTCCCAGCGAGAGTAGAAGCATTGGGCGTGTTTCTTTACGCCGGTTGTCTATGTTCACCCATAAGTAAAATGGGTACCTGGGTGTTAGTGGACTGGTGTGGGTCACATCCTGGGTGTTAGTGGACTGGTGTGGGTCACATCTTGGGTGTTAGTGGACTGGTGTGGGTCACATCCTGGGACAAAACTGACCTAATTTGCGGGAAATGCTCAGCATAACAAGGTACTTTCTATACAGTAGTATGTCATAGGTGTCAACTATGGTCTGTATAAGTTGTATCATGTATACCTTGTGCCTGTATACCTTGTGCCTGTATACCTTGTGCCTGTATACCTTGTGCCTGTATACCTTGTGCCTGTATACCTTGTGCCTGTATACCTTGTGCCTGTATACCTTGTGCCTGTATACCTTGTGCATGTATACCTTGTGCATGTATAACCTTGTGCATGTATACCTTGTGCATGTATACCTTGTGCATGTATACCTTGTGCATGTATACCTTGTGCATGATAACCTTGTGCATGTATACCTTGTGCATGTATACCTTGTGCCTGTATACCTTGTGCCTGTATACCTTGTGCATGTATACCTTGTGCATGTATACCTTGTGCATGTATACCTTGTGCATGTATACCTTGTGCATGTATACCTTGTGCATGTATACCTTGTACATGTATACCTTGTACATGTATACCTTGTACATGTATACCTTGTGCATGTATACCTTGTGCATGTATACCTTGTGCATGTATACCTTGTACATGTATACCTTGTACATGTATACCTTGTGCATGTATACCTTGTGCATGTATACCTTGTGCATGTATACCTTGTGCATGTATACCTTGTGCATGTATACCTTGTGCATGTATACCTTGTGCATGTATACCTTGTGCATGTATACCTTGTGCATGTATACCTTGTACATGTATACCTTGTGCATGTATACCTTGTGCATGTATACCTTGTGCATGTATACCTTGTGCATGTATACCTTGTGCATGTATACCTTGTGCATGTATACCTTGTGCATGTATACCTTGTGCATGTATACCTTGTGCATGTATACCTTGTGCATGTATACCTTGTACATGTATACCTTGTATTTTGTAGTCATTGCCATAAGACCTGAAATTTTGAGTCTGGCAAAATTTAATGGGCGGCCAAAATGTCCCGAAATTATCAGGAATTTTTGATATTTTTTAAGTGCCGGTTATTGAAACCAGGTGTGATATATTTTTTCCATGGTAATTTTTATCAATTGTGACTTACTGCTTTAAGTGCTGGATGACGTAAATGGCCTTAATTAGTCTCGGCACCTGAAGCCTACATCAGGAAACTGCCATTATGCAGCCTATTAAGAATTTCTAGTTATGGCACTTGTAGTAATTATGGCACTTGTAGTAATTATGGCACTTGTAGTAATTATGGCACTTGTAGTAGTAATGGCACTTGTAGTAATTATGGCACTTGTAGTAATATTGGCACTTGTAGTAATATTGGCACTTGTAGTAATAATGGCACTTGTAGTAATTATGGCACTAGTAATTATGGCACTTGTAGTAATTATGGCACTTGTAGTAATGGCACTTGTAGTAATGGCACTTGTAGTAATTATGGCACTTGTAGTAATTATGGCACTTGTAGTAATATTGGCACTTGTAGTAATATTGGCACTTGTAGTAATAATGGCACTTGTAGTAATTATGGCACTAGTAATTATGGCACTTGTAGTAATAATCACTTGTAGTAATTATGGCACTTGTAGTAATGGCACTTGTAGTGATGGCACTTGTAGTAATTATGGCACTTGTAGTAATAATGGCACTTGTAGTAATAATGGCACTTGTAGTAATGGCACTTGTAGTAATGACACTTGTAGTAATGGCACTTGTAGTAATGGCACTTGTAGTAGTAATGGCACTTGTAGTAGTAATGGCACTTGTAGTAGTAATGGCACTTGTAGTAGTAATTTCACTTGTAGTAGTAATGGCACTTGTAGTAGTGTTTGCTGGTTTAAACACTAATGTAGTGTCTATAAAGTGGAACTAAGGCTGAAGGCATCGTAAATGTTATGACACCATACATAGCTTTAAGATGAGGTATGACAAAAGTGATGGAGCAGGGAGAGAGGACCTAGTAGCGTTCAGTGAAGAGGGGCCAGGAGCAGAGTCTCGACCCCTGCAACCACAATTAGGCGAGTACAGTTTGGCGAGTACATGAGCTGGAGCTTGTCACGGCCACGTTAGCGGGAGATTCGTTTATCAAAACTTGCATCTGTGGTCACAGTGGTGGCCTATACTAACCTTCCAATGGTGTATAAATATACTTAGTTGGATAAATCTTGTAGCTAGCTGGTCTAGTGGCTAACGCGTCCGTCTGGAGTGTTACGACTCTGGCCGCGGGTTCTAACCCCGCCCATGGTATGGTTAAAAATGCGTGTGCAAGTTAGGTCACTATTGAGTATTATATATTATGTCGACAATTGTCTAGAGGCAGAATAATAGTCGAGTAATTCTTCAGGTAACCCTCTCAAGGGAGGTTCCTTGACGCTGGTGAGGGGCTCTTGATCCAGGGAATTGAATCTGTTCCTGGTTCCTGAATTAAGCCTCAATACCTCCCATCCCCCCAAGGCTCTGTATAATCCCTACGGGTTCAGCGCTCCATAATTAATATAATGTCTGCAGGTGAGAGTGTGGGAGACCTTATCTCCCCGTGTCTGTGTATGGGGACGATGGGCTGGATCCACAAGACGTGCCTGGAACACTGGCTTACCATCACTACCTGTCAGAGGTGTGAGCTGTGTGGCTTCGCTTACACCATAAGACTGTCTCCTAAACCTTTCTGGGAGGTAATGTCTGTAGGTCTCCCCCAGTGGATATCTTTCCCCAGTGGGTATATTTTCCACATCTACTGGAAGGTAATGTCTGTAGGTCTCCCCCAGTGGGTATATCTTCCCCCAGTGGATATCTTTCCCCAGTGGGTATATATTCACATCTCTGGAATGGTAATGTCTGTAGGTCTCCCCAGTGGTATATCTTCCCCAGTGGATCTTTCCCAGTGGGTATATATTCCACATCTACTGGAAGGTAATGTCTGTAGGTCTCTCCCCAGTGGGTATATCTTCCACAGTGGATATCTTTCCCCAAATGGGTATATATTCCACATCTACTGGAAGGTAATGTCTGTAGGTCTCCCCCAGTGGGTATATCTTCCCCAGTGGATCTTTCCCAGTGGGTATATATTCCACATCTACTGGAAGGTAATGTCGTAGGTCCCCCAGTGGTATATCTTCCCCAGTGGATATCTTTCCCAGTGGGTATATATTCCACATCTACTGGAAAAGGGAATTTTCTGTAGGTCTCCCCCAGTGGGTATATTTCCCCCAGTGGATATCTCTTTCCCAGTGGGTATATATTCCACATCTACTGGAAGGTAATGTCTGTAGGTTTTCCTCTGTGTCTTAGACACAAGGCCAGGTCTTAGAACAGACCGCGGGGGCGTTGACCCCCGAAAACCCCTCCAGGTATGGATAAAACTAATTTTCAGGAAACGAAGGTCCAATTTTTTCTAATGGTACAATTTAGTTTACACGTAATTAAACATTTTTGGACTTAATGGAGTTAATTAACACCTGTACAATAAGTCGCTAAATGAACAATGGTACAACTTTAGTTAGAAATTATAATATATCGGTTAGATTTGTCACTAAATTATATAATCTGTATAATTGTTAACTGAAGTAATGGCTTCAGCAAATACTCAGATAATCACTTACTGATTCAATGACCTGACTTCCTGATTCAGTGATCTGACTTGTAGATTCAATGACCTGACTTGTCATTTGTGGTCAATATAAGTTTATATTGTGTACGAATGGTATATAATACCGACAAGATGAGTTTAAGACACATGTGCAACATCTGGGTATCTTTATTGTAGACGTTTCGCCCTCCAGTGGCTTTATCAATACAAATTCTAGGACATAACTAGAAGACAGCAGAACTATGTACAGAAGATGAGGTAATCAGTCCCTCAACCTAGGATAGGTGCGAAGAGCACCATAGTCGCGGAGAATCTCCACGACTATGGTGCTCTTCGCACCTATTGCTAGGTTGAGGGACTGATTACCTCATCTTCTGTACATAGTTCTACTGTCTTCTAGTTATGTCCTAGAATTTGTATTGATAAAGCCACTGGATGGCGAAACGTCTACAATAAAGATACCCAGATGTTGCACATGTCTTAATCTCAAGTTTATATTGTACCAGAAATACTTAAACGTAGAAGTAAGACAGATACATTAGATAATCTGGCCCAACATGGGGTCATAATTCACCTGGATATGAGATAATTACAAAAATTAAGTGGACTGATTACAACATCGTAAGATTAGCAATGCACAAATAACATTCACATAGACAAACAACGTTTCGATCCACCTTGGACTATTAACTAGCCACAGAGAAAGGCTTATGTCAAATAGTGAGTCTGGCCAAGTCGTTAAAACTGTTCCATGACGTATTAATGCATATATATTTCAGTTCTTATTGAGCTACGACAGTCCAGAGATTCGTAGAGCCATCGTAGTGGACGCTTTGTGTTTGTTGGTGTTGACGCCACTAGCAGTGTTCTCCATATACCTGTGTGTTGCTGGAGCCTTCCAGTACGCTCAGCACGCACCGGCTTCCAGGGACACAGTCTTCAGCACACGCTTAATAACGCTCAATAAACATCAAATAATAAGCACGAAGGTAGGTAATTTATGGCGGATGTCTGACATTACTATACCTAAAAAGGTGTCCAGTAGCTAGATCGGTAGCGTACTCGGCTCACACACTGTGGTCCGGGGTTTAAATCTCCTCCGGTACGGCTGGAAAACTTAGGGACGTGTTTCCATAAGATAACTGCTCTCTGTTCACCTATCAGAGTAAAATGGGTACCTGGTGTTAGTGGACTGGTGTGGGTCACATCCTGGGTGTTAGTGGACTGGTGTGGGTCACATCCTGGGTGTTAGTGGACTGGTGTGGGTCACATCCTGGGTGTTAGTGGACTGGTGTGGGTCACATCCTGGGTGTTAGTGGACTGGTGTGGGTCACATCCTGGGACAAAACTGATATAATTTACGGGAAATGCTCAGCATAACAAGCGGCTTTCTATATAGTAGTATGTCACTGATGTCAGCAATGGTCTGTATATCGTGTATACCAGGATTTGATACGTCCGGGTAAGTAGTCTATTGATTGATTTGTGGGAAGACATAACATTTAAGTAACGAATTCTCTGCTACGTACAGAGGTGGGAAATCTGTTGATGCAAAGACAAGGGCTTGCCAAGTATGGGCCTGTAGGCCTACTGTAGTGTTTCTAACGCCCTGCCTGTATGTGGGACTAGTGTCGTACCTGGCAGGAATATGGCTGCCAGCTGTACTCCTTGACCAGATCTTTGCTATCGCTTGCTGGATCCTGTTTACTAAGGAATCCTGGTCTTGGCTTCTGGATCTCTGCCAAAAGAAGCCTACCCTACCGGTTTTAAGTTCAGAATTTTCCTGGCAACTGGGCTTCTGCTGTGGAAGGGGAAGGTGTGGAAGCTTTGTGGGAGTCTTCCTCACCTTCCGCCTCTTCACTGGTCACGACTAAGTCCTGCGCCAGGAGCTTTATCGTACCTCTTCCATTTATCATAACTTTCCATTTAGCTGTGGGATCTATGCTAGGATTGTGATCATACCTCTTATGTCAGAGGGTCTGATATTACTCTCATCAGTCACGCTACTACACAGGAGTGTAACTTCTGCCAATTATGTCAGCCCGAGGACATCACTATAAGCGTGTCTAGCATGTACCCCCGGCATGGGAGAAACTATTGGACGGGGAAAAGTCCCAACGCAAGCAAGGGAAAAAGTCCTTGTCCTGGAGACAGCAGAGGCTGCTTTGCTGGCCTGTGACTCTTCAGGACCCCGCCACCTTCCAGGGTCACAACCAGATAATTTCCTAATTTCTACAACTACATTTACAAGGTATACAAACCATACTACTGTATAGACATACTACTACATAGAAAGTCACTTGTTATGATGAGCATTTCCCTCAAATTATCAGTTTTGTCCCAGGATGCCACCCCACCAGTCCACTAACACCCAGGATGCCACCCCCACCAGTCCACTAACACCCAGGATGCCACCCCCACCAGTCACTAACACCCAGGATGCCACCCCCACCAGTCCACTAACACCCAGGATGCCACCCCCACCAGTCCACTAACACCCAGGATGCCACCCCCACCAGTCCACTAACACCCAGGATGCCCCCCCACCAGTCCACTAACACCCAGGATGCCACCCCACCAGTCCACTAACACCCAGGATGCCACCCCACCAGTCCACTAACACCCAGGATGCCACCCCCACCAGTCCACTACACCCAGGATGCCACCCCCACCAGTCCACTAACACCCAGGATGCCACCCCCACCAGTCCACTAACACCCAGGATGCCACCCCACCAGTCCACTAACACCCAGGATGCCACCCCCACCAGTCCACTAACACACAGGATGCCACCCCCACCAGTCCACTAACACCCAGGATAATGCCATGACGAGCAGCGTCTCCATTTACCACCTTTTCCATACAAAAAACTTGTCGCCGTCATAATTTCCCGTGGTTGAGTATCACTGCCTTAATTAAATGATTGGTTTGACATCTCACACTGCCTCCAGCCTTCTCCTTGTTGCAGCATTTACCGCTCGTGCTTCACACAAGGGGGATATGATAACGACGTATAAAATACTGGGATGAATTGACAAGGTGGACAGACAATGTTCCACAGATGGGACACAGCAACAAGGGGACACAGTTGGAAGTTGAAGGCACAGATGAATCAGAGTTGTTAAGAAGTGAAACAGTTTGGGAAGCGATGTAGTGGAGGCAGGATCCATACATAGCTTTAAGCATAGGTATGATAAGTCATGGTGCAGGGAGTGACCCGGTGGCCTGGTGGCTAAAGCTCCCGCTTCACACACGGAGGGCCCGGGTTCGATTCCCGGCGGGTGGAAACATTTCGACACGTTTCCTTACACCTGTTGTCCTGTTCACCTAGCAGCAAATAGGTACCTGGGTGTTAGTCGACTGGTGTGGGTCGCATCCTGGGGGACAAGATTAAGGACCCCAATGGAAATAAGTTAGACAGTCCTCGATGACGCACTGACTTTCTTGGGTTATCCTGGGTGGCTAACCCTCCGGGGTTAAAAATCCGAACGAAATCTTATCTTATACTCGTACATTCCAGTTTATGCTGCCATTAATAAGTCTCCACAGACTCCTCAGAGCACCACTCGCCTTTTCCCCTCACCAGATCTGATTGACTTCGTTCTTTCCCTCAGAATACCGTGGATACCAACTACAAGTCCGAGGAAGGTGGGCAACCAGCAAGGCAGCAGAAAAACTCGAAGGGTGACAGCGACATGCCCTGGGAAGCCTTTGGCCTGTCATTACTAGCTCTGCTTATCCTTACTATCTACACAGCTTGGGCTGCTGTTGTGGTCAGGTAAGCTGAAAACCTGACACGTTTTGGTTAATTTGTGTTTTACAAATGGGTTAGATAAATACAAGAGTGGGTGTGGGTGGGTGTAAGTGTTGGACCTGACTAGCTTGTGCCACTAGTCTTATGCCGTGCTACTTATGTGGAAGTGACCAGACTAGGTGGGTCATTGATCTAAGCTGGGGAATGACATGGACCTGCCTCACATGGGTCAGTAGGCCTGCTGCAATGTTCCTTCTTATGTTCTTAAGTAACACGAGAAATCCTAATAACAGGGTTGTAAAACAGTGGTAGAATACGGCTAGCAACCAAAATAAACGGGGTTCGATTACCAGGATAGTAGAGACTTGCATTAGAGTTAAGGTTATCAAAAGCTTTTTCGATGGGTAACATTTATAATTATTTGTGTGAATATTTGTTAGTGGGCTCGAGTTTGAGAAGGCCCTTAATAGTGTGGGCCAGTAGGCCTCCTGCAGTGCTCCTCATGTTCTTGAATATATTTACACCTGTTATAGGTACCAAAGATTTATTACTTGCAGCCTTTGTATTAATTCTGTCGTCAGTGATGGCATAAATTTTTAATTACATTGCAAGTCTTCCAGACCATCTTTCCAGAGTCTTGGTAGACTACTGTTATTAAGGTTACTAATAAATTCTATCTCGTGAAGAGATGAAAATTAGTAAAAAATAATTCGAAATGTGATCCCCCCCCCTGTCAAAGATCAGAAGGTACCCCCCTATAGAAATCATTGCCTAACCATACCACTGGTGGGGTTAGAACCCACGGTCAGTCATAAAACTCCAGACTGGCGTGTTAGCCACTGGACCAACTGGCTATAATAAGATGCGTCCAACTAGGTATATTTATACACCATAGGAAGGTTAGCATAGGCCACCACTGTGGCCACAAGTGCAAGTTTCCACAGACAGTGGTGGCCTATGATAACCTTCCTATGATATAGAAATACACCTAGATGGATAATCTTATTGTAGCCAGCTGTTCCAGTGGTTAACGCATAGGCCTGGAGTTTTATGACTGACTGCGGGTTCTAACCCCACCCGTGGTATGGTATGTTCAGAGACGTGTCATTACGATTTCGTGAGTCATCTTCATTGCCCAAAACACAAACTAATTGCTGTCTTTGATCAGTCCCCTTGATGAAGGGGGACTTAACATATGGACACTGTCTTGAACACTGTTTAATTGTCCACTTAATGAGGAATAGTCAGTATAATAACCTATGACATGACAAGATATATTAAGGAAAATAAGATACCAGATATATTAAATTTACTAAATTTGCTTGTAACAGATAAGTGAACTGTAGATATGAATCCATATGTACACCTGTTAACCCTTTTGAGGCCTAGTTCCTAGGCCTACTGTATATCCCTGTACTCTTGCACTACCGTCCAGATGGATATGGGGTGCACAATGAACTAGCCACTATGGTGGCAAAATCTAAATCTCCATAAATACCCTTTTGGACTAACTAGTTAAGTGTTTTTCCCAGACATTCAATATATATACACTCGAGTATGTTCTTACTGTAAACGTTAAAAATCTATTCCTTCTACAGCTACCACACGAAGGTGTGGCGCCGGTGGCGGGTGGTACATCAAGACCTGACTTTGGTGGACAACCACAGACGACCCAGCAACCATCCTGGTCTCAATATTATCCTTCACAACGTTCGTACTTCCTTCAGTCCATAAACATTGACACTTTTGGCCCATTCTCTCCTCTGCCAGAAGGTAGTTCCTTATCTTAACCTGCTGCATCAACCTAACAACCACACCAGCCTTGGTTTGATCACCAGTACTCTCCACCATCCAGGCTACAATAACTTGTACAGTAATACAATAAATCAGCTTTTACTCGGCTCAAATTAGCTGCTGCTACACTTTTTTACCAATTTTATAAAGCATTTTAAGATATTTTTAAATTAAAACTAATTTTTATTGTGGTTTTATCATTTTTGTCCCTAAATCAGGCTGCCATTGGCCTTTCAAAGGTGAGCGAGTGCAAGTAAATGGCTCTCGATTAAAAACTGAATCTCCATTTCTGATCAAAACTGACAACCTCACTATATCGTATGCACAGTAATACTGTGAAGAATAGGTACAATATAGTGAGAGGAACAACACAACTTGCGCACACGTCAACTTACAACTACGTTCCACTCAGACTTGGAGCATTAAGTTCTGAAGGACTATTGTTGCGTCGAATGAAAGCTAGAATTGTGTGAATATTGGACACCAGGCAGTGTTAGATTCATCAGTACACTTGATACACAAAGATGGATTCCTTGCTGTGTAACTTGCCTGCAGCCAGGAGGGGAAGGGGTTTGGGTCAGTACTGCCTGCAGCCAGGAGGGAGGGTCTTTGATGAGACCTTGCCTGCAGTCAGGGGGGTGTTTGGTCAGACCTTGCTTACAACTGGGGGGGTCTTTGGTCAGTCATTGCCTGCAGCCAGGAGGGGGGGGGTCTTATGTCAGTCATTGCCTGCGGTCATGGGGGGGGATCTTTGGTCATTCCTTGCCTGCAGCCAGGGGGGTCTTTGGTCAGTCCTTGCCTGCAGCCAGGGGGGTCTTTGGTCAGTCCTTGCCTGCAGCCAGGGGGGTCTTTGGTCAGTCCTTGCCTGCAGCCAGGGAGGTCTTTGGTCAGTCCTTGCCTGCAGCCAGGGGGGTCTTTGGTCAGTCCTTGCCTGCAGCCAGGGGGGTCTTTGGTCAGTCCTTGCCTGCAGCCAGGGGGGTCTTTGGTCAGTCCTTGCCTGCAGCCAGGGGGGTCTTTGGTCAGTCCTTGCCTGCAGCCAGGGGGGTCTTTGGTCAGTCCTTGCCTGCAGCCAGGGGGGTCTTTGGTCAGTCCTTGCCTGCAGCCAGGGGGTCTTTGGTCAGTCCTTGCCTGCAGCCAGGGGGGTCTTTGATCAGTTCTTGCCTGCAGCCAGGGGACTCTTCGATCAGTCCTTGCCTGCAACTGCAAGAGTATTAACTGAAGGTCAGCTCTCAACATCTCCATTTCAAACATTACTATTATTGGCTAAGATGGTGTAATACCACTTAATGAGAATAATAGTTCATTTATGAGGTACCATCCAAGTCTTTGATACCAGGTAGACTGAGCCAATTTCCAGGTAATGTAGTTTATTTTTGTGCCCTAATTTTGGTACACAGGATCACCATTCACAAACTCGGTATGGCCATTAGACCCTTGGATCAGATTATTTTTGGCCATTTCTTGTTAAAATGTGCTGATATTCTGACACCCTTGTGTATATAAATGGTCTAGAGTACACTAATGACTTTAAACTAAACTTTTGGGCGACCAGTGGCTTTCTCAGTTCAATACAGAATAAGTTTATTTGGGTATACATGAATAAATTTATAGATTATTATACATTGCATATGTGTAGAGAACCTGGGATAACCCAAAAATGTCAGTGGGTTATTTAAAAGTATTGCACAGGCGTCTTAATTCATGATTATATACATCTGGTACCCTGTATGACCCTCGCTGTGGAACTGGCATCGTCCATAGTGTGATGACTATACCTGGAGAAGGTGGAAATATAAACACATGCAGTTTAATGTGATCCTTTATTGACAACATTTCGCCCACACAGTGAGCTTTTTCCAAGTCACACACAGATCTACCTGGGGTGGAAGGTACTGGAGTATTTATAGTCAGGTTCAGAATGTTGAGGTCAGGTGGAGAATGCTGCATCTGATTATCTACCCGACTCCAACCTGACCTCAACATTCTGAACCTGACTATAAATACTCCCGTACCTTCCACCCCAGGTAGATCCGTGTGTGACTTGGAAAAAGCCCACTGTGTGGGCGAAACTGTCAATAAAGGATCACATTAAACTGCATATGCGTTTTTCCATTGTCAGTATTCTATACCATTTATTTTCACCTGGAGAAGGTTTTGGAGGTCAACGCCACTGCAGCCCCACTGGAATCATTCTTAATCCTCCATCATAGTGAACAGTGGCTAAGATGGTCAGTCACCCACTTCTGGTGGCAGATGTTTAAAGTTTGTTTTAAATGACATGTCTGTACAATACCAACTGTATAATAGGATTTCTTTATAAACATGGAGATAAGACCCAGATAGTTGCTGTAACGGCTGTGATAGTAAACAGTCAACTGCGGTTTGCCTTAAATTTAATTAAAGAAAGGGAGGGGGGTTCATCAACACGGTGAAGAGGCTATCGGTCTGAGGAATTAACCTTTGAGTCTTCCTCAAACCAAACCTAATTATCCCCAATCCCCCCTTCCCTATCACATCCTCCCTGGCACCCCTTTATCTTTCATCTCGCCCATCCCTCTGCTTTCCCTTTCCTGTTTCTGCCTTTGAGATTGTTCCCTGAGGTTTTGTAGTTCCTAAACCTGAGGAGCTCTGGGGACAGTCTCCTTTCATTGAGGTCCTTAGTAGTGTAGTGGATCATCTAGACTCTAGACATTCCAATCCTCCTCCAGTCTACTGGGAAGGGAGGAAGGCTTCGGGTGTCTTTCAGATGATGGGTGTATCTCGGGAGGCTACCTGTCAGATTCCAGGTGGTGGTGGCCCCAAGGAGTCTTGCTTTGTGGAGAGTTTCCGACCACTCTCCCTTTTCTCCGCCGAGGCGAGTCGGTAGATGTGAGGTTGCTATCCCGGATTACTGGTTTACTGGCTTGAAGGGCAACGTAAGGCATGGGTTTCATGCCACATCTGCACTACCGGCTGCACTGAGGTTGTCCTTTTGGGCACGTAAGGGATGACTTGCAGTTCTTTTTTTACCCTGAGAGCTGCCCTTCCACCCCCCTTACTTTTTAACTTTTTCTTAAAAGAAAAGGGACTTAACCATGGAATCCCAAGTCCATGTACCTCCTCCTTTGTCTCTACCAGCAGCAGCACCATCTGACGACCCTGCCTTGTTACCAGACCATTCTTTGGACCTTTCTACTGCCCCTGTATCTTCTGCGAGTGACATTTTGTTCCACGCTCTGGACACAGGCTTGGCCTCTACAAATCTTTGACTATGCTTCCAGCTTTTCCCCATACAGTGTGACGGTTTTTGGATCACGTGCCCACCTCAACACGGACCACCTCTGGTCTTACATTTAAACACAATCTTCTGATATTTTTTCGACTGACTCTCATTCTACTCCTAAAAGACCACGATAATCAACTTCCTTTACATACTATGTAGTACAGTACACAATGAACAAAGTTTTTCACTCTACAACCGACATCATCAGAATATCTTTCTGATGATAGTATCAGCAAGGCGCTCCTACACCAAGTTGGTCGTAATATTCCATTTCATGCTCTCGAGCGGTGCACACATCGTCACAGCACAGAATGCTAGCCAAGCTCACAATTTTTCTCTACTTACAATTGAAAAAACATTACTCTTAATTCTTGCAGTGGTACTGTGATTGTGCCACATACCATTGTTCAACATAATTTCCAGATACGTGGTTATGACATTCTGGAACAGCTTGAGCTCCAATACTTGATCCTTAAAAGTAGACACGTGTGTACTGCCTGCCTGTGGGCAGACAAACTACTCCCCCACCACTCCAATGTAGCTTAACTTTTACACTGCCATGAGCTTCCATCATTGGTTTACATTGCGAGACACTGCTTACAAGTCCGACATGTAACCCCTACACCACAACAGTGTAGAAATTGCTGGCAGTTTGGCTATCCAGCAAACTATTGCAGGTCCATGGCTGAATGACCAGTCTGTGGTGCCGATGACCACACCAATACATCTTGTGGCCTACCTCCCTCCTGCCTTAGTCATGAAGCACATCTGTCATTCTCGTCGCTGCCAGGTCTATTTGGATGAATGTGAAATCCATTGCCTCAGAGACAGAAGGCTTTACTTATGCCCTGGCAGTCTCTCGTCTACACCTCCAGAGAGATTCTCCTTCTTATTCTTGAGTTATTAAGAGACTCCCAACTTCTGGGGTCCCAATTCCCATGGTCTCCATGCAATAACACTTTCCACAGTCTCGCCTAACCATTTTGGAGCCCTGGACTCTGAGGTCCCTACCTCGTCTACTATTCTCCAATCTTCTCGCACGCAAGCTTTGATGTCTAAAAGACTTAGCACAATGCCTCCTCCTTGCCTCTACTTCAAAATCCAACAGATGCCCTAAGAGTAAATCTCTCGTTTCCAGTCTCAGTACTTGGGTGGGGGTCTCACTGACTCCCACAGCATTCAGTTGGAGGCTTTTCTCACTTATCTCCCCCTCCATGTTTTAAAAACTGGTTCTTCCACCTATTTTGATCCTTGCACTCAATCTTTCTTGCATCGATCTCTTGGTTTGCTCTTCCTCGAATGCACTAGACTTACCTGGTATGTCCTCCCAGACTTGCATGACAGATCATTTTCTAATCATCCTTCTCATTCATACTCGCCACCTCCTCGCAGCCCATACTGACAACTTGACCGAGCAAATTTGGGACCTTTACTCGTGTCAAACGGCTTTTAGTGAGAATCCCTTTCCGTCCTCCACTGATGAGCTGTTACAACTCTCCTCGACCTCGGTTTTAACCGCAGCTTCACATTCTATACCCCAAACCTCGGGGAGGCATTCCCAGAGGTGCTTGCCTTGGTTGTCTCCTGTGTGTGCATGTGCGGTACATGTGAAATTTTCTGCTTGGGGGAGATATTGGTACAATATGATGGTAGAGCACCTCCTTGATTTTAAGTGGATGAGAGCAGCTACCTGCCATGTCATCCAGGAAGCTACTTGCACTTGTTGGCGGGACTCTCTCTCATCACTTTGGCTTCCTCTGAGTGCAGTCTGGAAAAAAATATGGAAACTGAGAGGCAAATATTCTCCTGACCCGGCTCCTGTCCATGTTGCCAATGTCACCATAGCTAACTCTCTAGACGTTGTCAACTAACTTGGTTATTATCTTGTCTGTATCTCCTAAGGTCTCCATCTCTGCCCTTCCTTTCTTTCCTCAAAATCTGTCAGTCTGAGCCCTTAGGCTTTCCTTCTAGTGAAGAAGAGTTACAATGTGCCTTTTGTAAAGTAAAAGGACACAAATGCAACTAATGTGACATTTTATTGTGGCAACGTTTAGCTCTCCAGGAGCTTTATCAAGCCATCGTAATAGCTTGATAAAGCTCCTGGAGAGCGAAACGTTGCCACAATAAAATGTCACATTAGTTGCACTTGTGTCCTTTTACTTTACATATTGTCGGTAATTCTACCAACATTATTACAATGTGCCTTTTATGCCTCCAGAATTAGTCAACACACTCCTTGCCGATCATCGGCATTCATATCTGTGTGTTCCAGCATTTACATCCGTCAGCTCTTGCGGTCTTTTTTTATTATCACACTGGCCGATTCCCACCAAGGCAGGGTGGCCCGAAAAAAAAAAACTTTCACCATCATTCACTCCATCACTGTCTTGCCAGAAGGGTGCTTTACACTACAGTTTTTAAACTGCAACATTAACACCCCTCCTTCGGTCTTCTTATGTCTATTTAAAATTATTTGGTCGCGAGGAGTTCTGTCCCAGCTGTGGAAATCTGCCAAAGTATTACCTTCTCGTAAACCAGGTACTAAGGGATTCGATGTCTCCCATTATCGTCCCTGCAGCTCTCTCTAGCCTTAATCCCATCCATCACCAGGGATGTTTACGCCTCTGGTGTTCTCTTGACTGGTTGAGAGCCTCTATGCAGAGACGAATATTCCATCCTTGGCTGATCGCTGTGATGCTCACTGCCTCCACTATTTTGATCGTTCTCATGACCTCCGTAATCCTTCCGTATGAAAATAAATGGTATAAAATACCGACACAATGAAAACATACACTGGTCCAATACCCGTGCCAAGCTACCCAAGACTCGATAACCCCACACGGCAGATCATCAGATGCAGCATTCTCCACCTGACCTCAACGTTCTGAACCTGACTATAAATACTCCCGTTACTTCCACCCCAGGTAGATCTGTTTGTGACTTGAAAAAGCCCACTACGTGGGCGAAACGTTGTAAATAAAGGATCACATTAAACTGCATATGTGCTCGTTTCCAATCCTTCAGTATATAACATGGTAACGGGTGTTAAATATCTTTCTACCAGTACATGTACAAGGTATACATGTACAAGGTATACATGTACAAGGTATACATGTACAAGGTATACATGTACAAGGTATACATGTACAAGGTATACATGTACAAGGTATACATGTACAAGGTATACATGTACAAGGTATACAGACCATAGTTGACATCACTAACATACAACAATATAGAAAGTCACTTATGCTGAGCATTTCCTGCAAATTGTCAGTTTTGTTCCAGGATGTGACCCACACCAGTCCACTAACACCCAGGATGTGACCCACACCAGTCCACTAACACCCAGGATGTGACCCACACCAGTCCACTAACACCCAGGATGTGACCCACACCAGTCCACTAACACCCAGGATGTGACCCACACCAGCCCACTAACACCCAGGATGTGACCCACACCAGTCCACTAACACCCAGGATGTGACCCACACCAGTCCACTAACACCCAGGATGCCACCCACACCAGCCCACTAACACCCAGGATGTGACCCACACCAGTCCACTAACACCCAGGATGCCACCCACACCAGTCCACTAACACCCAGGATGCCACCCACACCAGTCCACTAACACCCAGGTACCCATTTTAGTCTGATGGGTGAACAGGGACAGCAGGTGACTAATGGAAACACGTCCCTAATATTTTGCAGCCATACCGGAGGAGAATCAAACCCCGGACCTCAGTGTGTGAGCTGAGTGCTCTAGCCATCGAGCTACGGGTTACTACACCCTCCTTTCAGAAGCACTTACTCAGTAAGCACTTCTGAAAATTATGGAATTGAGTCAATGTTCCAACTCTTTGAATATCCTCCATTCCCCGAGGCGCTACATTGCCCCTATGGGTTTAGTGTGCCCCATGATTGTAATATAAGTAGACTGAAATGTATTCTATATCTCTGTACACTAAAACGCTGTCACCTAGCAGTAAGTAGGTACCTGGGTGTTAGTTACCTTGCACCTGCTGTCAGTGTTCACCTAGCAGTAAGTAGGTACCTGGGTGTTAGTTACCTTGCACCTGCTGTCAGTGTTCACCTAGCAGTAAGTAGGTACCTGGGTGTTAGTTACTTTACACCTGCTGTCACTGTTCACCTAGCAGTAAGTAGGTACCTGGGTGTTAGTTACTTTACACCTGCTGTCACTGTTCACCTAGCAGTAAGTAGGTACCTGGGTGTTAGTTACCTTACACCTGCTGTCAGTGTTCACCTAGCAGTAAGTAGGTACCTGGGTGTTAGTTACCCTTACAACCTGCTGTCACTGTTCACCTAGCAGTAAGTAGGTACCTGGGTGTTAGTTACCTTAGACCTGCTGTCACTGTTCACCTAGCAGTAAGTAGGTGCCTGGGCGTTAGCTACCTTACACCTGCTGTCACTGTTCACCTAGCAGTAAGTAGGTACCTGGGTGTTAGTTACCTTACACCTGCTGTCACTATTCACCTACCAGTAAGTAGGTACCTGGGTGTGAGTTACCTTATACCTGCTGTCAGTGTTCACCTAGCAGTAAGTAGGTACCTGGGTGTTAGTTACCTTACACCTGCTGTCACTATTCACCTACCAGTAAGTAGGTACCTGGGTGTGAGTTACCTTATACCTGCTGTCAGTGTTCACCTAGCAGTAAGTAGGTACCTGGGTGTTAGTTACCTTAGACCTGCTGTCACTGTTCACCTAGCAGTAAGTAGGTACCTGGGCGTTAGCTACCTTACACCTGCTGTCACTGTTCACCTAGCAGTAAGTAGGTACCTGGGTGTTAGTTACCTTACACCTGCTGTCACTGTTCACCTAGCAGTAAGTAGGTACCTGGGTGTTAGTTACCTTACACCTACTGTCACTTTTCACCTAGCAGTAAGTAGGTACCTGGGTGTTAGTTACCTTACACCTGCTGTCACTGTTCACCAAGCAGTAAGTAGGTACCTGGGTGTTAGTTACCTTACACCTGCTGTCACTGTTCACCTAGCAGTAAGTAGGTACCTGGGTGTTAGTTACCTTACACCTGCTGTCAGTGTTCACCTAGCAGTAAGTAGGTACCTGGGTGTTAGTTACCTTACACCTGTTGTCACTGTTCACCTAGCAGTAAGTAGGCACCTGGGTGTTAGTTACCTTACACCTGTTGTCACTGTTCACCTAGCAGTAAGTAGGTACCTGGGCGTTAGCTTCCTTACACCTGCTGTCACTATTCACCTACGAGTAAGTAGGTACCTGGGTGTTAGTTACCTTACACCTGCTGTCACCGTTCACCTAGCAGTAAGTAGGTACCTGGGTGTTAGTTACCTTACACCTGATGTCACTGTTCACCTAGCAGTAAGGAGGTACCTGGGTGTTAGTTACCTTACATCTACTATCACTGTTCACCTAGCAGTAAGTAGGTACCTGGGTGTTAGTTACCTTACACCTGCTGTCACTGTTCACCTAGCAGTAAGTAGGTACCTGGGCGTTAGCTACCTTACACCTGCTGTCACTATTCACCTTCCAGTAAGTAGGTACCTGGGTGTTAGTTACCTTACACCTACTGTCACTGTTCACATAGCAAGTAGGTATCTGGGTGTTAATTACCTTTCACCTGCTGTCAGTGTTCACCTAGCAGTAAGTAGGTACCTGGGTGTTAGCTACCTTAAACCTGCTGTCACTGTTCACCTAGCAGTAATTAGGTACCTGGGTGTTAGTTACCTTACACCTACTGTCACTGTTCACCTAGCAGTAAGTAGGTACCTGGGTGTTAGCTACCTTACACCTGCTGTCACTGTTCACCTAGCAGTAAGTAGGTACCTGGGTGTTAGTTACCTTACACCTACTGTCAATGTTCACCTAGCAGCAAGTAGGTATCTGGGTGTTAGTTACCTTACACCTGCTGTCACTGTTCACCCAGCAGTAAGTAGGTACCTGGGAGTTAGTTACCTTACTCCTGCTGTCACTGTTCACCTAGCAGTAAGTAGGTACCTGGGTGTTAGTTACCTTACACCTATTATCACTGTTCACCTAGCAGTAAGTAGGTACCTGGGTGTTAGTTACCTTACACCTGCTGTCACTGTTCACCTAGCAGTAAGTAGGTACCTGGGTGTTAGCTACGTTACAACTGCTGTCACTGTTCACCTAGCAGTAAGTAGGTACCCGGGTGTTAGTTACCTTACACCTGCTGTCACTGTTCACCTAGCAGTAAGTAGGAACCTGAGTGTTAGTTACCTTACACCTGCTGTCACTGTTCACCTAGCAGGAAGTAGGTACCTGGGTGTTACCTTACAGCTACTGTCACTGTTCACCTAGCAGTAAGTAGGTACCTGGGTGTTAGTTACCTTACACCTACTATCACTGTTCACCTAGCAGTAAGTAGGTACCTGGGTGTTAGTTACCTTACACCTGCTGTCACTGTTCACCTAGCAGTAAGTAGGTACCTGGGTGTCACCTTACACCTAATGTCACTGTTCACCTAGCAGTAAGTAGGTACCTGGGTGTTAGTTACCTTACACCTGCTGTCACTGTTCACCTAGCAGTAAGTAGGTACCTGGGTGTTTGTTACCTTACACCTGCTGTCAGTGTTCACCTAGCAGTAAGTAGGTACCTGGGTGTTAGCTACCTTAAACCTGCTGTCACTGTTCACCTAGCAGTAAGTAGGTACCTGGGTATTAGTTACCTTACACCTGCTGTCCCTGTTTGCCTAGCAGTAAGTAGGTACCTGGGTGTTAGTTACCTTACACCTGCTGTCACTGTTCACCTAGCAGTAAGTAGGTACCTGGGTGTTAGTTACCTTACACCTGCTGTCACTGTTCACCTAGCAGTAAGTAGGTACCTGGGTGTTAGTTACCTTACACCTGCTGTCCCTGTTTACCTAGCAGTAAGTAGGTACCTGGGTGTTAGTTACCTTACACCTGCTGTCACTGTTCACCTAGCAGTAAGTAGGTACCCGGGTGTCACCTTACACCTAATGTCACTGTTCACCTAGCAGTAAGTAGGTACTTGGGTGTTAGTTACCTTACACCTGCTGTCCCTGTTTACCTAGCAGTAAGTAGGTACCTGGGTGTTAGTTACCTTACACCTGCTGTCCCTGTTTACCTAGCAGTAAGTAGGTACCTGGGTGTTACCTTACACCTGCTGTTTACCTGGAGAGAGTTCCGGGGGTCAACGCCCCCGCGGCTCGGTCTGTGACCAGGCCTCCTGGTGGATCAGAGCCTGATCAACCAGGCTGTTGCTGCTGGCTGCACGCAAACCAACGTACGAGCCATAGCCCGGCTGATCAGGAACCGACTTTAGGTGCTTGTCCAGTGCCAGCTTTCACTGTTCACCTAGCATTAAGTAGGTACCTGAGTGTTAGTTACCTTACACCTGCTGTCACTGTTCACCTAGCATTAAGTAGGTACCTGAGTGTTAGATACCTTAAATCTGCTGTCACTGTTCACCTAGCATTAAGTAGGTACCTGAGTGTTAGTTACCTTGCACCTGCTGCCACTGTTTACCTAGCAGTAAGTAGGTACCTGGGTGTTACCTTACACCTGCTGTCACTGTTCACCTAGTATTAAGTAGGTACCTGGGTGTTAGCTACCTTGCACCTACTGTCCCTGTTTACCTAGCAGTAAGTAGGTACCTGGGTGTTAGTTACCTTACACCTGCTGTCACTGTTCACCTAGCATTAAGTAGGTACCTGAGTGTTAGTTACCTTACACCAACTGTCCCTGTTTACCTAGCAGTAAGTAGGTTCCTGAATATCAGAATGGCGTGGGTGGCATCCTGGGGAGGGGATGGAGGTAGTATACCTTATTGCTGGGCATTAATATGTGTCAGGTATGTCTAGTTGGATGAGCACCTTGCCAGGGGCTCGTCTTCCAAGGCTTGAGAGTTGTCCTACCTTTCTATGGGTTCAACTTGGTTGCATACCGGTCCCTGGGTACTGTATTATCCCCTACGGTTTTAGTGTTTTCTAATTAAAAGTTGGGTGCTGTATAGCCCTGGAGTATACCTGGAGTATACCTGGAGTATACCTGGAGTATACCTGGTGTATACCTGGAGTATACCTGGTGTATACCTGGAGTATACTTGGAGTATACCTGGAGTATACCTGGAGTATACCTGGAGTATACCTGGTGTATACCTGGAGTATACCTGGAGTATACCTGGAGTATACCTGGTGTATACCTGGTGTATACTGGAGTATACCTGGAGTATACCTGGAGTATACCTGGTGTATAACCTGGTGTATACCTGGAGTATACCTGGTGTATACCTGGAGTATACCTGGAGTATACCTGGTGTATACCTGGAGTATACCTGGTGTATACCTGGAGTATACTGGAGTATACCTTGTGTATACCTGGGTTATACTGGTGTATACCTGGAGTATACCTGGTGTATACCTGGAGTATACCTGGTGTATACCTGGAGTATACCTGGTGTATACCTGGAGTATACCTGGTGTATACCTGGAGTATACCTGGAGTATACCTGGTGTATACCTGGTGTATACCTGGAGTATACCTGGTGTATACCTGGAGTATACATGGAGTATACCTGGAGTATACCTGGTGTATACCTGGTGTATACCTGGAGTATACCTGGAGTATACCTGGTGTATACTGGTGCATACCTGGAGTATACCTGGTGTATACCTGGAGTATACCTGGAGTATACCTGGTGTATACCTGGAGTATACCTGAAGTATTCCTGGAGTATACCTGTAGTATACCTGGAGTATACCTGGAGTATACCTGTAGTATACCTGGAGTATACCTGGAGTATACCTGGAGTATACCTGGTGTATACCTGGAGTATACCTGGAGTATACCTGGAGTATACCTGGTGTATACCTGGAGTATACCTGGTGTATACCTGTGTATACCTGGAGTAACTGGAGTATACCTGGAGTATACCTGGTGTATACCTGGAGTATACCTGGTGTATACCTGGAGTATACCTGGTGTATACCTGGAGTATACCTGGAGTATACCTGGTGTATACCTGGAGTATACCTGGAGTATACCTGGAGTATACCTGGAGTATACCTGGTGTATACCTGGTGCATACCTGGAGTATACCTGGTGTATACCTGGAGTATACCTGGAGTATACCTGGTGTATACCTGGAGTATACCTGAAGTATACCTGGAGTATACCTGTAGTATACCTGGAGTATACCTGGAGTATACCTGTAGTATACCTGTAGTATACCTGGTGTATACCTGGAGTATACCTGGAGTATACCTGGAGTATACCTGGAGTATACCTGGTGTATACCTGGAGTATACCTGGTGTATACCTGGAGTATACCTGGAGTATACCTTGTGTATACCTGGAGTATACCTGGTGTATACCTGGAGTATACCTGGTGTATACCTGGAGTATACCTGGTGTATACCTGGAGTATACCTGGTGTATACCTGGAGTATACCTGGTGTATACCTGGAGTATACCTGGAGTATACCTTGTGTATACCTGGTGTATACCTGGAGTATACCTGGTGTATACCTGGAGTATACCTGGAGTATAAATGGAGTATACCTGGAGTATACCTGGTGTATACCTGGAGTATACCTGGAGTATACCAGGAGTATACCTGGTGTATACCTGGTGCATACCTGGAGTATACCTGGTGTATACCTGGAGTATACCTGGAGTATACCTGGAGTATACCTGGTGTATACCTGGAGTATACCTGGAGTATACCTGGTGTATACCTGGAGTATACCTGGAGTATACCTGGAGTATACCTGAAGTATACCTGGAGTATACCTGGTGTATACCTGGAGTATTCCTGGTGTATACCTGGAGTATACCTGGAGTATACCTGAGTATACTGGAGTATTACTGAAGTATACCTGGAGTATACCTGGAGTATACATGAAGTATACCTGGAGTATACCTGAAGTATACCTGGAGTATACCTGGTGTATACCTGGAGTATACCTGGTGTATACCTGGAGTATACCTGGAGTATACCTGTTGTATACCTGGAGTATACCTGGAGTATACCTGAAGTATACCTTGAGTATACCTGAAGTATACCTGGAGTATACCTGGTGTATACCTGGAGTATACCTGGTGTATACCTGGAGTATACCTGGAGTATACCTGGTGTATACCTGGAGTATACCTGGAGTATACCTGGTGTATACCTGGAGTATACCTGGTGTATACCTGGAGTATACCTGAAGTATACCTGGTGTATACCTGGAGTATACCTGGAGTATACCTGGTGTATACCTAAAGTATACCTGGAGTATACCTGGTGTATACCTGGTGTATACCTGGAGTATACCTGGAGTATACCTGAAGTATACCTGGAGTATACCTGAAGTATACCTGGAGTATACCTGGTGTATACCTGGAGTATACCTGGTGTATACCTGGTGTATACCTGGAGCATACATGGTGTATACCTGGAGTATACCTGAAGTATACCTGGTGTATACCTGGAGTATACCTGGAGTATACCTGGTGTATACCTGGAGTATACCTGGAGTATACCTGGTGTATACCTGGAGTATACCTGGAGTATACCTGAAGTATACCTGGAGTATACCTGAAGTATACCTGGAGTATACCTGGTGTATACCTGGAGTATACCTGGTGTATACCTGGAGTATACCTGGAGTATACCTGGTGTATACCTGGAGTATACCTGGAGTATACCTGGTGTATACCTGGAGTATACCTGGAGTATGCCTGGTGTATACCTGGAGTATACCTGGAGTATACCTGGTGTATACCTGGAGTATACCTGGAGTATGCCTGGTGTATACCTGGAGTATACCTGGAGTATACCTGGAGTATACCTGGAGTATACCTGGTGTATACCTGGAGTATACCTGGAGTATACCTGGTGTATACCTGGAGTATACCTGGAGTGTACCTGGTGTATACCTGGTGTATACCTGGAGTATACCTGGAGTATACCTGGTGTATACCTGGAGTATACCTGGAGTATACCTGGAGTATACCTGGTGTATACCTGGAGTATACCTGGAGTAAACCTGGAGTATACCTGGTGTATACCTGGAGTATACCTGGTGTATACCTGGAGTATACCTGGTGTATACCTGGTGTATACCTGGAGTATACCTGGAGTATACCTGGAGTATACCTGGTGTATACCTGGAGTATACCTGGTGTATACCTGGTGTATACCTGGTGTATACCTGGAGGTATACCTGGAGTATACCTGGAGTATACCTGGTGTATACTGGAGTATACTGGTGTATACCTGAGTATACCTGGTGTATACCTGGTGTATACCTGGAGTATACCTGGAGTATACCTGGTGTATACCTGGAGTATACCTGGTGTATACCTGGAGTATGCCTGGAGTATACCTTGTGTATACCTGGTGTATACCTGGAGTATACCTGGTGTATACCTGGTGTATACCTGGAGTATACCTGGAGTATACCTGGTGCATACCTGGAGTATACCTGGTGTATACCTGGTGTATACCTGGAGTATACCTGGAGTATACCTGGAGTATGCTTGGAGTATACCTGGAGTATACCTGGTGTATACCTGGAGTATACCTGGAGTATACCTGGTGTATACCTGGAGTATACCTGGTGCATACCTGGTATATACCAGGAGTATACCTGGTGTATACCTGGTGTATACCTGGAGTATACCTGGTGTATACCTGGAGTATACCTGGAGTATACCTGGAGTATACCTGAAGTATACCTGGAGTATACCTGGTGTATACCTGGAGTATACCTGGTGTATACCTGGTGTATACCTGGAGTATATATGGAGTATACCTGGAGTATACCTGGTGAATACCTGGAGTATACCTGGAGTATACCTGGTGTATACTTGGAGTATACCTGGAGTATACATGGAGTATACCTGGAGTATACCTGGAGTATACCTGGAGTATACCTGGTGTATACCTGGAGTATACCTGGAGCATACCTGGTGTATACCTGGTGTATACCTGGAGTATACCTGGTGTATACTTGGAGTATACCTGGAGTATACATGGAGTATACCTGGAGTATACCTGGTGTATACCTGGTGTATACCTGGTGTATACCTGGAGTATACCTGGTGTATACCTGGTGTATACCTGGAGTATACCTGGTGTATACCTGGAGTATACCTGGTGTATACCTGGTGTATACCTTGTGTATACCTGGAGTATACCTGGAGTATACCTGGTGTATACCTGGAGTATACCTGGTGTATACCTGGAGTATACCTGGTGTATACCTGGAGTATACCTGGTGTATACCTGGAGTATACCTGGTGTATACCTGGTGTATACCTGGAGTATACCTGGTGTATACCTGGTGTATACCTGGAGTATACCTGGTGTATACCTGGTGTATACCTGGAGTATACCTGGTGTATACCTGGAGTATACCTGGTGTATACCTGGTGTATACCTGGAGTATACCTGGTGTATACCTGGTGTATACCTGGTGTATACCTGGAGTATACCTGGTGTATACCTGGTGTATACCTGGAGTATACCTGGTGTATACCAGGAGTATACCTGGTGTATACCTGGTGTATACCTGGAGTATACCTGGTGTATACCTGGAGTATACCTGGAGTATACCTGGTGTATACCTGGTGTATACTGGTGTATACCTGGAGTATACCTGGTGTATTACCTGGAGTATACCTGGAGTATACCTGGTGTATACCTGGTGTATACTGGTGTATACCTGGTGTATACCTGGAGTATACCTGGTGTATACCTGGAGTATACCTGGATTATACCTGGTGTATACCTGGTGTATACCTGGTGTATACCTGGTGTATACCTGGAGTATACCTGGTGTATACCTGGTGTATACCTGGTGTATACCTGAAGTATACCTGGAGTATACCTGGTGTATACCTGGTGTAAACCTGGAGTACACCTGGAGTATACCTGTAGTATACCTGGTGTATACCTGGAGTATACCTGGAGTATACCTGATGTATACCTGGTGTATACCTGAAGTATACCTGGAGTATACCTGGTGTATACCTGGAGTATACCTGGAGTATACCTGGTGTATACCTGGAGTATGCCTGGTGTATACCTGGAGTATACCTGGTGTATACCTGGTTTATACCTGGAGTATACCTGGAGACTGGAGACTGCTTTGGGGGTCAACGCCCCCGCGGCACGGCTTAATTCAAGGTGTGGTGAAAGGTTCTTGATCCATGGAATTAAAACCCTTTCATCCCTCCTCACATGGTCTGCCAGAATATTTACCAGTCTGAATTATATTTCCTGACAGATAGCGAATATTGAGAGATTGTATGATGGTGACCTGCTGTGGAAGGCGACTTATGTAGCGTTGAGCTTCAGAGATAACTTGAGAAACTAGTATGGGTGGCCCGTGGCCTGGTTGTAAAGCTCTTGGTTCACACCGTGAAAGTCTGGGTTCGATCCCCGGCGAGGGTGGAAACTATGGGCGTGTTCCCTTACACCTGTTGTCCATGTCCTCCCATCAAGAAAATGGGTACCTGAGTGTTAGTGGACTGGTGTGGGTGGCATCCTGGGTGTTAGTGGACTGGTGTGGGTCACATCCTGGGTGTTAGTGGACTGGTGTGGGTGGCATCCTGGGTGTTAGTGGACTGGTGTGGGTGGCATCCTGGGTGTTAGTGGACTGGTGTGGGTCATCCTGGGTGTTAGTGGACGGTGTGGTTTATCGGGGTGTTGTGGACTGGTGTGGGTCATCCTGGGTGTTAGTGGACTGGTGTGGGTCACATCCTGGGTGTTAGTGGACTGGTGTGGATCACATCCTGGGTGTTAGTGGACTGGTGTGGGTGGCATCCTGGGTTTTAGTGGACTGGTGTGGGTGGCATCCTGGGTGTTAGTGCACTGGTGTGGGTGGCATCCTGGGTGTTAGTGCACTGGTGTGGGTGGCATCCTGAGTGTTAGTGGACTGGTGTGGGTCACGTCCTGGGTACTCACCTATTTGTACTCACCTATTTGTGGTTGCAGGGGTCGAGTCACAGCTCCTGGCCCCGCCTCTTCACTGATTGCTACTAAGTCCTCTGTCTCCCTGCTCCATGAGCTTTATCATACCTCGCCTTAAAACTATGTATGGTTCCTGCCTCCACCACATCACTTTCTAGGCTATTCCATGGCCTGACTACTCTATGACTGAAGAAATACTTCCTAACATCCCTTTGATTCATCTGAGTCTTCAACTTCCAATTGTGACCTCTTGTGTCTGTGTCCCACCTCTGGAACATCCCGTCGTTGTCCACCTCGTCTATTCCGCGCAGTATTTTATATGTCGTTATCATGTCTCCCCTGACCCTCCTTGCCTCCAGTGTCGTCAGGCCGATTTCCCTCAACATTCCTTCGTAGGACAATCCCCGTAGCTCTGGGACTAGTCTTGTTGCAAACCTTTGCACTTTCTCTAATTTCTTGACGTGCTTGACTAGGTGTGGATTCCAAACTGGTGCTGCATACTCCAGTATGGGCCTGACGTAAATGGTATACAGAGTCTTGAACGAATCCTTACTGAGGTATCGGAACGCTATCCGTAGGTTTGCCAGGCGCCCGTATGCTGCAGCAGTTATCTGATTGATGTGCGCCTCGGGAGATATACTCGGTGTTATACTCACCCCCAGATCTTTTTCCTTGAGTGAGGTTTGCAGACTTTGGCCGTCTAAACTATATTGTGTCTGCGGTCTTCTTTGCCCTTCCCCAATCTTCATGACTTTGCATTTGGCAGGGTTAAATTCAAGGAGCCAGTTGCTGGACCAGGCTTGTAGCCTGTCCAGATCTCTTTGTAGTCCTGCCTGATCCTCATCCGATTTGATTCTTCTCATTAACTTCACATCGTCCGTAAACAAGGACACTTCTGAGTCTATCCCTTCCGTTATGTCATTCACATATACCAAGAACAGCACAGGTCCTAGGACTGAGCCCTGTGGAACCCCACTTGTCACAGGCGCCCACTCTGACACCTCGTCACCTACCATGACTCGTTGTTGCCTCCCTGTCAGGTATTCTCTGATCCATTGCAGTGCCTTTCCTGTTGTGTGTGCCTGATCCTTAGCTTTTGCAGTAACCTCTTGTGAGGAACTGTGTCGAAGGCCTTCTTGCAGTCCAAAAAAATGCAGTCGATCCACCCCTCTCTCTCTTGTCTTACTTCTGTCGCCTTGTCATAAAACTCTAGCAGGTTTGTGACACAGGATTTTCCCTCCCTGAAACCGTGCTGGTTGTCAATTACACACTTGTTTCTTTCCAGGTGCTCCACCACTCTCCTCCTGATGATCTTCTCCATGGCCTTGCATACTATACACGTTAGTGATACAGGTCTGTAGTTTAGTGCCTCATGTCTGTCTCCCTTTTTAAAAATTGGGACTACATTTGCCATTTTCCATACCTCAGGGAGTTGCCCAGTTTCAAATGATGTGTTGAAGATCTTTGTTTATGGTACACACAACATCTCTGCTCCCTCTTTAAGGACCCACGGAGAGATGTTGTCTGGTCCCACCGCCTTTGAGGTGTCAAGTTCGCATAGCAGCTTCTTCACCTCCTCCTTGGTTATATGTACCTCATCCAGCACTTGCTGGTGTACCCCCGTGCTCTGATTTCCTGGAGTCCTACTGGTTTCCACTGTAAATACTTCTTTAAATCTTGTGTTGAGCTCCTGACATACCTCTCGGTCGTTTCTTGTGAATTCCCCATCACCCTTTCTCAGTCTGATTACCTGGTCCTTGACTGTTGTTTTCCTCCTGATGTGGCTGTACAACAGCTTCGGGTCAGTCTTGACTTTCGATGCTATGTCATTTTCGTATTGCCGCTGAGCCTTCCTTCTTATCTGGAAAAACGTTTCTGACTCTTCGGGAATCTCTTATTTTCCCCCGAGTTTTTCTGTTTTTGTACCTTTTCCATTCTCTAGTAACCTATTTTT
>NC_069480.1:24880945-25000906 GCF_026875155.1 Cherax quadricarinatus | reverse complement strand
ATGAAGACAGACTGGAGATCTCAGACACAGAAGATCAAATACAGCCTCCCTCACAACTTCCTATAGAAGCCTCCAACCAGGTCAACCCAGTGCAACCAAACCCTCTGAAAAACCAAAACACCCATGCCAAATCCAATTGCCCCCAAGCCCCCTGCTTACAAACTTCACCCCCACAGCAACCACCCATAGTTCCTTTATCATGTCTCCCACTTCCCAACCCCAATACACCTCCCAGACCACAAACTAGAAAGAAGTTGAAGGTGTGGTATAGCAAATGCAGATGTAATAACAAATAAGTATGAGGAGTGGGTGGCACGAAAAGAATCAGGAGACATCCCCAGACATAATAGCACTCACAGAAACAAAACTCACCATAATAATAACAGATCAATCGTGGGGGGTTTGTTCTTTCCACCCATATCAAATCCAGAAAGAACAGAGGAGGAGAGGGGGAGGAGGAGTTGCCCACTGCTCATTTAAAAAACCCCCCAGTGGGGTTTGAGAAAATGGAAGGAATGGATGGCACGGGCGAAAGGGACTACTTAGTAAGGAACAATCCAGTCTGTGGGACATAAGGTGATAATTGCAGTAATGTACAATCCCACCACAGAACTGCAGGAGGCCAAGAGAAGAATACGATGAGAGCAACATAGCAAAGGTCGGACACACTAGCCAGAGGTGGCCAGGAGAGCACACATGGGGGGAGCAAAGTTACAAGTTATGGTGATTTCAATCACAAGAGATTGACTGGGAAAACCTGGCACCCCATGGGGGTCCCAAAACAAGGAGAGCCAAAGATGATGGATGTGGTACTGGAAAAACCTCATGCAATCAACTGTTAGAGACTCTACCAATAGAGAGAGAGAGGATGAACCAGCAAAACTGAACCTTGTATTCACCTTGAGTAGTTCTGACATCGAGGATATCATGTAGAAAGGCCCTGGGAGCTAGTGGATCATGTGTTTCTGTGCTTCCGACTACATGAGTTGAGCTCCAAGTGGAAGAGAGATAGCAGGAATAGGGTGGAAAACCAAACTGCAAAAGGGGGAACTACTCAGGCTTGAGGAACTTCTTTCAAGACATTCAGTGGGAGAGGGACCCTGAACAGGAAAACCAGTACAAGAAAGGATGGACGATGTGGCAACAAAATGCAAGGAGGCAGAGAGAGGTTTTGTTCCCAAGGGAAACAGAAATATGGGAAGAACAGAACGAGTCCTTGGGTCACACAAAGTGGTAGGGAGGCAAAAACTAGGTGTACTAGAGAATGGAAAAGGTACAGAAGACAGAGAACTCAGGAAAATAAAAGAGATTACCGTAGAGTCAGAAACGAATAATGCACAGATAAGAAGGGCGGCTCAGCGGCAATACGAAAATGACATAGCATGGAAAGTCAAGACTGACCCGAAGCTGTTGTACAGCCACATCAGGAGGAAAACAACAGTCAAGGACCAGGTAATCAGACCTGAGAAAGGTGATGGGAATCACAAGAAAACGACCGAGAGGTATGATCAGGAGCTCAACACAAGATTTTAAAGAGTATTTACAGTGGAAACCAGTAGGACATCCAGGGAAATCAGAACAGGGGGTGCCCCAGCAAGTGCTGATTAGGTACATATAACCAAGGAGGAGGTGAAGAAGCTGCTATGCGAACTTGACACCTCAAGGCGGTGGGACCAACAACATCTCTCCATGGGTCCTTAAAGAGGGAGCAGAGATATTGTGTTACCGTTACAAAGATCTCAACACATCCATTTGAAACTGGGCAAACTCCCTGGAGGTAATGAAATGGCAAATGTAGACCCCAATTTTTAAAAAAGGGAGACAGACATGAGAGGCACTAAACTACGACCGTATCACTAACGTGTTATAGTAATGCAAGGTCCATGGAGAAGATCTCAGAGAAGAGTGGTGAGCACCTGGAAAGAAAACTAGTGTATAATTGACAACCAGCTGGTTTTCAGGGAGGAAAATCCTGTGTCACAAACTTACTAAGTTTTTATGACAAGGCGACAGAAGTAAGACAAGAGAGAGAGGGTGATCGATCATTTTTTTTGGACGCAGAAGGCTTCGAACACAGTTCCTCACAAGAGGTTATTGCAAAAGCTAAGGAATCAGCACACACAACAGGGAAACGCACTGCAATGGATCAGAGAATACCTGACAGGAGCAACAACGAGTCTGGTACGTGACGAGGTATCAGAGTGGGCGCCTGTGACAAGCGGGGTTCCACCAGGGGTCAGTCCTAGGACCTGTGCTTTCTTGGTATATGTGAATGACATAACGGAAGGGATAGACTCAGAATGTCCTTGTTTGCGGACGATGTGAAGTTAATGAAAGAATCAAATAGGATAAGATCAACAGGACTACAAAGAGACCTGGACAGGTTTCTACAAGCCTGGCCAGCAACTGGCTCCTTGAGTTTAACCCTGCCAAATGCAAAGTCATGAAGATTGGGGAAGGGCAAAGAAGACCGCAGACACAATATAGTTTAGACGGCCAAAGTCTGCAAACCTCACTCAAGGAAAAAGATCTCGGGGTGAGTGTAACACCGAGCATATCTCCCGAGGCGCACATCAATCAGATAACTGCTGCAGCATACGGGCGCCTGGCAAACTACGGATAGCGTTCCGATACCTCAGTAAGGATTCGTTCAAGACTCTGTATACCATTTACGTCAGGCCCATACTGGAGTATGCAGCACCAGTTTGGAATCCACACCTAGTCAAGCACGTCAAGAAATTAGAGAAAGTGCAAAGGTTTGCAACAAGACTAGTCCAGAGCTACGGGGATTGTCCTACGAAGAAGGTTGAGGGAATCGGCCTGATGACACTGGAGGCAAGGAGGGTCAGGGGAGACATGATAACGACATATAAAATACTGCGCGGAATAGACGAGGTGGATAAAGACGGGATGTTCCAGAGATGGGACACAGACACAAGAGGTCACAATTGGAAGTTGAAGACTCAGATGAATCAAAGAGATGTTAGGAAGTATTTCTTCAGTCATAGAGTAGTCAAGCCGTGAAATAGCCTAGAAAGTGAAGTAGTGGAGGCGGGAACCATACATAGTTTTAAGGCGAGGTATGATAAAGCTCATGGAGCAGGGAGACAGAGGACCTAGTAGCAATCAGTGAAGAGGCGGGGCCAGGAGCTATGACTCGACCCCTGCAACCACAAATAGGTGAGTACAAATAGGTGAGTACCCAGGACGTGACCCACACCAGTCCACTAACACCCAGGATGCGACCCACACCAGTGCACTAACACCCAGGATGCGACCCACACCAGTGCACTAACACCCAGGATGCGACCCACACCAGTGCACTAACACCCAGGATGCGACCCACACCAGTCCACTAACACCCAGGATGCCACCCACACCAGTCCACTAACACCCAGGATGCGACCCACACCAGTGCACTAACACCCAGGATGCGACCCACACCAGTGCACTAACACCCAGGATGCGACCCACACCAGTGCACTAACACCCAGGATGCCACCCACACCAGTCCACTAAAACCCAGGATGCCACCTACACCAGTCCAATAACACCCAGGATGACCCACACCAGTCCACTAACACCCAGGATGCCACCCACACCAGTCCACTAACACTCAAGTACCCATTTTCTTGATGGGAGGACATGGACAACAGGTGTAAGGGAACACGCCCAAAGTTTCCACCCTCGCCGGGGATCGAACCCAGACATTCACGGTGTGAACCAAGAGCTTTACAACCAGGCCACGGGCCACCCATACTAGTTTCTCAAGTTATCTCTGAAGCTCAACGCTACATAAGTCGCCTTCCACACCAGGTCACCATCATACAATATCTCAATATTCGCTATCTGTCAGGAAATATAATTCAGACTGGTAAATATTCTGGCAGACCATGTGAGGAGGGGTGAAAGGGTTTTAATTCCATGGATCAAGAACCTTTCACCACACCTTGAATTAAGCCGTGCCGCGGGGGCGTTGACCCCCAAAGCAGTCTCCAGGTATACTCCAGGTATAAACCAGGTATACACCAGGTATACTCCAGGTATACACCAGGTATACTCCAGGTATACTTCAGGTATACACCAGGTATACTCCAGGTATACATCAGGTATACTTCAGGTATACTCCAGGTATACACCAGGTATACTACAGGTATACTCCACTTGTACTCCAGGTTTACATCAGGTATACACCAGGTATACACCAGGTATACACCAGGTATACACCAGGTATACACCAGGTATACTCCAGGTATACGCCAGGTATACACCTGGAGTTTACCTGGAGAGAGTTCCGGGGGTCAACGCCCCCGCGGCCCGTCTGAGACCAGGCCTCCTGGTGGATCAGAGCCTGATCAACCAGGCTGTTGCTGCTGGCTGCACGCAAACCAACATACGAGCCACAGCCCGGCTGATCCGGAACTGACTTTAGGTGCTTGTCCATTTGCCAGCTTGAAGACTGCCAGGGGTCTGTTGGTAATCCCCTTATGTGTGTGGGAGGCAGTTGAACAGTCTCGGGCCCCTGACACTTATTGTATGGTCTCTTAACGTGCTAGTGAAAACCCCTGCTTTTTCATTGGGGGGATGGTGCATCGTCTGCCAAGTCTTTTGTTTTTAGTAGTGAGTGATTTTCGTGTGCAAGTTCGGTACTAGTCCCTCTAGGTTTTCCAGGTGTGTATAATCATGTATCTCTCCTCCTTCGTTCCAGGGAATACAGGTTTGGGAAACCCTCAAGCGCTCCCAATAATTGAGGTGTTTTATCTCCGTTATGCGCGGTTGAAAGTTCTCTGTACATTTTCTAGGTCCGCAATTTCACCTGCCTTGAAATTTGCTGTTAGTGTGCAGCAATATTCCACCCTAGATAGAACAAGTGACCTGAAGAGTGTCATCATGGGCTTGGCCTCCTGGGTTTTGAAGGTTCTCATTATTCATCCTGTCTTTTTTCTAGCAGATGCGATTGATACAATGTTATGGTCCTTGAAGGTGAGATCTCCGACATGATCACTCCCAGGTCTTTGACTTTGGTGTTTCGCTCTATTTTGTGGCCAAAATTTTGTTTGTATCGGGATGAAGATTTAATTTCCTCATGTTTACCATATCTGAGAAATTTAAAATTTCTCATCGTTGAACTTCATATTGTTTTTGCAGCCCACTGAAAGATTTGGTTGATGTCTGCCTGGAGCTTTGCAGTGTCTGCAATGGAAGACACTGTCATGCAGATTCGGGTGTCATCTGCAAAGGAAGGACACGGTGCTGTGGCTGACATCCTTGTCTATGTCGGATATAAGGAGGGAGGAACAAGATGGGAGCGAGTACTGTGCCTTGTGGAACAGAGCTTTTCACCGTAGCTGCCTCGGACTTTACTCTGTTGACGACTACTCTCTGTGTTCTGTTAGTGAGGAAATTATAGATCCATCGACCGACTTTTCCTGTTATTCCTTTAGCACGCATTTTGTGCGCTATTACGCCATGGTCACACTTGTCGAAGGCTTTTGCAAAGTCTGTAATTTACATCTGCATTCTTTTTGTCTTCTAGTGCATTTAGGACCTTGTCGTAGTGGCCCAATAGTTGAGACAGACAGGAGCGACCTGTTCAAAAACCCCATGTTGCCCGGGGTTGTGAAAACTGATGGGTTTCTAGATGCGTGGTGTTCTTGCTTCTTAGGACCTTTCAAAGATTTTTATGATATGGGATGTTAGTGCTATTGGTCTGAGTTCTTTGCTGTTGCTTTACTGCCCCCTTTGGGGGAGTGGGGCTATGTCTGTTGTTTTTAGTAACTGGGGGACGACCCCGTGTCCATGCTCCCTCTCCATAGGATGGAAAAGGCTCGTGATAGGGGCTTCTTGCAGTTCTTGATGAAACACAGAGTTCCATGAGTCGGGCCGGGGTCAGAGTGCATGGGCATGTCATTTATCGCCTGTTCGAAGTCATTTGGCGTCAGGATAAAAATGGATAGGCTTGTGTTAATAAAAATTTTGTGGCTCTCTCATAAAAAATTCATTTTGATCTTCGACTCTCATTTCTGGTTTAGCGGCTTGCTAAAAACTGAGTATATTGGACTTGAGTAGCTCCTCATTTCCTTGCTGTCATCTGTGTAGGACCCATCTTGTTTAAGTAGGGGCCCAATACTGGACGTTTTCTCGATTTTGATTTGGAAATAGGAGAAGAAATACTTTGGGTTTCTTTCGATTTCATTTATGGCTTTTAGTTCTTTCCCGCGATTCCTGACTCCAAAAGGATTCTTTTAGCTTAAGTTCGATGCTTGCTATTTCTCTGACCAGTGTCTCCCTACGCATTTCAGATATATTGACCTCTTTTAGCCACTCTGTTATTCTTTTCCGTCGCCTGTAAAGGGAGCGCCTGTCTCTTCTGTTTTACATCTACTCCTCCTTTTTCTTAGAGGAATAAGCCTTTGGGTGCATACATCGAGTGCCACCGAGTTAATCTGTTCTAGGCATAAGTTGGGGTCTGTGTTTGCTTATTTTTTCCCCAGCTTATATCAGTTAGGACTTGGTTTACTTGGTCCCACTTTATTTTTTTTGTTATTGAATTTGAATTTGGTGAATGCTCCCTCGTGACTAATCTCATTATGTCGGTCTGGGGTTTCCGCGCATACATGACTGAACCTCAATTATGTTGTGATCTGAGTATATTTTTTTTTGATATGGTGATATTTCTTATCAGATCATCATTGTTAGTGAAGATGAGGTCTAGTGTATTCCCCAGTCTAGTAGGCTCTATTATTTGCTGGTTTAAATTGAATTTTGTGCAGAGATTTAAAAGCTCGCGTGAGTGTGATTTTTCATCAGAGCTGCCTCCTGGTGTTATTACTGCAAAAATTTATTATTTGCTATATTCCTCCATTTTAGGTGCCTTAAGTTGAAATCCCCAGGAGCAAAGATGTTGGGTGCAGGAGCTGGAAGGTTTTCCAGACAGTGGTCAATTTTTACAGCTGTTCCTGGAATTGCTGGGATGTTGCATTCGGAGGCTTGTAGACTATCACACTGACTAGGTTTTGGTTCTCGACCTTTACTGCTAAAACTTCCACTACATCATTTTGAGGCATTTAGCAGTTCTGTGCAAACAAGTGACTCTGAAAATGTACAGGCCAACCCCCCCCTTTTGCCTGTTCACTCTGCCCACATCTGTATAGGTTGTAACCTGGGATCCATATTTCGTTGTCCAAGTGATCCTTTATGTGGGTTCAGTGAAAGCCGCAAACATTGCCTTTGCCTCTGCAAGCAGTCCCCGGATGAAAGGTATTTTGTTGTTTGTTTTCTGGCTTTAGACCCTGTATATTTTCAAAGAAGAATGTTATCGGACTGGTGGTATTGTTGGTACTGGGGGGGGATTTTTTTTTTTCCCGGGATTAGTATCTGTATCTGTTGGTTTGGAGTGGAGGCCATCGACTGTGGGTTTCCCCCCAGGAATGACTGGATTTGGTGTACGATTTCTGCCATTCCTGCCAGTTTTTTTTCCTTCTGGCACTAAAAAACCTCTCCCTCTTGAGTGGCTTGGGGGTACCCAGGTTTCCCCTGGCCTGGATGTTTTGTATCTTTTTGTCCCTTTAGATGGTATGCCTGGCAATTTAAGTTATAGCACAGTCTTTCCTGTACTGAAGAGGTACACAGTTCAGGGTTTAAAAAGCTTACAGGAAGGGGTTTGCATTTTCTGTTTGTCATATGGGCATGGCATTTCCTAGGGTGGTCATAGTTGCACGTCCCATCTGTTTTTCCGATTTCCCATGCCAGCAGATACCCAGTGCATAGTATGTGCACAGGCTTGGTTTCCGTTTGCCTTGGGTTTCTGTGACTGTATTCCTGTTGGTGCATGTTTCCCTGTCTTACTTCTTTCCTCCCTAGCACAAAAAATGGAGCTCCCCCCATTTGTTTTTGGTAATATATCCTCACTATTGCTAGTGGGTCCTCTTGTTTGCTATTTCCTGCGGGATTTCTAGTTTGCAATATTGGTTTTATCTTATCTTTGACTACACTTGTTTCCCTACTATGGCTCCCGTCCCCTATGGGGTCATTTATATGTATTCCCTTTCCCGCGTAAATTCCCGACTACCTGGACAAAATTCCCAGCTTCACCATTTCTGTCTCCAGGACGCATCTCCAGCTTCCCATTACTGTCCTCCCGGACAGCTCTCCAGCTTCACCATTACTGTCTCCCAGGACAGCACCTCCACTTCACCATTTACTGTCTCCCAGGAAAAGCACCTCCAGCTTTCCCCTTACTGTCTCCCAGGACAGCACTATCAGCCCCCTTTACTGACTACCAGGACATCATCTCCAGCCTTCAGTTTCTGACTACATGGGCCCGTATCAAGGGCAGTACCATTCAGCCCGGACTTTTTATGTTCCCATATGTTGTAGAAAGCTTCCAGGTTTCATGAAAAACAGCTTTGATGTTGACCTCTTTTAATACCCTTGTGATTTAGCCACAGATTTATTCATTTGGGCATACTCAAAACCTTCCCTGTTTAATACTGCTTTGTAGTAGTTCTTGGATATCTGCACAAGGGGCGTGACACCAATTTCCACAAGAAATGACAATTATGCATGTGGAAGCCCGTTTGTTTGATGACCCCAGACTACACACAGCTTCATAATGATTTGAATGGTTGAAATTACTGCAAACTACTAGCAACCCTTGAATTATTCTAATTTAAAAACCTGCTTAGGTGGTGCACAACGAAACCGTTTGAACCAGTCCAGGTTCGGACAGTCAAGGGTTCGGACCAGTCAAAGGGGTTCGGACCAGTCAAGGTTCGGGCCATAAGGGTTTTTGGACCGTCTATCTGATCTGATCATGGGTCACTTATTTAAACCATACGGTCGGTGATTTGAGCTAACACTGAAGGATCTACTGGAAATTATCTACCCGAGTAATATGGTGATTTGTTGATACAAAAGTAAACTTGCGTGTTGAAGAGCCGGTGACTGCTGGAAAATCCTACAATGACGAACGGTTCGGCCTCCCCCCTGTTATCAATCGCTGTTTTTCTAGGGTTCTCTTATTTTTTTTTTTTCCGCTCCACCACAATTTAAAAGCATATTATCACTATAGTTGACTGGTGCAAAATTTTTGGAGGGAAGGGCCCCTTTTTCTGTAGTAATAATTGCTTTCGTTGTGTATATTGCGACGCTGGTAAATACAGGTTTTTATGAAATTCACAGTAACGTCTCGTAATTTCAAGAAAAAGAAACTAATGAAAGTCACTCCACTCCCTAAGTTACCATTATAAAACTGGTTGTTCCTTTAAACACTGTATTTGCTATTCACTGGTATTTACTAATTTATATGCGAGTACACTAGCAGGCCAGGAAGATTATTAAAAACACTGACCTGTGGTAGTTTCTGGCGACTTCTGGCAAACCGCCTCTATTTGGCTTATCACTTTCATTTACAAATTCACTTTTTCAAAATGACACTTTGCCTTTATCTCAAAATACTAGGGGTCACGTATATACACTATCATATGTATACTCAATGCTTTCGGGGAGACTTCTTTCCTCTGACACAAAGTTCAATTATTATTATTTTTTCCACACGACAGGCCCATGAAATTTCCCCTCTGGCAGTAAACTCTGTTAGGTATTGCACACAATTCCCTTTTTTGACTCAGTAATTATTTTCCGGCCCAGATTGGTTCCAGGCCTAGAGGGATGTAACGTATAGGATTGATGAACAATAAAGTTCTAGCACGTAGAAACGACCGTGGAAAACCCAGAAAACCCGGAGCACAACGAACAACCCCGCTGACACTGTGTGGATGTATATCCAGGTATACTCCAGGTATTTTTCCAGGATACACGGTATTACTTCAGGTTTTAATTCGTTTACACCAGGTAACACCAGGTATACCCAGGTTTCTCCAGGTATACACCCGTATACACCAGGTATACACCAGGTATATCCAAGTATACACCAGGTATACACCCGGTATTACTCAGGTATAATCCAGGTATAACCCAGGGATACACCAGGTATGCTCCAGGGTATACTCCAGGTATACACCAGGTATACTCCAGGTAAACTCCAGGTATACTCCAGGTATACACCAGGCATACACCAGGTATACTCCAGGTGTACTCCAGGTATACACCAGGTATACTTCAGGTATACTCCAGGTATACTCCAGGTATACCTGGAGTATACCTGGAGTATACCTGGTGTATACCTGGTGTATACCTGGAGTATACCTGGTGTATACCAGGTATACTCCAGGTATACACCAGGTATACTCCAGGTATACTTCAGGTATACTCCAGGTATACTCCAGGTATACACCAGGTATTCTCCAGGTATACTCCAGGTATACTCCAGGTATACACCAGGTATACTCCAGGTATACACCAGGTATACACCAGGTATACTCCAGGTATACTCCAGGTATACACCAGGTATACTCGAGGTATACTCCAGGTATACACCAGGTATACACCAGGTATACTCCAGGTATACACCAGGTATGCGCCATGTATACTCCAGGTATACTCCAGGTATACTCCAGGTATACTCCAGGTATACACCAGGTATACACCAGGTATACTCCAGGTATACTCCAAGTATAAGAACATAAGAACTTAAGAATGTAGGAACACTGCAGAAGGCCTACTGGCCCATACGAGGCAGGTCCTTATCAAAACGACATCTACCTAAAGCTACTCAAGAAATAACTCCCGTACCCATGGAACATCTAGAAGCCGAACGTTTCTCCACCATTATTCCTTCGTCTGTCACCTGGCTCCGTTATGTTGACGACATTCTCCTCATTACTCCTAAACGCTTCAACGTTCAAGCTCTCCAAGACAAGCTCAACCAGGTCGAGCCTTCAATCCAGTTCACACTTGAAGAAGAAGTCGACAACACTCTTCCTTTCCTTGATGTTCTGCTCTGCAAAGCTGACCACGAACTTCGTTTTAAAGTCTATCGAAAACCCACCAACCAAAACGATCTTCTCCACTTCTACTCTCACCACGACACCAAAACCAAACGTGGTGTGATTATAGGCTTCTTCCTATAATCTTCTTGCTTCGCTCTTGAGTGGTGACCTGTACTTTGAGTGCTGACCTATACTTAACTCTGTGAAGAAGTGTCTTGTTTGCTCCCGTGGACTGAACCAAGATGCCCTCCATCGAGCAACTTTACCAGCAACTTAAGGAAGAATTGAGGGCAGCGAAGATGGAGATACGGCGATTGACCGAGGAAAACAAGAGGATTCGTAGTAGTCCTCCTGTTTCGAGTCCTCAGGTCAAGAAGGGATCGTGGTCAGTGGCTGGACAGCAGGGGACGACGAAGTTGACGATCAAGAAGACGAATGGAAAGCCAGAAACGATGAAGAAGAAAGAGACTGCTGTGGAAACTCCCGCGGAAACCTCCAACGCATTCTCGGTGCTACCCGACGAATGTGAGTCTACTACTAGGATCGTCACGACGAACGACAACAAGGAAGGTAAGAATATTGTTGTTGTTGGGGATAGCCAGGTTAGATACATGGAAAGGGCATTCTGCTTGAAGGACAGGAGTAGGAGACAAAGGGTATGCTTTCCTGGGGCTGGGATGGAGGACATTGTTAGCCGGCTTGACAACATCATGAACGGTAATGGGATCAATCCTATTATTTGCCTCAGTGCTGGAGGCAATGATGTAGGCAAGCGTAGAAGTGAGGATTTAGTTAGAAAGTTCAGGACAGCTATAGACATGATTAGGAAGAAGGGGGGGCGCCCTGTTATATGTGGCATTTTGCCAAGAAGAGGTGTTGGTAATGAATGGTTGTCCAGAGCAATTGGTATTAATTGTTGGCTGGATAAACACTGTAAGGATAATGCAGTACCATTCATTGACAACTGGGACAACTTCTATGGCCGAAATGACATGTTTTGCCAGGGATGGGGTTCACTTATCCAGGCAGGTGTGGGTTTTCTTGCTAACTCAGTTGAGGGGTTGTTAGGACTTTAAACTAGGATTAGTTAGAGGTATGGGTTTAGAAATGATTAATAATGAGTATGGATATATTGACTTATGCTCTGATATTAAGAATCTTAATAGTAACTGTCATGGAGTAACTCTGGGTAATGATAATTTCAGAAATTGTGTAAAAACAAAGATGAATAGGAAAAATGTGCAGAAGAAAAAACATATGATGGTATTTTATGCTAACAGTCAAGTGCAAGAAATAAAATTAATGAACTACGTTTGGTAGCATGTGCTGGGAACTTTGATATCATTGCATTAACTGAAACGTGGTATGATTTAAAGAGTCGGGATATGACTGCTGAGTGTAATATTCAGGGATTTAAGTTATTCAATGTGGATAGATGTAATGGGAAGGGGGAGGAGTTGCATTGTATGTTCGAGAAAATATTAATTGTTGCATAAAAACAGGTATAAAAATAGATGGAGCAGTAACAGAGTCTGTTTGGGTAGAGTTCGTGGAGGGTCAAGAAAAACTAATTCTAGGTGTAATATACCGACCTCCAGGCTTGGATCACGATAGAGGGAGACTTCTTTGGGACGAAATTGTTAGGGCTTCTGGACACAGTAACATAGTCATAGTTTGGGGACTTTAACTTTAGTCAAATTGACTGGAATTCTTTGACAGGTAATCTAGAGTCCAGTGACTTCATGGAAACAGTTCAGGACTGTTTTCTGAAACAGAGTGTAACTGAACCTACCAGGGGTAATAATTTGCTAGACCTAGTCTTGTCAAATAAGGAAACACTCGTGAATAATCTGGAGATCACTGAAGAGCTTGGCGCAAGTGATCACAAATCCATCACCTTTAGCATTAATTGGGAATGCAAGAAAATGATAATACAGTAAAAATCCCCGATTTTCGTTCTGCCGATTATAATGGACTTAGGGAACATCTGTCTAATCTTGTTTGGGGGTTATCTAGCTAATGATTTTATTGACGATAATCATACTTATGAATATGAAGGGATCTGCTTTTATGATTGTTTTTTTAATAATGTACACAGTGCCCAGAGTATATACATTCCCCAGAGAGAAATTAGGTCAAATTTAATAACGATCCCAAATGGGTTAACAGGAGGCAAAAGCATCAAATTAGGGGAAAAAAGGGGAATTTATGGGCGCATCAGAAGGGGAGAGGTTAACCTTACTGACCAATATGTTCAGCTTAAAAGAGAAGTAAAAAAAGGCGATTAGAAAGGCAAAACCGTGATATGAAATTAGAGTCGCTAATGAACCCAAAGACTAATCCAAAGGGGTTCTTTAAAGTGTATAGGACGAAGGTAAAGGAAAAAGTGGGAAACCTCTGAAATCTGGGAATGGACAGCGGGACGGATAATGAACTGGAAATGTGTTCCTTATTAATGACTATTTTTGTCAGTTTTTACACAGGAAGATGAAAAATGAGATTCCATTTAATTAACAATTATTTAGTTCCTGATGAATTTAAGTTAACTAATTACTGTCACGAGGGACATGGTTATTAAACAGATAGACAAACTGAAACAAAATAAAGTCCCCGGACCCGATGAGTTGATTTAAAGGGGTACTTAAGGAATGCAAGATGGAGCTTAGTCAGCCATTAACGAGTGTATTCAATGCCCCCCCATCCTTACCAGTGTTTTTGCCAGAGATGTGGAAGATGGCTAATGTGGTTCCTATATTCAAATCAGGGGATAAGTCCACTCCTTCAATTACCGTCCAATAAGCCTGACATCTATAGTGGGCAAGTTATTAGAATAAATTTATAGCTGACATTATCAGAAGTCACCTTGAAGAGCATGACTTGATAAATGAATCTCAGCATGGATTCACGAGGGGTCGTTCCTGCCTGACAAACTTACTGACGTTCTTCAATAAACATTTGAGGCAGTTGACAGTGAAAAGGAATATGATATTGTTTATTTGGATTTTAGTAAAGCCTTCGACAGAGTACCTCACAAGAGACTCTTAAGAAAAGTGGCAGCTCATGGTATAGGAGGTAAATTTCTAGCATGGATTGAGGCATGGCTTACCATAGAAAGCAGAGAGTTACCATTAATGGAGTGAAATCTGAATGGGGATTAGCCCACTAGGGGCGTTCCACAAGGATCAGTTTTAGGCCCCTCTTGTTCAAATTTACATTAATGACCTTAATGAAGGGATTACTAGTGACATGAGTAAGTTTGCTGATGATAAAAGATAGGCCGTATAAATTCACTCTGAGGAGGATATCAATGAACTCCAGGACGATTTGAACAATTAATGTCTTGGTCTGAGAAATGGCAGATGAAGTTTAATGTGGATAAGTGTAGGGTACTTCCCCTTGGGAAATGAAAATAACCCTCGAAGCTATAATCTAGGTGAAGTAGAGCTTGTCATACAGAATGTGAAAAAGACTTGGGAGTCATGGTAAGCAGAAATCTAAAGCCAAGACAGCAGTGCCTCAGTGTGCGCAAACAAGGCCAACAGATTACTTGGATTTATCTCAAGAAGTATAAGTAACAGAAGTCCAAAAGTTTTTTTAAACAGCTCTATACTCACTAGTGAGGCCTCATTTAGATTATGCTGCTCAGTTTTGGTCCCCTTACTACAGGATGGACATAGACTCATTAGAGAACATACAGAGAAGAATGACTAAAATGATTTACTGTGTAAGGAACCTCCCGTATGAAGATAGACTTAAAGCCTTAAATCTCCACTCTCTGGAGAGGCGTAGAATGAGGGGAGATATCATTGAAGTGTATAAGTGGATGACGGGCATAAACAAGGGAGACATTAATAAAGTACTGAGGGTGTAGAACCAGGTAAGAACCAGGAATAATGGATTTAAGTTGGATAAATTTAGATTTAGAAAAGACATAGGTAAGTACTGGTTTTCTAACAGAGTTGTAGATGCTTGAAGGACAGGAGTAGGAGGCAGAGTGTGTTTTCCTGGGGCAGGGATGAAGGATATTGTTAGCCGTCTGGATGACATCATGAGAGGTAATGGGAGCAATCCTATTATCTGAACATTAAAATGGTATAAAATACCGACAGGTTGTTAGGTAAGACACATATGCAACAGTTAGGTATCTTTATTATGAAACGTTTCGCCTACACAGTAGGCTTCTTCAGTCAAGTACAGAAAAGTTGATAGAAGCAGAAGATACTTGAAGACGATGTAATCAGTCCATCACCCTTAAAGTTTTGAGGTGGTCAGTCCCTCAGTCTGGAGAAGGCATTGTTCCGTTGTCTGAAACAATATGAAGTTGAAGTGACAGGATGGAGCCTTTATATAGTGCCAGGAGGTGGACGTGGGTTTTGTTTTGGGGAGGGCAGGTCCCTCTCAAACCCAGCCGTTTCACTAGTAGAGGTCGAAGTTGATGGTCTGTACCAAGATACCCTTGTGTTGCAGTGTCTGACAGATTGAACTTTTTAATGTTCAATCTGTCAGACACTGCAACACAAGGGTATCTTGGTACAGACCTGCAATCACTTCGACAACTTCCATAGTGAGAGGGGCTGGATTTGAGAGGGACCTGACCTTTCAACATCTGAGTTCTTACCTCTCCTAGTGGCCTACGTCTCACCTCTTGGCGCTATATAAAAGCTCCATCCTGTCACTTCATCTCCATATTGTTTCATACTATGGAACAATGCTCTTCTCCAGACTGAGGGACTGACCACCTCAAAACTTTAAGGGTGATGGACTGATTACATTTCGTCTTCAAATATCTTCTGTTCTATCAACTTTTCTGTACTTGACTGAAGAAGCCTACTGTGTAGGCGAAACGTTTCACAATAAAGATACCTAACTGTTGCATATGTGTCTTACCTAACAACCTGTCGGTATTTTATACCATTTTAATGTTCAAATGTTTGTTAGTGGGATGAATTGTAAAGGACCTGCCTAGTATGGGCCAACAGGCCTGCTGCAGTGTTCCTCCTTTCTTATGTTCTTATGTTCTTAATGCGTGGAACAGTCTTCCCAGTGGGGTGATAGAGGTTAGGACCTTGGGTAGCTTTAAGAAGAGACTGGACAAATATATGAGTGGGAGGGGCTGGGTTTGATTGGTGTCAAGGGGTACGGGAGTTATTTCTTGAGTAGCTTTAGGTAGATGTCGTTTTGATAAGGACCTGCCTCGTATGGGCCGTAGGCCTTCTGCGTGTTCCTACATCTTATTTTTCTTATGTTCTTATGTTCCGCGTGCAAATCAGAAACTGCAGCAACGAGTTCCTTGAGGAAGAATGCACTATAATTGAACAAATATTTTCTAAACTCCACTATTCTCGTCACTTCATCAGAGACTGCAGACGGCGGGCATTAAACATCTTCAACATACCCAGAGAAGACACTGCCGAGAAAGAGATTTTCATAGTCCTTCCCCCCAAAATCCATTGCCCAAAAATGTTTCCAACATCTTTGCCAAAACATCATTCCAAGTATCTACCTCCACAACCACGACCATCAAGGACATCACCAGTAGTAGACAGGACAAGCCTCCATCCTCTGCAGGGGTATACATAATCCCTTGTTGATAAATTAGACACATGTGCAACTCTTGGGTATCTTTATTGAGGAAACGTTTCGCCACACAGTGGCTTCATCAGTCCATACATAGAAGAAACTTGAAGATCAGGAGGCGAAACGTGTGGCGAAACGTTTCCTCAATAAAGATACCCAAGAGTTGCACATGTGTCTAATTTATCAACATGTCGGTTCTCTGAACCATTCATCTACAAACCTGTCAGACACTGCAACTTCTTGGGATCTTAATACTTAGGAATTCTTTGCTTGCCTAATTCTTGGGCACAACCTACTTCCACATTGAACAAATGTGACACTACCTATGACTGCTGCACCTCTCCTGCCATACGGTTTATAAGCTGCTTCTCCGCTCATCTGCCGTATTCTACTCAAGATTGATGGACTGAACACATCGACTCAAGGTTGAGGGACTGATTACCTCATTCTCCTCCTGATCTTCAAGTTTCTCCTATGTATGGACTGATGAAGAACTGTGTGGCGAAACGTTTCCTCAATAAAGATACCCAAGAGTTGCACATGTGTCTAATTTATCAACATGTCGGTTCTCTGAACCATTCATCTACAAATAATCCCTTGTAATGACTCCAGGTACACACCAGGTATGTAAGAAAGGTATAAAATACCGACAATATGAAAGTTAAGACACATGTGCAACATCTGGGTATCTTTATTGTAGACGTTTCGCCATCCAGTGGCTTTATCAATACAGATTCTTGGACATACTAGGAAGACAGTAGAACTATATACAAAAGATGAGGTAATCAGTCCCTCTAACCCATCTCTTTGGGAAGGACCTACTTCCACTGGGGAATCCCGCCTACCAGTGACTTTGCCCTCGTCTGCTGCCCGTCCCTATCCACTGACGCCTATATAACCGCCAGTCTTCTTGTCTTTGCTCCAGATTCTCCTCCACCACGATGCTGTGAACACTAACTCCAAGGCTGAGGGACTGATTACCTCATCTTTTGTATATAGTTCTACTGTCTTCCTATTATGTCCTAGAATTTGTATTGATAAAGCCAATACAATACATAAAGTGGGACCAAGTAAACCAAGTCCTAACCGATATAAGCTGGGAAGATATACTAAGCAACACAGACCCCAACTTATGCCTAGAACAGATTAACTCGGTGGCACTCGATGTATGCACAAGGCTTATTCCTCTAAGAAAAAGGGGGAGTAGATGTAAAATAGAAAGAGACAGGCTCCCTTTTACAGGCGACGGAAAAGAATAACAGAGCGGCTAAAAGAGGTCAATATATCTGAAATGCGCAGGGAGACACTGGTCAGAGAAATAGCAAGCATCGAACTTAAGCTAAAAGAATTTCCCTTTTGGAGTCAGGAATTTGCGGGAAGAACTAAAAAACCATAAATGAAATCGAAAAGAAACCCCAAAATATTCTTCTCCTTTTGCCAAATCAAAATCGAGAACAACGTCCAGTATTGGGCCCCTACTTAAACAAGATGGGTCCTACACAGATGACAGCAAAGGAATGAGTGACTACTCAAGTCCCAATATGACTCAGTTTTTAGCAAGCCGCTAACCAGACTGAGAGTCGAAGACCAAAATGAATTTTTTATGAGAGAGCCACAAAATTTGACTAACACAAGCCTATCCGATGTTATCCTGACGCCAAATGACTTCGAACAGGCGATAAATGACATGCCCATGCACTCTGCCCCAGGGCCAGACTCATGGAACTCTGTGTTCATCAAGAACTGCAAGAAGCCCCTATCACGAGCCTTTTCCATCCTATGGAGAGGGAGCATGGACACGGGGGTCGTCCCCAGTTACTAAAAACAACAGACATAGCCCCACCCAAAAGGGGGCATAAAACAAAACAAAGAACTACAGACAATAGCACTAACACCCCAATAAAAAATCTTTGAAAGGGTCCAAGAAAAAAATCACCACCCATCTAGAAACCCTCAGTTCCCAAACCCGGGGAACTGGGTTTGAACAGGTCGCTCCTTCTGTCTAACTATGGATAAATTCACAAGGTCCTAAATGCACAGAAGACAAAAAGATGCAATGAAAATTATACAGACTTTGCAAAAGCCTTCGACAAGGTGACCATGGCGAAATCGCAAAAAAAGGGGCCCCAAAAGGAATAACGGGAAAAGTCGGTCGATGGATCTAAATTTCCTCACTAACAGAACACAGAGAGTAGTCGTCAACAGAAAAAGCCCGAGGCAGCACGGTGAAAACCGCCCCACAAGGCCGACGGGCTCCCATCTTGTTCCCTCATCCTCATATCCGACATAGACAAGGATTCAGCCACAGCACCGTTTTTCCTTTGCAGAGACACCCGAATCTGCATGAATGTCCCCATTGCAACACTGCAAGGTCCAGGCGGACTCAACCAAATCTTTCAGTGGCTCCCAGAAAACAATATGAAGTTAAACGATGAAAAAAATTTAAATTTACTCAGATATGGTAAACATGGGGAAATTTTAAATCTTCATCAGAGTAAAAACAAATTCGGGCCACAAAATAGAGCGAAACCCCAAAGTCAAAAGACCTAGGATGTTTATGTCGGGGGGATCTCCCTTCAAGGACCAAAAACTTTGACAACGATCTGTTTAAAAAATGACAGGATGGATAAGAAAACCCTAAAAAACAGGGGGCCCAACCCCTGATGACATTTTCGGCCTTGTTCTATCTGGGCGGGAATATTGCTGCACTCTAACGCACCTTTCAAGGCAGGGGGGAAAATTCCCCGACCTAAAAAAAGTACAGAGAATTTTCACGGCGCGCATAACGGAGATAAAACACCTAAATTATGGGAGCGCTTGAGTTTTCCTAAACCTGTTTTCCCTGGAACCAGGGGGGAGAGATCATGATTTAAATACACCTGGAAAACCCTGAGGGACTGTACCAAATTTCACACGAAACACCATACGAAAGCAAAAGACTTGGAACGTGACCATCCCCCCAAAGAAAAGCAGGGGTGTCACTAGCACTTAAAAGACCATACAATAAGTGTAGGGGCCCGAGACTGTTCAACTGCCCCCACAAAAAGGGGGATTACCAACGACCCCTGGCAGTCTTTAAGCTGGCACGGACAAGCAACTAAAGTCATTCCTGTCAGCCGGGCTGTGGCTCGTACGTTTGGGTTTTTGCAGCCAGCAGCAACACCTGGTTTATCAGGCGGATCCCCCAGGAGCCTGGGCCAAGGGCCCCGGCCGCGGGGGGGTTGACCCCCGAAAAAATTCTCCAGGAAACCCCTTAGAGGGGGGAAACGTCAAATAAAGATATCCAATTTGACATGTGTTTAAATTCACCAGGTACTATTACTGGATGAATAGTGACAGTAGGTGAAGGAGCTAACGCCCAGGTACCTACTTACTGCTAGGTAACAGTGGGCACAGGTGTAAGGCAAATAACCCCGGGGGACCTACTTTACTGCCCGGAACAGTGATATAGGTGTAAGGTAACAACACCCGGTCCTACTTTCGCTGGAACATGACAACAGGTGAAGGAACTAACACCCAGGTACCTACTTACTGCTAGGTGAACAGTGACAGCAGGTGTAAGGCAACTAACACCCAGGTACCTACTTACTGCTAGGTGAACAGTGATAGTAGGTGTAAGGTAACTAACACCCAGGTGCCTACTTACTGCTAGGTGAACAGTGACAACAGGTGTAAGGTAACTAACACCCAGGTACCTACTTACTGCTAGGTAAACAGGGAGAGCAGGTGTAAGGTAACTAACACCCAGGTACCTACTTACTGCTAGGTAAACAGGGACAGCAGGTGTAAGGTAACTAACACCCAGGTACCTACTTACTGCTAGGTGAACACTGACAGCGTTTTAGTGTACAGAGTTATAGAATGTATATCAGTCTACTTATATTATAATCATGGGGCGCACTAAGCCCATAGGGGCCATGTAGCGCCTCGGGGAATGGAGGATATTCAAAGAGTTGGAACATTGACTCAATTCCATAATTTTCAGAAGTGCTTACTGAGTAAGTGCTTCTGAAAGGAGGGTGTAGTAACCCGTAGCTCGATGGCTAGAGCACTCAGCTCACACACTGAGGTCCGGGGTTTGATTCTCCTCCGGTATGGCTGCAGAATGTTAGGGACGTGTTTCCATTAGTCACCTGTCCCTTTTCACCCATCAGAGTTTAAAATGGGTACCTGGGTGTTAGTGGACTGGTGTGGGTAGCATCCTGGGTGTTAGTGGACTGGTGTGGGTGGCATCGTGGGTGTTAGTGGACTGGTGTGGGTGGCATCCTGGGTGTTAGTGGACTGGTGTGGGTGGCATCCTGGGTGTTAGTGGACTGGTGTGGGTGGCATCCTGGGTGTTAGTGGACTGGTGTGGGTGGCATCCTGGGTGTTAGTGGACTGGTGTGGGTGGCATCCTGGGTGTTAGTGGACAGGTGTGGGTGGCATCCTGGGTGTTAGTGGACTGGTGTGGGTGGCATCCTGGGTGTTAGTGGACTGGTGTGGGTCACATCCTGGGTGTTAGTGGACTGGTGTGGGTGGCATCCTGGGTGTTAGTGGACTGGTGTGGGTCACATCCTGGGTGTTAGTGGACTGGTGTGGGTGGCATCCTGGTGTTAGTGGACTGGTGTGGGTCACATCCTGGGTGTTAGTGGACTGGTGTGGGTGGCATCCTGGGTGTTAGTGGACTGGTGTGGGTGGCATCCTGGGTGTTAGTGGACTGGTGTGGGTCATCCTGGGTGTTAGTGGACTGGTGTGGGTCACATCCTGGGTGTTAGTGGACTGGTGTGGGTCACATCCTGGGTGTTAGTAGACTGGTGTGGGTCACATCCTGGGTGTTAGTAGACTGGTGTGGGTCACATCCTTGGTGTTAGTGGACTGGCGTGAGTCACATCCTGGGTGTTAGTCGACTGGTGTGGGTCACATCCTGGGTGTTAGTGGACTGGTGTGGGTCACATCCTGGGTGTTAGTGGACTGGCGTGAGTCACATCCTGGGTGTTAGTGGACTGGCGTGGGTCACATCCTGGGTGTTAGTGGACTGGTGTGGGTCACATCCTGGGTGTTAGTGGACTTTCGTGGGTCACATCCTGGGTGTTAGTGGACTGGTGTGGGTTACATCCTGGGTGTTAGTGGACTGGTGTGGGTCACATCCAGGGTGTTAGTGGACTGGTGTGGGTCACATCCAGGGTGTTAGTGGACTGGTGTGGGTCACATCCGGGGTGTTATGGACGGGTGTGGGTCACATCCTGGGTGTTAGTGGACTGGTGTGGGTCACATCCTGGGTGTTAGTAGACTGGTGTGGGTCACATCCTGGGTGTTAGTGGACTGGTGTCGGTCATATCCTGGGTGTTAGTGGACTGGTGTGGGTTACATCCTGGGTGTTAGTGGACTGGTCTGGGTCACATACTGGGTGTTAGTAGACTGGTGTGGGTCACATACTGGGTGTTAGTAGACTGGTGTGGGTCACATCCTGGAACAAAACTGACAATTTGCAGGAAATGCTCAGATAAGTGACTTTCTATATTGTTGTATGTCAGTGATGTCAACAATGGTCTGTATACCTTGTACATGTATACCTTGTACATGTATACCTTGTACATGTATACCTTGTACATGTATACCTTGTACATGTACTGTAGAAAGATATTTAACACCGTTACCATGTTATATACTGAGGATTGGAAACCGAGCACATAGGGCAGTTTAATGTGATCCTTTATTGACAACGTTTCGCCCACGTAGTGGGCTTTTTCAAAGTCAAAAACAGATCTCCCTGGGTGGAAGGAAACGGGAGTATTTATAGTCAGGTTCAGAACGTTGAGGTCAGGTGGAGAATGCTGCATCTGATGATCTGCCGGTTTGGGGGTTTTCGAGTCTTGGGTAGTTGGCACGGGTATTGGACCAGTTATGTTTTCATTGTGTCGGTATTTTATACCATTTATTTTCATACGGAAGGGTTACGGAGGTCATGAGAACGATCAAAATAGTGGAGGCAAGGAGCATCACAGCGATCAGCCAAGGATGGAATATTCGTCTCTGCATAGAGGCTCTCAACCGGTGAAGAGAACACCAGAGGCATAAACATCCCTGGTGATGGATGGGATTAAGGCTAGAGAGGGTTGCAGGGACGATAATGGGAGACATCGAATCCCTTAGTACCTGGTTTACGAGAAGGTAATACACTGGCAGATTTCCACAGCTGGGACAGAACTCCTCGCGACCAAATAATTTTAAATAGACATAAGAAGACCGAAGGAGGGGTGTTAAAGTTGCAGTTTAAAAATTGTAGTGTAAAGGACCCTTCTGGCAAGACAGTGATGGAGTGAATGATGGTGAAAGTTTTTTTTTTTCGGGCCACCCTGCCTTGGTGGGAATCGGCCAGTGTGATAAAAAAGAAGACCGCAAGAGCTGACGGATGTAAATGCTGGAACACCTTACCTTATTCCTTGTAATGACCCTCGTATTGTAGATTCTTAATGACCTTGGTGTCGCAGATAGTCTTTTTAGTATGATAATAAGATGTTATCTTCATTGTAGAACAATAAGAAAATATTATAACCTTTATACTATAATAATAAGGTAAAAGGACCCCAATGGAAATAAGTCACTCTGTCTGACTTTTTTGGGTTATCCTAGGTTCTCTACACATATGCTGCTATGTATGATAATTCTATGTAACTGTATTTGTGTATACCTGAATAAACTTACTTACTTACTTACTTACACACAGATATGAATGCCGATGATCGGCAAGGAGTGTGTTGACTAATTCTGGAGGCATAAAAGGCACATTGTAATAATGTTGGTAGAATTACCGACAATATGTAAAGTAAAACGACAAGTGCAACTAATGTGACATTTTATTGTGGTAACGTTTCGCTCTCCAGGAGCTTTATCAAGCCATTACGATGGCTTGATAAAGCTCCTGGTGAGCGAAACGTTGCCACAATAAAATGCCACATTAGTTGCACTTGTGTCCTTTTACTTTACAAAAGGCACATTGTAACTTCTTCACTAGAAGGAAAGCCTAGGGGCTCAGACTGACAGATTTTGAGGAAAGAAAGGAAGGGCAGAGATGGAGACCTTAGGAGATACAGGCAAGATAATAACCAAGTTAGGTGACAACGTCAAGAGAGTTAGCTATGGTGACATTGGCAACATGGACAGGAGCCGGGTCAGGAGAATATTTGCCACTCAGTTTCCATATTTTTTTCCAGACTGCACTCAGAGGAAGCCAAAGTGATGAGAGAGACAGTCCCGCCAACAAGTGCAAGTAGCTTCCTGGATGACATGGCAGGTAGCTGCTCTCATCTACTTAAAATCAAGGAGGTGCTCTACCATCCTATTGTACCAATATCTGCCCCAAGCAGAAAATTTCAAGGCAAGCACCTCTGGGAATGCCTCCCCGAGGTTTGGGGTATAGAATGTGAAGCTGCGGTTAAAACCGAGGTCGAGGAGAGTTGTAACAGCTCATCAGTGGAGGACGGAAAGGGATTCTCACTAAAAGCCGTTTGACACGAGTAAAGGTCCCAAATTTGCTCGGTCAAATTGTCAGTATGGGCTGCGAGGAGGTGGCGAGTATGAATGAGAAGGATGATTAGAAAATGATCTCTGTCATGCAAGTCTGGGAGGACATACCAGGTAAAATCTAGTGCATTCGAGGAAGAGCAAACCGAAAAGATCGATGCAAGAAAGATTGAGTGCAAGGATCAAAATAGGTGGAAGAACCAGTTTTTAAAACAGGGAGGGGGAGATAAGTGAGAAAAGCCCCCAAACTGAATCTGGGGGGATCAGTGAGACTCCCACCCAAGTACTGAGCGGAAATGGAGAGTTTATCTTGGGCATCTTTGGTTTTTTGAAGTAGGGGGCAAGGGGGAGGCATTGTGCTAATCTTTTAGACTCAGAGCTTGCGTGCGAGAAGATTGGGAATTTTTAAACGAGGGGGACCTCAGGCCCGGGGCTCCAAAATGGTTGGCGAGACTGTGGAAGGTTTTTATTGCATGGGACCAGGGGAATTTGGGACCCAAAATTTTGGGAGTTCTTTTTAACTAAAGAATAAGGGAGAATCTCTCGGGAGGGAAAGACAAGACTCCCCATGGAAATAAGAAAAGCCTTCTGTTCTGAGGCAAGGATTTCACTTCATCCAAATGCCCCGGGCAGCGACGAAATGACGATGGTTCATGACTAAGGCAGGAGGGAGGTAGCCAAAAACTTTTTGGTGGGGTCACGGCACCACAGATGGTCATTCAGCAGGGACCTCAATAGTTTGCTGGATAGCCAAACTGCCGAAATTTTCTACCTGTTGTGGTTGGGGGTTACCTTCGGACTTGTAACAGTGTCTCGAAATGTAAACCCAAGAGGAAGCTCAGGGGCAGGTAAAAGTTAAGCTACATTGGAATGGTGGGGGGTATTTTTGCTCCCACAGGCAGGCATACAACGTGTCACTTTTAAGGATCAAGTATTGGAGCTCAAGCTGTTCCAGAATGTCAAAACCCAAATTCAAAAATTTTTGAACAATGGTTGGGCACAATCAAAGTACCACTGCAAAAATTAAAGAGTAATGTTTTTTAAATTTGTAAGAGAAAAAAATTTGGAGCTTGCTAGCTTTCTGTGCTGGACGATGTTGCCCCGCTCGAGAGCAAAATGGAAAAAATTACGCCCAAACATGGTGTGGAGCCCCTTGCGATACTAGACAAAAAAGATTTTGAGATCGGTTGTAAGAAAAACTTTGTTCATTGTGTACTGTACTACTATAGAAAAGGAAGTTGATTTCGTGGTCTTTTAGGGTAAAATGAAGTCATCGAAAAAATATCAGAATTTTGGTTTAAATCAAGACCAAGGTGGCCCCTTTTTGAGGTGGGACGTGATCCAAAAACCGTCACACTGTAGGGGAAAAGCTGGAAGATAGTCAAAGATTTGTAGAGGCCAAGCCGTGTCCAAGCGGGAACAAAATGCACCGCAGAAGATACAGGGGCATAAAAGGTAAAAAGAAGGTTTGGGTAACAAGGCAGGGTGTCAGAGGGTGTGCTGCTGGTAGGGGAAAAGGGAGGAGGTAAGGACGGGTTTCCAGGTTTAAAGTCCCTTTTCTTTTAAAGAAAAAGTTAAAAAAAAGGGGGTGGGGGGCAGCTCCAGGGGAAAAAGGACTGAATCTTCCTTACGTCCCCAAAAAGGAAAACCCTCATGGCCCCGGTAGGCGATGGGGCATAAACCCCCTCCTTACGTTCCCCTTAAAAGCCAGTAAACCCCAAATGGGGGATAGAACCTCCCTCCCGCTCACCTCGGCAAAAAGGGGGAAGGTGGGAAACTCTCCACCACCTGGAACGACGGGTAGCCTCCCGAATCACCCACCCTTTGAAAGACCCCCAACCCTTTCCTCCCTTCCCATAACGGAGGAGGTTGGAATTCAAAGGGTTTAGATGCCCCATACATACTAAGGCCCCCAAATGAAAGGAGACTGTCCCCAGAGCCCCTTTAGGTTTGGGAACACAAAACCTCGGGAACAATCTAAAAGGGCAAAAAGGGGAAAGGGGAAAAAGCAGAGGGATGGGCAGTGAAAAAAAAAGGGGTGCCAGGGAGGATGTGAAGGGGAAAGGGGGGGGTTTGGGGAAAATTTAGGTTTGGTCGAGGAAGATCAAATTTAATTTCCTCGACCGAACCTTTAAACCGTGTTGAAAACCCCCTCCCTTTTCTTTAATTTAAAATTTTTAAGGAAAAACCGCATTTATGTTTATACACAGCCGTTCAGAAACTTTGGGTCCTTATCTCCAGTTTATAAAGAAACCCTTTTATACAGTTGGTTTTGTACGACATGTCTTTTAAAAAACAAACTTAAAAAAGCCCCCCAAAGTGGGTGACGACCATCTTAGAAAAAGTTCACTATGAGGAGATTAAAAATGATTCCATTTGGGGCTGCATGGGTTGACCTCCAAAACCTTCTCCGGGTGAAAAAAAATGGTAAAAATACGACAAAAAAAAAACGCTAAAATTTTTAATGTGATCCTTTATTGCAAAGTTTCGCCCAAAAGTGGTTTTTTCCAATTCACACACGGCTACCGGGGTAAAGGTACGGGAGTATTTATATCAGTTCAGAATGTTGAGGTCGGTTTGGGAGTGGGGTAAAAATCAATGCAGTTTCTCCACCTGACCTCAACATTCTGAACCGACTAAAATACCCCGTCCCTTTCCCCCCCAGGTAATCTGTGTGTGATTTGGGAAAAAGTCACTGTGTGGGCAAAATGTTGCAATAAAGGTCACATTAAACTGCATAGGTTTATGTTTCCACCTTCTCCGGTATAGTCATCAAACTAGGGGACGATGCCTTCCACAGCGAGGGTCATACAGGGTCCCAGATTATTAACTGAATTAAGACGCCTGTGCAATATTTTTAAATAACCCACTGACTTTTTTTGGGTTATCCCAGGTTTCTACACTATAAATGTTAAAAATTTAAAAATTTTTATGAAACCCCAAATAAACTTATTCTGTATTGAACGAGAAAGCCAGGGCGCCCAAAAGTTTAGTTTAAAAAGCATTAGGTCCTAGGACCATTTATTACAAAAAGGGTGTCGAATATGCACATTTTAACAAAAAAAAGGGCCCAAAAAATCGACCCCAAGGGGTCTAATGGATACCGAGTTTGTGAAGGTGATTGTGTACCAAAATTAGGGCACAAAAATAAACAAACTAAATTACCTGGAAACTAGCTCAGTCTACCTGGTATCAAAGACTTTGATTACCTGGATACCTGGATGGTACCTCATAAATGAACTATTATTCTCATTAAGTGGGGATTACACCATCTTAGCCATAATAGTAATGTTTGAAATGGAGGTGTTAAGAGCTGACCTTCAGTTAATACTCTTGCAGTTGCAGGCAAGAACTGACCAAAGAACCCCCTGGCTGCAGGCAAGGCTGACCAAAACCCCCCCGGCTGCAGGCAAGGACTGACCAAAAACCCCCCCGCAGGCAAGGACGCCAAAGACCCCCCTGGTGCAGGCAAGGGCGACCAAAGACCCCCCCGGCTGAGGGGGATGACCAAAGACCCCCCCGGCTGCAGGCAAGGCTGACCCAAAAACCCCCCCTGGGCAGGCAAAAGGGCGACCAAAGACCCCCCTGGGGGAGGCAAGGGCTGACAAAGACCCCCCTGGCTGAGGGAAGGACTGCCAAAACCCGTCTGTGCAGGGAAGGACAAAGACCCCCCCCGGCTCAGGGAAGGGGCTGACCAAGACCCCCCCCTGCGGGAAGGACTGACCAAAGACCTCCTGCGCAGGCAAAAATGACCAAAGATTTCCCCGGTGCAGGGAAAGGGCTGACCAAGACCCCCCTGGGGTGCAGGCAAGGGCGACCAAAACCCCCCTGGCTGCAGGGAAGGACTGACCAAAACCCCTCTGGCTGCAGGCAAGGACCAAAGACCCCCCTGCTCAGAAGGACTGACCAAAAACCCCCCCGGGTGCAGGCAAGGACTGACCCAAAAACCTCCCCGGCGCAGCAAGGGCTGACCAAAAAAACCTCCCTGGGCGGGAAGGACTGACCCAAAAAAACCCCCTGGGTGCAGGCAAGGGCTGACCAAAGACCCCCCCCTGGCTGCAGGCAAAGGCTGACCAAAGACCCCCCCGGGGCAGGCAAAGGGCGACCCAAAAACCTCCCCCGGGTGCGGCAAGGGTGATCAAAGACCCCCCTGGCTGCAGGCAAGGGGCCCGACCAAAGACCCCCCTGGCTGCAGGCAAGGACTGCCAAAGACCCCCCTGGCTGCAGGGAAGGACTGACCAAAGACCCCCCCGGTGCAGGCAAGGACTGACCCAAAGACCCCCCTCTGCAGGAAGGACTGACCAAAGACCCCCCCCCGGTGCAGGCAAGGAATGCAAAACCCCCCCCCCTGGCTGCAGGCAAGGACTGCCAAAAACCCCCCCCGGGTCAGGGAAGGGCTGACCAAAAACCCCCCGGTCAGGAAGACTACCAAAGACCCCCCCCCCCCGGCTGCAGGGGAAGGGCTGACCAAAGACCCCCCCTCCTCTGCAGCAAGGGGCTGACCAAAGACCCCCCGGCTGCAGGGAAGGACTACCAAAGACCCCCCCGTGCAGGAAGGACTGACCAAAGACCCCCCCCGGGGCAGGCAAGGACCAAAGACCCCCCGGGTGCGGCAAGGGGTGCCAAAACCCCCCCTGGTGAGGAAGGACTGACCAAGACCTCCCCCGGGGGCAGGCAAAGGGCTGACCAAGACCTCCCTGGGTGCAGGCAAGGATGACCAAAGACCCCCCGGGTGCAGGCAAGGACTGACCAAGACCCCCCCCTGGGGTGCAGGCAAGGACTGACCAAAGACCCCCCTGGCGCAGGCAAGGACTGACCAAAGACCTCCCTGGGTCAGGCAAGGGCTGATCAAAGACCCCCCCCGCTGCAGGCAAGGACTGACCAAAGACCCCCCTGGTTGCAGGCAAGGGGCGACCCAAAACCCCCCCCCCCCCGGGCTGCAGGGATGACCAAAGACCCCCCCGGCTGCAGGCAAGGGCTGACCAAAGCCCCCTGGCTGCAGGCAAGGACTGACCAAAGACCCCCCCCGGCTGAGCAAGGACGACCAAAAAACCCCCCTGGCTGCAGGGAAGGCTGCCCCAAAACCTCCCTGGTGCAGGAAAAGGATGACCAAAGACCCCCCCGGGTGCAGGCAAGGACTGACCAAAACCCCCCCCGGCGCAGGCAAAGGGTGCCAAAAACCCCCCCGGCTGCAGCAAGGGCTGACCAAAGAACCTCCCCGGCTGCAGGGAAAGGGTGATCAAAAACCCCCCTGGCTCAGGCCAGGACTGACCAAAACCCCCCCCCGGCTGCAGGGAAGGACTGACCAAAGACCCCCCCCGGCTGCAGGCAAGGGCTGACCAAAGACCCCCCTGGCTGCAGGCAAGGACTGACCAAAGACCCCCCTGGCTCAGGGAAGGCTGACCAAAGACCCCCCTGGCTGCAGGCAGGGCTGACCAAAGACCCCCCCCCCTGTGCAGGGAAGGAATGACCCAAAACCCCCCCCCCCCCCCCCCCCCCCCCTGGCTGCAGGCAAGGGTTTGACCCAAAAACCCCCCCCCCCCGGCTGCAGGCAAGAAATGACCCAAAAACCCCCCCCAAAGACCAAAGACCCCCCCCCCCGGCGCAGGGAAGGAAAAAGACCAAAAGACCCCCCTTTTCGCAGGCAAGGGGAAAGACCAAAACCCCCCCCTCCCCCCCAAGACCCCCCCCCCCAGGCAAGACCACCAAAAACCCCCCCCCTCCAAAACCCCCCCCCTCCCAAAAAACCCCCCCCCCCCTCCCTCCCCCCTTCCCCCCCCCCCCTTAAAAAAAGGAATCCCCGGGCCCGCTCCGGGGCCCCCCTACTTTTTTCCACCCCCTCCTTAACCCCCTCCCCCCCCCCCCCCCCCCGGGCCCCCCCAAATACCCAAGAACCCCCCAAAAAACCGAAAAAATGGGTTCAAAGGGGGCCAAAGACCCCCCCCCTTTGGCCTGGGGCCAAGGGAAAAAAGAAAAACCCCAATAAAAATTATTTAAATTTAAAAATCCAAAAACTTTTAAAAAAAATTTTTAAAAAGTTCGCAGCAATTTGACCAAAAAATTTTAAATTGATTACGGACAAGTTATTTAAACTTGGTGAGAGTACTTTACAAAAAACTTTTTTTGGGTGCAGGGAGGGTTTTAAAAAGGAACACCCTTTGGCAAAGGAGAGAATGGGCCAAAATTCAATGTTTATTGGGGCGGAAAATACAACTTTGAAAGGAAAATTTAAAAAGGTTTTCTGGGTCGCGTGGTTTTCCCCAATAGGCTTATTCACCCGACGGCCACATTGTGGGGTGCTTTTTAGAAGGAATAGTTTTAAATTTTCGTAAAACAACCCCTTATAAAAATTTACCTGGAGTTTACCTGGAAAAACACTAAACTAGTTAGTCCAAAAGGGTATTTATGGAGATTTAGATTTTGCCACCATAGTGGCTAGTTCATTGTGCACCCCATATCCATCTGGACGGTAGTGCAAGAGTACAGGGATATACAGTAGGCCTAGGAACTAGGCCCCAAAAGGGTTAACAGGTGTACATATGGATTCATATCTACAGTTCACTTATCTGTTACAAGAAAATTTAGTAAATTTATTTAATATATCTGGTATGAAGATTGAGACACTTATGCAGCATATGGGAATCTTTATTCAGGAAACGTTTCGCCACACAGTGGCTTCATCAGTCCAATACAAAGAGGAAGGCGTAAGGAGAGGAAGGAGTATGAGGTAATCAGTCCCTCAACCTGGAGTCGATGTGTTCAGTCCATCAATCTTGTAGAATGTACAGCATAGGGCCGTAGACGTGGCTTATATACTGTAGTGAGGTGAGGTGAAGCAGGCGGAGGTGGGGTCATAGTGGTACCATCCACTAGTCGAAGTAGGTCTTCGTCCAAAGGTTGAACAAGCGTTGAAGAATTCTTTGTAACAAGATCCCATGATGCTTGTTACAAAGAATTCTTCAACACTTGTTCAACCTTTGGACGAAGACCTACTTCGACTAGTGGATGGTACCACTATGACCCCACCTCCGCCTGCTTCACCTCACCTCACTACAGTATATAAGCCACGTCTACGGCCCTATGCTGTACATTCTACAAGATTGATGGACTGAACACATCGACTCCAGGTTGAGGGACTGATTACCTCATACTCCTCCTCTCCTTACGCCTTCCTCTTTGTATTGGACTGATGAAGCCACTGTGTGGCGAAACGTTTCCTGAATAAAGATTCCCATATGCTGCATAAGTGTCTCAATCTTCAACTTGTCGGTTTTTCAAGCCATTCATCACACACAATATATCTGGTATCTTATTTTCCTTAATATATCTTGTCATGTCACATAGGTTATTATACTGACTATTCCTCATTAAGTGGACAATTAAACAGTGTTCAAGACAGTGTCTTTATGTTAAGTCCCCCTTCATCAAGGGGACTGATCAAAGACAGCAATTAGTTTGTGTTTTGGGCAATGGAGATGACTCACGAAATCGTAATGACACGACTCTGAACATACCATACCACGGGTGGGGTTAGAACCCGCAGTCAGTCATAAAACTCCAGGCCTATGCATTAACCACTGGAACAGCTGGCTACAATAAGATTATCCATCTAGGTGTATTTCTATATCATAGGAAGGTTAGCATAGGCCACCACTGTCTGTGGAAACTTGCACTTGTGGCCACAGTGGTGGCCTATGCTAACCTTCCTATGGTGTATAGATATATCTAGTTGGACGCATCTTATTATAGCCAGTTGGTCCAGTGGCTAACACGCCAGTCTGGAGTTTTATGACTGACCGTGGGTTCTAACCCCACCAGTGGTATGGTTAGGCAATGATGTCTATAGGGGGGTACCTTCTGATCTTTGACAGGGGGGGGGATCACATTTCGAATTATTTTTTACTAATTTTCATCTCTTCACGAGATAGATGTGAGAATTTATTAGTAACCTTAATAACAGTAGTTTACCAAGACTCTGGAAGATGGTCTGGAAGACTTGCAATGTAATTAAAAGTTCATGCCATCACTGACGACAGAATTAATACAAAGGCTGCAAGTAATAAATCTTTGGTACCTATAACAGGTGTAAATATATTCAAGAACATGAGGAGCACTGCAGGAGGCCTACTGGCCCACACTATTAAGGGCCTTCTCAAACTCGAGCCCACTAACAAATATTCACACAAATAATTATAAATGTTACCCATCGAAAAAGCTTTTGATAACCTTAACTCTAATGCAAGTCTCTACTATCCTGGTAATCGAACCCCGTTTATTTTGGTTGCTAGCCGAATTCTAACCACTGTTTTACAACCTGTTATTAGGATTTCTCGTGTTACTTAAGAACATAAGAAGGAACACTGCAGCAGGCCTACTGACCCATGTGAGGCAGGTCCATGTCATTCCCCAGCTTAGATCAATGACCCACCTAGTCTGGTCACTTCCACATAAGTAGCACGGCATAAGACTAGTGGCACAAGCTAGTCAGGTCCAACACTTACACCCACCCACACCCACTCTTGTATTTATCTAACCCATTTGTAAAACAAATTAACCAAAACGTGTCAGGTTTTCAGCTTACCTGACCACAACAGCAGCCCAAGCTGTGTAGATAGTAAGGATAAGCAGAGCTAGTAATGACAGGCCAAAGGCTTCCCAGGGCATGTCGCTGTCACCCTTCGAGTTTTTGTGCTGCCTTGCTGGTTGCCCACCTTCCTCGGACTTGTAGTTGGTATCCACGGTATTCTGAGGGAAAGAAAGAAGTGAATCAGATCTGGTGAGGGAAAAGGCGAGTGGTGCTCTGAGGAGTCTGGAGACTTATTAATGGCAGCATAAACTGGAATGTACAAGTATAAGATAAGATTTCGTTCGGATTTTTAACCCCGGAGGGTTAGCCACCCAGGATAACCCAAGAAAGTCAGTGCGTCATCGAGGACTGTCTAACTTATTTCCATTGTGGTCCTTAATCTTGTCCCCCAGGATGCGACCCACACCAGTCGACTAACACCCAGGTACCTATTTGCTGCTAGGTGAACAGGACAACAGGTGTAAGGAAACGTGTCGGAATTTCCACCCGCCGGGAATCGAACCCGGGCCCTCCGTGTGTGAAGCGGGAGCTTTAGCCACCAGACCACCGGGCCTATGTGGGTGTACTAGCCTATTAGTGGTTGCATGGGTAGTCATAGCTCCTGGCCCCGCCTCTTCACTAGCCACTACTGGGTCACTCCCTGCACCATGACTTATCATACCTATGCTTAAAGCTATGTATGGATCCTGCCTCCACTACATCGCTTCCCAAACTGTTTCACTTTTTAACAACTCTGATTCATCTGTGCCTTCAACTTCCAACTGTGTCCCCTTGTTACTGTGTCCCATCTGTGGAACATTCTGTCTGTCCACCTTGTCAATTCATCCCAGTATTTTATACGTCGTTATCATATCCCCCTTATGTGTGAAGCACGAGCGGTAAATGCTGCAACAAGGAGAAGGCTGGAGGCAGTGTGAGATGTCAAACCAACCATTTAATTAAGGCAGTGATTCTCAACCACGGGAAATTATGACGGCGACAAGTTTTTTTTATGGAAAAGGTGATAAATGGAGACACTGCTCGTCATGGCATTATCCTGGGTTGTGGACTGTGGGGAGGGTGGGACTGGTGGGGGTGGCATCCTGGGTGTTAGTGGACTGGTGGGGGTGGCATCCTGGGTGTTAGTGGACTGGTGGGGGTGGCATCATGGGTGTTAGTGGACTGGTGGGGGTGGCATCCTGGTGTTAGTGGACTGGTGGGGGTGGCATCCTGCGTGTTAGTGGACTGGTGGGGTGGCATCCTGCGTGTTAGTGGACTGGTGGGGGTGGCATCCTGCGTGTTAGTGGACTGGTGGGGGTGGCATCCTGCGTGTTAGTGGACTGGTGGGGGGTGGCATCCTGCGTGTTTAGTGGACTGGTGGGGGTGGCATCCTGCGTGTTAGTGGACTGGTGGGGGTGGCATCCTGCGTGTTAGTGGATGGTGGGGGTGGCATCCTGCGTGTTAGTGGACTGGTGGGGGTGGCATCCTGCGTGTTAGTGGACTGGTGGGGGTGGCATCCTGCGTGTTAGTGGAACTGGTGGGGGTGGCATCCTGCGTGTTAGTGGATGGTGGGGGTGGCATCCTGCGTGTTAGTGGACTGGTGGGGGTGGCATCCTGCGTGTTAGTGGACTGGTGGGGTGGCATCTGCGTGTTAGTGGACTGGTGGGTGGCATCCTGCGTGTTAGTGGACTGGTGGGGGTGGCATCCTGCGTGTTAGTGGACTGGTGGGGGTGGCATCCTGGTGTTAGTGGACTGGTGGGGGTGGCATCCTGGGTGTTAGTGGACTGGTGGGGGTGGCATCCTGGGTGTTAGGGATGGTGGGGGTGGCATCCTGGGTGTTAGTGGACTGGTGGGGGTGGCAATCCTGGGTGTTAGTGGACTGGTGGGGGTGGCATCCTGGGTGTTAGTGGACTGGTGGGGGTGGCATCCGGGTGTAGTGGACTGGTGGGGGTGGCATCCTGGGTGTTAGTGGACTGGTGGGGGTGGCATCCTGGGTGTTAGTGGACTGGTGGGGGTGGCATCCTGGGTGTTAGTGGACTGGAGTTTACCTGGAGTTTACCTGGAGAGAGTTCCGGGTCAACGCCCCCGCGGCCCGGTCTGAGACCAGGCCTCCTGGTGGATCAGAGCCTGATCAACCAGGCTGTTGCTGCTGGCTGCACGCAAACCAACATACGAGCCACAGCCCGGCTGATCCGGAACTGACTTTAGGTGCTTGTCCAGTGCCAGCTTGAAGACTGCCAGGGGTCTGTTGGTAATCCCCCTTATGTGTGCTGGGAGGCAGTTGAACAGTCTCGGGCCCCTGACACTTATTGTATGGTCTCTTAACGTGCTAGTGACACCCCTGCTTTTCATTGGGGGGATGGTGCATCGTCTGCCAAGTCTTTTGCTTTCGTAATGAGTGATTTTCGTGTGCAAGTTCGGTACTAGTCCCTCTAGGATTTTCCAGGTGTATATAATCATGTATCTCTCCCTCCTGCGTTCCAGGGAATACAGGTTTAGGAACCTCAAGCGCTCCCAGTAATTGAGGTGTTTTATCTCCGTTATGCGCGCCGTGAAAGTTCTCTGTACATTTTCTAGGTCTAGGTCGGACTGGTGGGGGTGGCATCCTGGGTGTTAGTATTATTATTATAATCAAAAAGAAGCGCTAAGCCACAAGGGCTATACAGCGCTGCAGGGTAGGGAAGGAAGCAAGGGAATTGGATGGCAGAAGGGAGGGGGGATGATCAGCAGGTTACAGAAAACAGCGGGGCAGGGGATAGTACGGGGGTAGAGGGTAGCAAGAGATTGAAGTAGAAAGGGCTGAAGGTTTCAGAATTTTTGAAGTCAGTCAGTCGTTGTCAAAAAGTCAATGAGAGTGTCCGGATGAAAGGTGGGTCCATCAGCGAGAAAGGGAAGGTAAAGAGAGCAGCGGAGCGAAGACGACAACAGAGGTAAATTCTGCGTGCTCGTTGATAAGTGGGCAGTCCAACAGAATGTGGCTGACTGATAATGGAGCTTGGCAATTCTCACAGAGAGGAGCAAGACGCCTCTCCATGAGATATCCATGAGTAAGACGAGTATGGCCAATGCGAAGACGGGAGAGAGTGTCTCCCAACCTCGACCTGGTGATAAGAAGACGGCAGTAACCTATACTCGGTTTAATAGACTGAATTTTGTTGCCGAGCATAGTAGACCAACGTTGTTGCCAACGGGTGTGAAGGGGGGAAAGAAAATTTTGCAGCAAAATAGTCCGTAAATGGAATACCTCTATAAAAAATGGTAGGTATTGTACTGCTGAACGCGCAGCAGTGTCTGCCTGTTCATTGCCCTGTACTTTCAACATGCCCAGGGCCCCAACAAAAAACAATATCTTTATGCTTGGTAAAGATGCGGCGTAGCCAAAAGTTGGATACGGAGGACTAAGGGGTGAGGTGATCAAATTTTTGTATAGCCTTTTAAAGCCCTAAGGGAGTCTGTTTACAACCACAATGATGACACAGGCATAGATGCAATACGGATAAGTGCTGTAAGGAGGCAATAATTCAGTAAAAATACTAGCCGAAGATAGTAAATGCCCTTGTATGACGCTGTCCGGAAACACTGCTGCGAATCCTATGCCGTCAGAAGACTTTAGAGCCATCGGGGTACACAGCAATGGCATGAGAATGAGAGTGAAAGTGGTCAAGAAAAGAGAGCGGGAAGCGACCGTAGACAGTTGGGGCTTTCGAGCAAAGGGGGGGAGAGAAAGAACAGACTCGAACAGCTGGAATTCCCAGGGGGGGAGGGAAGAAAAGTGAGATGCTACATGTACATAGAAAGGTGGTAGTTGAAGAAAGAAAGAGCGAAATGAAGGCGAAGAGAGAAGGGGATGGAGTAAACAGGGGCGGCGAACAAATAAAGAATGTCTACTAAAATCTGTGCCATTCTATAAAAGGAAGGTTTGCAGAGATCATGAGAGCGTACATAAATAGCGCAGGCAATGGGCATCACGGCGATCGGATAAGGATGGGAAAGTTTGCTTCTTTCATAGAGGCTCTCGACAGGGAAAGAGCGAAAAGCACCCAAGGCATAAACGTAATCTTGGTGATGAATGGGGTTAAGGCTGAGAGAGTAGCAGGAGATGCCCCTGAATAGATCTGGTCACCATAATCAAGTTTCGATAAAATAAGGGTGGAATGTAGGCAAAGGGGGTTCGACGATCGCTCCCCACGAAAGATGAGCAAAGGGGTTTTTAAAAAGGTTCAGCCGGCTGGTGACAAGTTGCCTTCAGAGGGTTAAAGTGAGGCTTCCAGGATAACCTACGATCAAAGAGGAGGCCCCGAAACTTTACTATCACGTTCAGGGATACGGGAGCCATAGAGGGAAAAAGGATGATCGGAGATGACGAGCTTCTATAAAAGTGATTGGGGGGTTTTTAGTGCTAAAAAATTTAAACCCATGTGTGGTGGCCCAATTGGAAACACGGTCGATGCGTGGAAGGAAATGAAATAAGGGACAGCGGCCTGCACGGGAAATAGTGAACATCAACATAGGTGATGACCAAATATTTGAGGGAAGACAGGGGCCCAAAATTTTTAATAGAAAGGAAAAAAAGTTTGTGCCAAAAACATCCCGGGGGGACACCTTCACTTGGATAAATCGGGGGGGAAGCCTTTTTAAACCCAAACACGGAAATGCCTTAGTTAAAAAGTTCTTAAGGAAAGGATGGTGATTCCCTCAAAGGGCCAAAGGAGTGGGTTGGGCAAAAAATATTATACCTCCAGTTGGTATATCCCTTTCAAGGCAAAAAATAGGCAATAACTGAGTGGTTTTTTCGCAAAGGCTTACGAAATAGTACCAAGGTAGTAAGGGTCTATGGTAGAGTCCCCCTTTCGAAAGCCATATTGAAAGTGGAGGAATTGTGTGTCTCTAAATACCCCATAACGTCTTTTTTAAAGGCGTTCCATTACTTTGCAAACTGCACTGGTTTTGAGCATGGGGCGATGTGGGGGGGGTTTCAGTCCCTAGTGCCCGGGTTTTTGGGGAAAAGGTTAGAACAATGGGGATTTCCCGCGTGGAAGAACTTTGGGGCCAAATAAGATTTAAAGGCTAATGGACTGCAAGGGGGGATGATGTAAGTTGAGTACGATTGAATGTCGTCGGGGCCCGCGCCATGATCGAAATGAGAGTGGTTTTTTCCCGTTCTTGAAGTGAAAAGGGACATTTTGCTGTTTTTCCTGAGAGAAGAAAATCCAAGGGGGCAACTCTTGGGAGATTTTAGGGAAAAAAATGAGGGGGTAGATGGGTCCCTGAAAATACGGACAAGATTGCCAATTTCATTGGGACATCTAGGGGTTTGCTAATCAACCCCGGCAACCCGCAAAAAGGGACCCGGGTCGGGAAAAATATTTCCCACTAAGTTCTCGACTTTTTTCCCAGACTGCATCAGAGAAGAGAGGTGTGGTGGAGAAAATCTCCCCGAAAGGCGTTTGCATCACGGAGACACGGTGAGCGATCACGCTTCTGTTTTAAATAAAGGGGAGTTGCTTGGGGTTTCTTTGTACCGGTACCTGCCCCTCGCGCGTTAAAAACGTACTGCACGAGCACGCGGAACCACTAAGCTGCTTTTTCTGAGATTTCCCGAATTTTGGGGGTTAGAATGAGAAGCTGGGGTAAAAAACGGGGACGAGAAGAGGGAAAAAGCTCATCGATGGGGACGAAGAAGGAACCCTTTTAAAAACAGTTAGGTTTTGGAAAAGGTTTCCAATTTCCCGAAAAATTGAGCGGGGGGTGCGAAGGGTGGGAATATGAAGGGGAATAAAAATGATTGGGAATGATCCTCATGTAAGCCCGGGGAGAACCCCCAAAGTGAAGTTAATGCGGGGGAGGAAAGCAACAGAGATCGAGCAAGAGGATGAGTCCGGGGACAAAAGGGTGTGAGTACCTGTTTTTAAAACGGGAGGGGGTGGGGGGAAAGGGGAAACCTCTAACTAAATTTCCCACGGGAATCCAGGAGACCCCCCCCAGGGGAAATGGTGGGCATTAAATCAAAGTAACAGAAGGGTGCGGTAATGACGAAAAAGGGAAAGGCAAAAATCCGAATAGATAAGCCTAAAAGGAAGATATATAAAGAACAAGCTATACCCCTATTAATGGATAGGGGCTGCTGTGTAATGCAGCAAAGTATGAACAAATAGCTGAGGGTACGGAATATCAGTGCGGAGAAGGGCACTTTCATTAAAGGTCCCATCAGGAAAAGGATCTGAAGAATACAATAAATTATAGCCTGAGATTTGAGAAATAACAGCAGAGTATAATTTTGGTTCCTGTAAGCAAACACCACAGGGGCAAACTGGGAGAGTAACATCTGAAGCTCACCCCGATTACCCCTAGGCCGCGTATATTCCACTGTAAATAGGCATGATTGGCAATGATAAAGATACTTAAAATCCGCAGGTAAGGGTTCCTACGGACTAGAAGGGTTAGAAAAGTCCACATGCGGAGGCAGTGGAAAACGTTCAAGCAGCGAAGGAACGGTGCGCTGTGAAAAAGTAGTTGCACAGAGGGAGCAGAGGAGAGAGAAAGCGGAAGGTGGATCTTGTCCATTGATGGTTTGGTCTCTGCAATATTTTCAGAGATTGCTTCAAGTGTTCGGATTCAGAGATGTCGTATGGGAGCAATATTGGGAATGGTAGGGGAAGGATGAGTAAAGATTGGAACTGTATTGGACTGTACCAAGTAGGGGGGGGCGAAAGGGTGGAGGGAACTGGAGAAGCGTGGCAGGGGACAGAAGAGGCAGAACCTGGGAGGTGGCAGAAGGGGAAAGATACTTGGGAGGGAACAGGGGAGGAAGGTACATTACGAGGGTGGTGAACCTCTGCACTTGTAACTGAGCCAGTGAGAGGGGGAGAACCAGGGACAGAGACAGGGAGGGTAAAATGAGGAGGGGGGAAGATGGGTAGGAGTGTTACCGGACCTTTTTTTGATTTTTTGAGAAGTAGAGGGACGATTGGGAGGAGGTGTCGTACGAGGTCTCGTCGATACTGAGGCTTGTGAGAGAACTCGAAGCGAGATTAGACTGAGGCGTTGAAGTAGGGACGTCTGAGCCGAGGACAGCAAAAGGATTAGATACAGGAGTGATTATGGGAGAGGTAACCACAGAGGTAGTGAAAGAAGATGGGATACCAGAAGTGGGGGGACGTTTTGAAACACGGGAATAAGAAACACGTGGGAGTCTCCCTTGGAGGCGGAGATGAGAAACTGCCATGGCAAAAGGGGAGACCTTCTGTCTCTTTGAGGTAATGGATTTCCCGCTCGTTTAAATAGACCTGCAACGGCGAGAGTACGAAGGGAGTCATGACAGTTAAGGCAAGAGGGAGATCGATTGCAGACGTATTAGAATGGTCATCGGCACCACAGACTGGGATTCGGCGTTTAGATCTGCAATATTTCGCGGGATGGCCAAATCGCCAGCAATTTCTACACTGTTGTGGTGTAGGGATCACCTTTCGAACTTGTAACCGATGTCCTGCTATATAAACTGAGGATGGGTTTCCTCTGCTGTCAAATTTAAAACGAGCCACATTGCTAGGGTATCGTCTCCGCCCACGGGCAGGAAGAACGTAAGTGTCTACCTTGAGGATTGGGAGATCTTGGAGTTCCAGCTGTTCTAGAATTCGGAGCCACATGTCTGGAAATTTTGTTGAAAATATGGTATGGGGCAGAATGACGGTACCACACAAAATTTAGGGAATGATGTTTTTTTAAGGGGGACAGGAACAGTATCTATATGGGGAAAGACGGAGAGCTCAGAGCCTGGGTAGCATTCTGTACGGTTTAAAGATGCGCGTACCGCTCTTAAGAGCATGAAAAGAAATATCTTTACCAACATGGCATTAGGAGTGCCTGCCAAAACTAGTCAGAAAGATAGGCCAGTTAGAGGAAGTTGGTCGAAAGTGAAGAATTTAGTCCACTGTTCAGTTTGAAACTGAGCTGGGAAAGGTAGTGAAGGACTTGTCGATCGTTCTGAGAAGAACGAGAAGGTGGGAGAAGTATCATCAGCAGGTAATTGTCGTTGGCGTTTAGGTGTGGGACCAGAGTTGGTCCCACGGGGGAACGGGTCGCGATTTGAAAATTGCCGCACCGTAGAGGGAGAGGCCGGAAGCATAGTCAGAGGGGAGTGAAGGTCCGATAAATCGAAGGGGTCAGTCGAGGCCTCAGTACCTGAAGCGGGTGAAAGGGAAAAAGCACTGGCAATAGGTACAGAGGCATGAGGGAATGTCTGAAGAGTGGTCCCAAAGACGAGGCGGGGTCAGAACGGGGTGCGGTATCAAGAAGGGGCCCGGGGGTACCAGGTTTTATGGACTAGGGCTGCCATGGGTTTGGTTATCTTTTTTTTCGTTTTTAAGAAAAAAAAAGAGAAAAGAAAATAAAAAGAAAAAAAAAAAAAAAAAGGGGGGGGACCCGGGGGGGGATAGGTCCTAGGAGGAATGAAAGGGCCAGAAATCTCCCTCCGTCCCAAGAGGACCTCAGCACCGCAAGTAGCGCAGATGCAGCAATGGAACCGTGCCATACCCTACCCAATTTATGCTATTAACTAACAATCCGGGATAGCAACCTCACATCTGCCGAGCTACCTTGGTGGACAAAAGAGAGGGCGGCCGGATATCCGCCACAAAGCAACTCCTTCGGCCACCACCCCCAGAATCCGAAAGGTGGGTTTTCCCGAGATACACTCGTCGCCCGAAAGGGCACCCAAAGCTACTCCCGGGATACGGAGAGGGATCGGACATCCCCAGGCGATCCAGATTCCACGGCAAACTTTCGCCCCCGCTAAGAACCTCAATGGAATGGGATGGACCCTGGTATCCTTTCCCCTACCTAGGAACTAGTGCGCCTGTGGGAGAATCCCAAAGGACAAAAAAAAGGAAGGGCAAAAAGGGAGGGGTGGGGGAGGAGGAGGAGGAAAGAAAAAGGGGAGGATGGGGAGGATGGGATAGGGGAGGGGAGATTGGGGGGTAATTAGGTTCGGTCTGAGGAAGAAGACCGATAGGTCTAATTCCTCAGACCAAGAGCCTCTTCACCACGCCAAGGAGCCCCCCTTGAAGAGGTGGGTGTTAGTAGACTGGTGTGGGTCACATCCTGGGACAAAACTGATAATTTGAGGGAAATGCTCATCATAACAAGTGACTTTCTATGTAGTAGTATGTCTATACAGTAGTATGGTTTGTATACCTTGTAAATGTAGTTGTAGAAATTAGGAAATTATCATCTGGTTGCGACCCTGGAAGGTGGCGGGGTCCTGAAGAGTCACAGGCCAGCAAAGCAGCCTCTGCTGTCTCCAGGACAAGGACTTTTTCCCTTGCTTGCGTTGGGACTTTTCCCCGTCCAATAGTTTCTCCCATGCCGGGGGTACATGCTAGACACGCTTATAGTGATGTCCTCGGGCTGACATAATTGGCAGAAGTTACACTCCTGTCTAGTAGCGTGACTGATGAGAGTAGTATCAGACCCTCTAACATAAGAGGTATGATCACAATCCTAGCATAGCTCCCACAGCTAAATGGAAAGTAATGATAAATGGAAGAGGTATGATAAAGCTCCTGGCGCAGGAGCTAGTCGTGACCAGTGAAGAGGCGGGACCAAGAGCTATGACTTGACCCCTGCAACCACAACTAGGTGAGTAAATTCCAAACGGCACAGGAAGACTCCCACAAAGCTTCCTCACCTTCCCCTTCCACAGCAGAAGCCCAGTTGCCAGGAAAATTCTGAACTTAAAACCGGTAGGGGTAGGCTTCTTTTGGCAGAGATCCAGAAGCCAAGACTCCAGCGAGTCAACTGGTTAAGCACAATGCAACAGAACAAACCAGGATTCCTTAGTAAACAGGATCCAGCAAGCGATAGCAAAGATCTGGTCAAGGAGTACAGCTGGCAGCCATATTCCTGCCAGGTACGACACTAGTCCCACATACAGGCAGGGCGTTAGAAACACTACAGTAGGCCTACAGGCCCATACTTGGCAAGTCCTTGTCTTTGCATCAACAGATTTCCCACCTCTGTACGTAGCAGAGAATTCGTTACTTAAATGTTATGTCTTCCCACAAATCAATCAATAGACTACTTACCCGGACGTATCAAATCCTGGTATACACGATATACAGACCATTGCTGACATCAGTGACATACTACTATATAGAAAGCCGCTTATGCTGAGCATTTCCCGTAAATTATATCAGTTTTGTCCCAGGATGTGACCCACACCAGTCCACTAACACCAGGTACCCATTTTACTCTGATAGGTGAACAGAGAGCAGTTATCTTATGGAAACAACGTCCCTAATATTTTCCACCGTACCGGAGGAGATTTAAACCCCGGACCACAGTGTGTGAGCCCATTTCACTACCGATCAGCTACTGGACACCTTTTTAGGTATAGTAATGTCAGACTCCGCCATAAATTACCTACCTTCGTGCTTATTATTGATGTTTATTGAGCGTTATTAAGCTGTGCTGAAGACTGTGTCCCTGGAAGCCGGTTCGTGCTGAGCGTACTGGAAGGCTCCAGCAACACACAGGTATGGAGAACACTGCTAGTGGCGTCAACACCAACAAACACAAAGCGTCCACTACGATGGCTCTACGAATCCTGGACTGTCGTAGCTCAATAAGAATGAAATATATATGCATTAATACGTCAGGAACAGTTTTAACGGGTTGGCCGACTGACTATTTGACATAAGCCTTTCTCTGTGGCTAGTTAATAGCCAAGGTGGATCGAAACGTTTTTTGTCTATGTGAAGTTATTTGTGGGATTGCTAAAACTTACGATGTTTTTAATCAGTTTACTTAATTTTTGTAATTATCGGATATCCAGGTGAATTATGACCCCATGTTGGGCCAGATTACTAATGTATCTGTTTTACTTCTACGTTTAAGTTTTCTGGTACAAAATAAAATTGAGATTAAACATTGCAAACGGGTATCTTTTTTGTAGCGTTTCGCCCTCCCGTGGCTTTTTCAATCAAATTCCAGGACTAACTAGAAACATAGAATATGTCAAAGATTAGGGAAACAGTCCCTCAGCCCAAATAGGGGCGAAGAGCACCATAGCGTGGAGATTTTCCGCGACTAGGGCTCTTCGCACCTATTCTAGGTTTAGGGACTGATTACCTCATAAATAAAATTTCGTTTTTTTTAACCCCGGAGGGTTAGCCACCCAGGTAACCCAAGAAAGTCAGTTCGTCATCGAGGTTTAATTATTTCCTTTGGGGGCCCCTTAAAATCTTGTCCCCCAGGAGCGACCCCACCAGTCACTAACACCCGGGTCCCCTATTTGCTGCAGGGAACGGAAATAGGTGTAAGGAAAGTGTCGGAATTTCCACCCCCCGGGAATCAAACCCCGGGGCCCCCTCCGTGTGGGGAAGGGGGAGCTTTAGCCACCAGTCCCCGGGCCCACATTTTCTGTACATGTTCTACTGTTTTCTAGTTATGCCCTAGAATTTGTATTGATAAAAACCACTGGAGGCGAAAACGTTAAATAAAAAAACCCGATGTTGCACATGTGTTTTAACCATTTTGTGGGTATTAATCCCATTCACACAATATAAACTTAATTACCCAAAAAAGACAAGCGGTCACTGAATCTACAAGTCAGACACTGAATCGGGAAAGTCAGGTCATTGAATCGTAAGTGATTATCTGAGATTTGCAAAAGCCATACTTCGTTGAAAATTTAAAATATAATTTAGTGAAAAACCCAACCCAAATATTATAATTTTTTAACTAAATTTTTTACCATTGTTCATTTAGGACTTATTGTACAGGTGTTAAATTTAAACTCCTTGTCCAAAAATTTTTAATTAGTGAAAACTTTTTTCCCATTAAAAAAAATTGGATTTCCATTTTCCCGAAAACTATTTTAACCATACCTGGGGGGGGTTTTCGGGGGTCAATCCCCCCGGGCGGTCTGGTCTAAGACGGGCCTTTGTTCTAAGACACAGAGGAAGACCTACAACATTACCTTCCAGTGATGTGGAATATATACCCACTGGGAAAGATACCAGGGGGAAAGATATACCCACTGGGGGAGACCTACAGAATTACCTCCCAGAAAGGTTTGGGAGAAGTTTTATGGTGTAAGCGAAGCCACACGCTACACTCTGACAAGAGTGATGGTAAGCCAGTTTTTTCCAGGAGTTTTGGGATCCACCCCACGCCCCCATACCAGAACGGGGAGAAAGGTCTCCCACACTCTCCCTGCAACTTATTTTAAATTTTGGGACGCTGAACCCGTAGGGATTTTGCAGAGCCTTGGGGGGATGGGGGGGTTTTGAGGCTTAATTTAGGAATCGGGAAAACAGATTAAATTTCCCCTGGACAAGAGCCCCTCACCAGCGCCCAAGGAACCTCCCCTTAGGGGTTTTACCTGAAATTTTCTCTGACTATTATTCTGCCTTAACAATTGCGAAAATATATAAATACTCAATAGTGACCAAAACTTGCACACGCAATTTTTAACCATCCCATGGGGGGGGTTAGAACCCGGGGCCAGAGTCAAAAAACCCCCGACGGACGCGTTAGCCATAGACCAAGCTACAAAGATTTTTCCAACTAAGATATTTTAACACCTTGAAGGTTAGTATAGGCCACCACGTGACCACGATGGAAGTTTTTGACAAACGAATCTCCCGCTACGTGGCCGGACAAGTCCAGCTAAATGTACTCCCCAAAACCGACCGCCTAATTGTGGTTGCAGGGTCAGAGACGCCCCTGGGCCCCTTTCACTGAACGCTACTAGGTCCTCTCCCCCCTGCCCATTTTTTTCTCATCCCTCTCTTAAACTGTGTAGGGTTCATCTTAACACTGCGATGCCTTCAGCCCTTAGTTCCACTTTTTTGATATACATTAACAAAAATTTTGGTTTAAACCCGCAAACATACTCAATCCATTTTCTACAAGTGCCCTTACTACAAGTGCCATTTTTTTACAAGTGCCATTTACAAAAGTGCCATTACTAAAGTGCCATTACTACAAGTCCCTTACTAAATAGTGCCATTACTAAGTGCCATTACTCAAGGGCCCTAATTACTACAAGGGCCAAAAAACACAAGGGGCCATAATTACTACAAGGCCCTTACTAGGCCATTATAAGTCCATAATTACACAAGGGCCATAATTACTACAAGGGCCATTAAAACCCCTTATAAGTCCCTAATTACTACAAGTCCATAATTACCAAGGGCCAAATTACTACAAGTGCCATTACTACAATGCCATTTTAATGCCATAATTACCAAGGGCCAAAATTTTCTACAAGTGCCATTTCTATGCCATTATAAGTGCCATAAAATTTCTACAAGGGCCATAAATTACTACAAGTGCCTTATAATGCCCTTACACTACAAGTACCATTATACAAGTCCATAATTACACAATGCCCCTTACTACTACAAGTGCCATAATACAGTGCCATTACTACAAGTACCATTACACAAATACCATTACTACAAGTGCCATTACTACAAATGCCATTACACAAGTGCCATTTTCTACAAGTACCATTTCTACAAGTACCATTACTATAAAAAACCCTTACTACAAGTACCATTTCTACAAACCTTACTACAAGTAAACCCTTACTACAAGTGCCATTATTACTAGTGCCATAATTACTAGTGCCCCAATTCTACAATGCCTAATTACACAATGCCATAAATTTCTACAAGTGCCAAATTACTAATAGAAAAATTTTTAATAGGGCCCTAATGGCAGTTTTCTGATGTAGGGTTCAGGTGCTGAGATAATAAGGGCCCTTTACATCATCCAGCATTAAAGCACAAGCCAATAAAAAAATTACCATGGAAAAATATATCCACCCGGTTTTTAAAAACCGGCACTTAAAAAAAATCAAAATGGTGATAATTTGGGAATTTTGGCCGCCCCTTAAATTTTGCCAGACTCAAAAATTTCAGGGGCTTATGCAATGACTATAAAATACTGGTAACAAAGGGCCCAAAGTATACAGGCACAAGGTATACAGGGCCCAAGGGATACGGGACAAAGGAACAGCACAAGGATACGGCCAAGGGATCAGGCACAAGGTATAAGGCACAAGGATACAGGCACAAAGGGATACAGGCACAAGGTATACAGGCACAAGGTTACAGGCCTAGGTAACAGGGACTAGGTATACAGGCACTAGGTATACAGGGACTAGGATAAAGGGACTAGGTATACAGGACTAGGGATACAGGAAAGGGATAACCACAAGGATACGCACAGGTATACAGGCACAAGGTTTACAGGACAAGGTATAAGGCCAAGGTAACAGCACAAGGTATACAGGCACAAGGTTACAGGGGACAAGGTAACAGCACAAGGTATACAGGCACTAGGTATACAGGCAAAGGTTTTTACAGGGCCTAGGGTTTCGGCACTAGGTATACAGGCACTAGGGATACAGGCACTAGTAACAGGGACTGGGGATAAGGCACTAGGTTACAGGGACTAGGGATCAGGCACTAGGTATACGGCACTAGGTTTTCTGATACAAATTATACAGACCAAGTTAAGTCTGACTTATACTGTATAGAAAGTACGTTTTTATGCTGAGCATTTCCCGTAAATTAGGTCAGTTTGTCCCCGGGGGACCCCCAACCCTCCCCTAACACCCAGATGTGACCCACACCCGTCCACTAAACCCCGGATGTGAACCCCCCCACCAGTCCACTAAACCCCCGGGTTGACCCCCACCCGCCCCTAACACCCAGGTACCCATTTTCTTAGGGTGAACATAAACAACCGGCGTAAAGAAACACGCCCAAAGCTTTACCCTCGCTGGGGGAAACGAACCCCGGGTCCCCGTATGAAGCGAGAATTTTAGCCCCCAGGGCCCGGGGCCCCAAAAAAGGGCACTGGGTCCACTACTGAGTGGCAGGGTACAGCAGGGGGATTATAATACAAGGACACATGGACAGGAATAGATTTTTTCTCTAGTACATACCCTATACATATGCGACACATGGGGGCCCCGTGCTGCTCTTGTTGCGGGCAGGATGCAGGGGGTGAGCTTTGTGCCACTGAAAACGACAGTTTGTTCCTGAAGGGGCAAGTCCGACAGGGAAAGTGAGATGTCCGCGAGATGGGAGGGGCCCCCTGGGGGGAACTATTTTTGGACACAGCAACCTAGCTGGAAAACCCATGGGTATTGGTTGGGGGGCCGGCATCACTCGGCCCACGGGGGAAATCGGTGAAACCGTGGGGGCCCCCAGGGGGAAATCGACGAAGCAGTGGGGCCCAAAAGGGTAAAAAGGCGAACAGTGGGCCCCGAGGAAAAACCGCGAAGCAGTGGGCCCAGGGAAAAACCGGCGAAGCAGTGGGGCCCAAGGGGTAAAATCGGCGAAGCAGGGCCAAGGTAAAACGGCGAAAAGTGGGCCCAGAGGGTAAACCAGGGAATCAACCCGCCACAGGAGGAATCAAATGGACAGACATGTGTGGTGAAGCCTGGCAGGGGGCTGAACAAGGTTCCAAGTCTGGGAGGGGTCTGAACAAGGTTCCATGGGCTGGCATGTTGAAAAAAGGTTCCCTGGGCTACCCGCAAGCATTACACATTTCTCTCCACAAAAACCTCAAACCAGTTTAAAAACATACCAGTTAAATGAAAAAACTGGTAATTTTCTACACTAACAAGTCCCAAAATACAGAGGTACTTCGGGATACGCCTTTTTCGTTCCAGGGCTTGACCAAAAGGGCGTATACCAAAAAATTAAAAGATGGGGTGTATAAAAAAAATTTTAAACGCTGCTTATTGCTAAAAAACTACTAAAAACAAAAAAAAAAAAAAAGATAAAATGCACAAGGTAACATGACAAGTAAAGTTTAGTGCCCACTAGGATAGTGCTTTAGAAGGTAGGAAGTTTGGAAAGGGGAGTCACCTTCTGTTTCTGTTTCTTTTCCCTATTTCGTCCCGGGTTGAAACTCACCCCGGTTTGATTTTTCTGAAAATCTGTCTGAAGAACTTTGCTTCTGCCTTCTTAGGATGTTTGGGAACTGTGACATCGTCTGGTTATTGTAGATAATGTTATTACAGCTTGTTTGGGGTCTCTTGGGGTGGTACATCTCTGCAAAGTTTTTGACGTCCATCCATTTGGCAAAGATTTCCTTGATTAACGAAGTAGGGGACTTCCTTTATCTCTTCTTCCAAGCCTGAAGAGTGCATCCATCTTAGTCTTGTGCTCCTCTCGAGAGAGATAATGAAGAGTAACGCGACTCACTTTAACCCTTAAGTTCTAGCACGGGAGTCGTCCAAACAGGACGTATACCAAGCTGGACTTATTCCAAAGCGGACGAATACCGAGGTACCACTATTTGCTTTCGGTCCCTCAAGTCAGTGTATTAACAATGTTTAGCACAATGAGAGTAGCTTTTTCAACACTGGCTGTATCCCACCGAGGCAAGGAGACTCAAAAACTAAATTTTCTCTAACTTTAGTAATGTACACAGGAAAATGGAGTTACTAGCCCCTTCTGATGAATGGTTTGAAAAACCGACAAGTTGAAGACTGAGACACTTATGCAACATATGGGAATCTTTGTTCAGGAAACGTTTCGCCACACAGTGACTTCATCAGTCCAATACAAAGTAGAAAGGCGTAAGGAGAGGACGATGGACTGAACACATCGACTCCAGGCTGAGGGACTGATTACCTTAAACTCCTCCTCTCCTTACGCCTTTCTACTTCGTATTGGACTGATGAAGCCACTGTGTGGCGAAACGTTTCCTGAATAAAGATTCCCATGAAAGTTAAGACACATGTGCAACATCTGGATATCTTTATTGTAGACGTTTCGCCATCCAGTGGCTTTATCAATACAGATTCTAGGACATAATAGGAAGACAGTAGAACTATATACAAAAGATGAGGTAAACAGTCCCTCAGCCTTGGAGTTAGTGTTCACAGCATCGTGGTGGAGGAGAATCTGCAGCAAAGACAAGAAGACTGGCGGTTATATAGGCGTCAGTGGATAGGGACGGGCAGCAGACGAGGGCAAAGTCACTGGTAGGCGGGATTCCCCAGTGGAAGTAGGTCCTATCCACTGACGCCTATATAACCGCCAGTCTTCTTGTCTTTGCTCCAGATTCTCCTCCACCACGATGCTGTGAACACTAACTCCAAGGCCGAGGGACTGATTACCTCATCTTTTGTATATAGTTCTACTGTCTTCCTATTATGTCCAAGAATCTGTATTGATAAAGATACTGGATGGCGAAACGTCTACAATATTTTATACCTGTCTTGCACAAAGATTCCCATATGTGGCATAAGTGTCTCAGTCTTCTACTAGCCCCTTGCTCTCGGCATTTTAGTCGCCTCTTACGACAACCTTAGAGGAATAATTCTATTCCACTTATCCTTATTTATAACTCAAACATCTGAGTATTCCTGCCAAGACTCGAGGTATAAACAGGGATACAGGCGTGTATCCCAGCATCACTAGTGAAGGAAAAACTCACCGAGTCTTGTCTGGCCGACTAGAGAAGAGAATTTTAATGAGGATCTCCATGTTTGTTTAGTAAAATATTAACTAAGAACTTCCAGAAGTAATTAGAAACTTGACAGGTTGGTACATAAGTCTGATATTTGCCAATATTTGTTAGCTTTAAGAAGGACTTTCCTAGTATGGGTCAGTAGGCCTACTGTCGCGGGGCCTTGTTAGGTTAAAAGTTCTTAAATCCCTACAGGTAGACCCTTGGCTGTCTTCAAGACACCCCCCCCACGGCTGTCAAGACACCCCCCCCACGGCTGCCTTCAAGAACCCACCCCCCACGGCTACCTTCAAGACCCACCCCCCACGGCTGCCTTCAAGACCCCACCCACGGCTGCCTCAAGACCCCCCACGGCTGCCTTCAAGACCCCCCACGGCTGCTCTCAAGACCCCCCCCCACGGCTGCCTTCAAGACCCCCCCCACGGCCTGCCTTCAAGACCCCCCCACGGCTGCCTTCAAGACCCCCCCCACGGCTGCCTTCAAGCCCACCCCCCCCCCACGGCTGCCTTCAAGACCCCACCCCCCCCACGGCTGCCTTCAAGACCCACCCCCCCCACGGCTGCCTTCAAGACCCACCCCCCCACGGCTGCCTTCAAGACCCCCCCCACGGCTGCCATCAAGACCCACCCCCCCCCCACGGCTGGATTCAAGACCCCCCCCACGGCTGCCATCAAGACCACCCCCCCCCACGGCTGCCTTCAAGACCCACCCCCCCCACGGCTGCCTTCAAGACCCACCCCCCCCACGGCTGCCTTCAAGACCCCCCCCCACGGCTGCCTTCAAGACCCCCCCCCCCACGGCTGCCTTCAAGACCCCCCCCCCCACGGCTGCCTTCAAGACCACCCCCCCCCCCCGGCTGCCTTCAAGACCCCCCCCCCACGGCTGCCTTCAAGACCCACCCCCCCCACGGCTGCCTTCAAGACCCCCCCCCCCCCACGGCTGCCTTCAAGACCCCCCCCCACGGCTGCCTTCAAGACCCCCCCACGGCTGCCATCAAGACCCACCCCCCCCACGGCTGCCTTCAAGACCCCCCCCACGGCTGCCTTCAAGACCCCCACAACCCCCCACGGCTGCCTTCAAGACCCCCCCCCCACGGCTGCCTTCAAGACCCCCCCCACGGCTGCCTTCAAGACCCACCCCCCCCCACGGCTGCCTTCAAGACCCCCCCCCCCACGGCTGCCTTCAAGACCCCCCCCCCCACGGCTGCCTTCAAGACCCACCCCCCCCACGGCTGCCTTCAAGACCCACCCCACCACGGCTGCCTTCAAGACCCACCCCCCACGGCTGCCTTCAAGACCACACCCCCCCACGGCTGCCTTCAAGACCCCCCCACGGCTGCCTTCAAGACCCCCCCCCCACGGCTGCCTTCAAGACCCCCCCCCCCACGGCTGCCTTCAAGACCCACCCCCCCACGGCTGTCTTCAAGACCCACCCCCCCCACGGCTGTCTTCAAGACCCACCCCCCCACGGCTGTCCTTCAAGACCCCCCCACGGCTGTCTTCAAGACCCCCCCACGGCTGTCTTCAAGACCCCCCCACGGCTGTCTTCAAGACCCCCCCACGGCTGTCTTCAAGATCCCCCCACGGCTGTCTTCAAGATCCCCCCACGGCTGTCTTCAAGATCCCCCCACGGCTGTCTTCAAGATCCCCCCACGGCTGTCTTCAAGATCCCCCACGGCTGTCTTCAAGATCCCCCCACGGCTGTCTTCAAGATCCCCCCACGGCTGTCTTCAAGATCCCCCCACGGCTGTCTCAAGATCACCCCACGGCTGTCTTCAAGATCCCCCCACGGCTGTCTTCAAGATCCCCCACGGCTGTCTTCAAGATCCCCCCACGGCTGTCTTCAAGATCCCCCCACGGCTGTCTTCAAGATCCCCCACGGCTGTCTTCAAGATCCCCCCACGGCTGTCTTCAAGATCCCCCACGGCTGTCTTCAAGATCCCCCCACGGCTGTCTTCAAAAACCCCGGCTGTCTTCAAAACCCCCCCCCGGCCGTCTTCAAAAAACCTCCGGCTGTCTTCAAATCCCCCCGGCTGTCTTCAAAACCCCCCGGCTGTCTTCAAAAAACCTCCGGCTGTCTTCAAAACCCCCCGGCCGTCTTCAAAAACCCCCCGGGCCGTCTTCAAAAACTCCGGCTGTCTTCAAAACCCCCCGGCTGTCTTCAAAAAAACCCGGCTGTCTTCAAAAAAACCCGGCTGTCTTTCAAACCCCCCCGGCTGTCTTCAAAACCCCCCGGCTGTCTTCAAAACCCCCCGGATGTCTTCAAAACCCCCCGGCTGTCTTCAAAAACCCCCCCCCGGCTGTCTTCAAAACCCCCGGCTGTCTTCAAAACCCCCCGGCCGTCTTCAAACCCCCCGGCTGTCTTCAAAACCCCCCGGCTGTCTTCAAAACCCCCATGGCTGTCTTCAAAACCCCCCCCCGGCTGTCTTCAACCCCCCCCCCCCGGCTGTCTTCAAACCCCCCCCCCGGCTGTCTTCAAACCCCCCCCCCGGCTGTCTTCAAAACCCCCCGGCTGTCTTCAAAACCCCCCCGGCTGTCTTCAAAACCCCCCCGGCTGTCTTCAAAACCCCCCGGCTGTCTTCAAAACCCCCCGGCTGTCTTCAAAACCCCCCCGGCTGTCTTCAAAACCCCCCGGCTGTCTTCAAAAACCCCCCCGGCTGTCTTCAAGAAGTAACTGGACAAGCACCTAAAATCAGTACCTGACCAGCCGGTCTGATTCGTTCGTCGGGTTGCGTGCGGCCAACAGTAACAGCCTGGTTGATCAGGCCCTGATCCATCATTACCCTTGGTCACAGACCGGGCCGCGGGGGCGTCGATCCCCGAAAGCCCCTCCAGGCATACTCCAGGTACCACTGCCGACAGAAGCGTTTCCATACGGGACCAGCAGCTGTGACTCGACCCAAGCAACCGCCAGTCCCTTAAACCTCAGTACAGACCGAACTACCGGCTGATTATAATCGAAAGTAAGAGCTAAACTCGCAAGGGTGATACAACTGGGCAGGCGGCGCGCACATGACCTGTGTGACGGCAGCAACTAGGGTTAATAGAAGAGATTTCGTTCGGATTTTTAACCCCGGAGGGTTAGCCACCCAGGATAACAGAAGAAGTCATGATGTGACCCACACCAGTCCACTAACACCCGGGGTGCGACCCCACACCCGGGGTCGCACCCCGGGTGCTAGTGGACTGGTGTGGGGTCGCACCCCGGGTGCTAGTGGACTGGTGTGGGGTCGCACCCCGGGTGCTAGTGGACTGGTGTGGGGTCGCACCCCGGCTGTTAGTGGACTGGTGTGGGGTCGCACCCCGGCTGTTAGTGGACTGGTGTGGGGTCGCACCCCGGGTGCTAGTGGACTGGTGTGGGGTCGCACCCCGGGTGCTAGTGGACTGGTGTGGGGTCGCACCCCGGGTGCTAGTGGACTGGTGTGGGGTCGCACCCGGGTGCTAGTGGACTGGTGTGGGGTCGCACCCCGGGTGCTAGTGGACTGGTTGTGGGGTCGCACCCCGGGTGCTAGTGGACTGGTGTGGGGTCGCACCCGGGTGCTAGTGGACTGGTGTGGGGTCGCACCCCGGGTGCTAGTGGACTGGTGTGGGGTCGCACCCCGGGTGCTAGTGGACTGGTGTGGGGTCGCACCCCGGGTGCTAGTGGACTGGTGTGGGGTCGCACCCGGGTGCTAGTGGACTGGTGTGGGGTCGCACCCCGGGTGCTAGTGGACTGGTGTGGGGTCGCACCCCGGGTGCTAGTGGATGGTGTGGGGTCGCACCCCGGGTGCTAGTGGACTGGTGTGGGGTCGCACCCCGGGTGCTAGTGGAAATGGTGTGGGGTCGCACCCGGGTGCTAGTGGACTGGTGTGGGGTCGCACCCCGGGTGCTAGTGGACTGGTGTGGGGTCGCACCCCGGGTGCTAGTGGACTGGTGTGGGGTCGCACCCCGGGTGCTAGTGGGGCTGGTGTGGGGTCGCACCCCGGGTGCTAGTGGACTGGTGTGGGGTTTGCACCCCGGGTGCTAGTGGGACTGGTGTGGGGTCGCACCCCGGGTGCTAGTGGACTGGTGTGGGGTCGCACCCCGGGTGCTAGTGGACTGGTGTGGGGTCGCACCCCGGGTGCTAGTGGACTGGTGTGGGGTCGCACCCCGGGTGCTAGTGGACTGGTGTGTGTCACATCCCGGGTGTTAGTGGACTGGTGTGTGTCACATCCCGGGTGTTAGTGGACTGGTGTGTGTCACATTTCCCCGGGGGTTAGTGGACTGGTGTGGGTCACATCCCGGGTGTTAGTGGACTGGTGTGGGTCACATCCCGGGTGTTAGTGGACTGGTGTGGGTCACATCCCGGGTGTTAGTGGACTGGTGTGGGTCACATCCCGGGTGTTAGTGGACTGGTGTGGGTCACATCCTGGGTGTTAGTGGACTGGTGTGGGTCACATCCTGGGTGTTAGTGGACTGGTGTGGGTCACATCCTGGGTGTTAGTGGACTGGTGTGGGTCACATCCCGGCTGTTAGTGGACTGGTGTGGGTCACATCCCGGCTGTTAGTGGACTGGTGTGGGTCACATCCCGGGTGTTAGTGGACTGGTGTGGGTCACATCCTGGGTGTTAGTGGACTGGTGTGGGTCGCACCCCGGGTGCTAGTGGACTGGTGTGGGGTCGCACCCCGGGTGCTAGTGGACTGGTGTGGGGTCGCACCCCGGGTGCTAGTGGACTGGTGTGGGGTCGCACCCCGGGTGCTAGTGGACTGGTGTGGGTCACATCCTGGGTGTTAGTGGACTGGTGTGGGTCACATCCTGGGTGTTAGTGGACTGGTGTGGGTCGCACCCCGGGTGCTAGTGGACTGGTGTGGGGTCGCACCCCGGGTGCTAGTGGACTGGTGTGGGTCACATCCTGGGTGTTAGTGGACTGGTGTGGGTCACATCCTGGGTGTTAGTGGACTGGTGTGGGTCACATCCTGGGACAAAACCGACAATATACGGGAAATGCTCAGCATAACAAGGTACTTTCTATATAGTAGTATGTCATAGGTGTCAACTATGGTCTGTATACCTTGTACTTGTAGAAATAGATATTAACAAGTGGGTGATGATAGATACCAGTGGCCCGGTGGCCTGGTGGCTAAAGCTCCCGCTTCACACACGGAGGGTCCGGGTTCGACTCCCGGCGGGTGGAAACATTTCGACACGTTTCCTTACACCTGTTGTCCTGTTCACCTAGCAGTAAATAGGTACCTGGGTGTTAGTCGACTGGTGTGGGTCGCATCCTGGGGGACAAGATTAAGGACCCCAATGGAAATAAGTTAGACAGTCCTCGATGACGCACTGACTTTCTTGGTTTATCCTGGGTGGCTAACCCTCCGGGGTTAAAAATCCGAACGAAATCTTATCTTATCTTACCTCATCTATCCCTTCATCAATTCATCAAACAAAAGCCTATTCAATTCTGGAGGCCGTGCAGACACAGCAGCGCCTGGGTAATGACAGACTAAACCCAAGATCTAAACTTACGTGGACCAAGAACATGAAGGAGGTGGCTGGAGGCAGCCAATTGTGGTTCCAGGGGTCGAGACTCAGCTCCTGGCCCCGCCTCTTGACTGGTCGCTACTGAGATTGTGTGTGGGGATGTGTAGATAATTTACATGTTGCAAACTAGGAAGCTCTGGTTACTAACCCGAGTCAGGGAACCTCAGTCATCATTAACAATGTTCATTCTGTAATTATGGTTACAATTGCTTTCCTTGTTCTAGTTAAAATTAACTGGTTAAGTTAAAAATTAACTGGGATTTGTCTAGTTTATGACTTTCCTAGGCCTAACAAGCCTACTTACGCTACTAAGATAGTTGGGTCATTACGTACTCCCCTGAGACAAGACCGGTTAGGTGACCCAGACTAGCCATACAGCCATCTTAACGCCAGTCAATATTAATTTGTAATATGTACAACTTATCCGGTAGTCACAGTATCCTTATCGCACAGCACTTGGTGTTTGAGGAGCATTATAACCAAGTTACCTTTAAAGATTTAGAAGGTCAGCTGGACACGTCATTATGTCAGCAGGTCACCTATGGTCATTATGTCAGGTCACCTAAGGTCATTATGTCAGGTCACCTAAGGTCATTATGTCAGGTCACCTAAGGTCATCATGTCAGGTCACCTAAGGTCATCATGTCAGGTCACCAAAGGTCATCATGTCAGGTCACCTAAGGTCATCATGTCAGGTCACCTAAGGTCATCATGTCAGGTCACCTAAGGTCATCATGTCAGGTCACCTAAGGTCATCATGTCAGGTCACCTAAGGTCATCATGTCAGGTCACCTCATGTCATTATGTCAGGTCACCTCATGTCATTATGTCAGGTCACCTCATGTCATGTCAACAAGTTACCCGAGGTCATTATGCCAGGTCACCTGAGGTCAGAAGGTAACCTGTACACCAGTCAGACGTAATTTGTAATCAGTAATCTATGGACAAAATTCAATTGCCAGACACTTATACACACCTGAGAAGTGTATTAGGAGAGGATGTATCAGAGGATACGAGTCACTGACAGCTACCAGGTTGACTCAGCAAGCAACTACTGACTGACTCACTACTGACTCACTACTGGGTCTTAGTGCTCAAGCTGACCCCAAGATGAACAACTTACTGAACCATTGGATCGAACCCCTGGTTGGCATGTTCTAAATTACAAACACTGACCTCTGCCCACCTTTCAGTCTAGGCCTATATATACCCAGTGCCTACTGTGACTTCTGTGATTGTGTCCCAAGTATTGTAGCAGTTTGTAGACAGCTGAAACAGCTACTTAAGCAAGGTTCACTATATGCTTCACATTTAACTCGACACGCGTTTCACATATATCAAATATTAACAATCTGTAAAATAAGATAAGATAAGATTTCGTTCGGATTTTTAACCCCGGAGGGTTAGCCACCCAGGATAACCCAAGAAAGTCAGTGCGTCATCGAGGACTGTCTAACTTATTTCCATTGTGGTCCTTAATCTTGTCCCCCAGGATGCGACCCACACCAGTCGACTAACACCCAGGTACCTATTTGCTGCTAGGTGAACAGGACAACAGGTGTAAGAATTATATATATATATATATATATATATATATATATATAATATATATATATATATATATATATATATATATATAAATCTGTGTGTGTGTGTGTGTGTGTGTGTGTGTGTGTGTTGTGTGTGTGTGTGTGTGTGTGGTGTTGTGTGTGTGTGAGTGTGTGTGTGTTAGGAGAGAAGGTGTTCTGGAGATGCTGACTGAGGCAGTATATCTGGAGTATGTTTGTAGATGAATGGTTCAGAGAACCGACATGTTGATAAATTAGACACATGTGCAACTCTTGGGTATCTTTATTGAGGAAACGTTTCGCCACACAGTGGCTTCATCAGTCCATACGAAGGAGAAACTTGAAGAACAGGAGGAGAATGAGGTAATCAGTCCCTCAACCTTGAGTCGATGTGGTCAGTCCATCAATCTTGAATAGAATACGGCATATCAGCGGAGAAGCATCTACAAATCTGTCAGACACTGCAACTTCTTGGGATCTTAATACTTAGGAATTCTTCGCTTGCCTAATTCTTGGGCACGACCTACTTCCACATTGGACAAATGTGACACGACCTATGACTGCTGCACCTCTCCTGCCATACGGTTTACAAGCTGCTTCTCCGCTGATATGCCGTATTCTATTCAAGATTGATGGACTGAACACATCGACTCAAGGCTGAGGGACTGATTACCTCATTCTCCTCCTGTTCTTCAAGTTTCTCCTACGTATGGACTGATGAAGCCACTGTGTGGCGAAACGTTTCCTCAATAAAGATACCTAAGAGTTGCATATGTGTCTAATTTATCAACATGTCGGTTCTCTGGAGTATACCTTGAGTATACCTGGAGAGAGTTCCGGGGATCAACGCCCCGCGGTCCAGTGGTTTTGAAGATTTCCAGCAGAGTTCCAGATTTTGGGCCCTTTTATGTACAGTAAATTTTCGAAAAGATTTAGCCAGTCAAGAGGAATGTCAGTGAGATTTTTGTCTGGTATTACGTCTATGGGTCCTGTTGCAACTATCAAGTACTTCAGGTCGGGATTAATTTTACTGTTTTGTAAATCTAGGTCGCACTGTAGAGTGGAAATTTTGTTTAGGTTCTTGAAGAAGGGGGGGGGGTCTACCTGGAGTTTACCTGGAGAGGGCTTTGAGGTCAACGCCCGCATGGCCCGGTCTGAGACCAGCAGAGGACAAGATTCGTCTCTCGACCTCTGGGGAGAGAGGACGCTACTTGAGGTCTCCCTGCATGCCACCTGGTGTGGACTGCTACACTTAAGCACCAAGATGGCGGATAGTGTGAGCCGGCGAGTAAACATTGTCTGTACAAAGTTGGTCTAAGGGACATTAAGCAGTGCGACAATGAATGTACTGCTACCAGGCATCATCAGGGACGTCTACAGGATATCTAACGATGAATTGTATGGTGTGGTCCTTAATGGAATGACACGGGTCTTCGTGAAGTTTGCAAGAACCGGCTTTTACACCTGTATTGTGGTAGGTAAGACACACAGGCAACAGTTAGGCAACTTTATTCCGAAACGTTTCGCCTACACAGTAGGCTTCTTCAGTCGAATACAGAAAGTAGGCTGAAGAAGCCTACTGTGTAGGCGAAAAGTTTCGGAATAAAGTTGCCTAACTGTTGCCTATGTGTCTTACCTACCAACCTGTCGGTATTGTATACCATTTTGATGTTCACACCTGTATTGTGGATGAATTTCAAGAAAGGAGAATGAGTGTGAATTCGACAGTGGAGGTGAGTCTGCATGATGTCTCGAAGTATTTCACATGGATAAAGGTTTGTAATGTATCCTTTGAGGCAACATCGTATGGAATTCAGGAAACCTTCAGCAGTTATGGAACTGTAGATGAATGGTTCAAAGAACCGACACGTTGTTAAATTAGACACATGTGCAACTCTTGGGTATCTTTATTGAGGAAACGTTTCGCCACACAGTGGCTTCATCAGTCCATACAAAGGATAAACTTGAAGAACAGGAGGAGAATGAGGTAATCAGTCCCTCAACCTTGAGTCGATGTGGTCAGTCCATCAATCTTGAATAGAATACGGCATACGAGCTTAGAAGCAGCTTATAAACCGTATGGCAGGAGAGGTGCAGCAGTGGTAGGTGGTGTCACATTTGTCCAATGTGGAAGTAGGTCGTGCCCAAGGGTTAGGCAAGTGAAGAATTCCCAAGTATTAAGATCCCAAGAAGTTGCAGTGTCTGACAGGATTGTAGATGAATGGTTCACACAGCTAGTATGGGGGTGTGGAGGGACGGTCTGTATGCAGGGCTGCCCGAGGGATCCTGCACCCTGAAGATGTCATTGAGGTGGCCAATACCCTCGTATGTTACGCTGACAGGCTATAGGACCCAGGTATTCGTCCACTATGCAGAACAGAGGAAAATGTGCCGATTCTGTGACTCTTACGAGCATATGGCGGCAAAGTGTACCCAAAGGCAAGCCCCTAGGATTGTGACACCATCGACGGTAGACCAGCAACCGTGTAACATGGACGTGGAGTTGGGTGTTTTGGATGGATGGAGGATGGATCTCTGGAGCGAGGAGGTGGAGAGGGGGGAGGAGGTGTTGGGGACGTGTGTTACCCTCCCAGAGGTAACAAGGGAGAGCTCCCCGATGCCCGAGGGAATGGTGGATGTGGAAGAGACTACCCAGGAGAGGATGTTGGAAGCAGTGCTGCAGGAGTTTTTGGAAGAGCCGGAGGCCAGTGAGGATGGAGCCAGGAGGTTATGTGCGGTGCAGCAGCTGAATGGGAAGCAGGGACAGATAGAGGTCTTGCGTAAGGACGGAAAGGAGAGGGAAGTGGTGGTGGAGGTTCATCAGGAGGACTCGCATGAGGTAGATATGTGTGTGAGTGGTAGCTCATGCAAACGAACTGCAGGAGCATCCGAAATGGACGAGGTCCTAACACCTGGGCAGAGGCCAGGGAAGAAGGCATGGGCAGCTGTGGTGGAGAAGGCAAGCAGGGGAGGGGGTGTACAGGGGAAGCCTGATGGGGGAGAGCAAGGGGGGGTTAGTGGACAGGTTTGGAAGGATGATAAAGATGGTATGGGTAACATGAAAGGGGGATTGAGTAAGCCACAGTGGCATAGGGGTAAGCTGCCTTTCCTGGAAAGTTCAGGTGTGTCACAATAAATGTAAATGGTCTTAAAACTGAGGTCAAAAGGGTTTGGTTAGAATGGTTTTCAAGAAGTTTGATGTAGATGTATGCTTTTTGCAGGAGCATAACCAGAGGTTAGGGTGTGAACTGCATTTGCAGGGTTATAAACTGTTTGTCAGCAATGCTTTGCAATTGAAAGGAGGGGTGGCTGTGGTGGTAAAGGAGAACAGCCCATTGTGCATCATGGGTTGGGAGGAGGGGGGAGGGGGAGGGGGTGGGTCGTTAGGGTGGATGGGTTTTGGGGGTGGGGAGGGTATGTTTCATAGGTGTTTACATGCCAGCAATCAACAATGTTAGGGTGAAAGTTGATTTTGTCGGGGATATCTTGATGTATTATTTGCTGGGTTCACCTTCCATAATAGTGCTTGGGGGTGATTGGAATTGTGTGATTAGGTATGGGGATGTGATACTGAGGGGGGCAGGATGTGTATTGGATGCTCTAAGGGACGTGTTAAGGGATGTAGGAGTTGTAGATGTGGTGGGGAGGGGGGTATGGTGTAGAGCACACGTTCGTTCGCAGGAGTTATGAGGCGAGGTTAGATAGGATTTACGTCATGAAGGGGATAGGTGTGGAGAAGGTGAGGACTTTCGATGTGGATTTTTCGGACCATAGAGTGGTGATAGCTGATCTAAGGGTGGATGGTATAGTGCGCATGTATGCTGGGTATTAGAAATTGAATGTGAGGCTCCTGCAGGAGGGGGATGAAGGCTCATCCTTCAAGGACTGGTGGAAGCTTTTCTGGGATGCTAGGGATGGGGAGATGGATTTGCTTGACTGGTGGGAGATTAGGGCTACGATAGGGATTGCGGAGTTTTTTAAGGTACGTGGCAGGGAACAGGCATGGTGGCGGTATGGTTTACAGACCTACCTAGAAGGACTACTGAGTGATTGTTATGGGGGGAGGGGGATAGGGAAGGTATGAGAAGGGATGTGAATGGTCTAAGGAGTCGGATTGTGGAGATACATGATGAAAGGTTTAATGCAATTAGAGTTAGGGCTGGGTTAGAGGTGTTAAAGGGAGATAGACCGTCAGGTTACATTCCAAGGAAATTTAGGGAAAGGCAGATGGTGACTACCATAGTGCATCTTGTGGTTGGTTCTGGGGGGGAGGTTATGTGGAGGAGCAAGACCTTACCAATACGGACAGCAGTGTTTATGCAGATTATTGGCTTAGGGAGAAATGGAGGAGGAGAGGGGGAGACGTCAGGGAGCAGTTTTTTTGAGGACATGCGGAGTAATATTGTATTAGGACAGCAGGAAAAACAAATGTTGGAGGGTAGTATTAGTGAGGGGGAGGTGGAGGAGGTGGGTTACGGGATGAGCCAGGGTAAGACTCCGGGCATTGATGGTATACCGAATGATTTTTATAGAGCTTATTGGGGGTGTATTAGGCATGGTTTAGTGGAGGTCCTGAATTATATGTGGAGCAGTGGGTGGATAGGGAAGTTACAGTGGGAGGATGGGGAAGTTACAGTGGGAGGATGGGGAAGTTACAGTGGAGGATGGGGAAGTTTACAGTGGGAGGAGGGAAGTTACAGTTGGAGGATGGGGAAGTTACAGTGGGAGGATGGGGAAGTTACAGTGGGAGGATGGGAAGTTACAGTGGGAGGATGGGGAAGTTACAGTGGGAGGATGGGGAAGTTACAGTTGGAGGATGGGGAAGTTACAGTGGGAGGATGGGGAAGTTACAGTGGGAGGATGGGGAAGTTACAGTGGGAGGATGGGGAAGACTCAGAAAACCAGGATCGTCGTGTTAGTGCCGAAGAAAGAAGGGAAAGTGCTGAGTGATTACAGAGCGATATTGTTAGTGCCGATTATAAAATTTATGCTAAAATTCTGGGCAATAGACTGAAGAAGGTTCTAGGATCAGTGATATATGGGGGCCAGTATGGCATCCCGGGAAGAAGTATGAGGGATGGGCATAGTCACATAAGGGATTTTATTGAGAGCTGTCCCGGAGGGGGGATACTCAGTTTAGATTGGGCTAATGCATATGATTGTGTGAACAGGGATTTCTTAAGAGTTTGTTTGGAGAAGTTGGGTTTTGGGGGGGGTGAGATGGGTGCAAACCTTGTATGAGGGAGCGGTTGTAAGGGTACAGGTTAATGGTAAGTTGTGGGACCCAGTACTGATGGAGGGAGGGTTGAGGCAGAGTTGTCCACTCTCTCAGTTACTGTCTGCCTGCATACAGAATCCTTTCTATAGGCTGGTGAATGAGGTAATGAATGAACAGGGGATGATGGGGGTGGATGGGGGGTATTGTTGGGTATGTGGATGACACTACAGTTCTGGTAATGAGTGAGGAACACCTATGGATGGTTTGTGGAGTAATTCAGATATTTGGGGATGCTACGGGTATGAGAGTCAATTTAATGAAGTCGAGACTATTAGAGGTGGGGGAGGGGTTGGGATGGACAGCAGTAGACAGAATCAGGGTTTGTGGAGTATGGTACATGGCGGAGGTGCAAGAATGCAGGAGGGTGAATTCGGAATTAGTTACAGGCAGGGTTTTCGGTAGGCTTAGAGGCTTAACCTAGTCAGGTCAGTTGCATTCACTTAAGGGAGGAGCACGGCACCAGACCTAGTAGCACAAGCTAGTCAGGTCCAACTCACACACACACCCACACCCAAAGTCCAGTACTCGGGAGTTTGTTCCACTCATCCACAACTCTATTACCAAACCAGTACCAAACAAGGCACAGTACTCACTCCCATCTTGTTCCTTATCCTCATATCTGACATTGACAGATGTCAGCCACAGCACCATGTCTTCCTTTGTGGATGACACCCAAGTCATCTGCATGAGTATTCATGCGGATGACACATGACAGTGTCATCCGCTGAAGGCACTGCAAGACTGCAGGTGGACATTAACCAAATCTTTACATGCGCCGCAGAAAACAGTATGTAGTTCAATGGAGAGAAATCTCTACTCTGATATGGAAAACAAATTCCAACCATACAGTAGAGAGAAAAACTGATGTGAAAGACCTGGGAGTGATCATGTCAGAGAATCTCACTTTCAAAGACCACAACAATGTATCTACCTCATCTGCTAGGAAAATGATAGGATGAATAATGAGAACTTGCTCTCTCTAGGCTGGAATATTGCTGTACACTAACGACACCTTTCAAGGCAGGCGAAATTGCTGACCTGGAGAATGTTCAGAGAACTTTCACGGCGCACATAAGTACGATAAAGTTCCTAAATTACTGGGAACAGTTGAAGTCCTTTAATTTGTATTCCTTGCAATGCAGCCGAGAAAGATACACAATGATATACAGACGGAAAATAGTAGAGGAACTAGTCGCAAATCTGCACTCGCAAATCACTCCTTACGAAAGCAAAAGACCCGTCACACGATGCCGCATCCCCTCATTTAAAAGCAGGGGCGCCACTAGTACACTGAGAGACAACACAATAAGTGTCAGGGGCCCAAGACTGTTCAACTGCCTCCCAGCATACATAAGGAGGATTACCAATAGACCCCTGGCTGTCTTCAAGAAGGCACTGGACAGGCACCTAAAGTCAGTACCTGATCAGCCGTATACCTGATCGTATGTTGCTTTGCGTGAGGCCAACAGTAATAACCTGCTTGATCATGCCCTGATCCACCACGAGGTCTGGTCGCAGACCTGGTCGAGGGGGCGTTGACCCCCAGTCATACATAGTCTATAATTACCCATTAGTATAACTCACAAAAGTCAAAGTGGCTTATGTCCACAGGCATCGGAGTTTATGTGATCTCTGGTCCCACCTGACCGACGGAGTTAATCTGTCTTCTTGGATCAAGAGCCCATCAGTAACATAAAGATCCATCAGTAATGTGAGGCCTTGAAGAGACGAGTGTTATCAGTTGTGGTTAATACTACTACTACCACCACCACCACCACTACTACCACAACTACTACCACCACTAATACCACCACCACCACCACCACTACTACCACCACTACTACCACCACTACTACCACTACTGCTACCACCACTACTACCACCACTACTACCACCACTACTACCACCACTACTACTACCACCACTACTACCACCACTACTACCACCACTACTACCAATAGTAGCTATGACAACCCAACTCCAAGTGATTTTTTAGTGGCAGGAAACGAAAAAAGAAAATGGAAGGAAATAACAAAAATAGTCCACCACCTTGGAGCCTTGTTGGACTGGAGGCGCAGCCAGTGGCCACCCATGGCCCTCCAGAATTATTACAACTACTGATGCCAATAACAAAATCCCCCCAACAAACACAGAATACAACCTCGTTCATATTTGCTAATATACAGGGCCTTAAGCCATCCACCAACAACAAAATACCTTTTATCAGTGGACTTCTAGTGGAGTCTAATGCAATGTTTGCAGCCTTCACAGAGACTCACACAAAAGATCACTTTGACAGTGAAATATGGATAAGTGGTTACAACCTTTTTAGATGCGACAGAAAAAACAGGCAACAAGGGGGGGTTGGCTGTATGTCAAAGAGTCCCTTATCTGCACGGAGTTGCTGAACACCACAAATGAGGTAGTTGAAGTTCTATCAATAAAGATCGAGAACCAAAACCTAGTCATTGTGGTTGTATACAAGCCACCAGATGCAACCTCACAACAGTTCAAGGAACAGCTACTGAAAATCGATTACTGTTTGTAAAACCTTCCAGCTCCATCCCCAAACATCTTACTGCTTGGTGATTTCAACCTAAGGCAATACAAAATGGAAGAATGTAGCAAATAATGTTATAGCTGAAACAATCCCCGGAGGTAGCGCAGATGAAAGGTCACACACACATGAGCTACTAAGTCTCTGCGAAAAACACACCTTAAGCCAGCAGATAGTGGAGTCAACAAGACTAGAAAACACACTTGACCTTATCTTCACAAATAATGAGGACCTGATAAGAGACATAAGAATATCAAAAACAACTAATTCCGATCACAATCTAATCGAAGTCCAGACGTACATGCATAGGGGTCCTGAACAGCAGAATGCATGTACCTGTGAAGGTGTCTTCACAAAATACAATTTCAACAACAAGAACATCAACTGGGACCAGGTAAACCATGTCCTAAACGAAACATGTTGTGGAAGATGTCTTAAATGACATGGATCCAAACCAGTGCCTTGAAAGGATCAACTTCCTGGTAGCCGAAGCATGTTCTAGGCATATTCCCCTAAGAAAGAGAAGAGCAGGAGTTAAACTGGAGAGAAAAAGACGCTCCCTCTACAGAAGACGACGAAGAGTCACTGAGCTCCTCAGGAGTGCTAGAATATCTGATACACGAAAGGAGGCGCTGACCAGGGAAGTGGAAACTATCGAACTTAAGCTAAATGACTCTTACAGGAACCAGGAGAGGCAGGAGGAGCTTAAAGCTATTAGTGAAATTGAAAGAAATTCAAAATATTTCTTTTCATATGCCAAAAACAAGGCAAATACCACATCTAGTATCGGGCCCTTACTCAGACAGGATGGGACTTACACAGACGACAACAAGGAAATGAGTGAAATTTTGAAATCCCAGTACGACTCTGTGTTTAGTGAACCACTAATCGGTCTGAGGATTGACGACCCAAATGATTTCTTCATGAATGAGCCTCAAAACTCCAAAAATGTATGCCGATTTCCGACATTACCTAACTCTGATAGATTTCGAAAAAGCCATTGACAAACATGCCTATGCACTCAGCCCCGGGCCCAGACTCGTGGAACTCTGTTTTCATTAAGAACTGCAAGAAACCCCTCTCGCGTGCCCTAAGTACACTATGGAGGAGGAGCTTGGACATGGGTGAATTCCAGTCACTTAAAACAACGGATATAGCCCCACTCCATAAAGGTGGCAGCAAAGCATTAGCTAAGAACTATAGACCAATAGCTCTGACATCCCACATCATAAAAATCTTTGAAAGAGTGCTAAGAAGCAGGATTGCAAATCACCTGGATTCCCAAAATCTGCACAATCCAGGGCAACATGGGTTCAGGGCAGGTCGCTCCTGCCTCTCACAACTACTGGATCACTATACATGGCCTTGGATGCACTGGAAGAAAATCAGAATGCAGATGTAATATACACAGACTTTGCAAAAGCATTTGACAAATGCGATCATGGCGTAATAGCCCATAAAATACGTGCTAAAGGAATAACTGGGAAAGTGGGGAGATGGATCTTCAACTTCTAACAAATCGAACACAAAGAGTAGTGGTCAACAGAGTTAAATCGGAGGCCTGCCATAGTGAAGAGCTCTGTTCCACAAGGCACAGTACTCGCCCCCATCTTATTCCTTATCCTCATATCAGACATAAACAGAGATATACACCACAGCACCGTATCATCCTTTGCGGATGATACTAGGATCTGCATGAGGCTGTCATCTGCTGAGGACGCGGTTAACCTCCAAGAAGATATAAACAAAGTTTTCCAGTGGGCGACGGTAAACAATATGATGTTCAATGAGGACAAATTCCAACTACTCCGTTATGGAAAACTGGAGGAGATAATAACTAGAACAGAGTATACTACTGACTCCGGCCATACAATAGAGCGGAAAAATAATGTAAGGGACCTGGGAGTAGTAATGTCTGAGGATCTCACTTTCAAGGATCAAAACAGTGCCACGAATCGCACGTGCAAAGAAAATGATAGGATGGATAATGAGAACTTTCAAAACGAGAGATGCCAAGCCCATGATGATCCTTTTCAAATCACTTGTTCTCTCTAGGCTGGAATACTGCTGTACATTAACATCTCCATACAAAGCAGGTGAAATCGCAGATCTAGAGAGTGTACAGAGATCCTTTACTGCACGTATAAGTTCTGTCATAGCACCTTAACTACTGGGAACGCTTGGAAGCACTTGACTTGTACTCGTTGGAACGCAGGAGGGAGAGATATATCATAATCTACACTTGGAAAATCTTGGAAGGATGGTCCCAAATCTGCACACAGAAATCACTCCCTACGAAAGTAAAAGACTGGGCAGGCGATGCAAAATGCCGCCAATAAAAAGTAGGGGCGCCATTGGTACACTAAGAGAAAACACCATAAGTGTCCGGGGCCCAAAACTGTTCAACAGCCTCCCATCAAGCATTAGGGGAATTGCCAATAAACCCCTGGCTGCCTTCAAGAGAGAGCTGGACAGATACCTAAAGTCGGTGCCGGATCAGCCAAGCTGTGGCTCGTACGTCGGACTGCGTGCGGCCAGCAGTAACAGCCTAGTTGATCAGTGATCCATCGGGAGGCCTGGTCATGGACCGGGCCGCGGGGCGTTGATCCCCGGAATAACCTCCAGGTAACCTCCAGGTAACCACCATTACTACCACCACTACTACCACCACCACCACTACTACCACCACTACTACCACCACTACTACCACCACTACTACCACCACTACTACCACCACCACCACCACTACTACCACCACCACTACTACCACCACTACTACCACCACTACTACCACCACCACTACTACCACACTACTACCACCACTACCACCACTACTACCACCACTACTACCACCACTACTACCACCACCACCACCACCACTACTACCACCACTACTACCACCACTACTACCACCACTACTACCACCACTACTACTACCACCACCACTACCACCACTACTACCACCACTACTACCACCACTACCACCACCACTACTACCACCACTACTACCACTACTACTACCACCACCACTACACCACCAATACTACCACAACTACTACCACTACTAAAACCACCACTACTACCACCACTACTACCACCAGTATTACCACCACTACTACCACCACTACTACCACTACTACTACCACTACTACTACCACCACTGCTACCATACTGCCACCATTACTACTGCCACCACTACTACCACCACTACTACCACCTCTACTACCACCACCACTACCACTACTACTACGACTACTACCACCACCACTACCACCACTACTACCACTACTACCACCACTACTACCACTACTACTACCACCACTACTATCACCACTACCACCACTACTACCACCACTACCAGCCCGGGTTCGATTCCCGGCGGGTGGGAACATTTCGACACGTTTCCTTACACTTGTTGTCCTGTTCACCTAGCAGCAAATAGGTACCTGGGTGTTAGTCGACTGGTGTGGGTGGCATCTAGGGGGACAAGATTAAGGACCACAATGGAAATAAGTTAGACAGTCCTCGATGACGCACTGACTTTCTTGGGTTATCCTGGGTGGCTAACCCTCCGGGGTTAAAAATCCGAACGAAAATCTTAATCTCTTACCACCACTACCTCCACTACTACCACCACTACTACCACCACTACTACCACCACCACTACTACCACCAGTACTACCACCACTACTACCACCACTACTACCACTACTACTACCACCACTACTACCACCACTACTACCACCACCACTACTACCACCACTACTACCACCACCACCACTACTACCACCACTACTACCACCACTACTACCACCACTACTACCACCACTACTACCACCACCACCACTACTACCACACTACTACCACCACTACTACCACCACTACTACCACCACCACCACCACTACTACCACCCAACCACTACTCACCACAACTACCACACACTACTACCACCACTTACTACCACCACTACTACCACCACTACACCACCTACTACCACCACCACCACCACTACTACCACCACTACTACCACCACTACACCACCACTACTACTACCACCACCACCACTACCACCACTACCACCACCACTACTACACCACTTCCACCACTACATCACCACTACTACCCCACTACTACCACTACTACTACCACCACCACTACTACCACCACTACTACCACAACTACTACCACTACTAAAACCACCACTACTACCACCACTACTACCACCAGTACTACCACCACTACTACACCACTACTACCACTACACTACCACTACTACTACCACCACTGCTACCACTACTGCCACCATACTACTGCCACCACTACTACCACCACTACTACCACCACCACTACTACCACCACTACTACACCACCACTACTACCACCACTACTACCACCCACTACCACCACCACTACACTACTACTACCACTACTACCACCACCACTACCACCACTACTACCACTAACCACCACTACTACCACTACTACTACCACCACTACTACCACCACTACCACCACTACTCCACTACTACCACCACTACCACCACTACTACCACAATACTACCACCACTACTACCACCACTACTACCACCACTACTACCACCACTACTACCACCACTACCACTACTACTACCACCACTACTACCACCACTGCTACCACTACTGCCACCATTACTACTACCACCACTACTACCACCACTACTACACCACCACTACTACCACCACAACTACCACCACTACTACCACCACCACTACTACCACCACTACTACCACCACCACTACCACTACTACCACATACTACCACACTACTACCACCACTACTACCACTACTACCACCACTACTACCACTACTACTACCACCACTACTACACCACTACCACCACTACTACACCACTACACCACTACCCCACTACTACCACCACTACCACCACTACTACCACCACTACTACCACTACTACCACCACTGCTAACACCACCACTACTACCACCACTATGGCCCCTTATTTTCAAGTCTATTTCCCTTCAGGAAAACCCAGAAACAACTGAAGTAAAGACCTTTAGAGATACTGGAGCATATTGCTCACTTGTAAGAGAAGGAATATTACCCCTTTCAGAGAACACGTCCTTGAATTCCTCTGTTTTATTGGAAGCATTTGGAGGAGCTATATATTCTGTCCCTTTGCATAAAATTTATGTACATGCAAATATTACACTGGTGTTAGGTGTCTCAAAAGGATTCCCCATGAAAGATGCCATGTTATTACTGGTAATAACATTACTACGTTATGCGGTCCTGAACCTATAATGAGTAATTCTTCTCTGGTGTTGGCAATAACTCGGGCAACATCCCAAGGGTTGTCTGGAGGGAATGTTGACCTATCCTTGGACGACTCCGATCTCGGAATAGCCACGTTGTTTTAGGCACACCGCCGGAGCCTTGTAAATCAAGTGAACAGACCCCGATCAAGCCTTCCTATCCAGGTTGCGGATTGCCAGATGTCTCTGTTTCCATGCCCGAGGGACTGTCCTTCCGGGAGGAACAACGAAAGGACCCTTCTTTAAAATTCACTTTTCAGGCAGCCATGGGTAAATCCTCTTTGGGTCATCCGGTCAAGTATGAAGTTAAAAACGATTATTTGATCTGCACTGAGCCTGGTAAGGAGATAGAGGGCCGGCAATTGTATGACAGGTTATTGGTTCCAACCAAGTTTAGACCTCAAATATTAAATATATCTCATAATACTTCATTAGGAGGTCACTTAGGAATTACAAAAACCTTGTATAGAATCACAAAAGAATTTTATTGGCCAAAATTAAAGAAAGATGTGAAGAATCATATTAGGTGTTGCCGAGAATGTCAGCAAGTAGGAAAACCTGGACATTACATTAAACCTGCACCTCTCCAACCTATACCTGCTGATGGAGAACCTTTTGTAGATTTAATTATAGATTGTGTAGGTCCACTACCTAGGTCAAAGTCTAGAAATCAATATTTATTTACGATTATGGATAAAGTAACCAGATATCCTGAAGCAATTCCCATGCGTAGTATTAATACTAAAGCTATTCTCAAAGCTTTAACCAAATTCATTTCTTGTTTTGGCATTCCTAAAACTATTCAAAGTGATCAAGGTACTAACTTTACTGCCAAGGCATTTAGGGAAATATTAACTAGGTTAGGGATAATCCACAACTTATCCACTGCCTATCATCCTCAGTCCCAAGGCGCCTTGGAAAGATTCCATCAGACATTAAAAACAATGATGAGAACTTTTTGCATGCACTTTCCTACAGACTGGGATGAATCACTACCTTTGTTGCTGTTCTCAGTACGAGAGACGGTGCAAGAGTCTACAGGGTATAGTCCGTTTGAGCTGATCTTTGGGCACAATGTACGAGGTCCTCTTCGGGTGATCAAAGAAGGATGGATGGGAGAAGACGTTAGCTCAACACTCTACAACCCGTCATCAAGGTTGCAGGTGGCACGTCAGTTAGCCAAGGCTAACCTAAAGACAGCTCAAAGTAAGATGAAACAGAGGTATGACAGAAGTGCACAATTCCGCTCCTTCCATCCAGGAGACAAGGTGTTGGTGCAGGAACCTATACCTGGCCACACCTTGAAAGCTAGATTTACGGGACCTATGCAGATTGTAAGTAGATTATCTGATGTAAATTATGTGTAGCTCTCAAAAACTAAAACTTACCACATTAATCAATTAAAATATTTCCATACACCAGATAAAGTCCCAGTAATGACTCTGTCCTCTACCTCTGAGGACAACTCTGACTCTTTGCACTCTATCTCTGAAATTAATATTAAACTTTCAAATTCTGTCCTCCTCAAGGATCCTAGCCCTTTAATGGAGGGATTATCTGAAATGCAAGCAACAAATTTAACGGAGCTTCTACAGTCATATCCTAATATTTTTTTCGGATGTGCCGAAAAAATGTATGTTAGGTTATCATGATGTAGATGTGGGAAACTCTAAACCAATTAAACTCTCCCCCTACAGAGCTAATCCTGAAAAGCAAAGGCTACTTCAGCAGGAAGTAGACTTCTTGTTAGAACATGGTTTAGTGGAGGAGTCATCTAGTCCATGGGCTTCACCGTGCATCCTTGTGAAGAAGGCTGATGGAGGGTTTCGTATGTGTACAGACTACCGTAAGGTGAACGAGGTCATCATTACAGATGCTTACCCTCTTCCTCGTCTGGATGACGTAATTGACTTTGTGGGTAAGGCTACTTTTGTATCCAAATTAGATCTCCTTAAAGGTTACTATCAGGTACCTTTGACGGATAAGGCGAAGGAAATCTCTGCCTTCGTAATTCCAGGAGGTCATTATCAATATACAGTTACCCCCTTCGGAATAAAAAATTCCCCCTCTTCATTCCAGAAACTTATCCATCAGGCTATTAAAGGACTTGAAGGCATGGCAGCCTACCTAGATGATATTGTTGTGGTGTCTGATACTTGGGATCAACACCTACTTAGACTTAAGGCTCTTTTTGAGACCTTTAAGAGTTCCCATTTAACAGTTAATTTATCTAAATCTTCCTTTGGCCAGGCCACTGTCACTTTTCTAGGCCATGAAGTAGGTAGTGGTAAAGTTGCACCTAAACTTGCTAAAGTTCTTGCTATTAAAGATTATCCAGTTTCTAATGATAGGAAATCTCTTCAACGTTTCCTAGGCATGTTAGGATTTTACAGAAGATTCTGTAAGAATTTCTCAGATATTGTAGCCCCTCTTACCTCTCTTACCAATCACAAAGTTCCCTTTATTTGGACCCCATATTGTCAACTTCTTTTGACAAAGCAAAAAGAATATTGTGTACTGCACCCATTCTCTTGTCTCCAGACTTCTCCAAACCTTTTTCATTACAGGTTGATGCTTGTGAGTCTGGGGTTGGGGCAGTACTATTACAAAACGAGAATGAGGAGTTGCAGCCTGTGGCATACTTTTCAGCCAAGTTCCAGCCACATCAGAGGGCTTACTCTACCATTGAAAAAGAAGCCATCGCGCTGGTACTGTCTTTGGAGCATTTCGATGTTTATGTGGGCCAGACATCGCAGGTGGTCACAGTCTACAGTGATCACAATCCTCTAGTACATCTCCAAGCCATGAAGAACCACAACACAAGGCTCATGCGCTGGACGCTAAGACTGCAACCATACTCGCTCAGAATTAAATATATTGCCGGCAAATGTGTTGGCGGACTCTTTATCTAGAGTTTATTTTTTTTTTTTTACATAGGTTAGGATGTTAGGTTACTTGTGGTAACCCCTTGTAAGCTCTTTTTTTTTAATCCCCTGGTGTGGGGCTTGTTTTTTAGTGAGGGGATGCGGGCTACCGTCCGCCTGTATCTTGGACCTATGCTAGCCTGACTGACTGCTGTCTCACTCTAAGTTTAATCACCACCACCAGATGTAGACCAAACGAAATGTAAACTTTGCCAGATGGATTATTGTCACACCCTGCGTCATTATGTACTGGAGTGTGATAAAATTAATGAATTTAGAAACAACTCACTCAGAAGTGTTCAAGAAATGGCTAAGTATTTTATCCACAGTGGTATATTACAGACCATTCTGGAGAAATACCCTGACTTTGCTAGCTGTAAATAATGCATTACCACATGTGTGCATGTGTGTGTGTGTGTGTGTGTGTGTGTGTGTGTGTGTGTGTGTGTGTGTGTGTGTTTATGTGTGTGTGTGTATGAATTTGTATGTGTGTGTGTGTGTGTGTGTCTGTGTGAGAGAGAGACTCAACAATCAACATTTGCACCAATAACTCACTACAGTTGTGACCGGGTGTGGAAGTGTGAATTGCTCATTACTCTAAAATTTGTTCATGATTGCAGCCATGAATAAACGTAAGTAACCATTCTTACAGTATTCATTACCTTTGTAACTTGTGAGTTCATTACCTTTGTAACTTGTGAGTTCATTACCTTGTACCTAGTTCAGTCATCAAAACTTTGGAGCCCGGTCCCTGGACCCATTGTGTACCTCTGTAATCTGTAAATACCTTTGTAACTTGTCATGATTGTGACTAGACCTACCTGGAGTTCATTACCTTTGTAAATTGTGAGTTCATTACCTTTGTAAATTGTGAATTCATTACCTCTGTAACTTGCTCAGCTATCAAAACTTTGAGGCCCAGTCCCTGGACCAATTATGTACCTCTGTAATCTTTTGACTACCACCCACAGGATGGGTATGGGGTGCATAATAAACATATTAAACTAACTAACTCTAAGTTTAGGGTTTGGCTTTCGGTCACGAGAAAAGCTGAGCTCTAAGAGTTGGATGGTGGAGAGGAAAGGCGGTCCCATTATTTTGTGCCATGGCGGCACGGTTACCACTGGGAGGTGGCAGCCTAATCCTGAGCCTTCTCGGGGTGGGGGTGTGGCATGCAAAGAGTACGTAACCTTTATTCGGCGCATGTACACACCCTCATTTACAGGCTATCTCCCCCAACCAGCGAACCAGGTTGCTAAGAGTTGATGATGGGACCCCGTCGTTCAACTAGTGACCAGGTTCTAGCCAATAAGAAGATGGTTTTGGCAATCGCAGAGGTTATGTGGGTACCACTCTCCTGTCTGCCCTTGTCATTCCCATTCTAGAGCTGGTTGAAGCACGGTCTGCTATCTTGTGGCTTCTATTCTGCCTTGCTTACCGTGGAGTGCACTATACTTATCACTGTACATAGTGTACATATTGCTGTTCTAAATTGGTGAAGGATAATATAAGTCTAAACTTTTTCTGCTGTGTTTATTTTGCTCCCATTACACCCGGGATAGCAGGCCATTTGGAATCCTGGGTTGTAATAACCACCACCACTACTACCACCACTATTACTACCACCACCACCACTACTACTACCACCACTACCACCACCATTACCACCACTACTACTACCACCACTACCACCACCATTACCACCACTACTACCACCACCACTATTACCACCACCACTACTACCACCACCACTATTACCACCACTAAATACCACCACCTTCTACCACTACTACCACTACTACCACCACTACTACTACTACCACCACTTCTACCACCACTTCTACCACCACTACTACCACCCCTTCTACCACCACTACTACCACCACTACCACCACCACTTCTACCACCACTACCACCACCACTACCACCACCACTTCTACCACCACTGCTACCACCACTACCACCACCACTTCTACCACCACTACTACCACCACTACTACCACCACTACCACCACTTCTACCACTACTACCACCACTACCACCACCACTTCTACCACTACTACCACCACTTCTACCACTACCACCACTACTACCACCACTACTACTACCACTACTACTACCACTGCTACCACCAATACTACCACCACTACTACCACCACCAATACTACCACCACTACTACCACCACCAATACTACCACCACTACTACCACCACCAATACCACCACCAATACCACCACTACTACTACCACCACCAATACCACCACCACTACCACCACCAATACCACCATCACTACACATCTACTACCACCACTACTACCACCACCACTTCTACCACCACTACTACCACCACTACTACCACCACTGCTACCACCAATACCACCACTACTACCACCACTGCTACCACCCTACTACCACTACTACCACCACCACTACCACCACTACTGCCACCACTGACCACCACCAATACCTCTCATCCACCCCACCACCACCACTACCCCCTCTACCACCCTCACCACCACCAACACCCGAACATTACAACAAACCCCCTCTACCACCCCTACCACCCACCAACACCCCCACTAACACTCTCCACCACCACCACTACCACCACTACTACCACCACTACTACCACCATTAACTACTTCCACCACTACCACCACCAACACCCCCTCTACCACACCACTACCACCACCACTACCCCTCAACCACCCTCACCACCACCAACACCCCAACACCACAACAACCCCCTCTACCACCCTTACCACGCACCCACACCCCCACTAACACTGTCCACCCCCTCCCCCACCACTACCACCACCAGCACTACCACCACCACCCCCACCACAACCAGCACCCCCACTGGTCCGCCTTGCTGGTGGCCTCACCAGAATTAAACCACCAAAATATTTCGCGATCGCCTCTCACACTCTCTCCACCTCCTTAATAACATCAACCTGCACATATAGAGCTCTCCTGATAACTCTACCATACAAATCCGCTTACCAGGAGCTCCGGATAAGAGAGAAACTAGTCTTAAAAGCCAGGAATGTTAGCAGTGTTGGAGGTGTGTTGGAGAGAGTCAGGGTAGTGTGTGTTAAGCAGTGACAGTGTACCCACGCCTCTATCTCTACCTCCTCTCTCTATATAGAGCCTTGCAGGGCGTGTTGCACCCTGTTGCAGAGTGTTGCAGTGTAGACAACCCCAGTGTAGTCTTAACAACCCCATATAACCCCGTAAACCCAGGTAAATACCAGTGGAGGGTAACAATCAACCCCCACCAACCACAACCCTAGTGATATAAGGACTGTCTTTGCCCTCATCTTTCTTAAACAACTCTCAACTCATCTCTTAAGGTAAGTCAACTGATTTGTTAACAAATCTGACTCAGAATTATGATTTAAATGTGTTTTATTAAGGTATTTGTGGTGAACGTTGTCTGCTGCTGCTGCTGCTTGTTTACTGGTTGTCTGCTGCTGCTGCTGCTTGTTTACTGGTTGTCTGCTGCTGCTTGTTTACTGGTTGCTGCTGCTCCTTGTTTACTGGTTGTCTGCTGCTGCTCCTTGTTTACTGGTTGTCTGCTGCTGCTGCTGCTTGTTTACTGGTTGTCTGCTGCTGCTGCTGCTTGTTTACTGGTTGTCTGCTGCTGCTGCTGCTTGTTTACTGGTTGTCTGCTGCTGCTGCGCTTGTTTACTGGTTGTCTGCTGCTGCTCCTTGTTTACTGGTTGTCTGCTGCTGCTGCTGCTTGTTTACTGGTTGTCTGCTGCTGCTGCTGCTTGTTTACTGGTTGTCTGCTGCTGCTTGTTTACTGGTTGTCTGCTGCTGCTCCTTGTTTACTGGTCTGCTGCTGCTCCTTGTTTACTGGTCTGCTGCTGCTGCTGCTGCTTGTTTACTGGTTGTCTGCTGCTGCTGCTCCTTGTTTACTGGTTGTCTGCTGCTCCTTGTTTACTGGTCTGCTGCTGCTTGTTTACTGGTTGTCTGCTGCTGCTTGTTTACTGGTTGTCTGCTGCTCCTTGTTTACTGGTTGTCTGCTGCTGCTGCTCCTTGTTTACTGGTCTGCTGCTGCTTGTTTACTGGTTGTCTGCTGCTGCTTGTTTACTGGTTGTCTGCTGCTCCTTGTTTACTGGTTGTCTGCTGCTGATGCTCCTTGTTTACTGGTTGTCTGCTCCCGCTGCTCCTTGTTTACTGGTTGTCTGCTGCTGCTGCTGCTCCTTGTTTACTGGTTGTCTGCTGCTGCTCCTTGTTTACTGGTTGTCTGCTGCTGCTCCTTGTTTACTGGTTGTCTGCTGCTGCTCCTTGTTTACTGGTTGTCTGCTGCTGCTGCTCCTTGTTTACTGGTCTGCTGCTGCTTGTTTACTGGTTGTCTGCTGCTGCTTGTTTACTGGTTGTCTGCTGCTGCTGCTCCTTGTTTACTGGTTGTCTGCTGCCTCTGCTCCTTGTTTACTGGTTGTCTGCTGCTGCTGCCAGACTCTTGTATTATACAACAGTCTCACTTGTTTATCTTGTATTAAGAACATAAGAAAGAAGGAACACTGCAGCAGGCCTACTGGCCCATGCAAGGCAGGTCCAAGTCTCCTACCGGCTTAAGCCAATGCACCCAACCTAGTCAGGTCAGGTCACCTTCACTTAAGGAAGGAACATGACAACAGACCTGTAGCACAAGCTATCAGGTCCAACTCACACCCACCCACATCCACTCATGTATTTATCCAACCTATTTTTAAAGCTATACAACGTTGTGGCCTCTATAACTGTACTCGGGAGTTTGTTCCACTCATCCACAACTCTATTACCAAACCAGTACTTTCCTATATCCTTCCTGAATCTGAATTTTTCCAACTTAAAACCATTGCTGCGAGTCCTGTCTTGGCTGGAAATTTTCAGCACACTATTTACATCCCCTTTATTTATTCCTGTTTTCCATTTATACACCTCAATCATATCTCCCCTAATTCTACGCCTTTCGAGAGAGTGCAGATTCAGGGCCTCAGTCTATCCTCATAGGGAAGATTTCTGGTACATGGGATCAACTTTGTCATCCTCCTTCGTATGTTTTCCAGAGCATTTATATCCATTCTGTAATACGGTGACCATAGTTCTACTAGTACCAGTACTAGTACGAGTACTAGCACAAGTACTAGCACCATTCTGTAATACGGTGACCAGAACTGAGCAGTATAGTCTAAATGAGACCTAACCAAGGATATATAGAGTTGAAGAACAACCTGAGGACTCCTATTATTTATACTTCTTGATATGAAGCCAAGGATTCTATTAGCTTTATTGCGAACACTTATGCACTGTTGTCTTGGTTTCAGATTACTGCTAACCAGAACTCCTAAATCTTTTTCGCAATCCGTAATATTAAGACAACTTATTTCGTTCAACATTGCCCGGGTTCTAGCCAATAAGAAGAGGTTTTGGCAATGCAGAGGTTATGTGGGAAACCACTCTCCTGTCTGCCCCTTTGTCTTTCCCCTTTAAGCGGGTTAAAGCCGGTTTTTGCTATCTTGTGGTTTTCTATTCTGCCTTGCTTACCGTGGACCCCCTTTTAACTTATCACTGAAACATAGTGTAATTTTTGCGGGTTTTTAAATTTGGGGTAAAGGAAAAAATATAATCAAAACTTTTTTCGGGCTGTGTTTATTTTGCCCCCTTAAACCCCCGGGGGGATAGCGGCCATTTGGAATCCGGGGTTTGGGAATAACCCCAAACCAAAAACAAAACCCCACTTTTTACTCCCCAACCCCAAAATATTTATTCCCACCACAACCCACCACCTTTTTACCCCCACTATTTACTACCCCCAATTTCCACCACCTTTACCCCCACTACTACCACCCCCACTATTACCACCACCATTTACTACCACCCCCAAATTTTACCCCCACTACTCCCAAACCACCATTTTCAAACCCTACTACCACTATTACCCACCACTACTTACTACCACCCTTTTTAACCCCCCATTTTCTCCCACCACAACTACCACCCCTTCTACCACCACTATACCACCACTACCCCCCCAAATTTTCTACCACCACACCACCACCACTACCCCCCACCACTTCCCTACCCCCCATTTGCTCCCAAACCACTCCCCAAACCACTTTTCCAAACCACTATTTCCACCAAACTACTACCCCCACTACCCCACTTCTACCAAAACTACCACCATTTACCACCACCACTTTACCACCTCCCCCCCAACCTTTCAAACCACTACCACCACTACTACCCCCACTACTATCCCAAATACAAACTACCACGGGCTACCCCCAAATACTACCACCACTACTACCACCAAAAAAATACTCCCCCCAACTACTACCACCACCAATATTTACCACCACTATTTACCACCACCAAAAACCAAACCCCCCAAATACCACCCTACTACTACCACCACCAAAAAACCAAACCCACCCCTACCACCCCCAATACCACCATCACTCCCAAAATCACTAAAAACCACAAACTACCACCCCCAAACCTTCTACCCCCCACTACTCCCACCAAAATACCACCACTGCTACCACCAATACCCCCCAAAACTACTACCCCCCAACTGCACCCCCATCAAACCAAAACTACTACCACCACCACTACCACCATTTACTGCCACCACTACCACCACCAATACCCCTCATCCCCCCCACCACCACTACCCCCTCAAAACCACCCTCCCACCCCCAAACCCACCCAAACCCTTTAAACAACAACCCCCTTTTCCACCCCTACCACCCCCCCAAACCCCCCCCACTAACACTCTCCACCCCCACCACAAACCACCACTACAAACCCCCACTATTTACCCCCAATTACTATTTCCCCCCAAACTACCACCACCAACCCCCCCCCCTCAAACCACACCACTACCACCACCACTACCCCTAAAACCACCCTCACCCCCCAAACCCAACCCCCCAAAACACCACAACAACCCCCTCAAACCACCCTTACCACGCCCCCCACACCCCCCCCTAACACGGGTCCACCCCCCCCCCACCACTCCCACCCCCCAGCACAAACCACCCCCCCACCCCCCACCAAAAAACCCGGGCCCCCCCACTGGTCCCCCTTTGTTTGGGGGCCCCTCCCCAAAATTTAAAACCCACCAAAATATTTCGGGGGATCGCCTCTCACACTCTCCCCAAACCCCCTTTTTAAAAAACATAAAACCTGCACATATAGACCCTCCCCTGATAACCTACCATACAAAATCCGCTTACCGGGACTCCGGATAAGGGGAAAAACTAGTTTAAAAAGCCAGGAATTTTTAAACAGTTTTTGGAGGTGTGTTTGGAAAAGAGTCGGGGTTGTGGTTTAAGCAGGACAGGTACCCACGCCTCTATCTCTACCTCCTCTCTCTTTTATAGAGCCTTGCAGGGGGTTTGTTGCCCCCTTTTGTTGAAAAGAGTGTTGCGGGTGTAGACAACCCCAGGGGTATCTTAAAAACCCATAAAACCCCCCTTTAAACCCAGGTAAATCCCCAGTGGAGGGAAACAATCAACCCCCCCCAAACCCCAACAACCCTATTTGGATATAAGGCTGTCTTTGCCCCCATCTTTCTTAAAAAAATTTCTCAATCTTCTCTTAAGGTAAGTAAACCCTGATTTTTTTAAACAAATCTGCCCTCAAAATTTTATAAATTTAAAAAATGTGTTTTATTAAGGTTTTGTGGTAAAACGTTGTCTGCTGCTGCGGGCTGCTTTTTACGGGGTTTGCCCTGCGGGTGCTGCTGCTTGTTTACTGGGGGGTTGTGCTGCTTGTTTACTGGTTGCTGCTGCTCCTTTTTTACTGGTTGCCTGCTGCTGCCCCTTTTGTTTACGGGTTTTGTCTGCTGCTGCTGCGGGCTTGTTTACTGGTTGTCCTGCTGCTGCTGTTGTTTTGTTTACGGGTTGTCTGCTGCTGCTGCGCTTGTTTAGGGTTTGGTCTGCTGCGCTGCTGCTTTTTTACTGGTTGTCTGCTGCGGGCCCCCTTGTTTACTGGTTGTCTGTTTGTTTGCTGCTGCTTTTTTCCCGGGGTTGGGTGCTGCTGCTGTGTTTTTTACGGTTTGTTTTGCTGCGCTTGTTTACGGGTTTTGTCGCTCCCGCTCCTTGTTTACGGGTTCTGCGGTGTTTCCTTGTTTCCCTGGTCTCTGCTGTGCTGCTGCTTGTTTGGGGGTTGTCTGCTGCGGCTGCTCCTTTTTTAACTGGTTTTTCTGCTGCCCCTTGTTTACTGGTTGCTGCTGCTTGTTTACTGGTTGTCTGCTGCCTGTTGTTTAGGGTTGTTGCTGTCCTTGTTTACTGGGTTGTTTTGCTGCTGTGTTTCCCTTGTTTACTGGTCTGTTTGGCTGTTGTTTACGGGTTTGGGTCTCTGCTGCTTGTTTACGGGTTGTCGGGTGTTCCTTGTTTACTGGTTGTCTGCTGTTTGATCCTCCTTGTTTACTGGTTTCTGCTCCCGCTGCCCCTTTTTTTAAGGTTGTCTGCGGGGGGGCTGCTGCCCCCTTTGGGTTTTACGGTTGTCGTTGCTGCTCCTTGTTTACTGTTTTGCTCCCGCTGCTCCTTGTTTACGGGTTTGTCTGTTTCCCTGCGGGCCCTCCTTTTTTTCTGGTTTTTCTGCTGCTGCTGCTCCTTGTTTATGGTCTGCTGCGCTTTTTTTACGGGTTGTCTGCTGCTGCTTGTTTACTGGTTTCTGTTTTGGGGCTGCTCCTTTTTTTAATGGTTGCTGCTGCCTTTTCCCTCCTTTTTTTAACGGTTTCTCCCTGCGCTGCCGACTTTTGTATTATAAAACAGTCCCCCCCTTTGTTTTATTTGTTTTTAAAAGAACATAAGAAAGAAGGAACACTGCGGGCAGGCCTCTGGCCCATGAAAGGGCGGGTTTCCAAATCTCCTCCCGGGTTTAAAAGGCCAATGAACCCAAACCCCTTTTTCGGGCGGGTTTCCCCTTCATTTAAAGGAAAGGGAAAACATGACAACAGACCTGGTAGCAAAACTATCAGGTCCAACTCACACCCCCCCACATCCACTCATGAAATTTATCCAACCTTTTTTTAAAAAGCTTTTCAAGGGTTGGGGCCCTTCTTTAACTGTACTCGGGATTTGTTCCACTCTCCACCAACTCTTTTCCCAAAACCCAGTATTTTCCCTATATCCTTCCTGAACTAAATTTTTTCCAAATTTTAAAACCCCTTGGTGGGGGGGTTGGGGGGGGTTCTTGGGGGGGGGGGGGCCGAAATTTTTTTCAGCACATATTTAAATCCCCCTTTATTTTTTCCTGTTTTCCATTTATACCCCTTTAAATCTATCTCCCCTAATTCTCGCCTTTCAAAGAGAGTGCAGTTCGGGGGGCCTCAGTCATCCTCATGGGGAAGATTTTCTGGTAAAAAGGGGATAAAACTTTTTTCATCCCCCTTCGTATGTTTTCCAGAGCATTTAAAACCCATTCTGTAAAAACGGTGACCATAGTTCTACTAGTACCAGTACTAGTACGAGTACTAGCACAAGTATGGGCACCATTCTGTAATACGGTGCCCAAAAAGAACTGAGCAGTATAGTCTAAAGGGACCTAACCAAGGATATATAGAGTTGAAAAACAACCTGAGGATCCTATTATTTATATTTCTTGATTGAACCCAAATTCTATTAGCTTTATCCCAAACCCACTTATGCACTTTTGTTTTGGGTTTTCAGATTATTTCCCTAACCGAACTCCTAAATCTTTTTTCGAAATTTCCGTAATTTTTAAGATCTACATTTTTTAGTTTATATGTGGCTTTGGTTATTTAGCTGCCCCAAATATTTAAAAAATTTTGCTTTTGGGTCAATTTTAAACTGAATCTGCCACTTCTCCAAACCAAATTGCATCAGTTTTATTCAAATTTTCCTGGAGTGCTCTAGTGTCCTCATTAAAATTTAAATTTGGGGACGGCCTATTTGGGTTTTTTGTCTTAGAAAAATTTCCCTTATGTCGCTATTTTTTTCCCTCATCTATGTCGTTTTTGTAATTGTGAACGCAGGGGGCCCAACACTGACCCCTGGGGAAAACCGCTCGTGACGTTTCCCCACTCTGATTTTTTTTCCCCAAATTTATGAAAAACTCCTGCGGGCCTATTTTTTAAACCATGCCCTATCCGGGAAAAAAAATTTTTTCCCCCTTTTTTCCAAATTTTGCTTTAATTTTCCTAATATCTCTGATGGGGGCCCCTGTCAAAACCCTTTAAACTGAAGCCCATATACACAATTATCATATTCTTTACCATGACTCCCTCCTCAAATACCTTAGTGAAAAAATTTAATAAATTCGAAGGGGGGAAGGGCCCCTTTGAAAAACCCATGCTGAATTCGTTGTTTAAAATTTATGCTTTTCAAGGTGGCAAACAAACTGCCTGGGCAATTATTGATTCCAAAAATTTTTCCCCCACTATGGGGGTTGGGCCCTTATTGGCTATATTTTCGAAGCTAAGGACCTGTCACCCTGCCTTTTAAATAGGAAATCACATATGCCATTTTTCCATTTTATCTGGAAACCATGCCAGTTTGTGTGCTAAGCTCCCTTTACTTTTCCTTTTAAAACCCCTTGCATCCAGCATCGGGGCCCTGGGGATTTGTTGGGTTTTTAAATTTATCTTTTTGCCTAAGAACCCGGCCCCTTGTGACCCTAATCGTGCACAGTTTTATCGCCCCGTTTTAAAAATAAATTTTTTTATTTCTGGAAAATTGCTAGTGTCTTCCTGAGGGAAAAAATGGAGGAAGTAAGTGTTAAAAATTTTTAAAACATTTCCCAAACACCCGTCTGTGAGCTGGGCCCGAGGAACTTTTGAGTGGGCCTATCCTGTCCCCGATTATTTTTACAACAGTTGAGTGGGTCTATCCCCGTCCCCGATCTATTATACAACAGTTGGGGTGGGTCTATCTTGTCCATGATTATTTTACAAGAGTTGGGGGGGTTTTATCCCGTCCCTGATCTATTATACAACAGTTGGTGGGCCATCTTTTCCATGATCTATTATACAACATCCTCTTTTTTATCTTGTATCATACAACGTCCCCTCATTGTGTCAAATACATTTTAGTGTATATTGAAAAATTTTCTTTGAATTTCATGTACATCACGTGGGTGGGAAACCCCCGGGGTGTACCATGGGGGTGTGTACACTTTTAAAATCACGTTAAATTTTACATTGGGGGATCAAAGTTGATGTGACCCTTGTACATCACGTTGATGTGTCATTGTACACACGTTGAAGTTTTAACATTGTACATCAAAGTTGTGTGTGTTTCATTTTTACCCTCACGTTGAGTATTTCAAATTTTACATCGCGTTGATGTGTACATTGACATCACGGGTTTATGTGTACATTGTACCACGTTGATGTGTAAATTTTACATCCCCGGTTTTATGTTTACATTGTACCCTCACGTTTTATGTATACTTGTACATCACGTTATTTTGTCTTGTACATCGCGTTTATGGGGTACATTGTACAACGCCCTTTTATTGTTTCATTGTACATCAACCTTTAAAGTGTAAATTGAAAATCGCGTGATGTGTACATTGTTTCATCGCGTTGAAAGTTTTACATTGTACATCCCCTTTTTTGTGTACATTGTACATCCGTTGATGGGTACACATGGGCGGGGTGTACACTGCATCACGTTTGGGGTGTACATATGGGGCGGTGTATGTGTACATCATGGTTTACAAGGATGGGTGCATTTTTTGTGTGGTTGCAGGGGTTGAGTCACAGGGTCCTGGCCCCGGTCTTTACTTTGGGCATACTTTGGTCACTCTCTCCCTGCTTCCCCGAGCTTTATCATACCTCCCTTTTTAAAAATATGAAGGTTCCTGCCCCACTTTCATCAAATTCCGACTATTCAACCCCTTGTTTTCTGTGTCCCCTTGTTTCTGTGTCCCCTTGTTTCCCGTGGTTCCCCCCTTTTTTTCTTGGTTTTCCCCCCTTTTTTCTTGGGCCCCTTTTTGCTGTGTCCCCTTGTTGCTGTGTCCCCTTTTTGCTGTTGTCCCGTTGGGTTTCTTTTGGGCCCCTTTTTTTGCTGGGGTCCTTGTTGCTGGTCCCCCTTTTTGCTGTTCCCCTTGTTGCCCGTGGGCCTTGTTTCTGTGGGGCCCGTTGTTTGCTGTGTCCCCCCTTTTTGCTGTGTCCCTTTTTTGCTGTTGGGCCCCTTGTTTCCCGTGTCCCCTTTTTTTGCCCGTGTCCCCTTTTTGCTGTGTCCCCTTTTTTGCTGTTCCCCCTTGTTGCTGTGTCCTTGTTGCTGTGTCCCCCTTTTTTGCTGTGTCCCCTTTTTGCTGTTTTCCTTTTGCTGTGTCCCGTTTTTTGCTGTGTCCCCCCTTTTTGCTGGTCCTTTTTTTGCTGTGCCCCTTTTTGCCCGTGTCCCCTTTTTGCTGTTTTTCCTTGTTGCTGTGCCCGTTGTTTGCTGTGTCCCGTTGTTTTCTGTGTCCCCGTTGCTGTGTCCCTTTTTTTTTTGTGGTCCCCTTGGTGCTGTGTCCCCTTGTTGCCCGTTTTCCTTTGGGTTTCTGTGTCCCCTTGTTGCGTGCCCCTTGTTTGCCTGTGTCCTTGTTGCTGTGCCCCTTGTTGGCTGTGTCCCGTTTTGTTTTGTGTCCCTTTGTTGCTGTGTCCCCTTGTTTCCCGTGTCCCCCTTTTTGCTATGTTCCCTTTTCTTAGTCCCCTTTGTGCTGTGTCCCAATGTTGCTTTGGGCCCCCTTTTTTGCGGGGTCCCCTTGTTCTTGTTCCCTTGTTGCTTAGGGCCCCTTTGGGTGCTGTGTCCCCCCTTTTTGCTGTTCCCCCGTTGCTGTGTCCCCCCTTTTTGCCCGTGTCCCCTTGTTGGGTGTGTCCCCCTTTTTCTGGTCCCCTTTTTGCTGGTCCCCTTTTTTGCTGTTTCCCCCTTTTTGCTGTGTCCCCTTGTTGCTGTGTCCCCTTGTTGCTGTGTCCCCTATTGCTGTGTCCCCTTGTTGCTGGTCCCCCCTTTTTGTTTTTTGTCCCCTTTTTGCTGTGTCCCCCTTTTTTGGGTTTTGTCCCCTTGGGTTTCTGTGTCCCCCTTTTTGCGTGTCCCCTTTTTGCTGTGTCCCCTTTTTGCTGTGTCCCCCTTTTTTGTTGTGTCCCCCCTTTTTGTTGTGTCCCCCTTTTTCTGTGTCCCCTTTTTGCTGTTCCCCTTGTTTCTGTTCCCCCTTTTTGCTGTGGGCCCCCTTGTTGCTTTTGTCCCTTGTTTCTGTGTCCCCCTTTTTTTGTTTTTGGGGCCCCCCCTTTTCCTGTGTCCCCTTGTTCCTTTTGTCCAATCTCTGGGGAAAATTTCCCGTCTCTCCACTTTGTCAGTTCCCCTCAGTATTTTTTGTAAAGTATTATCATGTCCCCTTCTGTCTTCCAGTGTCGCAGGTCGATTTCGTTAAAGGGCATTCCCCCTAGCTCCTGGACTTTTTCTTGTTGCAAAACCTTTTGGGAATTTCTTTAATTTCTTTGACCCTGCTTTTACCAGGTGTGGGTTCCAAACTGGTGCTGCATAAACCCCCTAAAGAGTCCCGCGTAAACGGTTTTACAGTGTCTGAGGTATCGGAAGCTATTCTCAGATTTGCCCGGGCGCCCCTATGTTTCAGCAGGTTTTTCTGGTTGATGTGCCTCAGAAGATTTTCCCGGTGTTATGCCCCCACCCCCCCAAAATCTTTTTCCTTGAGAGAGGTCTCGGGCTTTGTCCTTTCCCTGGGGTCTTCATGTTTTTTTTTTTTCATTTGGGGGGCCCGGGGTTTAATTTTCCCGGAGCCAGTTGCTGGCCAGGCTTGTTTGCCTTCCAGGTCTCTTTGTATTCCCGCCCCGATCCCCACCGATTTAATTCTCATAATTATCTTCCCCTTTATTTAAACAGGGGGCACTTTTGAGTCTATCCCTTCCGTCATTTTCATTCACATATACCAAAAAAAAAGCACCCTTTTCCCAAGGGTGCCCCCTGGGGCCCCCCCCTCAACACAGGTGCCCCACTTTTGATACCCCCCATCCGTACCAAAACCGTCCCCCCCCTGCAAGTATTTTTTCCCGAACCAAAAGTAGTGCCCTTCCTTTAAAAAGGGTTGGGCCCCCTAGCTTTTTTCACTAAAATTTTCCTGTGAGGAACGAGGGGCAAGGCCTTCTTTTAAATCCCAAAAAAAATGCAAAGGGCCCAAACCCCCCCCCCTGGTCTTTAAAGCAAAGGGACCATGTCGTAAAACTCCAGTAGGGTATGTACCAAGGGTTTTCCGTTTCCCGAATCCCCTTTCTGGTTGTCGTTTATAAGTTGTGTCTTTCAAGGGGCCCCCACCCCTCTCCTCCTGAAAAAATCTTTTACAAAGGGTATAAAAAGCTCTGGAAAAAGTTTCAGAGGAGGCTGGGCCCAAAATTGAACCCTTTTAATTTAGAAATCTTCCCCCTTTAGGATAGACTGAGTGGCCTGGGAAACTGCACCTTTTAAGGGAAAAGGGTAGAATTTTGGGGTGATATTTATTGAGGTGTTTTAAATGGAAAAAAGGGGGTAAATAAAAGGGGGTGTAAAAAAGTGTGCTGAAAAAATCAAAAACCTAGGGCGGACTCGCAGCAATGTTTTAAAGTTGGAAAAAAAACAATTCGGAAAGGAAAATAGGAAAGAAATGGTTTGGTTAAAATTGAGTTTTGGGGGTGAGTGGAAAAAAAACTCCGAGTACAGTTATTGAGGCCCAAAAAAATCTTTTTTGGTGACTTGAAAAAACCCACTGTATGGGCGAAACGTTGTCAATAAAGGATCACATTAAACTGGGTCATTGGGGCAGTGTTCGCATCGCTATTTTGGGGGTGGGGGACGTTCTGCCAGTAGCTCCTGATTGAGTTGGCTTTTGCGCGGGGTTTTACGTGTAAATTAACCTGTGAGACCTGTTTGCCCCCGCTCTCTACTAATTGAAGCAAAAAATGCCCCCCATCGAGCAACTTTACCAAAAAATTAAAAGGAAAATTAGGATGGCGAAGATGGAATTTGGCGACTGGGCCGAAGGGGGAAAACAAGAAGATTCTTTTGTTTCTCCGTTTTTAGGGCCTCAGGGGCAACCCAAAGGGAAATGGTTTAGTGGGCTGGACAGCAGGGAATGAAGTTGACGAACAAGAAGTGAATGGAAAGGGGAGAAAAAAAGATGAAAGGGAAAGGGAAATGCCGTGGAAAAATGTTTTGGAAACCTCTAATACATTTTTCAGTGCTACCCCCCCGAATGTGAGTCAACTACTGGGGAAAGTCACACGAACGAACCCCCAAGGAAGGAAGAATAATTTTTGTTGTTGGGGGGGTAGCCAAGTTAGGTATATGGATAGGGGGTTCTGCTTGAAGGACAGGGTTTGGGACAGAGAGTTTGTTTCCTGGGGGTGGGATGGAAAGGTATTTTTATTCATTTTGGGTGACATTTATGGGGAGGTTAAAAGGGAGCAATCCTATTAATCTGTTCATGCTGGAGGGAAAGTGTTGGGGGACCCTAGGGGTAAGAAACCCGATTTGGGAGGTATAGGGCAGCAAAAAGAAATAATTAGGGGGAAGGGTGGGAACCCCCCGGGCATATGTGGTATTTTGCCAAGGAGGGAGATGGAAATTTAAAGGTTGTCCAGGGCAATTGGGGTCAAATTTTCTGCTGGACAAATTCTGAAAGGGGAAAAAAAAATTCGGTAACATTCATTTACAACTGGGACCTCTTCTAAGGGAGAAATGACAAAAGTATGCCAGGGATGGGGTTCACTTATCTTTGGTCTTTTGGGGGGGTAGCAGGCAACGGGAGTGGGGGGACCAAATTGGGCTTTAAAATTGGAAAGTTAGTGGGGATGGGTTTTTTTCAGGAAAACAGTGAAAATTTCCCCCGTTAGTAATATTTCGATTCTAGGGGAACTAGTAATAAGCAGAACGAGGTAGATAATTTAAAAGCCAGTGACTTTGGGGTGATAAGGGGGCAGTAATAGGTTTTTGTAGAAAAACAGAAAAGAGCAGGGAAAGGGGAAAAAAGAAAGGAGAGTTTTTTCAAGTTTATTTTGCTAATTTTCCATAGTGCTAGGAGTAAGATTTAAAGAGTTGAGATTAAATTGCTAGTGCAAGAAACATTGATGGGATTTGCCCCTTAAAATGAGACGCCCGGGTTTAAATTTAAAAAATCAGGACATGCCTGCGGAATGTCATATTCAGGGTTTTTAAAAATTTTTCCAAGTAGATAGAAAAATCGGAGGGAAAGGGGGGGGGGATGGTATTTTAAAGTCCGAGATCGCTTTTAACTGTTGCATAAAAAAGGGTAAATTTAAGGGCTAAAATAACACCCTACAGAGTTGTTTGGTAGAATTTTCAGAGGACATGGAAAAAAATGATTTTAAAGGGGTGATATACCGTCCCCCAAACTTTAAGGAAAAGGGACCAAGGGGGGGCTACTATGGGAGGAAAAATTTTTTAAGGCCACAAGGCACGATAATGTATAATTCTAGGGACTTTAAAATTTAGTTCCCCTATTGATTTGGAATTTCTTGACTTTTTAATTTAAATCATTTTCGCTTCTTGAAGGGAAATTCAGGATTGTTTTTTTTAAGCAAATTTGTGCAAACCACAAGGGGTTTAAAAACCTGCTTACTTAGTTTGGCAAACAAAGAATCCCTTGTTAATTTTTTTAGAAAAATTTTAGAGGGGGCTGGGGGGGCTGCGACCAAAAAACAATTACCTTTAGCATTGAATGGAAGTCATAGTAGCGATAACTCCCGTAACATCCCAGATTTTTATTGCCCGTTTACCCATGGGGTTAGAGAACCCTTACATCTGTTGACTGGGGGGAACGAAATGAGCTATCAATATTACAGTTTTAAACCCATATAAAGAAATTAGATCAAAAAGAAAGACCCAAAAAAGGATGAATTTAAAAGGATCAAAATTTTCTACTTGGGCATAAGAAAAAGGGAATTTTTAGGGTATCAAAAGAGGGGAGGGGGTCATCTTATAATCAGTATATTTACATTTAAAAGGGCTTTTTAAAAAAGGGGGTAAGAAAACCCAAAAAGGGGGCTATGAAAATTAAAAAATTTTCCCAGGGGTTCAAAACTAACCCAAAAAGTTTTTTTTCCCGGTTATAAACAAAAGTTAGAGATAAATAGGGGCCCTTTTAAAAAAATATGGGCACCTTTTCGGGCAAAGAGAATGAAATTTTGCCCCGATTTTTTAAAAAATTATTTTTTTCCCCCAGTTTTTAAAACAGGAAGACACTTTAAAAATATTTCCCCGTAATTAATTTTTTTTAGTGGGATGAAGAAAAAAAATTATGTAAATCCCAGTCACTAGTGAAATGGTTGTTAAGCAATAGACCCGATGAAGCAAAAAAGTCCCGGGGGCCTTTATGAGGTTTTTTCAAGGGTTCTTAAAAGGGAAAGCAAAATGGAAGTTTTTGAACCATTAATTTAAAATTTTTTAAATTTTTCTCTTCAAAAAAGGTGTAGTGTCTGATATTTTTGGAAAGGCTAATGTAATTCCTATTTTTAAAAACAGGGGACAAGTCGTTACCGTCAAATTACCGCCCAATAAGCATGACCTCAATTGTAGGCAAATTACTAGAGTAAATTTATAGCTGAGATTATAAGAAGCCATCTCGATAAGCATAGCTTGATTAATGATACTCAGCATGGATTCACAAGAGGCCGGTCTTGTCTAACTAATTTATTAACTTTCTTCAGTAAAGCTTTTGAGGCTGTTGGCCACGATAAAGAATTTGATATTATTTACTTAGATTTTAGTAAGGCTTTTGATAGTTCCGCACCATAGACTGTTAAAGAAAGTGGCAGCTCATGGCATTGGGGGGAAAGTGCTCTCGTGGATCGAGTCATGGCTCACTGACAGGAAGCAGAGTGTCCATAAATGGGGTTAAATCCGAGTGGGGATCTGTAACAAGTGGCGTTCCACAGGGATCAGTCTTGGGCCCGTTGTTGTTTATAATATATATCAATGATCATGATGAAGGAATTACTAGTGATATGAGCAAATTCGCCGATGACACAAAGATAGGTAGGATAATTGATTCAAACGTAGATGTTATGGAACTTAAGGAGGATTTAAACAAACTCTATTCTTGGTCAGAAAAGTGGCAGATGCAGTTCAATGTAGATAAATGCAAGGTTCTGAAGCTTGGGAGTGCCCATAACCCTAGTACTTATAAGTTAAATGATGTAGAACTTAGCCATACAGATTGCGAAAAGGACTTGGGGGTTATGGTGAGCAGCAACCTTAAACCAAGACAGCAATGCCTAAGCGTACGTAATAAGGCAAATAGATTACTGGGATTTATATCAAGAAGTGTAAGCAACAGAAGTCCAGAGGTCATACTGCAGCTTTATACATCATTAGTAAGGCCTCACCTAGATTATGCAGCTCAATTCTGGTCTCCGTATTACAGAATGGACATAAATTCGTTAGAAAACATTCAGCGTAGGATGACTAAATTAATACATAGCATTAGAAATCTTCCTTATGAAGAAAGATTGAAGACTCTTAAGTTACATTCACTTGTTAGACGAAGAATGAGGGGAGACCTGATCGAAGTGTATAAGTGGAAGATAGGTATTAATAAAGGGTATATTAATAAGGTCTTGAGAATATCTCTCCAAGAGAGAACCCGCAGTAATGGATTTAAATTAGATAAGTTTAGATTTAGAAAGGACATAGGAAAGAATTGGTTTGGAAATATTGTAGTTGATGAGTGGAACAGTCTACCTAGTTGTCTCAGTAGTAGTAACGTAGTAACCAGTTACCAGTAATCAAATTTAGGTTGGATAAGTACATGAGTGGGAGGGGTTGGATTTGAGTGGGACTTGCACATCAGAGTTTATTTCTCGGGTAGCATTGAAAATTGGGTTGGTTAAATGTTTTGTTAGTGGGATGAATTGTAAAGGACCTGCCTAGTATGGGCCAACAGGCCTCCTGCAGTGTTCCTCCTTTCTTATGTTCTTAAAACGTTGTGTAGTTTTAAAAATAGGCTAGATAAATACATGAGTGGATGTTGGTGGGTGTGAGTTGGACCTGACTAGCTTGTGCTACTAGGTCAGATGGCATGCTCCTTCCTTAAGTGAATGTGACCTGACCTGACTAGGCTGGGGCATTGGCTTGGGCTGATAGGGGACTTGGATCTGCCTCGCATGGGCCAGAAGGCCTGCTGCAGTGTTCCTTCTTATGTTCTTACGACTTTGCATACTATACACATCAGTGTCACTGATCTCTAGTTTCGTGCCTCGTGTCTGTCTTCTCTCTTAAAATGGGGACTACATTTGCCGTCTTCCATACCTCAGGTAGTTGCCCAGTTGCAATGGATGTGTTGAAAATTGTTGTTAGTGGCACATACAGCGTCTCTGCTCCCTCTCTAAGGACCCATGGAGAGATGTTTTCCGGTCCCACCGCCTTTGAGGTATCAAGTTCTTCCAGCACTTGTTGGTGGACCTTCGTGTTCTGACTTACCAGAGTCCACTGTATGTGTGTGTGTGTGTGTGTGTGTGTGTGTGTGTGTGTGTGTGTGTGTGAGTGTGTGAGAGAGAGAGAGAGAGAGAGAGAGAGAGAGTGAGAGAGTGAGAGAGTGAGAGAGTGAGAGAGTGTGTGTGGTTCGTACGTCGGGTTGCGTGCGGCCAACAGTAACACCCTGGTTTATCAGGCCCTGATCCACCATGAGGCCTGTTCACAGACCGAGCCGAGGGGGCGTTGACCCCGTGAACACTGTCCAGGTATCCTCCAGGTATTGACAAGTATTTCTACTAACAGCTTAACCTGGGGTCTGGCTATGTCTTCACTGCCTGTTCAGCCTGACTATTGTTGGCGTCTTGCTGGCCCACATCATCACAGCCTGGCTGATCAGCCAGTTGGCTGAGGTACTGACCTCTGATATCAACTGACAGCAGATTTTGTCAGTTGATAACAGGGTTATCGTACGGTGGACCTACGATACCAGTGTTACTGTACATCAACCCATCAACCCATATTACTGTACATCAACCCATCAACCCATATTACTGTACATCAACCCATCAACCCATATTACTGTACATCAACCCATCAACCCATATTACTGTACATCAACCCATCAACCCATATTACTGTACATCAACCCATCAACCCATATTACTGTACATCAACCCATCAACCCATATTACTGTAGTGATGAATGGTTTGAAAAACCGACAAGTTGAAGATTGAGACACTTATGCAGCATATGGGAATCTTTATTCAGGAAACGTTTCGCCACACAGTGGCTTCATCAGTCCAATACAAAGAGGAAGGGGTAAGGAGAGGAGGAGAATGAGGTAATCAGTCCCTCAACCTGGAGTCGATGTGTTCAGTCCATCAATCTTGTAGAATGTACAGCATAGGGCCGTAGACGTGGCTTATATACTGTAGTGAGGTGAGGTGAAGCAGGCGGAGGCGGGGTCATAGTGGTACCATCCACTAGTCGAAGTAGGTCTTCGTCCAAAGGTTGAACAAGTGTTGAAGAATTCTTTGTAACAAGATCCCATAATGCTGCAACTGTCAGACACTGCAGCATCATGGGATCTTGTTACAAAGAATTCTTCAACACTTGTTCAACCTTTGGATGAAGACCTACTTCGACTAGTGGATGGTACCACTATGACCCCGCCTCCATCTGCTTCACGTCACCTCACTACAGTATATAAGCCACGTCTACGGCCCTATGCTGTACATTCTACAAGATTGATGGACTGAACACATCGACTCCAGGTTGAGGGACTGATTACCTCATTCTCCTCCTCTCCTTACGCCTTCCTCTTTGTATTGGACTGATGAAGCCACTGTGTGGCGAAACGTTTCCTGACTAAAGATTCCCATATGCTGCATAAGTGTCTCAATCTCCATATTACTGTACATCAACCCATCAACCCATATTACTGTACACAGTAGTGATGGATCCAGGTACCCAAGTACCATCCGTGTGTACATTATCAAGTACATCTTGTGTTTCTCAAGGACACCAGTGGTACAAGTACCATCCGTGTGTACATTATCAAGTACATCTTGTGTTTCTCAAGGACACCAGTGGTACAAGTACCATCCGTGTATACATTATCAAGTACATCTCGTGTTTCTCAAGGACACCAGTGGTACAAGTACCATCCGTGTGTACATTATCAAGTACATCTCGTGTTTCTCAAGGACACCAGTGGTACAAGTACCATCCAAGTGTACATTATCAAGGACACCAGTGGTACAAGTACCATCCAAGTGTACATTATCAAGGACACCAGTGGTACAAGTACCATCCAAGTGTACATTATCAAGGACACCAGTGGTACAAGTACCATCCAAGTGTACATTATCAAGGACACCAGTGGTACAAGTTCCATCCAAGTGTACATTATCAAGGACACCAGTGGTACAAGTACCATCCAAGTGTACATTATCAAGGACACCAGTGGTACAAGTACCATCCAAGTGTACATTATCAAGGACACCAGTGGTACAAGTACCATCCAAGTGTACATTATCAAGGACGCCAGTGGTACAAGTACCATTCAAGTGTACATTATCAAGGACACCAGTGGTACAAGTACCATCCAAGTGTACATTATCAAGGACACCAGTGGTACAAGTACCATCCAAGTGTACATTATCAAGGACACCAGTGGTACAAGTTCCATCCAAGTGTACATTATCAAGGACAACCAGTGGTACAAGTACCATCCAAGTGTATATTATCAAGGGACACCAGTGGTACAAGTACCATCCAAGTGTACATTATCAAGGACACCAGTGGTACAAGTACCATCCAAGTGTACATTATCAAGGACACCAGTGGTACAAGTACCATCCAAGTGTACATTATCAAGGACACCAGTGGTACAAGTACCATCCAAGTGTACATTATCAAGGACACCAGTGGTACAAGTTCCATCCAAGTGTACATTATCAAGGACACCAGTGGTACAAGTACCATCCAAGTGTACATTATCAAGGACACCATGGTACAAGTACCATCCAAGTGTACATTATCAAGGACAACCAGTGGTACAAGTTCCATCCAAGTGTACATTATCAAGGACACCAGTGGTACAAGTAACTTCCAAGTGTACATTATCAAGGACACCAGTGGTACAAGTTCCATCCAAGTGTACATTATCAAGGACACCAGTGGTACAAGCACCATCCAAGTGTACATTATCAAGGACACCAGTGGTACAAGTACCATCCAAGTGTACATTATCAAGGACACCAGTGGTACAAGTCACTCTGACCTGCGTTATCTCTGGTGGGTAATTCACACATATGTTACTGTGTATGACAATATGTGTAGGTGTATATGTGTATCTGTACCTAAATAAACTTAGAGAATACATTCCAAACAACTTCAGTCATTCCCAGACTTAGTGGATCTCGGTACACTATCGTACAGTGTCTGGTCTCCCCGAGAAGTTATCAAGACGGGTCAGTTACCCAAGTTGCCTTAGTAGCTAGTGTTACTTATGTCATTATTTCTCTTGTTATTTTTCACTTTTCGTTATTCACCTCCTTGTTATAGGTCAGGTGATATGTGTGTGTGTGTGTGTGTGTGTGTGTGTCGTGTGTGTCGTGTGTGTCGTGTGTGTCGTGTGTGTCGTGTGTGTCGTGTGTGTGTGTGTGTGTGTGTGTGTGTGTGTGTGTGTCGTGTGTGTCGTGTGTGTGTGTGTCGTGTGTCGTGTGTGTCGTGTGTGTGTGTGTGTGTGTCGTGTGTGTCGTGTGTGTCGTGTGTGTGTGTCGTGTGTGTGTGTGTGTGTCGTGTGTCGTGTGTGTGTCGTGTGTGTGTGTGTGTGTGTGTCGTGTGTGTGTGTGTGTGTGTCGTGTATGTGTGTGTGTGTGTGTGTCGTGTGTGTCGTGTGTGTCGTGTGTACTCACCTAATTGTACTCACCTAATTGTGGTTGCAGGGGTCGAGACTCATCTCCTGGCCCCGCCTCTTCACTGATCGCTACTGGATCCTCTCTCTCTCTGCTTCCTGAGCTTTGTCATACCTCTTCTTAAAACTATGTATGGTTCCTGCCTCCACTACTTCACTTGCTAGGCTATTCCACTTGCTGACAACTCTATGACTGAAGAAATACTTCCTAACGTCCCTATGACTCGTCTGAGTCTTCAGCTTCCAGTTGTGACCCCTTGTCCCTGTGTCCCCTCTCTGGAACATCCTATCTCTGTCCACCTTGTCTATTCCCCGCAGTATCTTGTATGTCGTTATCATGTCTCCCCTGACCCTTCTGTCCTCCAGTGTCGTCAGTCCGATTTCCCTTAACCTTTCCTCGTACGACATTCCCTTGAGCTCTGGGACTAGCCTTGTTGCAAACCTTTGTACTTTCTCTAACTTCTTGACGTGCTTGACCAGGTGTGGGTTCCAGACTGGTGCTGCATACTCCAGTATGGGCCTAACATACACAGTGTACAGTGTCTTGAATGATTCCTTATTAAGGTATCGGAACGCTATTCTCAGGTTTGCCAGGCGTCCATATGCTGCAGCGGTTATTTGGTTGATGTGTGCCTCCGGTGATGTGCTCGGTGTTATGGTCACCCCAAGGTCTTTCTCCCTGAGTGAGGTCTGTAGTCTTTGTCCACCTAGCCTATACTCTGTCTGCGGTCTTCTTTGCCCTCCCCAATTCTTCATGACTTTGCATTTGGCTGGATTGAATTCGAGAAGCCAGTTACTGGACCACATGTCCAGCCTCTCCAGGTCTCTTTGCAGTCCTGCCTCATCCTCGTCCGATTTAATTCTTCTCATCAACTTCACGTCATCGCGAACAGGGACACTTCAGAGTCTATTCCTTCCATCATGTCGTTCACATATATCAAAAATAGCACTGGTCCTAGAACTGACCCTGTGGGACCCCGCTCGTAACAGGCGCCCACTGTGATACCTCTTCACGTACCATGACTCGTTGCTGCCTCCCTGTCAGGTATTCCCTTATCCATTGCAGTGCCCTTCCTTTTACGTGTGCCTGATCCTCCAGCTTCTGCACTAATCTCTTGTGGGGAACTGTGTCAAAGGCCTTCCTGCAGTCTAGGAAAACGCAATCTACCCAACCCTCTCTCTCATGTCTTACTTCTGTTACCTTGTCATAAAACTCCAGGAGGTTTGTGATACAAGATTTGCCTTCCATGAACCCATGCTGGTTTTCATTTATAATCTTGTTCCTTTCCAGGTGTTCGACCACTCTCCTCCTGATAATCTTCTCCATGACTTTGCACACAATACATGTCAGAGACACAGGTCTGTTGTTTAGTGCTCGTTTCTGTTTCCTTTCTTAAATATGGGGACTACATTAGCTGTCTTCCATTTCTCAGGTAGTTGCCCAGTTTCAAGGGATGTGTTGAAGATTGTGGTTAGAGGCACGCACAGCATCTCTGCTCCTTCTCTAAGGACCCATGGGGAGATGTTGTCCGGTCCCATCGCCTTTGAGGTGTCAAGGTCACTTAAGAGCTTCTTCACCTCCTCCTCAGTTGTTCGTATGTCATCCAACACTTGTTGGTATATTCCCTCTTGATGTTCCCTTCTGTTCTGTCTTCCCACAGCCCTTCCTGTCTCTACTGTAAAAACTTCCTTAAATCTCCTGTTCAGTCTCTCACATACCTCCTGATCATTTCTTGTGAGTTCTCCACCTTCTGTCCTTAATCTGATCACCTGGTCTTTGACTGTTGTCTTCCTCCTGATGTGGCTATACAACAGTTTCGGGTCAGTCTTGATTCTCGATGCTATGTCATTTTCATACTGACGCTGGGCCTCCCTCCTTACCTGTGCGTACTCAGTCCTGGCTCTGCGACTGATCTCCCTATTTTCGTGTGTTCTCTGCCTTCTGTACTTTTTCCATTCTCTATTGCACTTTGTTTTTGCCTCCTTACACCGTCGGGTGAACCAGGGGCTCGTTCTGGTCTTCCCGTTGTTACTGTTGCCCTTGGGAATGAACCTTTCCACTGCCTCCTTGCATTTTGTTGCTACATATTCCATCATTTCAGTTACTGGCTTTCCTGCCAGTTCTCTGTCCCACTGGACCTCCCGCAGGAAGTTCTTCAACCCTATGTAGTCCCCTCTTTTATAGTCAGGCTTTTCCCATTCTACTCCTGTTATTCTCTCCACTTGCAGCTCTACTATGTATTCAAAGCACAGAACCACGTGTGTGTGTGTGTGTGTGTGTGTGTGTGTGTGTGTGTGTGTGTGTGTGTGTCGTGTGTGTGTGTCGTGTGTGTGTGTGTGTGTGTGTGTGTGTGTGTGTGTGTGTGTGTGTGTGTGTGTCGTGTGTGTGTGTCGTGTGTGTGTGTGTCGTGTGTGTGTGTGTGTGTGTGTGTGTCGTGTGTGTGTGTCGTGTGTGTCGGTGTGTGTGTGTGTCGTGTGTGTGTCGTGTGTGTGTCGTGTGTGTGTGTGTGTGTGTGTGTGTGTGTGTGTGTGTGTCTACGTTACAGGCATCTCATCTCCAGGCAAAATACGTAACTTAATATAGCCGCAGCAACAGTGATCATCACACAGTCACCCACTATAATAACCCCAACAGAAACAAAGTGCTTTATTACCACTGTCATCTTCCACCCACAAGAGTAATACCTGTGTCACATTACCACTGTCATCTTCCACCCACAACAGTAATACCTGTGTCACATTACCACTGTCATCTTCCACCCACAACAGTAATACCTGTGTCACATTACCACTGTCATCTGCCACCCACAACAGTAATTCCTGTGTCACATTACCACTGTCATCTTCCACCCACAACGGTAATACCTGTGTCACATTACCACTGTCATCTTCCACCCACAACAGTAATACCTGTGTCACATTACCACTGTCATCTTCCACTTACAACAGTAATACCTGTGTCACATTACCACTGTCATCTTCCACCCACAACAGTAATACCTGTGTCACATTACCACTGTCATCTGCCACCCACAACAGTAATACCTGTGTCACATTACCACTGTCATCTTCCACCCACAACAGTAATACCTGTGTCACATTACCACTGTCATCTTCCACCCACAACAGTAATACCTGTGTCACATTACCACTGTCATCTTCCACCCACAACAGTAATACCTGTGTCACATTACCACTGTCATCTTCCACCCACAACAGTAATACCTGTGTCACATTACCACTGTCATCTTCCACCACAACAGTAATACCTGTGTCACATTACCACTGTCATCTTCCACCCACAACAGTAATACCTGTGTCACATTACCACTGTCATCTTCCACCCACAACAGTAATACCTGTGTCACATTACCACTGTCATCTTCCACCCACAACAGTAATACCTGTGTCACATTACCACTGTCATGTGCCACCCACAACAGTAATACCTGTGTCACATTACCACTGTCATCTGCCACCCACAACAGTAATACCTGTGTCACATTACCACTGTCATCTTCCACCCACAACAGTAATACCTGTGTCACATTACCACTGTCATCTTCCACCCACAACAGTAATACCTGTGTCACATTACCACTGTCATCTTCCACCCACAACAGTAATTCCTGTGTCACATTACCACTGTCATCTTCCACCCACAACAGTAATACCTGTGTCACATTACCACTGTCATCTGCCACCCACAACAGTAATACCTGTGTCACATTACCACTGTCATCTGCCACCCACAACAGTAATACCTGTGTCACATTACCACTGTCATCTTCCACCCACAACAGTAATACCTGTGTCACATTACCACTGTCATCTTCCACCCACAACAGTAATACCTGTGTCACATTACCACTTTCATCTTCCACCCACAACAGTAATACCTGTGTCACATTACCACTGTCATCTTCCACCCACAACTGTAATACCTGTGTCACATTACCACTGTCATCTTCCACCCACAACAGTAATACCTGTGTCACATTACCACTGTCATCTTCCACCCACAACAGTAATACCTGTGTCATATTACCACTGTCATCTTCCACCCACAACAGTAATACCTGTGTCACATTACCACTGTCATCTTCCACCCACAACAGTAATACCTGTGTCACATTACCACTGTCATCTTCCACCCACAACAGTAATACCTGTGTCACATTACCACTGTCATCTTCCACCCACAACAGTAATACCTGTGTCACATTACCACTGTCATCTTCCACTTACAACAGTAATACCTGTCACATTACCACTGTCATCTTCCACTTACAACAGTAATACCTGTGTCACATTACCACTGTCATCTTCCACCCACAACAGTAATACCTGTGTCACATTACCACTGTCATCTTCCACCCACAACAGTAATACCTGTGTCACATTACCACTGTCATCTGCCACCCACAACAGTAATACCTGTGTCACATTACCACTGTCATCTACCACCCACAACAGTAATACCTGTGTCACATTACCACTGTCATCTTCCACCCACAACAGTAATACCTGTGTCACATTACCACTGTCATCTTCCACCCACAACAGTAATACCTGTGTCACATTACCACTGTCATCTTCCACCCACAACAGTAATACCTGTGTCACATTACCACTGTCATCTTCCACCCACAACAGTAATACCTGTGTCACATTACCACTGTCATCTTCCACCCACAACAGTAATACCTGTGTCACATTACCACTGTCATCTTCCACCCACAACAGTAATACCTGTGTCACATTACCACTGTCATCTTCCACCCACAACAGTAATACCTGTGTCACATTACCACTGTCATCTTCCACCCACAACAGTAATACCTGTGTCACATTACCACTGTCATCTTCCACCCACAACAGTAATACCTGTGTCACATTACCACTGTCATCTGCCACCCACAACAGTAATACCTGTGTCACATTACCACTGTCATCTGCCACCCACAACAGTAATACCTGTGTCACATTACCACTGTCATCTTCCACCCACAACAGTAATACCTGTGTCACATTACCACTGTCATCTTCCACCCACAACAGTAATACCTGTGTCACATTACCACTTTCATCTTCCACCCACAACAGTAATACCTGTGTCACATTACCACTGTCATCTTCCACCCACAACTGTAATACCTGTGTCACATTACCACTGTCATCTTCCACCCACAACAGTAATACCTATGTCACATTACCACTGTCATCTTCCACCCACAACAGTAATACCTGTGTCATATTACCACTGTCATCTTCCACCCACAACAGTAATACCTGTGTCACATTACCACTGTCATCTTCCACCCACAACAGTAATACCTGTGTCACATTACCACTGTCATCTTCCACCCACAACAGTAATACCTGTGTCACATTACCACTGTCATCTTCCACCCACAACAGTAATACCTGTGTCACATTACCACTGTCATCTTCCACCCACAACAGTAATACCTGTGTCACATTAACTTCAGCTACACAGGAATCCTGTCAAGGTATCGTAGCTACTGTACCATATAGGAATGCTTGGCGAAATCCTTACCAGCCTCCTGACGTCTCCCAGCTACTGCTGACACATTCCCTGACTGACATTCATCCTGTGTGATGGTACAGTAGGGGTGTTACAAGCATAACTACTCAACACTGTCAGCATGGTCCATATAACAGGACACTGTTAACTATCAGCATGATCCATATAACAGGACGGTGTCAGTAAGCAGAGTCCAGGACTCATTATTTACCTGGAGTTTACCTGGAGAGAGTTTCGGGGGTCAACGCCCCCCGCGGCCCGGTCTGTGACCAGGCCTCCTGGTGGATCAGAGCCTGATCAACCAGGCTGTTGCTGCTGGCTGCACGCAAACCAACGTACGAGCCACAGCCCGGCTGATCAGGAACTGACTTTAGGTGCTTGTCCAGTGCCAGCTTGAAGACTGCCAGGGGTCTGTTGGTAGTCCCCCTTATGTGTGCTGGGAGGCAGTTGAACAGTCTCGGGCCCCTGACACTTATTGTATGGTCTCTTAACGTGCTAGTGACACCCCTGCTTTTCATTGGGGGGATGGTGCATCGTCTGCCAAGTCTTTTGCTTTCGTAGTGAGTGATTTTCGTGTGCAAGTTCGGTACTAGTCCCTCTAGGATTTTCCAGGTGTATATAATCATGCATCTCTCCCGCCTGCATTTCAGGGAATACAGGTTTAGAAACCTCAAGCGCTCCCAGTAATTGAGGTGTTTTATCTCCGTTATGCGCGCCGTGAAAGTTCTCTGTACATTTTCTAGGTCAGCAATTTCACCTGCCTTGAAAGGAGCTGTTAGTGTGCAGCAATATTCCAGCCTAGATAGAACAAGTGACCTGAAGAGTGTCATCATGGGCTTGGCCTCCCTAGTTTTGAAGGTTCTCATTATCCATCCTGTCATTTTTCTAGCAGATGCGATTGATACAATGTTATGGTCCTTGAAGGTGAGATCTTCCGACATTATCAACAGGTATACGAAATATTATCTGGACGAAGGTACCTTTGATGAGTTCCGGGCTTTCTCCTACTCCAGGAGCCCGGCCATGAGCCAGGCTCGTCAACCAGGTTGTTGCTGCTGGAGGCCCGCTGCCCCACATGTCCATCACAGCCTGGTTGATCTGGCACCTGGTGAAGATACTTCAACAGTTTCCACTTGAAGACTTGTACACTTGTTCCAGCAGTGTTTCTGATGTCTTGAAGACTTGTACACTTGTTCCAGCAGTGTTTCTGATGTCTTGAAGACTTCTACACTTGTTCCAGCAGTGTTTCTGATGTCTTGAAGACTTCTACACTTGTTCCAACAGTGTTTCTGATGTCTTGAAGACTTGTACACTTGTTCCAGCAGTGTTTCTGATGTCTTGAAGACTTCTACACTTGTTCCAGCAGTGTTTCTGATATCTTGAAGACTTCTACACTTGTTCCAGCAGTTTCTGATGTCTTGAAGACTTGTACACTTGTTCCAGCAGTGTTTCTGATGTCTTGAAGACTTGTACACTTGTTCCAGCAGTGTTTCTGATGTCTTGAAGACTTCTACACTTGTTCCAGCAGTGTTTCTGATATCTTGAAGACTTCTACACTTGTTCCAGCAGTGTTTCTGATATCTTGAAGACTTGTACACTTGTTCCAGCAGTGTTTCTGATATCTTGAAGACTTGTACACTTGTTCCAGCAGTGTTTCTGATGTCTTGAAGACTTGTACACTTGTTCCAGCAGTGTTTCTGATATTTTCTGGTAGAATGTTGACTTTCTGGTGTCTGAGTACTCTGCAGAAGGCCGCACAAGGGCCACATCAGCCGTTTTGTGCTGGACAGAGTATGTGGGCCTGCGAGCAGCTGGCACAGCCTAGTTGACAGTGAAGTCTAGGCTCAGGCTGGACCGAGAACGGAACACAACCCGTAGCCGGGTCGCTAGTGAACTCACCTCACACACTGTGGTCCGGAGTTCGAATCTCCTCTGGTATGGCTGGAAAACATTAGGGACGTGTTTCCATAAGACGCCTGATGTCCCTGTCCCTGCTCACCCATCAGAATAAAATGAGTACCTCGGTGCTAGTGGACTGGTGTGGGTGGCATCCTGGGTGTTAGTGGACTGGTGTGGGTGGCATCCTGGGTGTTAGTGGACTGGTGTGGGTGGCATCCTGGGTGTTAGTGGACTGGTGTGGGTGGCATCCTGGGTGTTAGTGGACTGGTGTGGGTGGCATCCTGGGTGTTAGTGAACTGGTGTGGGTCACATCCTGCGTGTTAGTGGACTGGTGTGGGTGGCATCCTGGGTGTTAGTGGACTGGTGTGGGTCACATCCTGGGTGTTAGTGGACTGGTGTGGGTCACATCCTGGGTGTTAGTGGGACTGGTGTGGGTCGCATCCTGGGTGTTAGTGGACTGGTGTGGGTCACATCCTGGGTGTTAGTGGACTGGTGTGGGTGGCATCCTGGGTGTTAGTGGACTGGTGTGGGTCACATCCTGGGTGTTAGTGGACTGGTGTGGGTCACATCCTGGGTGTTAGTGGACTGGTGTGGGTCACATCCTGGGTGTTAGTGGACTGGTGTGGGTCACATCCTGGGTGTTAGTGGACTGGTGTGGGTCACATCCTGGGTGTTAGTGGACTGGTGTGGGTCGCATCATGGGTGTTAGTGGACTGGTGTGGGTCACATCCTAGGTGTAAGTGGACTGGTGTGGGTGGCATCCTGGGTGTTAGTGGACTGGTGTGGGTGGCATCCTGGGTGTTAGTGGACTGGTGTGGGTCACATCCTCGGTGTTAGTGGACTGGTGTGGGTCACATCCTGGGTGTTAGTGGACTGGTGTGGGTGGCATCCTGGGTGTTAGTGGACTGGTGTGGGTGGCATCCTGGGTGTTAGTGGACTGGTGTGGGTCACATCCTGGGTGTTAGTGGACTGGTGTGGGTCACATCCTGGGTGTTAGTGGACTGGTGTGGGTGGCATCCTGGGTGTTAGGGACTGGTGTGGGTCACATCCTAGGTGTTGGGGACTGGTGTGGGTCACATCCTGGGTGTTAGTGGACTGGTGTGGGTCACATCCTGGGTGTTAGTGGACTGGTGTGGGTCACATCCTGGGTGTTAGTGGACTGGTGTGGGTCACATCCTGGGTGTTAGGGACTGGTGTGGGTCGTATCCTGGGTGTTAGGGACTGGTGTGGGTCACATCCTGGGTGTTAGTGGACTGGTGTGGGTCACATCCTGGGTGTTAGGGACTGGTGTGGGTCACATCCTGGGTGTTAGTGGACTGGTGTGGGTCACATCCTGGGTGTTAGGGACTGGTGTGGGTCACATCCTGGGTGTTAGTGGACTGGTGTGGGTCACATCCTGGGTGTTAGGGACTGGTGTGGGTCGTATCCTGGGTGTTAGGGACTGGTGTGGGTCACATCCTGGGTGTTAGTGGACTGGTGTGGGTCACATCCTGGGTGTTAGGGACTGGTGTGGGTCACATCCTGGGTGTTAGGGACTGGTGTGGGTCACATCCTGGGTGTTAGTGGACTGGTGTGGGTCACATCCTGGGTGTTAGTGGACTGGTGTGGGTCACATCCTGGGTGTTAGTGGACTGGTGTGGGTCGCATCCTGGGACAAACGTAGATAAAACTCACCACAAGAACCGGTGTTAGATTCCTGATGCCAGCCCTAGAACTTAGCTATATTAAGTGTATATGAACACAGAGAAATTATCATACATAGTAACGTATGTGTGAATTACCGAGCATAACCTCCCTCGTCCAGTCATGACTTCGTAAGACTTCCTGAAGCATCAAGGTGGCCAAGTTAACATTCTATCATAATTTCTAACTAAATATCTTATAGAATACAAGTCTGAAACGCATTGCCAGCAAAATATATACTATACAACTAGACTTGTATATATATTGTGGACTTCAGAAAGGCTTTTGATAGTTCCACATGAGAACATAAGAAAGCAGGAACACTGTAGCAGGCCTGTTGGCCCATACTAGGCAGGTCCTTTACAATTCATCCCACTAACAAACATTTGACCAACCCAGTGATCAATGCCACCCAAGAAATAAGCTCTGATGTGAAAGTCCCACTCAAATCCAACCCCTCCCACTCATGTACTTATTCAACCTAAATTTGAAACTACCCAAAGTCCTAGCCTCAATAACCCAACTAGGTAGACTGTTCCACTCATCAACTACAATATTTCCATACCAATACTTTCCTATGTAATTTCTAAATCTAAACTTATCTAATTTAAATCCATTACTGCGGGTTCTCTCTTGGAGAGATATTCTCAAGACCTTATTAATATACCCTTTATTAATACCTATCTTCCACTTATACACTTCGATCAGGTCTCCCCTCATTCTTCGTCTAACAAGTGAATGTAACTTAAGAGTCTTCAATCTTTCTTCATAAGGAAGATTTCTAATGCTATGTATTAATTTAGTCATTCTACGCTGAATGTTTTCTAACGAATTTATGTCCATTCTGTAATATGGAGACCAGAACTGAGCTGCATAATCTAGGTGAGGCCTTACTAATGATGTATAAAGCTGCAGTATGACCTCTGGACTTCTGTTGCTTACACTTGACATAAATCCCAGTAATCTATTTGCCTTATTACGTACTCTTAGGCATTGCTGTCTTGGTTTAAGGTTGCTGCTCACCATAACCCACAAGTCCTTTTCGCAATCTGGTAGGCTAAGTTCTACATCATTTAACTTATAAGTACTAGGGTTATGGGCACTCCCGAGCTTCAGAACCTTGCATTTATCTACATTGAACTGCATCTGCCACTTTTCTGACCAAGAATAAAGTTTGTTTAAATCCTCCTGAAATTCCATAACATCTACGTTTGAATCAATTATCCTACCTATCTTTGTGTCATCGGCGAATTTGCTCATATCACTAGTAATTCCCTCATCAAGATCATTGATATATATTATAAACAACAACGGGCCCAAGACTGATCCCTGTGGAACGCCACTTGTTACAGATCCCCACTCGATTTAACCCCATTTATGGACACTCTCTGCTTCCTGTCAGTGAGCCATGACTCGATCCACGAGAGCACTCTTCCCCCAATGCCATGAGCTGCCACTTTCTTTAACAGTCTATGGTGCGGAACTCTATCAAAAGCCTTACTAAAATCTAAGTAAATAAATCAAATTCTTTATCGTGGTCAACAGCCTCAAAAGCTTTACTGAAGAAAGTTAATAAATTAGTTAGACAAGACCGGCCTCTTGTGAATCCATGCTGAGTAATCATTAATCAAGCTATGCTTTCGAGATGGCTTCTTATAAATCTCAACTATAATTGACTCTAGTAATTTGCCTACAATGAGGTCAGGCTTATTGGGCGGTAATTTGATGGTAACGACTTGTCCCCTGTTTTTAAAAATAGGAATTACATTAGCCATCTTCCACATATCAGACACTACACCTGTTTGAAGAGATAAATTAAAAATATTAGTTAATGGTTCACAGAGTTCCATTTTGCATTCCTTAAGAACCCTTGAAAAAACCTCATCAGGACCCGGAGACTTATTTTGCTTCAGTCGGTCTATCTGCCTCACAACCATCTCACTAGTGACTGTGATGTTACATAATTTATCTTCTTCTAGCCCACTATAAAAATTAATTACTGGAATATTGTTAGTGTCTTCCTGTGTAAAAACTGAGAGAAAATAATTATTAAAAATCGAGCACATTTCATTCTCTTTGTCAGTAAGATGCCCATAGTTATTTTTAAGGGGACCTATCTTATCTCTAACTTTTGTTCTATATACCTGGAAAAAACTTTTTGGGTTAGTTTTAGAATCCCTAGCAACTTTAATTTCATAGTCCCTTTTAGCTTTTCTTATCCCCTTTTTAATGTCCCTCTTAATGTCAATATACTGATTCATAAGTTGACCCTCACCTCTTTTGATACGCCTATAAATTCCTTTCTTATGCCCTAGTAGATATTTCAGCCTATTATTCATCCATTTTGGGTCATTTCTATTTGATCTAATTTTTTATATGGGATAAACGTTCTTTGAGCAGCATGTATAGTGTTCAGAAAACTGTCATATTGATAGCTCTCTTCGTTACCCCAGTCAACAGATGATAAGTGTTCTCTAAGCCCATCGTAATCTAAGCGAAAATCTGGGACTGTTACTGAGTTATCGCTACTATCGTACTTCCATTCAATGCTAAATGTAATTGATTTGTGGTCGCTAGCACCCAGTTCCTCTGAAATTTCTAAATTATTAACAAGGGATTCATTGTTTGCCAGAACTAAGTCAAGCAGGTTATTACCCCTTTTAGGTTCTGTCACAAACTGCTTCAAAAAACAATCCTGAACTACTTCTAAGAAGTCGTATGATTCTAAATTCCCAGTCAAGAAATCCCAGTCAATATGACTAAAGTTAAAGTCTCCTAGAATTACTACATTATCGTGACTTGTGGCCCTAACAATTTCCTCCCATAGTAGTCTCCCCTGGTCCCTACCTAAGTTTGGGGATGGTATATCACACCTAAAATTAATTTTTCATGCCCCTCTGAAAATTCTATCCAAACAAATTCTGTATGTGTTACTTCAGACTTAATACCCGTTTTTATGCAACAGTTCAAGCGATCTCGGACATACAGTGCCACCCCACCCCCCTTCCCGATACTTCTATCTACTTGGAACACTTTAAAACCCTGAATGTGACATTCCGCAGGCATGTCCCGACTTTTTGAATTAAACCACGTCTCAGTTAAGGCAAATACATCAATGTTACCTGCACTAGCAACTAGTCTCAACTCGTCCATCTTATTCCTATCACTGCAACTATTTGTGTAATATATATTTAAAGACCCTCCTCTCTCCTTACCCTTCCTGCTCCTTTCTGTTATTCCACTAAACCTATTACTGTCCTTGTCAATTTGTGCCACTGGCTTTCCAATATCTACCTCATTTTGCCTATTACTAGTTCTCCTAGTACTCATATTACTACACTGCGACTTGACTGTTTTCCCGCCAAAACCCATACCACTAACTATTCCTAGTTTAAAGACCTAACAGCTCCCTCCACTGCATTTGTAAGTGCTCCCACCCCAGACCTAGGTAAGTGAACCCCATCCCTGGCATACATGTCATTTCTGCCATAGAAGAGGTCCAAGTTGTCAATGAATGTTACCGCATTTTCCTTACAGTATTTGTCCAGCCAGCAATTGACACCAATTGCCCTGGACAACCATTCATTTCCAACTCCTCTCCTTGGCAAAATACCACATATGACAGGGTTCCCACCCTTCCTCCTAATTATTTCTATTGCTGACCTATACCTGCTAATCAGGTCTTCACTCCTACATCTGCCAACATTGTTGCCACCAGCACTGAGACAGATAATAGGATTGCTCCCATTACCTCTCATGATGTCATCCAGATGGCTAACAATATCCTCCATCCCAGCCCCAGGAAAGCAAACTGTCTCCTACTCCTGTCCTTCAAGCAGAAGGCCCTATCCACATACCTAACTTGGCTATCCCCAACAACAACAACATTAAACCATACCCCCGGCCGGGATTGAACCCGCGGTCATAGACTCTATGACCGCGGGTTCAATCCCGGCCGGGGGTATGGTTTATTTGCAATCGTGTCATTACGATTTCTTGAGTCAACAACAACATTCTTACCTTCCTTAGTGTCGATCGTCGTGACGTTCCCAGTAGTCGACTCACATTCGTCGGGTAGCACTGAGAATGTATTAGATGTTTCCACAACAGTTTCCACGGCAGTCTCTTTCTTCTTCATCGTTTCTCCCTTTCCATTCGTCTTCTTGATCATCAACTTCGTTCCCTGCTGTCCAGCCACTGACCAGTTTCCTTTGTTGACCTGAGGACTCAAAACAGGAGGACTACTACGAATCTTCTTGTTTTCCTCAGTCAGTCGCCGAATCTCCATCTTCGCCATCCTCAATTCTTCCTTAAGCTGTAGGTAAAGTTGCTCGATAGAGGGTATCTTGCTTCAATTCGTAGAGAGCACGCAAACAGGTCTTCACAGAGCTAAGTACACGTCAACACTGGAGCTAAGTACACGTCATCACTGATCTTTGAGGTCAGTTGTGTTGCAGGGTTCTGATCTTTGAGGTCAGTTGTGTTGCAGAGGTATGATCTTTGAGAACAGTTGTGTTGCAGAGGTATGATCTTTGAGAACAGTTGTGTTGCAGAGGTCAGACCTCTACAACACAACTGTTATCTGTTAATGAAGCCATGTTTGTCAGGCACTGTGTTACCCATACGAGTTTAGTGCTTCCACTACGTGATAAACCAGTGTTGTCCTGCCACACGTGTTATTGTGACGCAACTACCGTCACACATGTTGTCCTGCCACACATGTTACTGTGACGCTACTACCGTCACACATGTTGTCCTGCCACACGTGTTACTGTGACGCTACTACCGTCACACATGTCCTGCCACACGTGTTACTGTGATGCTACTACCGTCACACATGTTGTCCTGCCACACGTGTTACTGTGACGCTACTACCGCCACACATGTTGGCCTGCCACACGTGTTACTGTGGCGCTACTACCGTCACACATGTCCTGCCACGCTTGTACTGTGACGCTACTACCGTCACACATGTTGTCCTGCCACACGTGTTACTGTGACGCTACTACCGTCACACATGTTGCCCTGCCACACTTGTTACTGTGACGCTACCACCGTCACACATGTTGCCCTACCACACGTGTTACTGTGACGCTACTACCGTCACACATGTTGCCCTGCCACACGTGTTACTGTGACGCTACTACCGTCACATATGTTGCCCTGACACACTTGTTACTGTGACGCTACCACTGTCACACATGTTGCCCTACCACACATGTTACTGTGACGCTACCACCGTCACATATGTTGCCCTGCCACACGTGTTACTGTGACGCTACCACCGTCACATATGTTGCCCTGCCATAAGAACATAAGAACGAAGGAACACTGCAGCAGGCCTACTGGCCCATGCGAGGCAGGTCCAAGTCTCCTACAGTCTTAAGCCAATGCACCCAACATAGTCAGGTCAGGTCACCTTGACTTAAGGGAGGAACACGGCAACCGACCTGGTAGCACAAGTTAGTCAGGTCCAACTCACACCCACCCACACCCACTCATGTATTTATCTAACCTATTTTTAAAGCTACACAACGTTCTGGCCTCTATAACTGTACTCGGGAGTTTGTTCCACTCATCCACAACTCTATTACCAAACAGGTACTTTCCTATATCCTTCCTGAATCTGAATTTTTCCAACTTAAAACCATTGCTGCCAGTCCTGTCTTGGCTGGAAATTTTCAGCACACTATTTACATCCCCTTTATTTATTCCTGTCTTCCATTTATACACCTCGATCATATCCCCCTAATTCTACGTCTTTCGGCAAACTTGCTGATGTCGCTATTTATTCCCTCATCTATGTCGTTTATGTAGATTGTAAACAGCAGGGGGCCCCAACACTGACCACTGTGGAACACCGCTCGTGATGCTTCCCCACTCTGATTTCTCCCCATTTATGCAAACTCTCTGCTGCCTATTTGTCAACCATGCCTCTATCCAGGAAAAAATTTCTCCTCCTATTCCATGTTCCTTAATTTTCCTCAATAGTCTCTGACGTGGGACCCTGTCAAAAGCCTTACTGAAGTCCATATACACAATATCATATTCATTACCATGATCTACCTCCTCAAATACCTTAGTGAAAAAAGTTAATAAATTCGTAAGGCAGGAACGCCCCTTTGTAAAACCATGCTGAGTTTCGTTGATTAATTTATGCTTTTCAAGGTGGCTACGAACTGCCTCGGCAATTATTGATTCCATAAATTTTCCCACTATGGAGGTTAGGCTTATTGGTCTATAGTTCGAAGCTAAGCACCTATCACCTGCTTTGTAAATAGGTATCACATTTGCCATTTTCCACTTATCTGGCACCATGCCAGTTTGTAGTGATATGTTGAAAAGATTAGCCAAAGGTGTGCTAAGCTCCTCTTTACATTCCTTTAGAACCCTTGCATACAGTTCATCAGGGCCTGGGGATTTGTTAGGTTTTAATTTATCTATTTGCCTAAGGACCATGTCACTTGTGACCCTAATAGTGCACAGTTTATTATCGTCCTGTTCCACATAATTTATTATTACTGGAATATCGCTGGTATCCTCCTGTGTAAAAACTGAGAGGAAGTATGTGTTAAAAATTCTACACATTTCCTTATCACTGTCATGAGCTGACCCGAGGAACTTTTGAGTGGGCCTATCTTGTCCCTGATCTTACTTCTGTATACCTGAAAGAATCCTTTTGGTTAGTCTTCGATTCTCTTGCAACTTTAACCTCATAATCTCTTTTTGCTTTTCTAATTCCTTTTTTTATTTCTCTCTTTAACTGAATACATCGATTTCTTAATTGCCCCTCTCCTCTTTTGATTTGCCTATATATGCCTCTCTTTTGACCAATCAGATATTTTAATCTATTGTTCATCCATTTAGGATCATTTTTGTTTGATCTGATTTCCCTATTTGGAACATAATTCGACTGAGCAGCTAGAACTATGCCCTGGAAAGCATCATATCGGCAACCATCACCACCTACCTGACCCTTAGTCAGGTCATTCCAGTTCAGCCCACCTAAGTAATTTTTCAGTCCTGTGAAATCAGCCAAGCGAAAGTCAGGGACGGAGACTTGATTGCCATTATTAGGGAATTCCATGATATATTAAAACTGAGTGATTTGTGATCACTTTCCCCAAGCTCATCATTAACCTCAAGATTATTAATTAGTGTTTCCCTACTGGCAAGAACCAAGTCAAGGAGGTTATTTCCCCTAGTTGGCTCTGTCACAAACTGTTTTAAAAAAACAATCCTGGATCGTATCAAGAAAGTCACCTGACTCTAAATTTCCTGTCAAATTGCTCCAGTCAATCTGTCTATAGTTGAAATCTCCCATTAGCACAACATTTTCGTATGTAGATGCCTTACGAATTTCGTCCCATAGAAGTTTACTGCACTCCCTATCAAGATTTGGGGCCCTGTAAATCACACCCAAAATTAGTTTTTCTCGGCCCTCGAGAAGCTGTAACCAAACAGATTCAGTGGCTGACGCTTCTAATTTAATATCTTGTCTAACACAACAATTTAAATTGTCTCTGACATACATCGCTACTCCACCACCTTTCCTGTTGACACTGTCACATACACCTGTTCAACCCGGTGCTCATCCCAGTGTTGCAACATCAACATGACCGTAACATGACAAGAATGTCTCAGAACTGTAATTAAGAACATAAGGAAGGAACACTGCAGCAGGCCTACTGGCCCATGCGAGGCAGGTCCAAGTCTCCTACCGGCTTAAGCCAATGCGCCCAACCTAGTCAGGTAATTATAACAATATCATATGTTCTTCTGTGACTGATGTTCTCCATTACAACCTTCTGTCCAACATTCGTTAATCCCAATATTTATAAGAACATAATGGAGGAACACTGCAGAAGGTCTACTGGCCCAAACAAGGCAGGTCCCCCATCTAAACCACCGCTACCTAAGAGTCTACTCCTGTACCCACGATACCATGCCCAGTACCCTACCAATCATATATTTGTCCAGTCTCTTTGTATAGCTACCCAGGGTGTTAGATGTCACATAGTCTTGTTACTGACATCGTAGATGTCAGTCTTGTTACTGACGTCGTAGATGTCTCAGTCTTGTTACTGACGTAGATGTCACATAGTCTTGTTACTGACGTCGTATATGGAGAGATGTCACATACAATTAGCCATCTATTATCTACATATTCCATGTAAACAGGAACTGCACCAGTAGATCATCTGGGAGTCGTTCAGTGGCTTGTGGTACCTGACTATTCCCCAGGATGCCAACCACAACAGTCGACTAACACCCAGGTACCTACTTACTGAAGGTGAACAAGGGCAGCAGGTGTTAGGAACCTCGCACATGTGTGTGTGTACCTGTGTTCTCTATATCCGGGTTTGTCTCCACGGATAATGTCCACAGGTGTGTGAACCTTAATAGTCAGGTGGCCGGTGCAGGCATCACTTAACAAGGCAGGTAAACAAACCAGTGTTGTAACAAGTACAGTGTTGTAACAAGTACAGTGCTGTAACAAGTGCAGTGTTGTAACAAGTACAGTGCTGTAACAAGTGCAGTGTTGTAACAAGTGCAGTGTTGTAACAAGTGCAGTGTTGTAACAAGTGCAGTGTTGTAACAAGTGCAGTGTTGTAACAAGTGCAGTGTTGTAACAAGTGCAGTGTTGTAACAAGTGCAGTGTTGTAACAAGTGCAGTGTTGTAACAAGTGCAGTGTTGTAACAAGTACAGTGTTGTAACAAGTACAGTGTTGTAACAAGTACAGTGAATTGGTGAATGAACGTTTCGCCAACAAGGAGCTTCCTCAGTCGGTAACAGACATAAATGGTGGAAGATGAGGGGAACTTTGAGGTAATCAGTCCCTCAGCCTTGAGTCGATGTAATCAGTCTATCAATCTTGAAAAAGAGTACAGCATATGTGCAGAGAAGTGGCTTATATACCTTAGACAGGTGAGATGTAGCAGTTGTAGGCGGCGTCACAGTGGGTAAATCCACATGTGAAAGTAGGAAATGACTGTAGGTCAACATGTGGATTTTCCCACTGTGATGCCGCCTACGACTGCTTCACCTCACCTGTCTACAGTATATAAGAAACCATACCACGGGTGGGGTTAGAACCTGCGATCAGTCTCAAAACTCATTACGATTTCGTGAGTTACGTACAGTACATAAACCACTTTGCTCATATGTTGTATTGTTTACAAGGCTGAGGGACTGATTACCTCAAACTTCTCCTGATCTACACTATTCTTCTTCGTGTGGACTGAAAAAATCAGATTCGGGAAGGATATAGGAAAGCACTGGTTTGGCAATAGAGTTGTGGATGAGTGGAACAAACTCCCGAGTACAGTTATTGAGGCTAAAACGTTGTGTAGTTTAAAAATAGGTTAAATTTATACATGAGTGGGTGTGAGTGGATGTGAGTTGGACCTGACTAGCTTGTGCTAATAAATCAGATACTGTGTTCCTTTCTTAAGTGGCTGTGACCTGACCTAACTAGGTTAGGGCATTAGCTTAAGCCGGTGGGAGACTTGGACCTGCCTCGCATGGGCCAGTAGGCCTGCTACAGTGTTCCTTCTTATGTTCTTATAAAGCACACAGGAACTTACTATAACGATTCGCTCTGGCTTGGGTCATTTACAAGCTGTAGCGAAATGTTCGGTATGTCAATGGGAGATCCTCTGACCTATGGCAGCTGATGACCTTCCATCACCCCATGACTGTCAGCAGTCATGAAAGTGGACAGTCAGGAGTGCGACTTTCCCTGGAATAATCAAGGTAGGCTTGCATTGCTTATGTACGTGGCGTGTATTGTGTACGTGGCGTGTATTAGTAACTGTGTCAGCGTTAAGTTCTGGTCTGGGTTTCCTTGACTCGAGGTTGCCCGTGTTGTCTTACTGGGAAGTGTTCGTATTAGCGGACCACTGGCTCCGGTTGTATGATATACCTGGAGGAGGATCGGGGGTCAAGGCCCCCTCGGTCTGGTATGTGACCAGGCCTGGTGGTGGTGGATTAACGCCTTATCAGTCAGGCTGTTACTGCTGGTCGCATTAAACTGAAGTAGGACCCACAGCCCGGCTGGTCAGGTACCGACTTTGTGTGTCTGTCCAGCGCCAGGGGTCTTGAAGACAGCCAGGGGTCTTGAAGACAGCCAGGGGTCTTGAAGACAGCCAGGGGTCTTGAAGACAGCCAGGGGTCTTGAAGACAGCCAGGGGTCTTAAAGACAGCCAGGGGTCTTGAAGACAGCCAGAGGTCTTGAAGAGAGGCAGCTTGGGTAGCGTTTATGTTAGTGGGTTGGATTTGTTAAGGACCTGCTTAATATGGGCCAACAGGCCTACTGCAGTGTTCCTCCTTTCTTATGTTTTTTATGTAGCCCAGAAGAGGCTGAGGGACTGACCACCTTATTCCAGACCATGGAGCTGAACTCTTCTCTAGGCTGAGGGACTGACCACCTCGTTCCAGACCATGGAGCTGAACTCTTCTCCAGGCTGAGGGACTGACCACCTTGTTCCGGACCATGGAGCTGAACTCTTTTCCAGGCTGCGGGACTGACCACCTTGTTCCAGACCATCGAGTTGAACTCTTCTCCAGGCTGAGGGACTGACCACCTTGTTCCGGACCATGGAGCTGAACTCTTTTCCAGGCTGAGGGACTGACCACCTTGTTCCAGACCATCGAGCTGAACTATTCTCCAGGCTGAGGGACTGACCACCTTGTTCCGGACCATGGAGCTGAACTTTTCTCCAGGCTGAGGGACTGACCACCTCGTTCCAGACCATGGAGCTTAACTCTTCTCCAGTAGTAGTAGTAGTGGTAGTAGTGGTAGTAGTAGTAGTGGTAGTAGTAGTGGTGGTAGTAGTAGTAGTAGTAGTAGTAGTAATGGAACTAAGGAGGTGAGGCAAGAGAGGGACCTGCTGGCATCAAGTAACACCAGTTCCCAGGATGGGTAATATCCTCTTGCTTAGTAATTTTGAAATACTGTAACTACCGGATTTTTGCTTTATAGTGTTACTGACAGAAATTAGTGCAGCTTCAATGCATTTTCTCCGTCTTAAGTCGTCTTCTTTAATAACTAGTTTAGCTTCATTGAATTTCATGAGGTGTCCAACATCGTCTCTATGTTGAACACATGCGTTTTTGCGGTCATCATTTCTGCAAGCATTTTTGTGTTCTGCTATCCTAATGTCCAGAGTTCTGGCTGTTTCCCCTACATATACTTTGTCACACCCCCCACATGGTATAGTGTAGATTCCTGCACTTGTGCCAGAATCATGCTTGGGTTTTTGTATCAGGTTCCTAATAGTAGTTGAAGAGCTGGTAGATATTTTAGCCAGTTTTCTGTCAAACATTTTTGAAACATTAGTGGCAACGTTGCTGACCGGTAAAACGATGTAACTTGGAGGCTTTTCTTCAATTTGATAGGTGTTGGTCTTGCTGAGGATACGTGCCGCACGTTTCCTACAGTCACGTATGAAGTGTAGGGGAAAGTGCAGTGAACTAAAATAGTTGGTAATGTATGTACATTCTTCTTCGAGGAACTGTGGACTGGAAATTCTGTAGGCTCTCAGAAAGAAGCCAATAACTACCCCTCTTTTAGTTCTTGTGTCATGGTGAGAGAAGAAATGTAGATCATCATTCTTGTAGGTAGGCTTCCGGTAGACTTTAAAAGAAAGTTTGCTTTCCCCTGTGCGTAAGAGAACGTCGAGAAAAGGTAACTGGTTGTCCTTCTCCTCCTCTAGTGTAAATTTAATAGTAGGTTCCAGAGTGTTGATGGTGTTGAGGATGCCCTGTACGTCAAGATTTTTGGGTACAATGACCAAAATATCATCTACGTACCGCATCCATGTAACTGAGCGAGGGATGTTTCATGGATGCGGTACGTAGATGATATTTTGGTCATTGTACCCAAAAATCTTGACGTACAGGGCATCCTCAACACCATCAACACTCTGGAACCTACTATTAAATTTACTCTAGAAGAGGAGAAGGACAACCAGTTACCTTTTCTCGACGTTCTCTTACGCACAGGGGAAAGCAAACTTTCTTTTAAAGTCTACCGGAAGCCTACCTACAAGAATGATCTTCTACATTTCTTCTCTCACCATGACACAAGAACTAAAAGAGGGGTAGTTATTGGCTTCTTTCTGAGAGCCTACAGAATTTCCAGTCCGCAGTTCCTCGAAGAAGAATGTACATACATTACCAACTATTTTAGTTCACTGCACTTTCCCCTACACTTCATACGTGACTGTAGGAAACGTGCGGCACGTATCCTCAGCAAGACCAACACCTATCAAATTGAAGAAAAGCCTCCAAGTTACATCGTTTTACCGGTCAGCAACGTTGCCACTAATGTTTCAAAAATGTTTGACAGAAAACTGGCTAAAATATCTACCAGCTCTTCAACTACTATTAGGAACCTGATACAAAAACCCAAGCATGATTCTGGCACAAGTGCAGGAATCTACACTATACCATGTGGGGGGTGTGACAAAGTATATGTAGGGGAAACAGCCAGAACTCTGGACATTAGAATAGCAGAACACAAAAATGCTTGCAGAAATGATGACCGCAAAAACGCATGTGTTCAACATAGAGACGATGTTGGACACCTCATGAAATTCAATGAAGCTAAACTAGTTATTAAAGAAGACGACTTAAGACGGAGAAAATGCATTGAAGCTGCACTAGTTTCTGTCACTAACACTATAAAGCAAAAATCCGGTAGTTACAGTATTTCAAAATTACTAAGCAAGAGGATATTACCCATCCTGGGAACTGGTGTTACTTGATGCCAGCAGGTCCCTCTCTTGCCTCACCTCCTTAGTTCCATTACTACTACTACTACTACTACTACTACTACTACTACTACTACTACTACTACCACCTCTACCCACGCGTCACCTCACCTGACTCCTGCCACTATATATAAATGTTTTCTTAGTTTTCTCTGTATTAGGACTGAAGAAGCCACTCGTGGCGAAACGTTTCCTTTAATAAATGTCCTGAACTGTACATAAGTGTCTTTTTCCACATCTTGTCGGTATCACCATACCATTTCCTCAGGCTGTTACTGCTGGCTGTACGTAATTCAACGTACGAGCCACAGCCCTGCTGGTCAGGTACATAATGGATTCAAATTGGAAAAGTTTAGATTTAGAGAAGATTCAGGAAAGTTCTGCTTTGGGAACAGAGTTGGAGAGTCTACTCAGTGGTGTTATTGAAGCTAAAACTTTGGGTAGGTTCAAATATAGAGTAAGAAGGGTTGGATTTGAGTGGGACTTCCAATAGAGTTAACAGGGATATTAAACTTTATTCCTTGATAAGTAAGACACACAGGCAACTCTTAGACATGTTTATCCTTAAGCATTTAGCGTACACTGCAGGTTTCTTCAGTCGAGTACAGAAAGGCAGGAACAGTAGAGATGTGAAGATGGAGATTTGGCATTATCAGCCCCTGTTTCATTAATAACATTAATAATAGGTTGGTTGAACATACGCTAGCGGGTTTGGGCCAGTAGGCCTCCTGCAGTTCTCCCACATTCTTTCTCTTCGTACCAGATACTGGTTCTCATTCAACCAGATATATTTCTGTAAACCAGCGGTGGTTCCACAAGGTGGACCAAGAATATCATTGGTCAACCTGTCGCCTACACAGCAACCTTCTTCAGTCAAATACAGTCCAGGCTCAGGGACTGATTACCTTAAACTCCTATTGGTCTTCACCATTCTCCTTTGTATGGACTGATGAAGCCACTGTGGGTCAAAACGTTTCCTTATTAAAAGCATCCAATTGTTACACATGTGTATTGTGGCTGTTAGTGTGTTGTTACACTGGGTGTGGGGAAGTGCCCACTCTATATCCACCCCTGTGTAACTGTGCCCACTCTATATCCACCCCTGTGTAACTGTGCCCACTCTATATCCACCCCTGTGTAACTGTGGTCACTCTATATCCACCCCTGTGTAACTGTGTCCACTCTATATCCACCCCTGTGTAACTGTGGTCACTCTATATCCACCCCTGTGTAACTGTGGTCACTCTATATCCACCCCTGTGTAACTGTGCCCACTCTATATCCACCCCTGTGTAACTGTGCCCACTCTATATCCACCCCTGTGTAACTGTGCCCACTCTATATCCACCCCTGTGTAACTGTGCCCACTCTATATCCACCCCTGTGTAACTGTGTCCACTCTATATCCACCCTGTGTAACTGTGCCCACTCTATAATCCACCCCTGTGTAACTGTGCCCACTCTATATCCACCCCTGTGTAACTGTGCCCACTCTATATCCACCCCTGTGTAACTGTGCCCACTCTATATCCACCCCTGTGTAACTGTGTCCACTCTATATCCACCCCTGTGTAACTGTGCCCACTCTATATCCACCCCTGTGTAACTGTGTCCACTCTATATCCACCCCTGTGTAACTGTGCCCACTCTATATCCACCCCTGTGTAACGGTGCACACTCTATATCCACCCCTGTGTAACTGTGGTCACTCTATATCCACCCCTGTGTAACTGTGCCCACTCTATATCCACCCCTGTGTAACTGTGTCCACTCTATATCCACCCCTGTGTAACGGTGCACACTCTATATCCACCCCTGTGTAACTGTGCCCACTCTATATCCACCCCTGTGTAACTGTGCCCACTCTATATCCACCCCTGTGTAACTGTGTCCACTCTATATCCACCCCTGTGTAACGGTGCACACTCTATATCCACCCCTGTGTAACTGTGGTCACTCTATATCCACCCCTGTGTAACGGTGCACACTCTATATCCACCCCTGTGTAACGGTGCACAC
>NC_069480.1:24775945-24875945 GCF_026875155.1 Cherax quadricarinatus | reverse complement strand
GAGGGCGTTGACGAGTCGTGGTCCTCCGACACTCATCTGCCAAGACTCACGTTATACTGTGATTCAGTGTTCAGATTTATGACCAGTCCCTCCAGAATTATCCAGGTGTAAATTATGATGTATCCTTCTCGCCTCTGCTCCAAGGAATACAATTTAGAGGACTTCAAAAGTTCCCAGTAGATCAGATGATTGAATAAGAACAGTGATAGATCAATCTTGTCTATCATGAAGGGGTTGTTAGTACACAGCAGTATTGTAGCCGGGAGGGAATACTTCTCACAGTATCTTCATTGGTTCAGAATCTCTTGTTTTGAAGGTTCTAGTTATCCAGCCAATCATTTCCCTTGTAAGAACACTCTTGGTATCCTTAAATGTGACATCTGACATCGTTGCTCCTAGGTCTCTCACATGAGACTGCCGCTTTGTTCAATGTACTCTGTTTATCTTAATTTCGTCTGTGTTATAATTCGTGAAATGGTTATGGCATTATTATAAACAAACCATACCTTGGGTGGGGTTAGAACCCGCGATCAGAGAGTCATAAAATTCCAGACCGACGCGTTAGCCACTGGGCCAGCTGGTCCAGTGGCCACGGCGTCGGTCTGGAGTTGTATGACTCTTTGATCGCGGGTTCTAACCCCGCCCAAGGTATGGTTTATTCCCTCCATTTCCCCGTAGTGAAGCAACTGAAACTTGTCCTGGTTAAACATCACACTGTCTGAGGTCCACTGGAAGACTTGTTGTCTGAGGTCCACCGGAAGACTTGCTGTCTGAGGTCCACTGGAAGACTTGTTGTCTGAGGTCCACCGGAAGACTTGCTGTCTGAGGTCCACTGGAAGACTTGTTGTCTGAGGTCCACTGGAAGACTTGTTGTCTGAGGTCCACCGGAAGACTTGCTGTCTGAGGTCCACTGGAAGACTTGTTGTCTGAGGTCCACTGGAAGACTTGTTGTCTGAGGTCCACTGGAAGACTTGTTGTCTGAGGTCCACTGGAAGACTTGTTGTCTGAGGTCCACTGGAAGACTTGTTGTCTGAGGTCCACTGGAAGACTTGTTGTCTGAGGTCCACTGGAAGACTTGCTGTCTGAGGTCCACTGGAAGACTTGTTGTCTGAGGTCCACTGGAAGACTTGCTGTCTGAGGTCCACTGGAAGACTTGTTGTCTGAGGTCCACTGGAAGACTTGTTGTCTGAGGTCCACTGGAAGACTTGTTGTCTGAGGTCCACTGGAAGACTTGCTGTCTGAGGTCCACTGGAAGACTTGTTGTCTGAGGTCCACTGGAAGACTTGTTGTCTGAGGTCCACTGGAAGACTTGTTGTCTGAGGTCCACTGGAAGACTTGTTGTCTGAGGTCCACTGGAAGACTTGTTGTCTGAGGTCCACTGGAAGACTTGTTGTCTGAGGTCCACTGGAAGACTTGCTGTCTGAGGTCCACTGGAAGACTTGCTGTCTGAGGTCCACTGGAAGACTTGTTGTCTGAGGTCCACTGGAAGACTTGTTGTCTGAGGTCCACTGGAAGACTTGTTGTCTGAGGTCCACTGGAAGACTTGTTGTCTGAGGTCCACTGGAAGACTTGTTGTCTGAGGTCCACTGGAAGACTTGTTGTCTGAGGTCCACTGGAAGACTTGTTGTCTGAGGTCCACTGGAAGACTTGTTGTCTGAGGTCCACTGGAAGACTTGTTGTCTGAGGTCCACTGGAAGACTTGTTGTCTGAGGTCCACTGGAAGACTTGGTTTATATCTGCCTGAAGACTTGTTATGCTCAACGGCTGTCATTCTGACAGACATTGTTGTCATCAGTGATGAGTGTTAAGTTCCTGTGATTTACGTCCTTGTTAGTCCTGGGTGACAGAAACATGTGGAACAAGCTTCTCGCCTTCAAGAACATCTTGTAACTCTGGCAGCTTCCGACTTCCTTCTGTTTACTCCTAACGCTTGAGTTCTACTTGTTTCCATGTAAAATATCCGTCTACCCTCTGTTCCAGGTATCAATTTTTCCACTCTTTGTACAGTCATTCCATGATCGGTCTTGATAGTTTTTCTGCGAAATCAATGTACACTACATCATTTACCTCGTCTTCCAGAGCATCCAGAACCACATCCTAATGGTCCAGCAGTCATGGAAGGCAGGAGCAACCTTCCCTAAACCCATGTTACCCTGGATTGCATATTTGTTGCGATTCCATGTGATTAGGACCTGTGGAACAGTTCTGATAATGCGTGAGGTTAGTGCTACAGGCATAATTTATTACATCTCTACTGCCTCCTATATCAAGTGGGGCAGTATCAGTGTTTTTTTCTGTGACCAAGGGATGGCACCTGTCTCCAGGCTATTTATAAACTACTAATGGTCCAAAATACTGGTTTTATACACTTTTTGATGTGGTTGTGACCCTGTTTTCTTGTATCGTTTATCGCTTTTTGATTCCCGTGTCTCTCCTGGGTTGTATATGCACAGCCAGGAAAAATATACCTAGCTGGATAAATCCTATTGAAGCCAGCTGGCCCAGACGCTAACGCAGCGGTCTGGAGTTTTGTGACTCTCTGATCACGGGTTCTAACCCCACCCATGGTATGATTTGTGCGTAAAATCGTGTCATTACGATTTTGTGAGTCATGACAGAGTTTTTATTCGATGCTTTTCATTATTCTAACCAGAATTTTCGCACCTGAGAGAGAGTGGTGCCTTGGAGAAGTTCTGTTATCCTTCGTCTTCATCTGAAGAGGGAGCGTTGCTCTCTTTCCAGTTTGCCTCATCTCTGCCACACAAACAGGCTTGAATCATGTTTAGATCTTGTGGTGATGTTGTCACCCCAGCTTGCTGCGTTTATCATATATTTAAGAACATAAGAAAGAAGGAGCACTGCAAAAGGCCTACTGACCGATGTGAGACAGGTTGAATGTGTTGACATTGCCTTCATAACAGATCGTGTTTTTCTGTCCCAGTGGACAGACATGCAGATGATTCTTCATGAACCTGTCTGGCCTTATAAATCGCATCTGACACAACCTCTAATACCATAGAATTTGAAAAGGAAATCGAAAACACAGTCCTATACGATGCACCTGTGCCAGGTTTACAAAATTCCCTGTTTACAGAGGTAATCGCAAAGGATACTCGCACGAGAAGTGAGTGTCCTCAGGAACAAGAACTTAGACGCAGGTGAGATACCAGACAGGTGAGATACCAGACAGATGAGATACCAGACAGGTGAGATACCAGATAGATGAGATACCAGACAGGTGAGATACCAGACAGGTGAGATACCAGACAGGTGAGATACCAGACAGGTGAGATACCAGACAGGTGAGATACCAGACAGGTGAGATACCAGACAGGTGAGGTACCAGGAGACAACTTTACAAAGACAGTAAAAACTGGCAGCACATTATAACCCAGCAGCACCAGCATTGTACAACATTGTACATCATTGTACAGCATTGTACAGCATTGTACAACATTGTACATCATTGTACAGCATTGTACAACATTGTTCATCATTGTACAGCATTGTACAACATTGTACAGCATTGTACAGCATTGTACAACATTGTACATCATTGTACAGCATTGTACAACATTGTACATCATTGTACATCATTGTACAGCATTGTACAGCATTGTACAGCATTGTACTTCATTGTACAGCATTGTACATCATTGTACATCATTGTACATCATACATCATTGTACATTGTACATCATTGTATATCATACATCATTGTACAGCATTGTACATCATTGTACATCATTGTACATCATTGTACATCATTGTACATCATTGTACATCATTGTACATCATTGTACATCAAAGTCTTTGACAGGATAATGAGCCATTAGATTATAATCGCTACGGTAAATACGATTTAGACAACGTGAACCAACATGACTTTACAAGAGGAAGGTTGTAACAGCACTCAACCATAACAGTCTTACTGGGACCTTGATGGAAAACTGAACGAGATGATGCTTATGAGGCCTGGTCTCAGACCGAGCCGCGGGGGCGTTGACCCCCGAAACTCCAGGTAAACTCCAGGTAAACTAGGATTTTGTGAAGACTAACAAATGCTATCGTGAAATGCTTGCTCGTAAAATGGGGGGGAAATAGGCAGACGGGTATTCACTTTTCTGACACAGGAAAGATGGGAAATATGCTTGAAGATATCCAGTGGTCCTAGACCAGTTCTCCCGGTGGATGAAAGCCTGATCAGCCAGGCTGGTGCTGCTGGTAGTCCAATGTACTAACTATAGTCCGGCTGATCTAGAATTTGAGTAATATCCTGAAGACTGCCAAGGTTAGGTCAGGTTCACTAGAGTCGTCTTGACGACCAGATCTGTGTATCTTAGTGATGCTGGTTCACTAGTGTCGTCTTGACGACCAGATCTGTGTATCTTAGTGTGGCTGGTTCACTAGTGTCGTCTTGACGACCAGATCTGTGTATCTTAGTGATGCTGGTTCACTAGTGTCGTCTTGACGACCAGATCTGTGTATCTTAGTGATGCTGGTTCACTAGTGTCGTCTTGACGACCAGATCTGTGTATCTTAGTGATGCTGGTTCACTAGAGTCGTCTTGACGACCAGATCTGTGTATCTTAGTGATGCTGGTTCACTAGTGTCGTCTTGACCAGATCTGTGTAAGTGATGCTGGTTCACTAGAGTCGTCTTGACGACCAGATCTGTGTATCTAAGTGATGCTGGTTCACTAGTGTCGTCTTGACGACCAGATCTGTGTATCTTAGTGATGCTGGCTCACTAGAGTCGTCTTGACGACCAGATCTGTGTATCTTAGTGATGATGGTTCACTAGTGTCGTCTTGACGACCAGATCTGTGTAAGTGATGCTGGTTCACTAGAGTCGGCCTGACGACCAGATCTGTGTATCTTAGTGATGCTGGTTCACTAGTGTCGTCTTGACGACCAGATCTGTGTATCTTAGTGATGCTGGTTCACTAGAGTCGTCTTGACGACCAGATCTGTGTATCTTAGTGATGCTGGTTCACTAGTGTCGTCTTGACCAGATCTGTGTAAGTGATGCTGGTTCACTAGAGTCGTCTTGACGACCAGATCTGTGTATCTAAGTGATGCTGGTTCACTAGTGTCGTCTTGACGACCAGATCTGTGTATCTTAGTGATGCTGGTTCACTAGAGTCGTCTTGACGACTAGATCTGTGTATCTTAGTGATGATGGTTCACTAGTGTCGTCTTGACGACCAGATCTGTGTAAGTGATGCTGGTTCACTAGTGTCGTCTTGACGACCAGATCTGTGTATCTAAGTGATGCTGATCCACCAGTTCCTTCTCATAACCATTAACAAGTCACACTAACACACGAGGGTGAAGGAGCCACTCTCGTGCGTCACTGTGACTGTAAATGGTCCAGGCAGGACCAAAACACAGTCGTAAGCTCCTCTCTTCCTGTTGCGAATTATTTGTGTATCTTAACTACTGCTAAGACCTAATATGCATAATTTTACCTTTGATATACCTTTAAATAGTTACGAGAGTTTCACTATGGAAGCCCGGCCATGGTCCAGGCTCGTCTGGTGCTTGTCTGGACAACCAGGGTATTATACATAGGAGAAAGTTAAGTTCTTGGTCCCAGACCAACACAGTAGCATAGACACTTAATGGAGTAACAGATATTAGAGGAATTGTAGACTAAACCCAGTAAATGGGAGAGGCGCCATAGGCACCATAAGTGAGCGTTGTATCATCATTCTAGAGCCAGCGAGCTGCCAGCAGCAACAGCCTGGTTGACCAACAAAGCCCACAGCCAAGCCTGGCCCAGAACCAGGCTGCAGTACTAGGAAAGTCTTATCCAAGCATAGCTTCCAAACCTAGCTTATTATCCTAGCTTAATATTAAGATATTGTGTACTTGACGCTAGTGTATCTTGACCTGGGATAGGATATCCAGCACTGGGTATCCTATCCCAGCACTGGGTATCCTATCCCAACACTGGGTATCCTATCCCAGCACTGGGTATCCTATCCCAGCACTGGGTATCCTATCCCAGCACTGAGTATCCTATCCCAGCAGTGGGTATCTTATCCCAGCACTGGGTATCCTATCCCAGCACTGGGTATCCTATCCCAGCACTGGGAATCCTATCCCAGCACTGAGTATCCTATCCCAGCAGTGGGTATCTTATCCCAGCACTGGGTATCCTATCCCAGCACTGGGTATCCTATCCCAGCACTGGGTATCCTACCCCAGAACTGAATATCACATCCCAGCACTGAATATCACATCCCAGCACTGAATATCACATCCCAGCACTGAATATCTCATCCCAGCACTGAATATCACATCCCAGCACTGAATATCTCATCCCAGCACTGAATATCTCATCCCAGCACTGAATATCACATCCAGCACTGAATATCTCATCCCAGCACTGAATATCACATCCCAGCACTGAATATCTCATCCCAGCACTGAATATCTCATCCCAGCACTGAATATCTCATCCCAGCACTGAATATCACATCCCAGCACTGAATATCTCATCCCAGCACTGAATATCTCATCACCAGCACTGAATATCACATCCCAGCACTGAATATCTCATCCCAGCACTGAATATCACATCCCAGCACTGAATATCACATCCCAGCACTGAATATCACATCCCAGCACTGAATATCTCATCCCAGCACTGAATATCACATCCCAGCACTGAATATCACATCCCAGCACTGAATATCTCATCCCAGCACTGAATATCTCATCCCAGCACTGAATGTCTCATCCCAGCACTGAATATCTCATCCCAGCACTGAATATCTCATCCCAGCACTGAATATCACATCCAGCACTGAATATCACATCCCAGCACTGAATATCACATCCCAGCACTGAATATCACATCCCAGCACTGAATATCACATCCCAGCACTGAATATCACATCCCAGCACTGAATATCTCATCCCAGCACTGAATACCTCATCCCAGCACTGAATATCACATCCAGCACTGAATATCTCATCCCAGCACTGAATACCTCATCCCAGCACTGAATATCACATCCCAGCACTGAATATCTCATCCCAGCACTGAATATCTCATCCCAGCACTGAATATCTCATCCCAGCACTAGGTATCTCATCCCAGCACTGAGTATCTCATCCAGCACTGAATATCTCATCCCAGCACTGAATAATCACATCCCAGCACTGAATATCTCATCCCAGCACGATTATCACATCCCAGCACTGAATATCTCATCCCAGCACTGAATATCTCATCCCAGCACTGAATATCACATCCCAGCACTGAATATCTCATCCCAGCACTGAATATCTCATCCCAGCACTGAATATCTCATCCCAGCACTGAATATCACATCCCAGCACTGAATATCTCATCCCAGCACTGAATATCTCATCCCAGCACTAGGTATCTCATCCCAGCACTGAATATCTCATCCCAGCACTGAATATCTCATCCCAGCACTAGGTATCTCATCCCAGCACTGAGTATCTCATCCCAGCACTGAATATCACATCCCAGCACTGAGTATCTCATCCCAGCACTAGGTATCTCATCCCAGCACTGAGTATCTCATCCCAGCACTGAATATCTCATCCCAGCACTGAATATCACATCCCAGCACTGAGTATCTCATCCCAGCACTGAATATCACATCCCAGCACTAGGTATCTCATCCCAGCACTGAATATCACATCCCAGCACTGAGTATCTCATCCCAGCACTGAATATCACATCCCAGCACTGAGTATCTCATCCCAGCACTTAATATCTCATCCCAGCACTGAATATCTCATCCCAGCACTAGGTATCTCATCCCAGCACTGAATATCTCATCCCAGCACTGAATATCTCATCCCAGCACTAGGTATCTCATCCCAGCACTGAGTATCTCATCCCAGCACTGAATATCTCATCCCAGCACTGAGTATCTCATCCCAGCACTGAATATCACATCCCAGCACTGAGTATCTCATCCCAGCACTGAATATCTCATCCCAGCACTGAATATCTCATCCCAGCACTAGGTATCTCATCCCAGCACTGAGTTATCATCCCAGCACTGAATATCACATCCAGCACTGAGTATCTCATCCCAGCACTGAATATCTCATCCCAGCACTGAATATCACATCCCAGCACTGAATATCACATCCCAGCACTGAATATCACATCCCAGCACTGAATATCTCATCCCAGCACTGAATATCACATCCCAGCACTGAATATCACATCCCAGCACTGAATATCACATCCAGCACTGAATATCTCATCCCAGCACTGAATATCACATCCCAGCACTGAATATCACATCCCAGCACTGAATATCACATCCCAGCACTGAATATCACATCCCAGCACTAGGTATCTCATCCCAGCACTGAATATCACATCCCAGCACTAGGTATCTCATCCCAGCACTGAATATCACATCCCAGCACTGAATATCACATCCCAGCACTGAATATCACATCCCAGCACTGAATATCTCATCCAGCACTGAATATCACATCCCAGCACTGAATATCACATCCGAGCACTGAATATCTCATCCCAGCACTGAATATCACATCCCAGCACTGAATATCACATCCCAGCACTGAATATCACATCCCAGCACTGAATATCTCATCCCAGCACTGAATATCACATCCCAGCACTGAATATCACATCCCAGCACTAGGTATCTCATCCCAGCACTGAATATCACATCCCAGCACTGAATATCACATCCCAGCACTGAATATCACATCCCAGCACTGAATATCACATCCAGCACTGAATATCCCATCCCAGCACTGAATATATCATCCCAGCATGAATATCTCATCCAGCACTGAATATCTCATCCCAGCACGGAATATCACATCCCAGCACTGAATATCACATCCCAGCACTGAATATCACATCCCAGCACTGAATATATCATCCCAGCACTGAATATCACATCCCAGCACTGAATATCTCATCCCAGCACTGAATATCACATCCCAGCACTGAATATCACATCCCAGCACTGAATATCTCATCCCAGCACGGAATATCTCATCCCAGCACTGAATATCACATCCCAGCACTGAATATCTCATCCCAGCACTGATATCACATCCCAGCACTGAATATCACATCCCAGCACTGAATATCTCATCCCAGCACTGAATATCTCATCCCAGCACTGAATATCTCATCCCAGCACTGAATATCTCATCCCAGCACTGAATATCACATCCCAGCACTGAATATCTCATCCCAGCACTGAATATCACATCCCAGCACTGAATATCTCATCCCAGCACTGAATATCTCATCCCAGCACTGAATATCACATCCCAGCACTGAATATCTCATCCCAGCACTGAATATCTCATCCAGCACTGAATATCTCATCCAGCACTGAATATCTCATCCCAGCACTGAATATCACATCCCAGCACTGAATATCTCATCCCAGCACTGAATATCTCATCCCAGCACTGAATATCTCATCCCAGCACTGAATATCTCATCCCGCACTGAATATCTCATCCCAGCACTGAATATCTCATCCCAGCACTGAATATCTCATCCCAGCACTGAATATCTCATCCCAGCACTGAGTATCTCATCCCAGCACTGAATATCTCATCCCAGCACTGAATATCACATCACAGCACTAGGTATCTCATCCCAGCACTAGGTATCTCATCCCAGCACTAGGTATCTCATCCCAGCACTAGGTATCTCATCCCAGCACTAGGTATCTCATCCCAGCACTAGGTATCTCATCCCAGCACTAGGTATCTCATCCCAGCACTGAATATCACATCCCAGCCCCGAATATCTCATCCCAGCACTAATATCTCATCCCAGCCCTTATTTACCAGTGCCTTCCCCTACCCTTGTGGATCTTACACGCACTACGTCTTAGCACCAAGAAAGGGTCCAAAAACTTTTTGGGCATCTAGCAAAAAAATAGACCAGAGCCAAGGATTTTTAAAATTTTTTTAACAGGGGGGAAGGTCAATTTGTATTAGCGCTTCTGCAGGGTGTTTTAGGTTGTGGCCCGGGCTTGGTTGTAAAGTTTTTCCCCCTTCCACCTGAGGTTCGGTTCGTTCCCTCGGGGGTGAAAACAGGGGGTTTGCTGACACCTGTTGTTCCGTTCGACCGTTAGGAAAATACGTACCTGGTGTTAGAGGAGGGGGTGGGGGGCATCCTGGGTGTTAGGGACGCGTGGGTCACATCCCGGGTTATGGGGGGTGTGGGGCACATCCTTTGGGGTTAGTGCTGGTGTGAGTCACATTGGGTGTTGTGGACGGTTTTGGGGGGATCCGGGGTTTTGGGATGGTCGGGCAATTGCGTGTTAGTGGGCTGTGTGGGGCATCCCGGGGGTTAGGACGGTGTGGGGGGTCCTGGGGGTTTGTGGGCGGGGTAGGGCAATCCTGTGTGTTAGTGGCTGTTGTGGGGGGCATCCTGGGTTTAGTGGACTGGTGTGGTGGCATCCGGGGGTTAGTGGACGGGGGGGGTCCCAATCGTGGGGGTTAGTGGACTGCTGTGGGCCATCTGGTGTTGTGGACGGTTGGATCACACCCGGGTGTTAGGGCTGGATGGGGCCATCCGGGGGTTTTTGGATGGTATGGGTCACATCCCGCGTGTTAGTGGACTGGTGGCGTCACATCCGGGGGTTAGTGGACGTTGTGGGCCACATCCTGGGGGTTAGTGGGGCTGGTGTGGGGCACACCTGGGGGTGTGGGCTGGTTGGGGCACATCCGGGTGTAGGGATGGGGTGGGGGCCCCCTGGGTTTAGGGGAGTGGTTTTGGGGGATCCTGGGGGTTTGTGGGCCGGGTGGGGCCATCCGTGATGGGGGTGGGCAATCCTGGGGGTTATTTCACTGGTGTAGGTTTACTCCTGGGGGTTTGGGACTGGTGTAGGTCACATCCTAGGTGTTAGTGGCTGGTGTGGGGGCACATCCTGGGGGTTTGTGGGCGGGGTTGGGTCACATCCTGCGGTTATGGATGGGTGGGGCATCCTGGGTTAGGGGCGGTGTGGGGCCCCTCCTTGGGTTATGATGGGTGGGCAACCTGGGGGTTTTTGGGCTGGTGTAGTCACATCCTGGGGGTTAGTGGATGGTGTAGGCCAATCCGGGGGTTTTGTGGCGGTGTGGGGGCACATCCTGGGGGTTTAGTGGACGGTGTGGGTCACTCCTGGGTGTTATGGTTTGGGTACATCCTGGGTTTAGTGGGGCTGGGTGGTTTCGCACCCCGGGGGTTAGTGGCTGGTGTGGGGCACTTCTGGGGGTTAGTGGGCGGTGTGGGGCCATCTTGGTGTTAGGGGACTGGTGTTGGGATCCGGGGTTATGGTGGGGGGGTCCATCCCGTTTTAGTGGATTGTGTGGGGGGCACCCGGGGTGTCATGGACGTGTGGGGGCACCCGGGGGTTAGTGGGCTGGTGGGATGGCATCCTGGGTGTTAGTGGACTGGTGTGGGTAGCATCTTGGGTGTTAGTGGACTGGTGTGGGTCACATCCTGGATGTTAGTGGACTGGTGTGGGTAGCATCCTGGGTGTTAGTGGACTGTTGTGGGTGGCATCCTGGGTGTTAGTGGACTGGTGTGGGTAGCATCCTGGGTGTTAGTGGACTGATGTGGGTCACATCCTGGGTGTTAGTGGACTGATGTGGGTGGCATCCTGGGTGTTAGTGGACTGATGTGGGTGGCATCCTGGGGGGACAAAATTAACCTAACTTGCCAGAAATGCTTTAAATAACCAGGGGCTTTATATATGCCAGTGTTGTGGGTTGTACCAGTACTTGTTTTAATTATAATTATTATTATTATTATTATTATTATTATTATTATTATGTTAATAGGGAGCTAGGTAGATGGTGCCAGACACCTCCACTAATTAACAATGACCTAACATGTACACTGAGACAATTAGTGTCAGTGGTCCTCGACTCTTCAACACACTTCATGTATGAGGAGAAGCACAAGCGAACTTCTGCCTTCAAGAGGGAACTAAACAACGTCCTCAAATCAGTTCCTGATCAGCCAGGCTGTGGTTCGTACTTTGGAATGCTCTCAGTAGCAACAGCCTGGATGATTAGGTTTCGTTCCTCTGGGAGATCTGGTCTGGGACCGGGTGGCTGGGGCCACGAGCCATACGTTCTTCAGGTACCCTGACCTGGGTTGTATCCACCAGTTCGTAGTGTTTCTTCGTGGACTACAGATGTAGCAGTTGAGTTGTAGAGGAGCCACAGATGTAGCAGTTGAGTTGTAGAGGAGCCAGAGATGTAGCAGTTGAGTTGTAGAGGAGCCACAGATGTTTGCAGTTGAGTTGTAGAGGAGACACGATGTAGCAGTTGAGTTGTAGAGGAGCCACAGATGTAGCAGTTGAGTTGTAGAGGAGCCAGAGATGTAGCAGTTGAGTTGTAGAGGAGCCAGAGATGTAGCAGTTGAGTTTTTAGAGGAGACACAGATGTAGCAGTGAGTTGTAGAGGAGCCACAGATGTAGCAGTTGTGTTGCAGAGGAGCCAGAGATGTAGCAGTTGAGTTGTAGAGGAGCCAGAGATGTAGCAGTTGAGTTGTAGAGGAGACACAGATGTAGCAGTTGAGTTGTAGAGGAGCCAGAGATGTAGCAGTTGAGTTGTAGAGGAGCCACAGATGTAGCAGTTGAGTTGTAGAGGAGCCAGAGATGTAGCAGTTGAGTTGTAGAGGAGCCAGAGATGTAGCAGTTGGGGTTGTAGAGGAGCCCAGATGTAAACAGTTGAGTTGTAGAGGAGACACAGATGTAGCAGTTGAAATTGTAGAGGAGGCCAGAATGTAGCAGTTGAGGGTTTAGAGGAGCCAGAGATGTAGCAGTTGAGTTGTAGAGGAGCCACAGATGTAGCAGTTGAGTTGTAGAGGAGCCACAGATGTAGCAGTTGAGTTGTAGAGGAGCCACAGATGTAGCAGTGTACAATAGATGGGAGTCTATTACTGTGTACAATAGAAAGTAATCTATTTGTACAATAGATGGTAGTCTATTACTGCGTACAATAGATGGTAGACTATTACTGTGTACAATAGATGGTAGTCTATTACTTTGTACAATAGATGGTAGACTATTACTGTGTACAATAGATGGTAGTCTATTACTGAGTACAATAGATGGTAGTCTATTACTGAGTACAATAGATTTTAGTCTATTACTGTGTACAATAGATGGAAGTCTATTCTGTGTACAATAGATGGTAGTCCCATTACTTTTACAAAGATGGAAGTCCTATTACTGTGTACAATAGATGGTAGTCCCATTACTGTGTTTCAATAGATGGTAGTCTATTACTGTGTACAATAGATGGTAGTCTGTTACTGTGTACAATAGATGGTAGTCTATTACTGTGTACAATAGATGGTAGTCTATTACTGTGTACAATAGATGGTAGTCTATTTTGTACAACAGATGGTAGTCTATTTTGTACAATAGATGGTAGCCTATTACTGTGTACAATAGAAAGTAATCTATTTGTACAATAGATGGTAGTCTATTACTGCGTACAGTAGATGGCAGACTATTACTGTGTACAATAGATGGTAGTCTATTACTGTGTACAATAGACAGCCTATTACTGTGTACAATAGATGGTAGACTATTACTGTGTACAATAGATGGTAGTCTATTACTGTGTACAATAGATGGAAGTCTATTACTGTGTACAATAGATTTGGGAGTCTATTACTGAGTACAATAGATGGTAGTCTATTACTGAGTACAATAATGGTAGTCTATTACTGTGTTTCAATAGATGGTAGCTATTACTGAGTACAATAGAAGGTAGTCTATTACTGTGTACAATAGAAGGTAGTCTATTACTGTGTACAATAGATGGTAGTCTATTACTGTGTACAATAGATGGTAGTCTATTACTGTGTACAATAGAAGGTAGTCTATTACTGTGTACAATAGATGGTAGTCTATTACTGTGTACAATAGATGGTAGTCTATTACTGTGTACAATAGATGGTAGTCTATTACTGTGTACAATAGATGGTAGTCTATTACTGTGTACAATAGATGGTAGACTATTACTGTGTACAATAGATGGTAGTCTATTACTGTGTAAAAATAGATGGTAGTCTATTACGTGTACAATAGAGGTAGTCTATTACTGGTACAATAGATGGTAGTCTATTGCTGTGTACAATAGTGGTAGTCTAAACTGTGTACAAAAGATGGTAGTCTATTACTGTGTTTCAATAGATGGTAGTTTTATTACGTGTACAATAGATGGTAGTCTATTACGTGTACAATAGATGGTAGTCTATTTTCTGTGTACAATAGATGGTAGTCTATTAAATGTGTACAATAGAGGTAGTCTTTACGGTGTACAATAGATGGTAGTCTATTACTGTGTACAATAGATGGTGTCTATTACTGTGTACAATAGATGGTAGTCTATTACTTTACAATATGGAGCATACTGTGTACAAAGATGGTAGTCTATTACTGTGTACAATAGATGGTAGTCTATTACTGTGTACAATAGATGGTAGTCTATTACTGTGTACAATAGATGGTAGTCTATTACTGTGTACAATAGATGGTAGTCTATTACTGTGTACAATAGATGGTAGTCTATTACTGTGTACAATAGATGGTAGTCTATTACTGTGTACAATAGAGGTAGTCTATTACTGTGTACAATAGATGGTAGTTCGTTACTGTGTACAAAGATGGTAGCATATACTGTGTACAATAGATGTAAAACTATTACTGTACAAAAGATGGTAGTCTATTACTGCATACAATAGATGGTAGACTATTACTGTGTACAATAGATGGTAGACTATTACTGAGTACAATAGATGGTAGTCTACTACTGAGTACAATAGATGGAAGTCTATTACTGTGTACAATAGATGGTAGTTCAGGTGTACAAGAGTACATTTAGGTGTTCAAGAGTACAGTCAGGTGTACAAGAGTACAGTCAGGTGTACAAGAGTACAGTCAGGTGTTCAAGAGTACAGTCAGGTGTACAAGAGTACAGTCAGGTGTTCAAGAGTACAGTCAGGTATACAAGAGTACAGCCAGTGGTACAAGAGTACAGCTAGGTGTACAAGAGTACAGCAGTATACAAGAGTACAACCAAGTGTACAAGAGTACATTCAGGTGTACAAGAGTACAGTCAGGTGTACAAGAGTACAGCCAGGTGTACAAGAGTACAGTCAGGTATACAAGAGTACAACCAAATGTACAAGAGTACATCAGGTGTACAAGGGTAAAAGCCCGGTGACAAGAGTACAGCCAGTGTACAAGAGTACAGTCAGTGTTCAAGAGTACAGTCAGGTGTACAAGAGTACAGTCAGGTGTACAAGAGTACAGTCAGGGTTCAAGAGTACAGTCAGGTGTACAAGATACAGTCAGGTTACAAGAGAACAGTCAGGTGTTCAAGAGTACAGTCAGGTGTACAAGAGTACAGTCAGGTGTACAAGAGTACAGTCAGGTGTACAAGAGTACAGTCAGGTGTACAAGAGTACAGTCAGGTGTACAAGAGTACAGCCAGGTGTTTCAAGATACAGCCAGGTATACAAGATACAGCCAGGTGTACAAGAGTAAAAGCCAGGTATACAAGAGTACAGTCAGGTGTACAAAGTACAGCCAGGTGTACAAGAGTACAGCCAGGCGTTTCAAGAGTACAGCCCCGGGTGTACAAGAAATACAGCTAGGTGTACAAGAGTACAGTCAGGTTTTACCAGAGTACAACCAGTGTACAAGAGTACTTTAGGTGTACAAGAGTACAGTCAGGTGTACAAGAGTACAGCCAGGTAACAAGAGTACAGTCAGGTATAAAAAGAGTACAACCCAAGTGTACAAGAGTACAGTCCCGGTGTACAAGGGTACAGCCAGGTGTACAAGAGTACGCCAGGTGTACAAGAGTACAGTCAGGTGTTCAAGAGTACAGCAGGTGTACAAGTGTACAGCCAGGTGTACAAGAGTACAGTCAGGTGTACAAAAGTACAGTCAGTGTACAAGAGTACAGTCAGGTGTACAAGGGTACAGCCAGGTGTACTAGAGTACAGTCAGGTGTACAAGAGTACAGTCAGGTGTTCAAGAGTACAGTCAGGTGTACAAGAGTACAGCCAGGTGTACAAGAGTACAGCCAGGTGTACAAGAGTACAGCCAGGTGTAAAAGAGTACAGCCAGGTGTACAAGAGTACAGCCAGGTGTACAAGAGTACAGCCAGGTGTACTAGAGTACAGTCAGGTGTACAAGAGTACAGCCAGGTGTACAAGAGTACAGCCAGGTGTTCAAGAGTACAGCCAGGTGTACAAGAGTACAGTCATGTGTACAAGAGTACAGTCAGGTGTACAAGAGTACAGTCAGGTGTACAAGAGTACAGCCAGGTGTACAAGAGTACAGCCAGGTGTTCAAGAGTACAGTCAGGTGTACAAGAGTACAGTCAGGTGTTCAAGAGTACAGTCAGGTGTACAAGAGTACAGTCAGGTGTACAAGAGTACAGTCAGGTGTTCAAGAGTACAGTCAGGTGTACAAGAGTACAGTCAGGTGTTCAATAGTACAGCCAGGTGTACAAGAGTACAGTCATGTGTTCAAGAGTAGAGTCAGGTGTACAAGAGTACAACCAGATGTACAAGAGTACAGTCAGGTGTACAAGAGTGCAGTCAGGTGTACAAGAGTACAGCCAGGTGTACAAGAGTACAGCCAGGTGTACAAGAGTACAGCTAGGTGTACAAAAGTACAGTCAGGTATACAAGAGTACAACCAAGTGTACAAGAGTACATTCAGGTGTACAAGAGTACAGCCAGGTGTACAAGAGTACAACCAAGTGTACAAGAGTACATTCAGGTGTACAAGAGTACAGTCAGGTGTACAAGAGTACAGTCAGGTATACAAGAGTACAACCAAGTGTACAAGAGTACAGCCAGGTATACAAGAGTACAACCAAGTGTACAAGAGTACATTCAGGTGTCCAAGAGTACAGTCAGGTCTACAAGAGTACAGCCAGGTGTACAAGAGTACAGCCAGGTGTACAAGAGTACAGCTAGGTGTACAAGAGTACAGTCAGGTATACAAGAGTACAGTCAGGTGTACAAGAGTACAGTCAGGTGTACAAGAGTACAGTCAGGTGTACAAGAGTACAGCCAGGTGTACAAGAGTACAGCCAGGTGTACAAGAGTACAGCTAGGTGTACAAGAGTACAGTCAGGTATACAAGAGTACAACCAAGTGTACAAGAGTACAGTCAGGTGTACAAGGGTACAGCCAGGTGTACAAGAGTACAGCCAGGTGTACAAGAGTACAGCCAGGTGTACAAGAGTACAGGGTAGGTTACAAGAGTACAGCCAGGTGTACAAGAGTACAGCCAGGTGTACAAGAGTACAGCTAGGTGTACAAGAGTACAGCTAGGTGTACAAGAGTACAGCCAGGTGTACAAGAGTACAGCCAGGTGTACAAGAGTACAGCTAGGTGTACAAGAGTACGCCAGGGTACAAAAGTACAGCCAGGTGTACAGAGTACAGTCAGGTGTACAAGGGTACAGCCAGGTGTACTAGAGTACAGTCAGGTGTACAAGAGTACAGCCAGGTGTACAAGAGTACAGTCAGGTGTACAAGAGTACAGTCAGGTGTACAAGAGTACAGTCAGGTGTACAAGAGTACATTACAAGCTACGTACTCAACTGAGGACATAACTGGATTTTCTTGCTTAACTCAAGGTCGTGTTGGGGTTGGGGTTTGGGGGGTCGTTTGGGGTGGTTGGTGGGTCGTGTTGGGGTGGTTGGTTTAGTCGTGTTGGGGTGGTTGGTGGGTCGTTTTTGGGGTGGGTGGTGGGTCCTTTTGGGGGTGGTTGGTGGTCGTGTTGGGGGGGGTTGGTGGGTCTTTGGTTGGGGTGGTTTGGGTGGGTCGTGTTGGGGTGGTTGGTGGGTCGTGTTGGGGTGGTTGGTGGGCGTTGTTGGGGGTTGGTGGGTCGTGTTGGGTGGTTGGTGGGTCGTGTTGGGGGGTTGGGGGGTCGTTGGGGGGGTTTGGGTGGGTCGTGTTGGGTGGTTGGTGGGTCCGTGTTGGGTGGTGGTGGGTCGTGTTGGGGTGGGTTTGGTGGGTCGTGTTGGGGTGGTTGGGGTCGTGTTGTGGGGGGTTTTGGTGGGTCGTGTTGGGGTGGTTGGTGGGTCTTTGTTGGTGGGTTTGGGGGGTCGTGTTGGGGGGGGTTGGTGGGTCGTGTTGGGGTGGGTTGGTGGGTCGTTTTGGGGGTTTGTTGGGGGGTCGTGTTGGGGTGGGTTGGGTCGTTGGGGTGGTTGGTGGTCGTGTTGGGGGGGTTGGTGGGTCGTGTTGGGGTGGGTTTGGTGGGTCGTGTTGGGGGGTGGGTTGGTGGGTCGTGTTGGGGGGGTTTGGGTTTGTTCGTGTTGGGTGGGTTGGTGGGTCGTGTTGGGTGGTTGGGGGGTCGTGTTGGGGTGGTTGGTGGGTCGTGTTGGGGTGGTTGGGGGGGCCCGTTTTGGGGGAGGGTTGGTGGGTCGTGTTGGGGGGTTGGTGGGTCGTGTTGGGGGTTGGTGGGTCGTGTTGGGTGGTTTGGTGGGTCGTTTGGGTGGTTGGTGGGTCGTGTTGTGGTGGTTGGTGGTCGTGTTGGGGTGGGTTGGTGGGTCGTGTTGGGGTGGTTGGTGGTCGTGTTGGGGTGGTTGGTGGGTCGTGTTGGGGTGTTTGGTGGGTCGTGTTGGGTGGTCGTGGTTGGTCGTGTTGGGGTGGGTGGTGGTGTTGGGGTCGTGTCGTTTGGGTGGGTTGTTGGGTCGTGTTGGGGTGGTTGGTAAGGTCGTGTTGGGTGGGTTCGTGTGTGACGTGTTTAGGGTGTATGGTCAGTCGGTCTACGGGTCGGTGTGAGTCCGTGTATCAGAGTAGCTAGGTGACGGTCAGTGTTTTCGGTACGTTCTGGTGGGTCGTGGTTGAGGTAGGTGTAAGGTGCAGGTGTACGAGTACGCGGTGTGGTTTGGTGGGTCGTGTTGGGTGTGGTGTGGGTGGGTACTGCTTGGGTGGTTCAGGTGTACGGTTAGGGTGTGGTAGTGGTGTCGTGTACGGGTGGTGTGGTGTCGAGTGTTGGTGTGGTATGCTGGTGGTAAGGGAGGTTGGTGGGTCGAGTGTTGGTACTGCTAGGTGTGGTCACGTGTTGGGGGGTTGTGGGTCGTGTTGTGGTGGGTGTTGGTGGTCGGTGTAAAGGGGTTCAGGGTGGTCGAGTATGTAGGTGGGTAGTCGGTGTCGGTCGTTCGGTGTGAGTCATAGGTCGTGTTGGGGTTGGTTCTTGTTCAGGTCGTGTTGGGGGGGGTTGGTGGGTCGTGTTGGGGTGGTTGGTGGGTCGTGTTGGGGTGGTTGGTGGGTCGTGTTGGGTGGTTGGTGGGTCGTGTTGGGGTGGTTGGTGGGTCGTGTTGGGGGGGGTTGGTGGGTCGTGTTGGGGTGGTTGATGGGTCGTGTTGTGGTGGTTGGTGGGTCGTGTTGGTGGTGGGTTGTGGGTCGTGTTGTGGTGGGTTGGTGGGTCGTGGTTGTGGTGGGTTGGTGGTCGTGTTGGGGTGGGTTGGAAGGTCGTGTTGTGGTGGGTTGGTGGGTCGTGTTGGGGTGGTTGGTGGGTCGTGTTGGGGTGGTTGGTGGGTCGTGTTGGGGTGGGTTGGTGGGTCGTGTTGGGGTGGGTTGGTGGGTCGTGTTGGGTTGGGTTGGTGGGTCGTGTTGGGGTGGTTGGTGGGGTCGTGTTTGGTGGGTCGTGTTGGGGTGGGTTGGTGGGTCGTGTTGGGTGGTTGGTGGTCGTGTTGGGGTGGGTTGGTGGGTCGTGTTGGGGTGGTTGGTGGGTCGTGTTGGGGTGTGTTGGTGGGTCGTGTTGGGGTGTGTTGGTGGTCGTGTTGGGGTGGTTGGTGTCGTGTTGGGTGGTTGGTGGGTCGTGTTGGGGAGGGTTGGTGGGTCGTGTTGGGTGGTTGGTGGGTCGTGTTGGGGTGGGTTGGTGGGGTCGTGTTGGGGTGGGTTGGGGGGTCGTGTTGGGGTGGGTTGGTGGGTCGTGTTGGGTGGGTTGGTGGGTCGTGTTGGGGTGGTTGGTGGGTCGTGTTGGGGTGGTTGGTGGGTCGTGTTGGGTGGTTGGTGGGTCGTGTTGTTGTGGGTTGGTGGGTCGTGTTGGGGTGGGTTGGTGGGTCGTGTTGGGGTGGTTGGTGGGTCGTGTTGCGGTGGTTGGTGGGTCGTGTTGGGGTGGGTTGGTGGGTCGTGTTGGGGTGGGTTGGTGGGTGTGTTGGGGTGGTTGGTGGGTCGTGTTGGGGTGGTTGGTGGGTCGTGTTGGGGTGGTTGGTGGGTCGTGTTGGGGTGGTTGGTGGGTCGTGTTGCGGTGGTTGGTGGGTCGTGTTGGGGTGGGTTGGTGGGTCGTGTTGGGGTGGTTGGTTAGGTCGTGTTGGGGTGGTTGGTGGGTCGTGTTGAGGTGGTTGGGGGTCGTGTTGGGGTGGTTGGTGGGTCGTGTTGGGGTGGGTTGGTGGGTCGTGTTGGGGGTGGTTTGGTGGGTCGTGTTGGGGTGGTTGGTGGGTCGTGTTGGGGTGGTTGTGGGTCGTGTTGTGTGGGTTGGTGGGTCGTGTTGGGTGTGGTTGGTGGGTCGTGTTGGGGTGGTTGGTGGGTCGTGTTGGGTTGGTTGTGGGTCGTGTTGGGGAGGTTGGTGGGTCGTGTTGGGGTGGTTGGTGGGTCGTGTTGGGGTGGGTTGGTGGGTCGTGTTGGGGTGGGTTGGTGGTCGTAGTTGGGTGGGTTGGTGGTCGCTGTTTGGGTGGGTTGGTGGGTCGTGTTGGGGTGGTTGGTGGGTCGTGTTGGGGTGGTTGGTGGGTCGTGTTGGGTGGGTTGGTGGGTCGTGTTGGGGTGGGTTGGTGGGTCGCTGTTGGGGTGGGTTGGTGGGTCGTGTTGGGTGGTTGGTGGGGGTCGTTGTGGGTGGTTGGTGGGTCGTGTTGGGGTGGGTTGGTGGGTCGTGTTGCGGTGGGTTGTGGTGTGGGTGTGGTGGTCGGTTGGGGTGGGTTGGTGGGTCGGTTGGGATGGTTGGTGGGGTCGTGTTGGGTGGGTTGGTGGGTCGTGTTGTGGTGGGTTGGTGGGTCGGTTGGGGTGGTTGGTGGTCGTGTTGGGGTGGTTGGTGGGTCGTGTTGGGGTGGGTTGGTGGGTCGTGTTGGGGTGGTTGGTGGGTCGTGTTGGGGTGGGTTGGTGGGACGTGTTGGGGTGGGTTGGTGGGTCGTGTTGGGGTGGGTTGGTGGGTCGTGTGGGGTGGTTGGTGGGTCGTGTTGGGGTGGTTGGTGGGTCGTGTTGGGTGGGTTGGTGGGTCCGTGTTGGGGGGGGTTGGTGGGTGTGTTGGGGTGGGTTGGTGGGTCGTGTTGGGGTGGGTTGGTGGGTCGTGTTGCGGTGGTTGGTGGGTCGTGTTGGGGTGGTTGGTGGGTCGTGTTGGGGGGGTTTGGTGGGTCGTTTTGGGAGGTGGTTGGGGGGTCGTGTTGGGGTGGGTTGGTGGGTCGTGTTGGGGTGGGTTGGTGGGTCGTTTTTGGGGTGGTTGGTGGGTCGTGTTGGGGTGGGTTGGTGGGTCGTGTTGGGGTGGTTGGTGGGTCGGTTTGGGGTGGGTTGGTGGGTCGTGTTGGGTGGTTGGTGGGTCTGTTGTGGTGGGTTGGTGGGTCGTGTTGGGGTGGGTTGGTGGGTCGTGTTGGGGTGGGTTGGTGGGTTGGTGGGTCGTGTTGGGGGTTGGTGGGTCGTGTTGGGGTGGTTGGTGGGTCGTGTGGGGGGGTTTGGTGGGTCGTTTGGGGGGGTTTCGTGTTAGGGGGGGTTGGTGGGTCGCGTTTTTGGGTGGGTTGGTGGGTCGCGTTCGGGTGGTTGGTGGGTCGCGTTGGGGTGGGTTGGTGGTCGCGTTGAGGTGGGTTAGTGGGTCGCGTTGGGGTGGGTTGATGGGTCGCGTTGGGGGGGGTTTGGGTTTGGGTCGCGTTGGGGTGGTTGGTGGGCCGCGTTTGTGGTGGTGTGGTGGGTCGCGTTGGGGTGGGTTGGTGGGTCGCGTTGGGATGGGTTGGTGGGTCGTGTTGGGGTGGGTTGGTGGGTCGTGTTGGGGTGGGTTGGTGGGTCGTGTTGGGGTGGGTTGGTGGGTCGTGTTGGGGTGGGTTGGTGGGTCGTGTTGGGGTGGGTTGGTGGGTCGTGTTGGGGTGGGTTGGTGGGTCGTGTTGGGTGGGTTGGTGGGTCCTGTTAGGTGGGTTGGTGGGGTCGTGTTGGGGTGGTTGGTGGGTCGTGTTGGGGTGGGTTGGTGGGTCGTGTTGGGGTGGGTTGGTGGGGTCCTGTTAGGTGGGTTGGTGGGTCGTGTTGGGTGGGTTGGTGGGTCCTGTTAGGTGGGTTGGTGGGTCGTGTTGGGTGGGTTGGTGGGTCGTGTTGGGGTGGGTTGGTGGGTCCTGTTAGGTGGGTTGGTGGGTCGTGTTGGGTGGGTTGGTGGGTCGTGTGAAAAGCTGTGGAGAGATTATATTTCTGTTCAGCAGCCCTTTAGCAGCAACAGCCAGGTTGACCAGGCTAGCACGAGACGAGCCTGACCCATGGCCGGGCTCTGAGAGTAGTAAAATTTGAACCTGATCAAAGGTATATCATAGGAAGGTTAGCCTGGGCCACCACTGTAACCACAAGTATATGGTGACTCATCTGTAAAAAATCCTGTACTTGAGGTCACAGTGGCGGCCCATGCTAACCTTCCTAACATGTATACAAGTGTACCTAGTCTGAGGAATCTTAGAGCTGACTAGTACAGTGGTTAACGCACTGGCCTGTCTACAACTCACTGGCCATGGGTTTAAACCCCGTCCCGTTCCTTGACTCACAATGTGATCCAGATGCAGGAACCAGAAACACTTTCCCGATTACCTCTCGAATTCCACATTTTTGGAAAGGGGGGGGGACAAATGGCCGAAAAAATGGCCCCATTTCTGCCACTTTGACTAATATATATTATTATATATTTGGTTAATGAACTTTAATGTATTGAAAAAACGTAATTAAACGTAATTTTAGAAATAATTTAGACTTTCTGGAGAGTTTGTTGTATTTTCTTATTATAATTACTCAGGCAAAAGAATTATTTTGGTTATTGGGATTTTCAAATCGCCTAAGAATTTTGGATTTCAAATTATGCCTATCCATGTGTATATAATGTATATATAATGTATATATAATGTATATATAATGTATATATAATGTATATTTAATGTCTATATAATGTATATTTGTGTTGCAGTTGTTGGCTGGACGATAAATGGCCCCTGGACGTATGCTGGAACACCTTCTGAGGAGCACTGGTCAGTATCTCTGTTGTTGTGATCCTGTGTGTGTGTGTGTGTGTGTGTGTGTGTGTTGTGTGTTGTGTGTGTGTGTGTGTGTGTGTGTGTTGTGTGTGTGTGTGTGTGTGTGTGTGTGTGTGTGTGTGTGTGTGTGTGTGTGGATCATTCTGTGTGTGTGTGCGTGTGTGTGTGTGGATCATTGTGTGTGTGTGTGTGTGTGTGTGGATCATTCTGTGTGTGTGTGCGTGTGTGTGTGTGGATCATTGTGTGTGTGTGTGTGTGTGTGTGTGTGTGTGTGGATCATTCTGTGTGTGTGTGCGTGTGTGTGTGTGGATCATTGTGTGTGTGTGTGTGTGTGGATCATTCTGTGTGTGTGTGCGTGTGTGTGTGTGGATCATTGTGTGTGTGTGTGTGTGTGTGGATCATCTGTGTGTGGATCATTCTGTGTGTGGATCATTCTGTGTGTGTGGATCATTCTGTGTGTGGATCATTCTGTGTGTGTGGATCATTCTGTGTGTGTGGATCATCTGTGTGTGGATCATTCTGTGTATCGGTAGGGGTTCTTAAATGGAGATATCGAGGGGAAAAATTTGGTGTTTGGGGGAAAAATTTATTTTTTTTGTTGGGTTTTCATTTCTTGTTTTTCATTGGTGTTTGTTTAAAATTTATGTGTTTGTGGGAAAATTTTTATTTTAGGTTTTTCCATTTTTTTGTGTTGGGAAATTAATTTTTTTTTCCCGGAAAAATTTGTTGGTTTTTTGGGATTTTTGTTTGTGTTGGGGCATTGTTTTTTGGTTGGGAAATATTTTGTGGAGATTTTGGTTTTTTGGGTTTTTCTGGGTTTTGGGTTCGGGGTTTTAATTTTTTTTCCGGGTTTTTTTCTGTTTTGGGGTTATTTGGTTGGTTTTAAATTTCTTTGTGGTTTTGTGGTTTTAATTTTGTTTTGGTTTTTTGGGGGAGAAATCATTTTGTGTTTTGGGTTCCTGGGGGTTTCATTTGTGTTGTTTTGGGATTTTTTTGTTTGTTTTAAAATATTTTGTGTGGTGGTTTTTTTGGGGGTAAATTTTTTTTTCCGGGAAAAATTTTCTTTGGGGTTTCTTTTGTTTTGGTTTAATTGTTTTTTTTGGGGGAAATTATTTGTTTTTTTGTTTTGGGAAATTTTTGTTTTTTTTAAATTTTTGTGTCTTGTGGGGTTTTTTGTTTTGGCCTGGGTTTTGTTTTTTTTTAAATTTCTTTTTGGGTTTGGGAAATTATTTTTTTGGGGTCTGGGTTTCTTGGTTTTTTTAAAATTTTTTTTGGGGGCCCAAATTTTTTGTTTTTTGGGTTAAATTTAAATTTGTTTTTTGGGTTTTTGTTTTTGGTAAAAAAATTTATTTTTGGGGGGTTTTTTTATTTGGGGAAAAAATTTATTTGGTTTGTGGGTTTTTGGTTTTAAAATTTTGTTTTTTAAAATTCTTTTGTGTCTTTTGGTTTTTGGGTCTGTTGGGATTTTTGTTCTTGTGGGAAAATTTTGTGTCTTTTTGTTAAAATTTAATTTTTTTGGAAATTTTTGTGCTTTTTGGGAAATTATTTTTTTTTTTTTTTTGGGGAAATTTCTTGTGTGGGTTTTTTGGGTTTTTCCCTGGGTTTTTTTCCCTGGGGTTATCAGTTTTTTTTAAATTCTGTTTTTTTTGGGGGGAAAATCATTTTTTTGTTTTGGGATTTTTTTTTGGTTTGTTTTTTTGGGAAATTTTTGTTTTGTTAAAATTTTTATTCTTGGTTTTGGGTTTTTTGGTTTTTGGGTTCTTTTTTTTTAAAATACTTTTTTTGGGTTTTTTTCTTGTTGGGGTCATTCTGGTTTTGGGGGCATTCTGTGTGTGGGGTTTTTCATTTTTTTGTGTGGAATTTTTTGGGGAATTCTGTGTTGGGTTTCTTTTGTTGTGTGGATATTTGTGTGTTGGTATCTGTGTGTGGGGATCATTCTGTGTTGTTTTTTTGGGGAATTCTGTGTGTGTGGATTCATTTGGTTGGGGGGGGATCTTTTTTGTGTGTTGGTCATTTGTGTTTTTGGATCATTTGTGTTTGGTGGGAAATTTTGTGTTTGGTTTTTCTGTGTGGTGGAAAATATTGTGTTGGACCCTGGTTGGGGTTTGGTTTATTCCTTGTGTGTGGATATTCTTTTGGGGTTTGGATATTCTGGGTGTGGAAATTTTGGGTGGTTTTTGGGTTTGGGTGTTTGTTGTGGAATTTTGGGTTGTTTTTTTCTTTATGTTGTTGGTTTCATTTGTGGTGATCATTTGTGTTGGGGTCATTTTTTTGTGTTGGTTCATTTGTTGTGTTTGGGGCATTTGTTGTGTGGATTTCTTGTTTTTGTGTGGATTTCCATTTGTTGTGTGGATCATTATGTGTGGGGGAATTCTGTGTGTGTGGGTTTCATTTTTTTTGGGGAAAATTTCTTTGTGTTTGTGGTCATTTGTGTGGGGATTATCGGTTGTGGATCATTTGTTGTGTGGAAATTTGTTTGGCCTTGGGGTTTATAACTTGGTTAAGGATTTTTGGGGGCTTGGCCCATGGGTTTTTTTTTTGGGATTTAGGGGTTTTTTTCCCTTGGTTTATTTTTTTTTCTAAATTAAAAGGGGTTTGGGTTTCTTTGGTCTTTGGTTGGGATTCTTGGTGCCTTGGGGTTTGGGATTCGATGTCTTTGTGTCCTGGGATTATTTGTGCTTGTGTCCTAAAGTTTTATCATTGGTTTGTGTCCTTTTAAGTTTACTTGGGGGTTTTCTTTTTGGGAATTTTATTGGTTATCCCTTTTTCGTTTTCCCTTGGAAATTATATTGATTCTTGGTTCTGAAGATTAAACTGGTTGTCTTGTTTTGGAGATATTACTTGGGGTTTGTGTCCTGGAGTTTCATTTTGTGTTGGAAAATTATTTGGTTGGGAATTTCATTGAATTCTTGTGTCTGGAAATTATCTTGGGGTCTTGTGTCTGATGATTATCATTGGTGTCTATGTTGGGTTATCATTGTGTCTGTGCCCTAATGATATATTGTGTCTTGTGTATGGAATTATCATTGGTGGTCTTGTGTTCCTGACAGATTATAAATTTGTGTTTGTGCCCTTGGTTATCATTTGTGTCTTGTGTTTGGATGATTTCTTGTGTGTGTTGGGTTATCATTGGTGTTGTGTGTTGGGGATAATCATTGTGTCTTGTGTTGGGATTTCTTGTGTGTTTGTGTTGGGGATTTTTTGTGTCTTGTGTGGGTTATCATTGGTGTCTTGTGTCCTGGGTTATCATTGTGTGTGTGGTCCTGGGATTTGTTTGGGGAATTCTTGGTGTTGGGTAGTTTATCATTGGTTTTCTGTGTTGGGATATCTTGTGTCTTGTGTTGGAGATTTCTTGTGTTTGGTCCTGGGTTATCTTTGGGGGTCTTTTGTTGGGATATCTTGGTGCTGTGTCCTTGAAGGTGTGGATCATCATGTGTGTGTGATCCTGTGTGATAAATTGGTGTCATTTTTTGGGTTCTTATGGATAGATATCATTGATGACTACTTGTTGTATTGCTTCTGGAAGATTTATTGGTGTCTATGTGATCATCGGAAGTAATATCATTGTGTCTATGTGTTCCTGGAAAGAATATCATTTTGGATCGTTTAGTAGTCACTGGAAATGTATCACTGTGTCTTGTTCTCCTGGTATGATACTATTGTATGTCTATGTACTGGATAGCATTATGATCATTTGTGTGCATCTTGTGTGCTGGATAGAATTATCTGTGTTGTGACTTTGTGTGCCTGGAGTATCATTATGTCGTTGTGTCCTGTGTGTTGATCATTGTGTTTGGGTCTCTGTGTGTGTGATCATTGGTCTGTGTGTGCCTGGAATGTGTGTGGATCATTGGTGTGTTGTGTCCTGTGTGTGTGATCATTGTGTGTCTTGTGTCTGGGATCATCATGTGTGTGTGTGTCCTGGTGTTGTGATCATTGTGTGTTGTGTGGAGATTCTGTGGGGATCATCTGTGTGATGTGATCATGTGTGTGTGCTGGAATTATGTGCATGTGGTCTTGTGTCCGTGGAAGATATCATTGTGTGTTGTGTCTTCTGTGTGTTGGATCATTGATGTCTGTGTTGGAAGGATTATCATTGATTGTCTGTGTCCTGTGAAGATATCATTGTGTCTTGTGTCCTGGAAGATTATCATGATGTCTGTGTCCTGGAAGATTATCATTGGTGTCTCTTGTTTGTCACTGGTTAAGATTCATATTGTGTCTTGTGTCCTGGAAGAGTATCATTGATGTCGTGTGGATCCTGTGAATGATTATTCATTGATTGTCTTGTGTCCTGGATAGATAATCATTGATGTTTGTGTCACTGGAGAGATTATCACTGTGTCTTGTGTCCTGGAAGATTATCATGGTGTCTGTGTCCTGGAAGATTATCATTGATGTCTTGTGTCCTGGAAGATTATCATTGATGTGCTTGTGGGTCCCTTGGATGTATCATTGTGTTTGGTCCTGGGAGTATCATGTGTGGTCATGTCGTTGTGTGTCATCTGGAATGTTTATCTGTGTGTGGTCATTGTGTCCTGGATGATATTCATTGTGTGTCTTGTGTCTGGAATATTTAATATTGATGTCATTTGTGTCTGGAATATTATTATTGAGGGTCTTTGTGTCTGGAAATTATCATGTGTTTGTGTCCTGGAGTTAGCATATGTCTTGTGTCCTGGAAGATTATTCATTGATGTCATTGTGTCTGGGATATTATATTGGTGTCTTGTGTCTGTGAAGATTATCTTTGGTGTCTTTGTGTCCTGGATGATTATATTGGTGTCTTGTGCCTGGTAGATTATCATTGGTTGATCTTGTGTGTGGAAGATTATCATTGTGTCATTGTGTCCTGGAAGATATCATTGTGTTGTGGATCCTGGAAGATATTCATGTGATGTGGTGGTCATTGTGTTGGTCACTGTGAAGATATCATTGTTGTGATCTTGTGTCCTGGATGATTATGCATGTGTGATCTTTGTGTGAAGCATTATTCATGTGTCTTGTGTCATGAAGATTATCATTGTGTCTTGTGGTCCTGTAAGATTATCATTTGATGTCTTGATATCCTGGAAGATTATCATGTGTGTGCTCTTGTGTCTGGAACTGATTATCATTCATGTGTGTCTGTGTCCTGGAAGATTATCATTTGTCTTGTGATCCTGGAAATTATCATTTGTCTTGTGTCATGGAGATTATTCTGTATTGGGATTTCTTGTGTGTGGATGATTATCATGTGTGTGTCTTGTGTCCTGGAAGATTATCATTGGTGTCTTTGTGTCCTGGAAGTTTATCACTGGTGTCTTGTGTCCTGGAGATTATCATTGTGATTCTTGTGTCCTGGAATTATCATTGTGTGTCTTTGTGTGGGAAGATATCATTGGTGATTCTTGTGTCTGGAAGATTATCTATGTGATTGTCATTGTGTCCGGAGATTATCATTTGATGTCTTGTGTCCTGGAGATTATCATGGTGGTCTTGTGTCTCTGGAAGATTAATCATTTGGTGTCTTGTGTCTGGGATTTCTGTGTTGTGTCATGGATTCTGGTGACTTGTGTCTGGAAGATATCATTGAGTGTTTGGTCTCTGGAAGATTATCATTGATGTCTGTGTGTCCTGTAGATTATCATTGATGTGTTGTTGTCCTGGAAGTCATTTTATTGAGTCTTGTGTCCTGGAAGATTATCATTGTGATGTCTTGTGTCCTGGAAGATATCATTGTGTGTCTTGTGTCCTGGAAGATTATCATTGATGTCTTGTGTCCTGGAGAGATTATCATTGATGCATCTTGTGTTGGAAGATGTTATCATTGTGTGTCTGTGTCACTTGAAGTTATCATTGTGTCTTTGTGGTCTGGAAGATTATCATTGGTGTCTTGTGTGCCTGGAAGATTATATTGTGTCTTGTGTCCTGTAAGATTATCATGGATTGTCTGTGTGTCTCGGGATGATTATCATTGGTGTGCTTGTGTCCTGGAGTTATCATTTGTGTCTTGTGTCCTGGAGATTATCACTGTGTCTTGTGTCCTGGATGATTATCATCTGTGTGTCTTGATATTCTGTAGAGATTAATCATTCTGTGTTGGATCTTCTTGTGTCTTTCTGGAAGATTAGTCACTGGTGTTTGTTCCTGGAAGATTATCATTGGTGTCTTGATCCTGGAAGATTATCATTGGTGTCTTGTGTCCTGTGAAGATTATCATTGGTGTCTTGTGTCCTGGAAGATGTATCATCTGGTGCTGTGTCCTGGAAGTTATCATTGTGTCTTGTGTCCTGGAGATTTGCATTGATGATCTTGTGTCCTGGAAGATTATCATTGATGGATCTTGTGTCCTGGAAGATTATCATTGTGTCTGTGTCCTGGAAGATTATCATTGGGGGTCTTGTGTGCTGGAAGATTCTGTGCAGTGTGGATTCATTTGTGTCCTGGATAATTAGCATGATGTCTTGTGTCTGGAGATTATTTGTGGTCTTGGTGTCCTGGAAGTATTATCATGTGGTCTTGTGTCGGAAGATTTTTTGGATATCTTGTGTCTGGAAGTTATCATTGTGTTTGTGTCCTGGAGTGATTATATTGTGTTTGGTCTCTGGAAGATTATCATTGTGTCTTGTGTCATCTGGAAGTTTATCATTCTGTGTGTGGATCTTTGTGTGTCCTGGAATATCATGTGTCTTGTGTCCTGTAAGATTATCATTGATGTTTGTATTCCTGGAAGATTATCATTGATGTCTTGGTGTCCTGGAAGATTATCATTGATGCTTGTGTCCTGGAGATTATCATTTGTTTTGGTCCTGAAGATTTATCATTTGTGTCTTGTGTCCTGTGAAGTTATCATTGTGTCTTGTGTCTGGAAGTATTATTTGTGTCTTGTGTCCTGGAAGATTATCATTGTGTCTTGTGTCCTGGAAGATTATCATTGATGTCTTGTGTCCTGGAAGATTATCATTGATGTCTTGTGTCCTGGAAGATTATCATTGATGTCTTGTGTCCTGGAAGATTATCATTGATGTCTTGTGTCCTGGAAGATTATCATTGTGTCTTGTGTCCTGGAAGATTATCATTGATGTGACTTGTGTCCTGGAAGATTATCATGTGTCTTGTGTCCTGGAGATTATCATCTGGTGTCTTGTGTCCTGGAGATTATCATTGGTGTCTTGTGTCTGGAAGATTATCATGTAGTCTGTGTCCTGAAGATTATCATTGATGTCTTGTGTCCTGGAAGATTATCATTGTGTCTTGTGTCCTGGAAGATTATCATTGTGTCTATGTTGTCCTGGAAGATTATCTATGGTGCTTGTGTCCTGGAAGATTAAATCATTTGTGTCTTGTGTCCTGGAAGATTATAATTAATGTCTTTGTGTCCTGGAAGATTATCATTGATGTCTTGTGTACTGGAAGATTATCATTTGATGTTAGGTGTCCTGGAAGATTTATCATTGATGTCTTGTGTCCTGGAAGATTATCATTGATGTCTTGTGTCCTGGAAGATTATCATTGAGTTTGGTTCGGAAAGATTATCATTGATGTCTTGTGTCCTGGAAGATTATCATTGGTGTCATTGTGTCTGGGAAGATTATCATGATGTATTGTGTCCTGGAAGATTATCATGATGTCTTGTGTCCTGGAAGATTATCATGGTGTCTTGTGTCTGGAAGATTATCATGTGTCTTGTGTCCTGGAAGATTATCATTGATGTCTTGTGTCCTGGAAGATTATCATTGGGTCTTGTGTCCTGAAGATTATCATTGGTGTCTTGTGTCCTGGAAGATTATCATTGATGTCTTGTGTCCTGGAAGATTATCATGGTGTCTTGTGTCCTGGAAGATTATCATTGGTGTCTTGTGTCCTGGAAGATTATCATTGATGTCTTGTGTCCTGGAAGATTATCATTGATGTCTTGTGTCCTGGAAGATTATCATTGATGTCTTGTGTCCTGGAAGATTATCATTGTGTCTTGTGTCCTGGAAGATTATCATTGATGTCTTGTGTCCTGGAAGATTATCATTGATGTCTTGTGTCCTGGAAGATTATCATTGATGTCTTGTGTCCTGGAAGATTATCATTGATGTCTTGTGTCCTGGAAGATTATCATTGGATGTCTTGTGTCCTGGAAGATTATCATTGATGTCTTGTGTCCGGGAAAAAGATTATCATTGTGTCTAGTGTCCTGGAAGATATATCATTGATGTCTTGTGTCCTGGAAGATTATCATTGATGTCTTGTGTCCTGGAAGATTATCATTGTGTCTTGTGTCCTGGAAGATTATCATTGATGTCTTGTGTCCTGGAAGATTATCATTGATGTCTTGTGTCCTGGAAGATTATCATGTGTCTTGTGTCCTGGAAGATTATATTGTGTTTGTGTCCTGGAAATTATCATTGATGTCTTGTGTCCTGGAAGATTATCATGATGTCTTGTGTCTGGAAGATTATCAATGATGTCTTGTGATCTGGAAGATTATCAGTGTCTGTGCCGGAAGATTATCATTGTGTCTGTGTCCATGGAAGATTACATTGGTTTAGTGTCCTGGAAGATTATCAATTGGTGTCTGTGTCTGAAATTATCATTGATGTCTTGTGTCTGGAAGATTATCATGATGTCATTGTGTCCTGGAAGATTATCATTGATGTCTTGTGTCCATGGAAGATTATCATTGGTGTCTTGTGTCCTGGAAAGATTATCATGATGTCTTGTGTCTGGAAAGTTATCATTGATGTCTGTGTCCTAGAAGATTATCATTATTTATCTGAAGATTATCATGACTTGTGTCCTGAAGATCCCCATTGTCTTGAGCCTGAAAAAAAAAAAAAAAAAAAAAAAAAAAAAAAAAAAAAAAAAAAAAAAAAAAAGTTTTAAAAAAAAAAAAATTTTTTTAAAATTTTTTTAAGAAAAAAAAAAAAGGGGAAAAAAAAAAAAAAAAAAAAAAATTTTTTTTTTTAATTTTTTTTTTTTTAAAAAAAAAAAAAAAAAAAAAAAAAATTAAAAAAAAAAAAACAAAAAAAGGGGGAAAAAAAAAAAAAAAAAATAAAAAAAAAATTTTTTTAAAAAAAAAAAAAAAAAACAAAAAAAAAAAAAATTTTTTAAAAAAAAATAAATTTTTTAAAAAAATTAAAATTATCACTGGTTCTTGTGTCCTGGAAGTTTTGGTTTTTTTCCCCCTGGAATTATCACTGGTTGTCTTGTGCCGAAGATTCCTGGTGTCTTGTCCTGGAAGATTATCATGTTCTGTTGGGAATTGGTCTTGTGTCCGAAGATTCATGGTGTCTTGTGTCCTGGAAGAAAAATTGTGTCTTGTGTCCGGAAGATTTCTTGATTTGTGTCCTGAAGATACATTGTGTCTTGTGTCCTGGAATTATCATTGTTTTGTCCTGGAAGATATCATTGTGTTTTTGTGGAAATTATTTTCCTGGTTTTTCTTGTTCGGGGAAATTATTGGTTTTGAAGATATCATTGTGTTTGTGTCCTGGAAATATTGTTTGTTCCTGGAAGATTTCATGATGTCTTGTGCCTGAAAATCATTGATGTCTTGTGTCCTGGAAGATTTCATATGTTTGTTGGAGATTATCATGATGTTTTCGAAGATTATCATTGTGTTTTTGGGTTAATTTTTTGTTTGGGAAGTTTGTGTCTTTTTCCTAAATTATCATGGTGTTTTGTGTCCTGGAAATTATTTGCCCGGGGTTAATTTTTGTGTCGGGGTTTAAATTTTTTGTTCCTGGAAATTACATTGATGTTTTGGCCAAAATTTTTTTTTGGAAGATTATTTTTTCCGGTTTTTTTTGGTCTTGTTCCGGAATTATTTTTTTGGAATATTTTTTTGGGGAAATTATTTTTTGGGAAATTTTTGGGTTTTGGGGTTAAGCTTATTTGGGGGAAAATTTTGTCGGGTTTGGGAATTGTTTTGGTTGGGGTTTTGTTTTCCGAGATTATCATGTGTCTTGTGTCCGGGAATTACATTGGTCTTGTCCGGAATTATCATGTGTCTTTGTTCCTGAAGATTATCATGTGTCTTGTTCTGAGATACTTTTTGTCTGGTTTTTTTTGTATTTTGTTTGGGTTTTCTTGTGTCGGGGTTTAAATTTTTTTTTGGGTTTAATTTTGCTGGTTAAACATTGGGGGGGGTTCTTGGGGGCGGAAGATTATCTTGTTCTTTGGAAAAATTTTTTTTTTTTGGTTTTTATTTGTGTCGGGGTTTAATTTTGTGTCCTGTTGAAATATTTTGTCTTGGATAAATTTGTTTTGTCTGGAAGATTATCATGTGTTTTTTGGGAAGATTATCATGGTCTTTGTCCTGGAAGAAAATTGTGTTGGTCCGGAAGATATCATGATGTCTTGTGTCTGGAAGATTATATTTGTTTTGCCTGAATATCTTTTGGGTTTGTGTCTGAGATTACTTGTGTCTTGTGCCGGAAGATTATCTGTGTCTTGTTCCTGGAAGATTATCTGGCTTGGTCTGGAAGATTACTTGGTCTTGTGCCGGAAGATTATCATTATGTCTTGTTCCTGGAGTTATATTATCTTTTCCTGAAGATTATTATGTTTGTCCTGGAAGATATCTTAGTCTTGTGTCCTGGAAGATTAGGTGTCTTGTGTCTGAATTATCATTGTGTCTTGTGTCCTTTTAATTTTTGGGGCTAAATTTCTTGTTTGGTTAAGATTTTTTGTCCTGGAAGATATATTGTGTCTTGTGTCCTGGAAGATTTCATGTGTTTGTGTCCGGGAAATATCATTGGTCTTGTTCTGGAAGATTATCATGATGTCTTGTGTCCTGGAAGATTATCATTGATTCTTGTGTCCTGAAATTAATTGATTTTGTCCAATATCATGGTTTTTGGAATACGTGCTTGTGTGAAGATTATCATGTTTGTGTCTGGAAATTATCATGTTCTGTGTCCGGAAGATTATCATTGATGTCTTGGGAATTATCTTATTTTTTTGGTTCTGAGTTTTTGGTTTCGGTTTTTGGGTTTAATTTGTCCGGGTTTAAATTTTTGTGTCTTTTAAAATTTTTTTCGGGGAAAATTTATTTGTTCCTAGTTTCCGGTTTTTCTGAATTATCATTGGTGTTTTGGGGAAATTATTTTTTGGGAAATTTTTGCTTGGTTTGTTTAATTTTTTTTGGGTTTTTGGGTTTTTGGGGTTTTTATTTTTTGAATTTTTGGATTTTGTCCTGAGTTTAAATTTTCTTGTGCCCGGGATTTTTGTTTTGGGTTTCTTGTGTTGTTCCTGAAATTCATGATGTTTGGTCCGAGATTATCATGTTTGTCCGGAGATTACATTGGGCTTTGTCCTAAAGTAATTTGTTTTGTCCTGGAAGATTATCCTGGTGTCTTTGTCTGGAATACATGTGTCTTGTGTCGGAAAATTTTTGTTTTTCCGAAGATTATCATTGATGTCTTGTGTCTGGAAGATTATCATTGTGTTGGTCTGGAATTATCTTTGGGTTGTGTCCTGGAAGATTATCATTGTGCTTGTTTGGAAAAAGTTCTGTGTCCTGGAAAATTATTTTGCAAATTAAATTTTTTGGGTTTTTTGGGTTTTGTTAAATTACATGTGTCTTGTCCGGAGATTACATGTGTCTTGTGTCCTGGAAGATTATCATTGTCTTGTGTCGGAGATTATCATTGATGTCTTGTGTCCTGGAAGATAATTGTGTCTTGTGTCCTGGAAGTTATCATTATTCTTGTGTCCGGAAAGATTATCAGTGTCTTGTTCCTGAAGTTTAATTTTTGTCCTAATACATTGATTCTTGTTCCTGAAGATATCTTTGGGGTTCTTGTTCCTGGAAGATTCATATGTCTTGTGTCTGGAAATTATCATTGTGTCTTGTGCCCTGGAAGATACATGTGTCTTGTGCGAATTCATTGGTGTCTTTGTCGGAATCTTGTGTTGTGTCAAAATTATCATTGTGTCTTGTTCCTGGAAGATTATCATTGATGTCTTGTGTCCTGAGATATCATGATGCTTGTGTCTGGAAGATTATCATGTTTGTCCTGGAAGATTATCATTGAGTCTTGTGTCCTGGAAGATTATAAATTGGGTCTGTGTTTTTGATTCTTTTGGGTCGGTTTTTTGGGGTTTTCGGTTTTGTTTGGGTTTAAGATTTTGTTTGGGTTAATTCGGGCCTGGTTTTTTTTGGTTTGGGAAAGTTCTTGCCGAAGTTACATGGGTTTTTTGGGAATACGGGTTTGTCCGGAATTTGGTTCTTGTTCCTGGAATTTTCGGGTCTTGTGTCCTGGAAGTTTTTGTTTTTGTCCTGAAGTTTCATGGTGCTTGTTCCTGAAGATTTCTTGTTTGTGTCCGGAAGATTACTTGATTTGGCCGGAAGATTCATGTGTCTTGTGTCCTGAAATTCATGTTCTTGTGCCTGGAAGATATCATTGATGTCTTGTTGGAAATTAGCTTGTGTTTTCCGGAAGATTATCATTGTGTCTTGTGTCCTGAAGATTATCATTGGTCTTGTGTCCTGAAAGATTTCATTAGTCTTGGTCCGGAAATTATCATGTGTCTTGTGTCCTGAAATTTTTGTTTGGGTTTAAATTATTTTGGGAAGATTATCATGTTGGCCTGGGTTTCAAGATTCTTGTGTCTGGAAGATTATTGTGTCTTGTTCCGGAAATTACATATTCTTGTCCTGGAAGATTATCTGTTCTTGTTCTGGAAATTTTTGGTTTGTGTCCTGAAGATTATATTGGTGTCTTGTGCCCGGAAATTATTTTTTTGGAATATTGTTCTTGTGTCCTGAAGTTTATTGTTTGTTCCTGAGATTTTATTTGTCCGGAATTTTGTCCTGGTTTAAAATTTTGATTTTGTGTCTGGAAGATTATCATTGATGCTTGTGTCCTGGAAGATTATCTTTGGGCTTGTGTCCTGGAGTATCATTGGTTGTGTCTGAAGATTATCATGATGTTGTGTCTGGAAGATTATCATTGATGCTTGGCCTGGAAAATTTTTTGTTTTTGGGTTTGGTTCTTGTGTCGGGTTTAAATTTTTTGGTTAATTTCTTTTTTTTTTGGAAATATCATTTGTCTGTGTCCGGAGATTATCATGTGTCTGTCTGGAAGATATCACTGGTGTCTTGTGTCCTGGAGAAATATTTTTTTGGAAATATTGTGTTGTTTAAATTTTTTTTTGGGGGAATTTTGGTCGGGGGAAGATTCATGTGTTTTTCGGGAAGATTATATGTTTTGTGTCCGGAAGATTATCTTGGTTGTGTCCTGGAAGATTATCATGTGTCTTGTTCGGAAGTTATCATTGTGTCTTGTTCGGAAGATTATCATTGGTTTGTGTCTGGAAGATTATTTCTTGTGTCCGGAATTTCATTGTTTGGTTAAAATTTATTTCTTGTGTCCTGAAGTTATCATTGTGTCTTGTGTCCTGGAGATTATTTGTCTTGTGTCTGGAAGATTATTTGGGGCCCGGAAGTATCATTGTGTTTGTGTCCGGGAAAATTTCATGATTCTTGTGTCCTGGAAGATTATTTTGTCTTGTGTCCTGGAAGATTATTTGATGTCTTTGTGTCCTGGAAGTTAATGGGGTGTTTTGGGTTTGGTTATTTTGGGAGTTTCCTTAAAGTTTTTAATGCAGTGGATATTATATTGGTCTTGTGTCTGGAGATTATCATTGATGTCTAATTTTCTTAAATTATCATGATGTTTGTGTCCGGGAAAGTTATCATTGAATGTCTTGGTCTGGAAGTTATTTTTGTTTGGTCCTGGAAGATTTTTTGGTCTTGTGCCTGGAGTTTTATTCTTTGTGTCTTGTGTCCGGGAAAAGATTATCTTTTGTGTCTTGTGCCTGGAAGATTATCATTGTTTTCTGTGCCTGGAAGATTATCATTGATGTCTTGTGCCTGGAAAATTATCATTGATGTCTTGTTTTGAAATTATCATGTTCTGGCCTAATATCTTTGGGCTGTCCTGGAAGTTATCATTGTGTCTTGTGCCCGGAAGATTATCTTGTTTTTGGGTCCGGGAAAGATTATCATGGTCTTGTGTCCCTGGAAGATTATTTGGGTCTTGTGTCCTGGAAGATTATCATTGATGTCTTGTGTCCTGGAAGATTATCACTGGTGTCTTGTGTCCTGGAAGATTATCATTGGTGTCTTGTGTCCTGGAAGATTATCATTGGTGTCTTGTGTCCTGGAAGATTATCATTGGTGTCTTGTGTCCTGGAAGTTTTATCTTTGTTTCTTGTGTCCTGGAAGATTTTTCATTGGTGTCTTGTGTCCTGGAAGATTATCATTGATGGCCTGTGTCCTGGAAGATTATCACTGGTGTCTTGTGTCCTGGAAGATTATCATTGGTGTCTTGTGTCCTGGAAGATTCCAGTTATCCAGCCTGTAAGTTAGTTTATGCAAGTATACACAGTTACATAGATTATCATACATAGATTATCATACATAGATTATCATACATAGATTATCATACATAGCAGCATATGTGTAGAGAACCTGGGATACCCCATTTTCCTTGTGATGTCACTGTTGTGGTCTTAAAGGTGAGATCTTCCGACATGATCACTCCCAGGTCTCTCACATTAGTTTCTTGGTTTACACTGTGTTTGCTTGTAGTGCAGCATCCTTCTCCACAGAATATTCACCTCTGGTACATTGGTTTCTTGCAAGTTTGGGTGAATATGGTGTTCCCTGAGTCAAGACTTCGGGGAGAGTGCATGGCATGCACTCGACGGCTTTTTCGAAGTCTAACGAAGGTTAAGAAAATGACAGAAAATATGTAGGCCTGATCTTTGTTGTGAGTTTCATACATAAGGAACTCATGCACTTAACACAGTGTCATACTGTGACTTCAGTATCTCGCTTAGTGATGTCAGTGTAGGTTCCATCTACTTGAAGTCCTCATAGTGGATGTGTAAGACAATCGTGTCTTAAGACAGAGACAGGAAATAAACAAGAACAAGAACTAGCAAGAAAACAGAAGGAACTCCAGACAGGTAAATATATACTTGCACATGTATATGTAGTGTGACCTAAGTGGGTCACTTTACATATGTGGGTCATTTAGAGAACCCAAATCATCGTAGGGTCGTAAAAAATGGGGAAAATTAAGAATTCTTTGTAAATAGAAATATTGCCAGTGGTGGCACTAATATTGCCAGTGGTGGCACTAATATTGACAGTGGTGGCACTAATATTGCCAGTGGTGGCACTAATATTGCCAGTGGTGGCACTAATATTGCCAGTGGCGGCACTAATATTGCCAGTGGTGGCATTAATGTTGCCAGTGGTGGCACTAATATTGTCACTGGTGTCACTAATATTGCCAGTGGTGGCATTAATATTGCCAGTGGTGGCACTAATATTGCCAGTGGTGGCACTAATATTGCCAGTGGTGGCACTAATATTGTCACTGGTGTCACTTAATATTGCCAGTGGTGGGCACTAATATTGCCAGTGGTGGCACTAATATTGCCAGTGGTGGCACTAATATTGCCAGTGGTGGCACTAATATTGCCAGTGGTGGCACTAATATTGCCAGTGGTGTCACTAATATTGCCAGTGGTGTCACTAATATTGCCAGTGGTGGCACTAATATTGCCAGTGGTGGCACTAATATTGCCAGTGGTGGCACTAATATTGCCAGTGGTGGCACTAATATTGCCAGTGGTGGCACTAATATTGCCAGTGGTGTCACTAATATTGCCAGTGGTGCACTAATATTGCCACTGGTGTCACTAATATTGCCAGTGGTGGCATTAATATTGCCAGTGGTGGCACTAATATTGCCAGTGGTGGCACTAATATTGCCAGTGGTGGCAAATAATATTGCCAGTGGTGGCGCTAATGTTAGTGGTGGCACTAATATTGCCAGTGGTGGCATTAATATTGCCAGTGGTGGCACTAATATTGCCAGTGGTGGCACTAATATTGCCAGTGGTGGCACTGTTAGTGGTGGCACTAATATTGCCAGTGGTGGCACTAATATTGCCAGTGGTGGCACTAATATTGCCAGTGGTGGGACTAATATTGCCAGTGGTGGCACTAATATTGCCAGTGGTGGCACTAATATTGGCAGTGGTGGCACTAATATTGTCACTGGTGTCACTAATATTGCCAGTGGTGGCACTAATATTGCCAGTGGTGGCACTAATATTGCCAGTGGTGGCACTAATATTGCCAGTGGTGGCACTAATATTGCCAGTGGTGGCACTAATATTGCCAGTGGTGGCACTAATATTGCCAGTGGTGGCACTAATATTGCCAGTGGTGGCACTAATAATGCCAGTGGTGGCACTAATATTGCCAGTGGTGGCACTAATATTGCCAGCTGCACTAATATTGCCAGTGGTGGCACTAATATTGCCAGTGGTGGCACCAATATTGCCAGTGGTGGCACTAACATTGCCAGTGGTGGCACTAACATTGCCAGTGGTGGCACTAATATTGCCAGTGGTGGCACTAACATTGCCAGTGGTGGCACTAATATTGCCAGTGGTGGCACTCATATTGCCAGTGGTGGCACTAATATTGCCAGTGGTGGCACTAATATTGCCAGTGGTGGCACTAATTATGTTTGGTGTTCAAAGTCTGTGTTCAAGGCTAACGACACATATCGATCCGAGCTGAACTATTTACAGGTCACACTAAGACACGAGGGTGAGGGAGCCACTCTCTTGTGTTAGTGTGACTCGTAAGTGTGTCGTAAGGGGCTCGTCAGGAGACGCTGGAAGAAGACACCCACATCTTGCATGTCTTGGAGGCTATAATTAAGAAAGACTCGAGAAGTAGCCCAGGCCTGGTCACAGACCGGGCCGCGGGGGCATTGACCCCCGAAACTCTCTCCAGGTAAACTCCAGGTCTACCAGGCGAGTCTAAGCCTAGTGAAGTGCCAGGGAGGTCTACGGCCTACTGTACACAGGTGACGGGTTTTGTGATGTCAGGGCTAGCAGGGGAGCATATCTATATGTAGCTAGGAGTATACACAGCTAAGAGTATACTACTACACAGCTAGGAGTATACTACACAGCTAGGAGTATACTACACAGGTAGGAATATACTACACAGCTAGGAGCATACTACACAGCTAGGAGTATACTACACAGCTAGGAGTATACTACACAGGTAGGAGTATACTACACAGCTAGGAGTATACTACACAGCTAGGAGTATACTACAGAGGCAGGGGTATACTACAAAGGAGTATACTACACAGCTAGGAGTATACTACACAGCTAGGAGTATACTACACAGCTAGGAGTATACACAGCTAGGAGTATACTACACAGCTAGGAGTATACTACACAGCTAAAAGTATACACAGCTAGGAGTATACACAGCTAGGAGTATACACAGCTAGGAGTGTACTACAAAGCTAGGAGTATACACAGCTAGGAGTATACACAGCTAGGAGTATACTACACAGCTAGGAGTATACTACACAGCTAGGAGTATACACAGCTAGGAGTATACTACACAGCTAGGAGTATACACAGCTAGGAGTATACCACAGCAGGAGTATACACAGCTAGGAGATACTACACAGCTAGGAGTATACACACAGCTAGGAGTATACTACAGCTAGGAGTATACACAGCTAGGAGTATACTACACAGCTAGGAGTATACACAGCTAGGAGTATACTACACAGCTAAGAGTATACTACACAGCTAGGAGTATACTACACAGCTAGGAGTATACTACACAGCTAGGAGTATACTACACAGCTAGGAGTATACTACACAGCAAGGAGTATACTACACAGCTAAGAGTATACTACACAGCTAAGAGTATACTACACAGCTAGGAGTATACACAGCTAGGAGTATACTACACAGCTAGGAGTATACTACACAGCTAAGAGTATACTACACAGCTAGGAGTATTCTACACAGCAAGGAGTATACTACACAGCTAGGAGTATACTACACAGCTAACAGTATACTACACAGCTAAGAGTATACTACACAGCTAGGAGTATACTTCACATCTAGGAGTATACTACACAGCTATGAGTATACTACACAGCTAGGAGTATACTACACAGCTAAGAGTATACTACACAGCTAAGAGTATACTACAACAGCTAAGAGTATACTACACAGCTAGGAGTATATTTACACAGCTAGGAGTATACTACACAGCTAGGAGTATTCTACACAGCAAGGAGTATACTACACAGCTAGGAGTATACTTCACATTTTAGGGTAACTACACCCTAGGAGTATACTACACAGCTAGGAGTATACTACACAGCTAGGAGTATACTTCACAGCTAGGAGTATACTTCACAGCTAGGAGTATACTACAAAGCTAGGAGAAATACTACACAGCTAGGGTTTATACTACACAGCTGGGAAAGTATACTACACAGCTAGGAGTATACTACATAGCTAGGAGTATACTACACAGCTAGGCGTATACTACACAGCTAGGAGTATACTACACAGCTAGGAGTATACACAGCTAGTATACTACACAGGTAGGAGTATACTACACAGGTAGGAGCATACACAGCTAGGAGTATACACAGCTAGGAGTATACTTCACAGCTAGGAGTATACTACACAGCTAGTACTATACACAGCTTCGAGTATACTACACAGCTAGGAGTATACACAGCTAGGAGTATACTACACAGCTAGGAGTATACACAGCTAGGATTTAAAACACCAGCAAGGAGTATACTACACAGCTAGGAGAAATACACGCTAGGAGTATACTACACAGCTAGGAGTATACACAGCTAGGAGTATACTACACAGCCAGGAGTATACTACATAGCTAGGAGTATACACAGCTAGGAGTATACACAGCTAGGAGTATACACAGCTAGGAGTATACACAGCTAGGAGAATACACAGCTTGGAGTATACTACACAGCTAGGAGTATACTACACAGCTAGGAGTATACACAGCTAGGAGTATACTACACAGCTAGGAGTATACACAGCTAGGAGTATACACAGCTAGGAGTATACACAGCTAGGAGTATACACAGCTAGGAGTATACTACACAGCTAGGAGTATACTACACAGCTAGGAGTATACACAGCTAGGAGTATACACAGCTAGGAGTATACTACACAGCTAGGAGTATACACAGCTAGGAGTATACTACACAGCTAAGAGTATACTACACAGCTAAGAGTATACTACACAGCTAGGAGTATACTACACAGCTAGGAGTATACTACACAGCTAGGAGTATACTACACAGCTAGGAGTATACTACACAGCAAGGATTTATACTTACACAGCTAAGATTTATACTACCAGCTAGGAGTATACTACACAGCTAGGAGTATACACAGCTAGGAGTATACTACACAGCTAGGAGTATACTACACAGCTAAGAGTATACTACACAGCTAGGAGTATTCTACACAGCAAGGAGTATACTACACAGCTAGGAGTATACTACACAGCTAACAGTATACTACACAGCTAAGAGTATACTACACAGCTAGGAGTATACTTCACATCTAGGAGTATACTACACAGCTATGAGTATACTACACAGCTAGGAGTATACTACACAGCTAAGAGTATACTACACAGCTAAGAGTATACTACACAGCTAAGAGTATACTACACAGCTAGGAGTATACTACACAGCTAGGAGTATACTACACAGCTAGGAGTATTCTACACAGCAAGGAGTATACTACACAGCTAGGAGTATACTTCACATCTAGGAGTATACTACACACCTAGGAGTATACTACACAGCTAGGAGTATACTACACAGCTAGGAGTATACTTCACAGCTAGGAGTATACTTCACAGCTAGGAGTATACTACAAAGCTAGGAGTATACTACACAGCTAGGGGTATACTACACAGCTAGGAGTATACTACACAGCTAGGAGTATACTACATAGCTAGGAGTATACTACACAGCTAGGCGTATACTACACAGCTAGGAGTATACTACACAGCTAGGAGTATACACAGCTAGTATACTACACAGGTAGGAGTATACTACACAGGTAGGAGCATACACAGCTAGGAGTATACACAGCTAGGAGTATACTTCACAGCTAGGAGTATACTACACAGCTAGTACTATACACAGCTTCGAGTATACTACACAGCTAGGAGTATACACAGCTAGGAGTATACTACACAGCTAGGAGTATACACAGCTAGGAGTATACACAGCAAGGAGTATACTACACAGCTAGGAGTATACACAGCTAGGAGTATACTACACAGCTAGGAGTATACACAGCTAGGAGTATACTACACAGCCAGGAGTATACTACACAGCTAGGAGTATACACAGCTAGGAGTATACACAGCTAGGAGTATACACAGCTAGGAGTATACTACACAGCTAGGAGAATACACAGCTTGGAGTATACTACACAGCTAGGAGTATACTATACAGCTAGGAGTATACACAGCTAGGAGTATACTACACAGCTAGGAAAATACACAGTTTGGAGTATACTACACAGCTAGGAGTATACTATACAGCTAGGAGTATACACAGCTAGGAGTATACACAGCTAGGAGTATACTACACAGCTAGGAGAAATACTACACGCTAGAGTATACTACACAGCAAGGAGTATACACAGCTAGGAGTATACTACACAGCTAGGAGTATACACAGCAAGGAGTATACTACACAGCTAGGAGTATACTACACAGCTAGGAGTATACTACACACCTAGGAGCATACTGCACAGCTAGGAGTATACTACACAACTAGTATACTACACAGCTAGGAGTATACTACAGAGGTAGGAGTATACTACACAAGTAGGAGTATACTACACAGGTAGGAGTATACTACACAGGTAGGAGTATACTACACAGCTAGGAGTATACTACACAGCTAGGAGTATACTACACAGCTAGGAGTATACACAGCTAGGAGTATACACAGCTAGGAGTATACTACACAGCTAGGAGTATACTACACAGCTAGGAGTATACACAGCTAGGAGTATACACAGCTAGGAGTACACTACACAGCTAGAAGTATACACAGCTAGGAGTATTCTACACAGCTAGGAGTATACTACACAGCTAGGAGTATATACAGCAAGGAGTATACTACACAGCTAGGAGTATACACAGCTAGGAGTATACTACACAACTAGGAGTATACTACACAACTAGGAATATACTACACAGCTAGGAGTATACTACACAGGAGTATACTACACAGCTAGGAGTATACTACACAGGTAGGAGTATACACAGGAGTATACACAGCTAGGAGTATACTTCACAGCTAGGAGTATACTACACACCTAGGAGTATACTACACAGCTAGGAGTATACTACACAGCTAGGAGTATACTACACAACTAGGAGTATACTACAAAACTAGGAGTATACTACACAACTAGGAGTATACTACACAACTAGGAGTATACTACACAACTAGGAGTATACTACACACCTAGGAGTATACACACGTAGGAGTATACTTCACAGCTAGGAGTATACTACACAGCTAGGAGTATACTTCACAGCTAGGAGTATACTTCACAGCTAGGAGTATTCTACACAGCTAGGAGTATACTACACAGCTAGGAGTTTACTACACAGCTAGTATACACAGCTAGGAGTATACTACACAGCTAGAAGTATACACAGCTAGGAGTATACTACACAGCTAGGAGTATACACAGCTAGGAGTATACACAGCTAGGAGTATACAGAGCTAGGAGTATACTACACAGCTAGGAGTATACTACACAGCTAGGAGTATACTACACAGGTAGGAGTATACTACACAGGTAGGAGTATACACAGGTAGGAGTATACTACACAGGAGTATATTACACAGCTAGGAGTATACTTCACAGCTAGGAGTATACTACACAGCTAGGAGTATACTACACAACTAGGAGTATACTACACAGCTAGGAGTATACTACACAGCTAGGAGTATACTACACAGCTAGGAGTATACTACACAGCTAGGAGTATACTACACAACAAGGAGTATACTTCACAGCTTGGAGTATACTACACAGCTAGGAGTATACTACACAGGTAGGAGTATACTACACAGCAAAGAGTATACTACACAGCTAGGAGTATACTACACAGCTAGGAGTATACTACACAGGTAGGAGTATACTACACAGGTAGGAGTATACTACACAGGAGTATATTACACAGCTAGGAGTATACTTCACAGCTAGGAGTATACTACACAGCTAGGAGTATACTACACAGCTAGGAGTATACTACACAGCTAGGAGTATACTACACAGCTAGGAGTATACTACACAGCTAGGAGTATACTACACAGCTAGGAGTATACTTCATAGCTAGGAGTATACTACACAGCTAGGAGTATACTTCACAGCTAGGGGTATACTACACAGCTAGGAGTATACTACACAGCTAGGAGTATACTTCACAGCTAGGAGTATACTTCACAGCTAGGAGTATACTTCACAGCTAGGAGTATACTACACAGCTAGGAGTATACTTCACAGCTAGGAGTATTCTACACAGCTAGGAGTATACTACACAGCTAGGAGTATACTTCACTTTCTAGGATTTAACTACACAGCTAGGAGTATACTACACAGTAGGAGTATACTTCACAGCTAGGAGTATACTTCACAGCTAGGATTATACTACACAGCTAGTATACTACACAGCTAGGAGAATACTACACAGCTAGGAGTATACTACACAGCTAGGAGTATACTACACAGCTAGGAGTATACTACACAGCTATGAGTATACTACACAGCTATGTGTATACTACACAGCTAGGAGTATACTACACAGCTAGGAGTATACTTCACAGCTAGGAGTATACTACACAGCTAGGGGGTATGCTAAAACAGCTAGGAGTATATTTCACAGCTAGAGTATACTACACGGCTAGGAGTATACTACACAGCTAGGAGTATACTTCACAGCTAGGAGTATACTACACAGCTAGGAGTATACTACACAGCTAGGAGTATACTACACAGCTAGGAGTATACTACACAGCTATGAGTATACTACACAGCTAGGAGTATACTACATAGCTAGGAGTATACTACACAGCTAGGAGTATACAAAGCTAGGAGTATACTTCACAGCTATGAGTATACTACACAGCTAGGAGTATACTACACAGCTAGGAGTATACTTCACAGCTAGGAGTATACTACACAGCTAGGAGTATACTACACAGCTATGAGTATACTACACAGCTATGAGTATACTACACAGCTATGAGTATACTACACAGCTAGGAGTATACTACACAGCTAGGAGTATACTTCACAGCTAGGAGTATACTACACAGCTAGGAGTATACTACACAGCTAGGAGTATACTACACAGCTATGAGTATACTACACAGCTAGGAGTATACTACACAGCTAGGAGTATACTACACAGCTAGGAGTATACTACACAGCTAGGAGTATACTACACAGCTAGGCGTATACTACACAGCTAGGAGTATATTACACAACTAGGAGTATACTACACAGCTAGGAGTATACTACACAGCTAGGAGTATACTACACAGCTATGAGTATACTACACAGCTATGAGTATACTTACACAGCCTAGAGTATATACCAGCTATGAGTATACTACACAGCTAGGAGTATACTACACAGCTAGGAGTATACTACACAGCTAGTATACTTCACAGCTAGGAGTATACTACACAGCTAGGAGTATACTTCACAGCTAGGAGTATACACAGCTAGGAGTATACTACACAGTAACACTACTCCTGCGGGTTATTTAAAACACTATGACTGTACTCAATAAACCAGACAAGAGGAAAATACCTCAAAATAAACCTAAATAAAACCTTCACAGCTTATTGACTCACTAGAATAACAACGTAATGAAGCTGGAAGACGTGTGAGAGCCAGTGGAAAGTTAGGGCGCCACGGTCACCTTGCGAGAACACTGTATCAACATCCGTCGATAACAGATATTGCTGGAGCAAGTGAAGAGGGTTTATAAGGGGTAACTGGCTTAATATCTTGGTTTATAAGGGGTAACTGGCTTAATGTCTTGGTTTATAAGGGGTAACTGGCTTAATATCTTGGTTTATAAGGGGTAACTGGCTTAATATCTTGGTTTATAAGGGGTAACTGGCTTAATGTCTTGGTTTATAAGGGGTAACTGGCTTAATATCTTGGTTTATAAGGGGTAACTGGCTTAATATCTTGGTTTATAAGGAGTAACTGGCTTAATATCTTGGTTTATAAGGGGTAACTGGCTTAATATCTTGGCAAAGTTGCTGGTTAACCTGCCTTTGATGGTTATGTGAGCCAGAGGGCAGCCAGCAGCAACAGTTTGGTTGAACAGGTGTTCAGTGAGGGCTGGGCTGGTCACTCGTATAGCACAGATAACCCACTACCTGTGTCTACCAACCCACTACCTGTGTCTACCAACCCACTACCTGTGTCTACCAACCCACAATACCTGTGTCTACCAACCCTACCTGTGTCTACCAACCCACTACCTGTGTCTACCAACCCACTACCTGTGTCTACCAACCCACTACCTGTGTCTACCAACCCACTACCTGTGTCTACCAACCCACTACCTGTGTCTACCAACCCACTACCTGTGTCTACCAACCCACTACCTGTGTCTACCAACCCACTACCTGTGTCTGTAACCCACTACCTGTGTCTTCCAAACCACTACCTGTGTCTACCAGCCCACTACCTGTGTCTACCAACCCATTACCTGTGTCTACCAACCCACTACCTGTGTCTTCCAACCCACTACCTGTGTCTACCAGCCCACTACCTGTGTCTACCAACCCACTACCTGTGTCTACCAACCCACTACCTGTGTCTACCAGCCCACTACCTGTGTCTACCAGCCCACTACCTGTGTCTACCAGCCCACTACCTGTGTCTACCAACCCACTACCTGTGTCTACCAACCCACTACCTGTGTCTACCAACCCACTACCTGTGTCTACCAACCCACTGTGTCTACCAACCCATTACCTGTGTCTACCAACCCACTACCTGTGTCTTCCAACCCACTACCTGTGTCTACCAGCCCACTACCTGTGTCTACCAACCCACTACCTGTGTCTACCAACCCACTACCAGTGTCTACCAGCCCACTGTGTCTACCAACCCACTACCTGTGTCTACCAACCCACTACCTGTGTCTATCAGCCCAGTACCTGTGTCTACCAACCCAGTACCTGTGTCTACCAACCCACTACCTGTGTCTACCAACCCACTACCTGTGTCTATCAGCCCAGTACCTGTGTCTACCAACCTACTACCTGTGCCTACCAACCCACTACCTGTGTCTACCAACCCAGTACCTGTGTCTACCAACCCAGTACCTGTGTCTACCAACCCACTACCTGTGTCTACCAACCCACTACCTGTGTTTTTCAACCCACTACCTGTGTCTACCAATCCAGTACCTGTGTCTACCAACCCACTACCTGTGTCTACCAACCCACTACGTGTGTCTACCAACCCACTACCTGTGTCTATCAGCCCAGTACCTGTGTCTACCAACCCACTACCTGTGCCTACCAACCCACTACCTGTGCCTACCAACCCACTACCTGTGTCTACCAACCCACTACCTGTGTCTAACAACCCAGTACCTGTGTCTACCAACCCACTACCAGTGTCTTCCAACCCACTACCTGTGTCTACCAGCCCACTACCTGTTTCTAGCACTCACTACCTGTGTCTACCAACCCACTAACTGTGTCTACCAAACCACTACCAGTGTCTACCAACCCACTACCAGTGTCTACCAAACCACTACCAGTGTCTACCAACCCACTACCTCTGTCTACTAACCCACTATCTGTGTCTACCAACCCACTATCTGTGTCTACCAACCCACTACCAGTGTCTACCAACCCACTACCAGTGTCTACCAACCCACTACCAGTGTCTACCAACCCACTACCTGTGTCTACCAACCCACTACCTGTGTCTACCAACCCACTACCTGTGTCTACCAACCCCGTGATCATTTTAAAGATAGACTCTATGGCAGTGTGATCAAGGAGGCTGTGAGTGCTAGCATGCCACAGGCTTACCTAACTACAACAGCCTGGTTGATCAGTTACCGGGAGTCACAGTGACCAACATTTTACCACACGTAAGGTTATTGTAACGTGATTAGATAAGATATGCATTGTCTTAATGTTAAGGTCGATCCTATCTCTAGTTTCTGGTGTGGTGTGTGTGCTTACCTACATGTGGATGCAGGGGTCGAGTCACAGCTCCTGGCGCCACCTCTTCACTAGGTCACTCTTCCAGTCTCTGATGTGGGACCTGTCAGAAGCCTTACTGAAGTCCATATACACAATATCATATTAATTACCATGATCAACCTCCTCAAATACCTTAGTGAAAATTGTTAGTAAATTCGTAAGACAGGAACGACCCTTTGTAAAGCCGTGTTGAGAATCATTAATGAATCTGTGCCTGTCAAGATGGCTACGAATTGCTTGTGCAATTGATTCCATAAATTTTCCCACTATGGAGGTTAGGCTTACTGGTCTATAGTTCGAAGCTAAGCACCTATCACCTTCCTTGTAAATAGGTATCACATTTCACGTTTTCCACTTATCTGGCACCAGAAACTCTCTCCAGATGTCAGTTTGTAGTGATATGTTGAACAGATTAGCCAGAGGTTTGCTAAGCTCCTCTTTACCTTCCTTTAGAACCCTTGCATACAGTTCATCAGGGCCTGGGGATTTGTTAGGTTTTAGTTTATTTGTCTGAGGACCATGTCACTAGTTACCACACTCGTGCACAGTTTATTATCATCCTGTTCTATATAATCTATTTCAGGAATATGGCTAGTATTTTTCTGGGTGAAAACTGAGAGGAAGTAGGTACTGAGAATTTCACACATATCCTTATCACTCTCAGTGATCTGACCAGAGGTACTCTTGAATGGGCCTTCCTGGAATCCATGCTGGTTGTCGTTTATAATCTTGTTCCATTCCAGGTGCTCCACCACTCTCCTCCTGATAATCTTGTTCTGTTCTAGGTGCTCCACCACTCTCCTCCTGATAATCTTGTTCCGTTCTAGGTGCTCCACCACTCTCCTCCTGATAATCTTGTTCCATTCCAGGTGCTCCACCACTCTCCTCCTGATAATCTTGTTCCATTCCAGGTGCTCCACCACTCTCCTCCTGATAATCTTGTTCCATTCCAGGTGCTCCACCACTCTCCTCCTGATAATCTTGTTCCATTCCAGGTGCTCCACCACTCTCCTGATAATCTTGTTCCATTCCAGGTGCTCCACCACTCTCCTCCTGATAATCTTGTTCCGTTCCAGGTGCTCCACCACTCTCCTCCTGATAATCTTTTCATTTCCAGGTGCTCCACCACTCTCCTCCTGATAATCTTGTTCCGTTCCAGGTGCTTCACCACTCTCCTCCTCATAATCTTGTTCCGTTCCGGGTGCTCCACCACTCTCCTCCTGATAATCTTGTTCCATTCCAGGTGCTCCACCACTCTCCTCCTGATAATCTTGTTCCGTTCCAGGTGCTCCACCACTCTCCTCCTGATAATCTTGTTCCGTTCCAGGTGCTCCACCACTCTCCTCCTGATAATCTTGTTCCATTCCAGGTGCTCCACCACTCTCCTCCTGATAATCTTGTTCCGTTCCAGGTGCTCCACCACTCTCCTCCTGATAATCTTGTTCCGTTCCAGGTGCTCCACCACTCTCCTCCTGATAATCTTCTCCATGACTTTGCAAACTATAGGTTAGTGTGTGTGTGTGTGTGTGTGTGTGTGTGTGTGTGTGTGTGTGTGTGTGTGTGTGTGTGTGTGTGTATACACTGGGTCATGTTTGCAAGGGTCGAGACTCAGCTCCTATCCCCTATTCCTAGATTACATTGTTGGGCACACCTGATCTCAGCCTTCTTGGGGCCTTATCGTACCTCTACTTGAAGCTGCGTATCGAGTTTACATCCACCCAAGTCATTTCACCTTTTAACTGCCTTGTATGTAGTCACACACCACACACACACACACACACACACACACACACACACACACACACACACACACACACACACACACACGCACAAACACACATGCGGGTGTTTATCAAGGCTTGTGATAACAACTTTATCTTCCAGAAGCAATAATATTCTGTCTAGTTTGATCAAACTAGACTCTTGGTAAACCTCCTTAAGTAAACCTCCTTAAGTAAACCTCCTTAAGTAAACCTCCTTAAGTAAACCTCCTTAACTAAACCTCCTTAACTAAACCTTCTTAAGTAAACCTCCTTAAGTAAACCTCCTTAAGTAAACCTTCTTAAGTAAACCTTCTTAAGTAAACCTTCTTAAGTAAACCTCCTTAAGTAAACCTTAAGTAAACCTTAAGTAAACCTCCTTAAGTAAACCTCCTTAAGTAAACCTTCTTAAGTAAACCTCCTTAAGTAAACCTTAAGTAAACTTTCTTAAGTAAACCTCCTTAAGTAAACCTTAAGTAAACCTCCTTAAGTAAACCTCCTTAAGTAAACCTTCTTAAGTAAAGCTCCTTAAGTAAACCTTAAGTAAACCTCCTTAAGTAAACCTTCTTAAGTAAACCTCCTTAAGTAAACCTTAAGTAAACTTTCTTAAGTAAACCTCCTTAAGTAAACCTCCTTAAGTAAACCTCCTTAAGTAAACCTCCTTAAGTAAACCTTCTTAAGTAAACCTCCTTAAGTAAACCTTCTTAAGTAAACCTTAAGTAAACCTTAAGTAAACCTTCTTAAGTAAACCTCCTTAAGTAAACCTTAAGTAAACCTCCTTAAGTAAACCTTCTTAAGTAAACCTCCTTAAGTAAACCTTCTTAAGTAAACCTCTTAAGTAAACCTTCTTAAGTAAACCTCCTTAAGTAAACCTCCCTTTAAATAAACCTCTTAAGTAAACCTTCTTAAGTAAACCTTAAGTAAACCCCTTAAGTAAACCTTCTTAAGTAAACCTTCTTAATAAACCTCCTTAAGTAAACCTCCTTAAGTAAACCTTCCCTTTAAATAAACCACCTTAAGTAAACCTCTTAAGTAAACCTCCTTAAGTAAACCTCCTTAAGTAAACCTTCTTAAGTAAACCTCCTTAAGTAAACCTTCTTAAGTAAACCTTAAGTAAACCTTCTTAAGTAAACCTCCTTAAGTAAACCTCCTTAAGTAAACCTTCTTAAGTAAACCTCCTTAAGTAAACCTTCTTAAGTAAACCTCCTTAAGTAAACCTCTTAAGTAAACCTTAATAACCTTAAGTAAACCTTCTTAAGTAAACCTTCTTAAGTAAACCTTCTTAAGTAAACCTTCTTAAGTAAACCTCCTTAAGTAAACCTTCTTAAGTAAACCTTCTTAAGTAAACCTTCTTAAGTTAACCTTCTTAAGTAAACCTCCTTAAGTAAACCTCCTTAAGTAAACCTCCTTAAGTAAACCTCCTTAAGTTAACCTCCTTAAGTAAACCTTCTCAAGTAAACCTTAAGTAAACCTCCTTAAGTAAACCTTCTTAAGTAACCCTCCTTAAGTAAACCTCCTTAAGTAAACCTTCTTAAGTAACCCTCCTTAAGTAAACCTCCTTAAGTAAACCTCCTTAAGTAAACCTTCTTAAGTAAACCTCCTTAAGTAAACCTTCTTAAGTAAACCTCCTTAAATAAACCTTCTTAAGTAAACCTCCTTAAGTAAACCTTCTTAAGTAAACCTCCTTAAGTAAACCTCCTTAAGTAAACCTCCTTAAGTAAACCTCCTTAAGTAAACCTCCTTAAGTAAACCTTCTTAAGTAAACCTCCTTAAGTAAACCTTAAGTAAACCTCCTTAAGTAAACCTCCTTAAGTAAACCTTAAGTAAACCTTCTTAAGTAAACCTTAAGTAAACCTTCTTAAGTAAACCTTCTTAAGTAAACCTCCTTAAGTAAACCTTAAGTAAACCTTCTCAAGTAAACCTTCTTAAGTAAACCTTAAGTAAACCTTCTTAAGTAAACCTTCTTAAGTAAACCTCCTTAAGTAAACCTCCTTAAGTAAACCTCCTTAAGTAAACCACCTTAAGTAAACCTTCTTAAGTAAACCTCCTTAAGTAAACCTTCTTAAGTAAACCTTCTTAAGTAAACCTCCTTAAGTAAACCTTCTTAAGTAAACTTCCTTAAGTAAACCTTCTTAAGTAAACCTCCTTAAGTAAACCTCCTTAAGTAAACCTTCTTAAGTAAACCTCCTTAAGTAAACCTCCTTAAGTAAACCTTCTTAAGTAAACCTCCTTAAGTAAACCTTCTTAAGTAAACCTTAAGTAAACCTTAAATAAACCTTCTTAAGTAAACCTCCTTAAGTAAACCTTAAGTAAACCTCCTTAAGTAAACCTTCTTAAGTAAACCTCCTTAAGTAAACCTTAAGTAAACCTCCTTAAGTAAACCTTAAGTATACCTCCTTAAGTAAACCTTCTTAAGTAAACCTCCTTAAGTAAACCTTCTTAAGTAAACCTTAAGTAAACCTCCTTAAGTAAACCTCCTTAAGTAAACCTTCTTAAGTAAACCTTCTTAAGTAAACCTCCTTAAGTAAACCTCCTTAAGTAAACCTCCTTAAGTAAACCACCTTAAGTAAACCTTCTTAAGTAAACCTCCTTAAGTAAACCTCCTTAAGTAAACCTTCTTAAGTAAACCTCCTTAAGTAAACCTTCTTAAGTAAACCTTAAGTAAACCTCCTTAAGTAAACCTTCTTAAGTAAACCTCCTTAAGTAAACCTCCTTAAGTAAACCTTCTTAAGTAAACCTCCTTAAGTAAACCTTCTTAAGTAAACCTCCTTAAGTAAACCTTCTTAAGTAAACCTTAAGTAAACCTTCTTAAGTAAACTTCTTAATAACCTTCTTAAGTAAACTCCTAAGTAACCTTAAGTAAACCTTCTTAAGTAAACCTTCTTAAGTTACCTCTAAGTAAACCTCCTTAAGTAAACCTCCTTAAGTAAACCTCCTAAGTAAACCTTAGAGTTAACCTCCTTAAGTAAACTTCTCAAGTAAACTTAAGTTAAACCTCCTTAAGTAAACCTTTAGTACCCTCCTTAAGTAAACCTCCTTAAGTAAACCTTCTTAAGTAACCCTCCTTAAGTAAACCTCCTTAAGTAACCTCCTTAAGTGACTTCTTAGTTAAACCTCCTTAAGTAAACCTTCTTAGTAAACCTCCTTAATAAACCTTCTTAATAAACCTCCTTAAGTAACCTAAAGTAAACCTCCTTGTTAAACCTCCTTAATAAACCTCCTTAAGTAAACTCCTTAAGTAAACCTTTAAGTACCTTCTTAAGTAAACCTTCTTAAGTAAACTTAAGTAAACCTTAAGTAAACCTCTTAAGTAAACCTCCTTAAGTAAACTCCTTAAGTAAACCTCCTTAAGTAAACCTTAAGTAAACCTCCTTAAGTAAACCTCCTTAAGTAAACCTTCTTAAGTAAACCTTAAGTAAACCTCCTTAAGTAAACCTCCTTAAGTAAACCTTCTTAAGTAAACCTCCTTAAGTAAACCTCCTTAAGTAAACCTCCTTAAGTAAACCTTCTTAAGTAAACCTTCTTAAGTAAACCTCCTTAAGTAAACCTCCTTAAGTAAACCTTAAGTAAACCTCCTTAAGTAAACCTTAAGTAAACCTTCTTAAGTAAACCTCCTTAAGTAAACCTCCTTAAGTAAACCTTAAGTAAACCTTCTTAAGTAAACCTCCTTAAGTAAACCTCCTTAAGTAAACCTCCTTAAGTAAACCTCCTTAAGTAAACCTTCTTAAGTAAACCTCCTTAAGTAAACCTTCTTAAGTAAACCTCCTTAAGTAAACCTCCTTAAGTAAACCTTCTTAAGTAAACCTTCTTAAGTAAACCTCCTGTCTGCCCACTCTGGTACTGTTCTAAATTACCTGTCTGCCCACTCTGGTACTGTTCTAAATTACCTGTCTGCCCACTCTGGTACTGTTCTAAATTACCTGTCTGCCCACTCTGGTACTGTTCTAAATTACCTGTCTGCCCACTCTGGTACTGTTCTAAATTACCTGTCTGCCCACTCTGGTACTGTTCTAAATTACCTGTCTGCCCACTGGAGTTTACCTGGAGTTTACCTGGAGAGAGTTTCGGGGGTCAACGCCCCCGCGGCCCGGTCTGTGACCAGGCCTCCTGGTGGATCAGCGCCTGATCAACCAGGCTGTTGCTGCTGGCTGCACGCAAACCAACGTACGAGCCACAGCCCGGCTGATCAGGAACTGTCTTTAGGTGCTTGTGGTACTGTTCTAAATTACCTGTCTGCCCACTCTGGTACTGTTCTAAATTGCCTGTCTGCCCACTCTGGTACTGTTCTAAATTACCTGTCTGCCCACTCTGGTACTGTTCTGAATTACCTGTCTGCCCACTCTGGTACTGTTCTAAATTACCTGTCTGCCCACTCTGGTACTGTTCTAAATTACCTGTCTGCCCACTCTGGTACTGTTCTAAATTACCTGTCTGCCCACTCTGGTACTGTTCTAAATTACCTGTCTGCCCACTCTGGTACTGTTCTAAATTACCTGTCTGCCCACTCTGGTACTGTTCTAAATTACCTGTCTGCCCACTCTGGTACTGTTCTGAATTACCTGTCTGCCCACTCTGGTACTGTTCTAAATTACCTGTCTGCCCACTCTGGTACTGTTCTAAATTACCTGTCTCCCCACTCTGGTACTGTTCTGAATTACCAGTTATTATTCGCTTTTTAGTGCTTATTCTCTTATTTCCCATACAAGGAGCTTGAACCGTTCACAGATCAGCTTATGGTTCCTGGAAACCACCAGTGACTCCTGGAAAACCACACACAGGTGAAATAAACCATACCACGGGTAGGGTTTGAACCTGCGATCAGAGTCTCAAAACTCCAGACCGTCGCGTTAACCACTGGACCAGCTAGCTTCAAGATTCATTCAACTGGGTATATTTCTACACCATAGGAAGGCTAGCATAGGCCACAACTGTGACCACAAATGCAAGTTTTTACAGACGAATCTCCCGCTAGCGTGGCCCAGTGGCTAACGCAACGGTCTGGAGTTTTGAGACTGTGATCGCAGGTTCAAACTCCACCCGTAGTATGGTTTGTGTGCAATCGTCTCATTAGGACTTCGTGAGTCAGGTGAAATATTTGGGATGCCGCCTGGAGATTGTCCAACTCCTTCTTCGTTCTAACTCTACCCATACCCTGGTTTGTAGTCGTGATTTTTACGATTACGTCAAGATTAACAGTTCAGAGAACCAACAGGTTGATGACACGTTCCTTTGGCCAGTGGCATCATCAGTCCAATATTGAGAGAGCAGTGGACGATCAGGAGGAGTTTGAGGTAATCAGTCTATCATTCTGACTGATCACATTCACTCAACGATTCTTCTCTGTATTGGACTGAAGAGTCACTGGCGGCGAAGCGCAGATTACCTGGAGGGAGTTTTCCAGTTAGATCGGTTCAGCAGTATTCCTGGAGGGTTTTTCCAGTCTGGTCGGTTCGTGGTATTCCTGGAAGGTGTGTCAGGCGTCAACGCCCCCGCGGCCCACTGCACGACCAGGTCTTCCTAGCTTAAGGTGATCGTCCAGGCTAGCTTAAGGTGATCGTCCAGGCTAGCTTAAGGTGATCGTCCAGGCTAGCTTAAGGTGTTCGTCCAGGCTAGCTTGAGAGTTCGTCCAGGCTAGCTTGAGAGTGTTGGTCCAGGCTAGCTTGAGAGTGTTGGTCCTTGCTAGCTTGAGAGTGTTGGTCCTTGCTAGCTTGAGAGTGTTGGTCCTTGCTAGCTTGAGAGTGTTGGTCCACTTGCTAGCTTTGAGAGTGTTGGTCCTTGCTAGCTTGAGAGTGTTGGTCCTTGCTAGCTTGAGAGTGTTGGTCCTTGCTAGCTTGAGAGTGTTGGTCCTTGCTAGCTTGAGAGTGTTGGTCCTTGCTAGCTTGAGAGTGTTGGTTCAGGCTAGCTTGAGAGTGTTGGTCCAGGCTAGCTTGAGAGTGTTGGTCCAGGCAAGCTTGAGAGTGTTGGTCCAGGCTAGCTTGAGAGTGTTGGTCCAGGCTAGCTTGAGAGTGTTCGTCCAGGCTAGCTTGAGAGTGCTGGTCCAGGCTAGCTTGAGAGTGTTGGTCCAGGCTAGCTTGAGAGTGTTGGTCCAGGCTAGCTTGAGAGTGTTGGTCCAGGCTAGCTTGAGAGTGTTGGTCCAGGCTAGCTTGAGAGTGTTGGTCCAGGCTAGCTTGAGAGTGTTCGTCCAGTTTGCAATGGGTTCGATCAGTTATCAAAGCAGTGCTCAATCTCCGATAACTGAACCTTGAACTGTCAGAAGGTCATATCTGGGAAGGTTACAATCACGATAACACTGAGTTCTAACTATTTTGACTTCCACAACCTCGACTGAATCATTATCAGCGTCTAGTAACTAGTTGGATTAGATGGCTTCTTAAACACACAAGTTGACTCCAGTCCAGTCTAGGTAAGAGAAGACAAGTGCAACTAATTGGTCGTTGTGTTGTGGACATGTTTGGCTCTCCAGGACAGTACTTGTTGCAGGTACACTAAGTACAGTACTTGTTGCAGGTACACTAAGTACAGTACTTGTTGCAGGTACACTAAGTACAGTACTTGTTGCAGGTACACTAAGTACAGTACTTGTTGCAGGTACACTAAGTACAGTACTTGTTGCAGGTACACTAAGTACAGTACTTGTTGCAGGTACACTAAGTACAGTACTTGTTGCAGTTACACTAAGTACAGTACTTGTTGCAGGCACACTAAGTACAGTACTTGTTGCAGGTACACTAAGTACAGTGCTGTACTTATTGTACAAGTACTGTACTTAGTGTACCTGCAACAAGCACTGTACTTAGTGTACCTGCAACAAGTACTGTAGCGTACCTGCAACAAGTACTGTACTTAGTGTACCTGCAACAAGTACTGTACTTAGTGTACCTGCAACAAGTACTGTACTTAGTGTACATGTAACAAGTACTGTACTTAGTGTACATGTAACAAGTACTGTACTTAGTGTACCTGCAACAAGTACTGTACTTAGTGTACATGAAACAAGTACTGTACTTAGTGTACATGTAACAAGTACTGTACTTAGTGTACCTGCCACAAGTACTGTACTTAGTGTACCTGCAACAAGTACTGCAGTGTACCTGCAACAAGTACTGTAGTGTACCTGCAACAAGTACTGTACCTAGTGTACCTGCAACAAGTACTGTACTTAGTGTACCTGCACAAGTACTGTTACTTAGTGTACCTGCAACAAGTACTGTCCTTAGTGTACCTGCAACAAGTACTGCAGTGTAACCTGCACACAGTACTGTACTTAGTGTACCTGCAACAAGTACTGTACCTAGTGTACCTGCAACAAGTACTGTATTTAGTGTACCTGCAACAAGTACTGTTCTTAGTGTACCTGCAACAAGTACTGTACTTAGTGTACCTGCAACAAGTACTGTACTTAGTGTACCTGCAACAAGTACTGTACTTAGTGTACCTGCAACAAGTACTGTACTTAGTGTACCTGCAACAAGCACTGTACTTAGTGTACCTGCAACAAGTACTGCAGTGTACCTGCAACAAGTACTGTACTTAGTGTACCTGCAACAAGCACTGTAACTTTAGTGTACCTGCAACAAGTACTGTACTTAGTGTACCTGCAACAAGCACTGTACTTAGTGTACCTGCAACAAGTACTGTACCTAGTGTACCTGCAACAAGTACTGTACTTAGTGTACCTGCAACAAGTACTGTACCTAGTGTACCTGCAACAAGTACTGTACTTAGTGTACCTGCAACAAGTACTGTACCTAGTGTACCTGCAACAAGTACTGTACTTAGTGTACCTGCAACAAGTACTGCAGTGTACCTGCAACAAGTACTGTACTTAGTGTACCTGCAACAAGTACTGTACTTAGTGTACCTGCAACAAGTACTGTACTTAGTGTACCTGCAACAAGTACTGTACTTAGTGTACCTGCAACAAGTACTGCAGTGTACCTGCAACAAGTACTGTACTTAGTGTAACTGCAACAAGTACTGTACCTAGTGTACCTGCAACAAGTACTGCAGTGTACCTGCAACAAGTACTGTACTTAGTGTACCTGCAACAAGTACTGCAGTGTACCTGCAACAAGTACTGTAGTGTACCTGCAACAAGTACTGTACCTAGTGTACCTGCAACAAGTACTGTACTTAGTGTACCTGCAACAAGTACTGTACTTAGTGTACCTGCAACAAGTACTGTCCTTAGTGTACCTGCAACAAGTACTGCAGTGTACCTGCAACAAGTACTGTACTTAGTGTACCTGCAACAAGTACTGTACCTAGTGTACCTGCAACAAGTACTGTATTTAGTGTACCTGCAACAAGTACTGTTCTTAGTGTACCTGCAACAAGTACTGTACTTAGTGTACCTGCAACAAGTACTGTACTTAGTGTACCTGCAACAAGTACTGTACTTAGTGTACCTGCAACAAGTACTGTACTTAGTGTACCTGCAACAAGCACTGTACTTAGTGTACCTGCAACAAGTACTGTACTTAGTGTACCTGCAACAAGTACTGCAGTGTACCTGCAACAAGTACTGTACTTAGTGTACCTGCAACAAGCACTGTACTTAGTGTACCTGCAACAAGTACTGTACTTAGTGTACCTGCAACAAGCACTGTACTTAGTGTACCTGCAACAAGTACTGTACCTAGTGTACCTGCAACAAGTACTGTACTTAGTGTACCTGCAACAAGTACTGTACCTAGTGTACCTGCAACAAGTACTGTACTTAGTGTACCTGCAACAAGTACTGTACCTAGTGTACCTGCAACAAGTACTGTACTTAGTGTACCTGCAACAAGTACTGTACTTAGTGTACCTGCAACAAGTACTGTACTTAGTGTACCTGCAACAAGTACTGTACTTAGTGTACCTGCAACAAGTACTGTACTTAGTGTACCTGCAACAAGTACTGCAGTGTACCTGCAACAAGTACGTACTTAGTGTAACTGCAACAAGTACTGTACCTAGTGTACCTGCAACAAGTATGCAGTGTACCTGCAACAAGTACTGTACTTAGTGTACCTGCAACAAGTACTGTACTTAGTGTACCTGCAACAAGTACTGCAGTGTACCTGCAACAAGTACTGTACTTAGTGTACCTGCAACAAGTACTGTACTTAGTGTACCTGCAACAAGTACTGCAGTGTACCTGCAACAAGTACTGTACTTAGTGTACCTGCAACAAGTACTGTACCTAGTGTACCTGCAACAAGTACTGTACTTAGTGTACCTGCAACAAGTACTGTACTTAGTGTACCTGCAACAAGTACTGTATTTAGTGTACCTGCAACAAGTACTGTACTTAGTGTACCTGCAACAAGTACTGTACTTAGTGTACCTGCAACAAGTACTGTACTTAGTGAACCTGCAACAAGTGCTGTACTTAGTGTATCTGCAATAAGTACTGTACTTACTGTACCTGCAACAAGCACTGTACTTAGTGTACCTGCAACAAGTACTGTACTTAGTGTACCTGCAACAAGTACTGTACTTAGTGTGCCTGCAACAAGTACTGTACTTAGTGTACCTGCAACAAGTACTGTACTTAGTGTACCTGCAATAAGTACTGTACTTACTGTACCTGCAACAAGCACTGTACTTAACATGTATCTGCAACGAGTACTGTACTTGCCGTATATGTAACAAGGTAAGTATTTTACTGTCTCTGCAACAAGTACTGTACTTAGTGTACCTGCAACAAGTACTGTAGTGTACCTGCAACAAGTACTGTAGTGTACCTGCAACAAGTACTGTAGTGTACCTGCAACAAGTACTGTAGTGTACCTGCAACAAGTACTGTAGTGTACCTGCAACAAGTACTGTAGTGTACCTGCAACAAGTACTGTAGTGTACCTGCAACAAGTACTGTACCTAGTGTACCTGCAGCAAGTACTGTACTTAGTGTACATGTAACAAGTACTGTACTTAGTGTACATGTAACAAGTACTGTACTTAGTGTACATGTAACAAGTACTGTACTGTACGTGCAGTACAATCAGCTTATCACCACGCCAGGAGTGGTACCATCAACTATGTCTAGGAATGTTATCTGTGAGAAGCTGTGTACCATAATTGTAACACCTGGGGTACACTGTACCATGGTTGTAACACCTGGTGTACACTGTACCATGGTTGTAACACCTGGAGTACACTGTACCATGGTTGTAACACCTGGGGTACAATGTACCATGGTTGTAACACCAGGGGTACACTGTACCTTGGTTGTAACACCTGGTGTATACTGTACAATGGTTGTAACACCTGGGGTACACTGTACCATGGTTGTAACACCTGGGGTACACTGTACCATGGTTGTAACACCTGGTGTACACTGTACCATGGTTGTAACACCTGGGGTACACTGTACCATGGTTGTAACACCTGGGGTACACTGTACCATGGTTGTAACACCTGGTGTACACTGTACCATGGTTGTAACACCTGGTGTACACTGTACCATGGTAGTAACACCTAGGGTACACTGTACCATGGCTGTAACACCTGGTTTACACTGTACCATGGTAGTAACACCTAGGGTACACTGTGCCATGGTTGTAACACCTGGGATACACTGTACCATGGTAGTAACAGCATGGGTACACTGTGCCATGGTTGTAACAATGGGATACACTGTACCATGGTTGTAACACCTGGGGTACACTGTACTATGGTAGTAACACCTGGGGTACACTGTGCCATGGTTGTAACACCTGGGATACACTGTACCATGGTAGTAACACCATGGGTACACTGTGCCATGGTTGTAACACCTGGGGTACACTGTACCATGGTTGTAACACGTGGGATACACTGTACTATGGTAGTAACACCTGGGATACACTGTACCATGGTTGTAACACCTTGGGTACACTGTACCATGATTGTAACACCTTGGGTACACTGTACCATGGCAGTAACACCTAGGGTACACTGTGCTATGGTTGTAACACCTGGGATACACTGTACCATGGTAGTAACACCATGGGTACACTGTGCCATGGTTGAAACAATGGGATACACTGTACCATGCTTGTAACACCTGGGGTACACTGTACTATGGTAGTAACACCTGGAGTACACTGTACCATGGTTGTAACACCTTGGGTACACTGTGCCATGGTTGTAACACCTGGGATACACTGTACCATGGTAGTAACACCATGGGTGCACTGTGCCATGGTTGTAACACCTGGAATACACTGTACCATGGTTGTAACACCTGGGGTACACTGTACTGTGGTAGTAACACCTGGGGTACACTGTACCATGGTTGTAATACCTTGGGTACACTGTACCTTGGTTGTAACACCTAGGGTACACTGTGCCATGGTTGTAACACCTGGGATACACTGTACCATGGTAGTAACACCATGGGTACACTGTGCCATGGTTGTAACACCTGGGGTACACTGTACCATGGTTGTAACACGTGGGATACACTGTACTATGGTAGTAACCCCTGGGATACATTGTACCATGGTTGTAACACCATGGGTACACTGTGCCATGGTTGTAAAATATGTGATACACTGTACTATGGTTGTAACACCTGGGGTACACTGTACCATGGTTGTAACACCTGGGTACACTGTACCATGGTTGTAACACCTGGGGTACAACTGTACCATGGTTGCACACCTTGGGTACACTGTACCATGGTTGTAACACCTGAGGTACACTGTACCATGGTTGTAACACCTGGGGTACACTGTACCATGGTTGTAACACCTGGGGTACACTGTACCATGGTTGTAACACCTGGGGTACACTGTACCATGGTTGTAACACCTTGGGTACACTGTACCATGGTTGTAACACCTGGGGTACACTGTACCATGGTTGTAACACCTTGGGTACACTGTACTATGTTTGTAACACCTTGGGTACACTGTACCATGGTTGTAACACTATGGGTACACTGTGCCATGATTGTAACACCTGGGATACACTGTACCGTGGTTGTAACACCTGGGGTACACTGTACCATGGTTGTAACACCTGGGGTACACTGTACCATGGTTGTAACACCTAGGGTACACTGTACCATGGTTGTAACACCTGGGGTACACTGTACCATGGTTGTAACACCTGGGGTACACTGTACCATGGATGTAACACCTTGGGTACACTGTACCATGGTTGTAACACCTTGGGTACACTGTACCATGGTTGTAACACCTAGGGTACACTGTACCATGGTTGTAACACCTGGGGTACACTGTACCATGGTTGTAACACCTGGGATACACTGTACCATGGTTGTAACACCTGGGGTACACTGTACCATGGTTGTAACACCTGGGGTACACTGTACCATGGTTGTAACACCTGGGGTACACTGTACCATGGTTGTAACACCTGGGGTACACTGTACCATGGTTGTAACAACTAGTTGAACATATCAATGGCAATAAGTATAAGGTTAGAGAAATTAGTACCGGTCAGTATAAAGAATCGCATTTAGATCACATAAAGGTATTATGTGATGATAATGATGTTCCAACTCAGACTAATGTGACAGACTCTGACAATCCTCCTGATCCTGTACTCTCTACCTCTGGTACTCAGCCAGATGATCAACCCGAATGTCGTTATTCCCTACGTACACGACAGGTATTGAGAAATCCTCAAGTATCATTTGTAACTACCAATTCAGATTCGCCTCAAATACAGCATGAGTTAGCCAGTGCAGCAGAGTTTGATCCTCCCAGAGATGACACCCATTCTGCATATATCAATCTCACCCTAACCGAGTTGGGGCTAAATGTAAATAACCTGTATAGATGAATAATTACAGTATCAACTTATTAATATTCAAGAATTTTTGTGTGTGTGTTCACGTTCTCTCTGAATTCTGACATTTAACAGTATAGATTTGAGTGCACCAAGTCTGCCTTTCTGTTAAACACTTCTTTCTTTGTACATATTCTTCCTCAGAGTCTGTAGATCACATGAATGCAGATCGATCGATTAATTTTTTTTTACGACTTCTGTTGTGTAATCCCAGTGTTGAATCTCATTTTATGAGTTGTGCTATTACATACCTTGTAACACATTACAGGAAGTTACGTATGTTGTTAGGTAAGACACATATGCAACAGTTAGGTATCTTTATTTCGAAATGTTTCGCTTACACAGTAGGCTTCTTCAGTCGAGTATTGTTTCAGACTATGGAACAATACTCTTCTCCAGACTGAGGGACTGACCACCTCAAAACTACAAGGGTGATGGACTGATTACATCGTCTTCAAGTATCTTCTGCTTCTATCAACTTTTCTGTACTCGACTGAAGAAGCCTTCTGTATAGGCGAAACATTTCGAAATAAAGATACCTAACTGATGCATATGTGTCTTACCAAACAACCTGTCGGTATTTTATACCATTTTAATGTTCACTCAAGTTACGTAGGCTTCCATTCCGAGATTCTCCTTATGTATGTTATAGCGTTCAATTGTTATGTAGTTTGACATTGTATAGAATCAGCCCAAGCCATAAGCCTGTCATCTCTAGTTTGTATTAGCTGTATGTCGGGACGACATACATTAGCGTCGCCGAGCTCTCAGTAGTACCAGTAACCAGTTACCAGTGTCAGTAGTAGTGACTCGCTACCAACCGTCTGTGTGAATCACTTGCTATTCACTGTTACAGCTGCCCTTAGCATGTTTTAAGCGCCGCTCACCCCTAGGCATCATTCTTGAGTCAGTCAAAAGATAGGGAACGGAGACGTAGGTCAGGCTGGGCGCTTCCCATATATTCCATATTAATTATACTCCATTATTGCCTATGTGAGTATCCTTTACCCAGTCCACGTTACTGAACCCACGGAACACACTGTGCCATGGTTGTAACACCTGGGGTACACTGTACCATGGCTGTAACACCAGGGGTACACTGTACCATGGCTGTAACACCAGGGGTACACTGTACCATGGCTGTAACACCTGGGGTACATTGTACCATGGTTGTAACACCTGGGGTACATTGTACCATGGTTGTAGCACCTGGGGAACACTGTACAATGGTTGTAACACCTGGGGTACACTGTACCATGGTTGTAACATCTGGGGTACACTGTACCATGGTTGTAACACCTGGGGTACACTGTACCATGGTTGTAACACCTGGGGTACACTGTATCATGGTTGTAACACCTGGGGTACACTGTACCATGGTTGTAACACCTGGGGTACACTGTACCATGGTTGTAACACCTGGGGTACACTGTATCATGGTTGTAACACCTGGAGTACATTGTACCATGGTTGTAACACCTGGGGTACATTGTACCATGGTTGTAACACCTGGGGAACACTGTACCATGGTTGTAACACCTGGGGCACACTGTACCATGGCTGTAACACCTATGGTACACTGTTCCATGGTTGTAACACCTGGGGTGCATTGTACAATGGTTGTAACACCTGGGGAACACTGTACCATGGTTGTAACACCTGGGGTACACTGTACCATGGTTGTAACGCCTGGGGTTCACTTGCTGTACCATAGTTGTAATACCCGGGGTACACTTCACTCTCTGTTCAACAGAGAGAGAGAGAGAGAGAGAGAGAGAGAGAGAAAGAGAGAGAGAGAGAGAAGGTACGTTCTCACTCTAACTCCTGAAAGGTAACTTTCTCTCTCAAGTACGAGAGGAAGCTGCTTAGAGAAATAGAGACCATAGAGCAGAACAGTGATGGCATCACAGAGTCCTGGAAAGAGAGAGCAGCATCTTAGACCCATGAATGAAATTAAAAATATTCGAAGTACTGAAGACAGTGTTATTGTGACCTCAGTCGCATGTGCAACAGTTAGGTATCCTTATTCTTGTAATGTTTCGCCTACATAGCTGGCTTCTTCAGTCAGGTGTAGCAGCGAAGTGAAGATGTAATCAGTCCATACCTTGGAGAAGTGGAATTTTAAGTGGTCAGTCCCTCAGCCTGGAGAAGACTTAAGGTCCATGGTCTGGAACAGGGTGGTCAGTCTCTCAGTGTGGAGAAGAGTTCAGCTCCATGGTCTGGAACAAGGTGGTCAGTCCCTCAGTCTGGAGAAGAGTCCAGCTTCATGGTCTGGAACAAGGTGGTCAGTCCCTCAGTGTGGAGAAGAGTTCAGCTCCATTGTCTGGAACAAGGTGGTCAGTCCCTCAGTCTGGAGAAGAGTCCAGCTTCATGGTCTGGAACAAGGTGGTCAGTCCCTCAGTCTGGAGAAGAGTTCAGCTCCATGGTCTGGAAGTAGGTGGTCAGTCCCTCAGTCTGGAGAAGAGCTCAGCTTCATTGTCTGGAACAAGGTAGTCAGTCTCCCAGTCTGGAGAAGAGTTCAGCTCCATTGTCTGGAAGAAGGTGGTCAGTCCCTCAGAGTGGAGAAGAGTTCAGCTCCATTGTCTGGAAGAAGGTGGTCAGTCTCTCAGCCTGGAGAAGAGTCCAGCTCCATTGCCTGGAAGAAGGTGGTCAGTCTCTCAGCCTGGAGAAGAGTCCAGCTCCATTGTCTGGAACAAGGTGGTCAGTCCCTCAGTCTGGAGAAGAGTCCAGCTTCATGGTCTGGAAGAAGGTGGTCAGTCTCCCAGTCTGGAGAAGAGCTCAGCTTCATTGTCTGGAACAAGGTAGTCAGTCTCTCAGTCTGGAGAAGAGTCCAGCTTCATGGTCTGGAAGGAGGTGGTCAGTCTCTCAGCCTGGAGAAGAGTTCATCTCCATTGTCTGGAAGAAGGTGGTCAGTCCCTCAGCCTAGAGAAGAGTACAGTTCTATTGTCTGGAACAAGGTGGTCAGTCCCTCAGCCTGGAGAAGAGTCCAGCTTCATGGTCTGGAACGACATGAAGCTAAAGTTTGAGAATAAAGCCTTCAATAGTGTTCAAGGTAAGGTGGAACATCTGAAAGATTTTGTGTAGAGTGAACAACTGATTAGTCCACAGGTCAAACTTCTCAGTGAACTTTTCGTGAACGAGACTCAGGAACACTGTTAACAGTGCCACAACAGCTGTTGTAGTTCTCTCAGCTGATTATAATAATAATAATAATAATAATAATAATAATAATAATAATTATTTCTACCAGTACATGTACAAGGTATACAGACCATAGCTGACATCAAAGACATACTATTATATAGAAAGTCCTTTGTTATTCTGAGCATTTCCCGCATATTAGGTCAGTTTTGTCCCAGGATGCGACCCACACCAGTCCACTAACAGCCAGGGACCTATTTTATACTGATGGGTGAACATAGACAGCAGTTGTCTTATGGAAACACACCCTGGTGTGTTCCAGCCGTACTGGGGATTCGAATTCCAGACCTCAGTGTGTGAGCTGAGTGCGCTACCAACCCAGCCACGTGAGGAAGCCATGGACGGCTCATTCACTGTACTCCAGGACCCAAGTTCATCTAATTCTATATTCCTTAAAGACTGTAAGAAACCACTATCTTGAATCTTTGTTATGGAGGAGGAGCCTAGACACAGGTGTCCTCCCACAGTCACTGAAAACCGATATTGTCCCCACTTCCTTAAGGTGACAGAAAAACAACTGCAATAAACTATAGACCATCAGATTTTCTGAACGGGTTCTAAGAAGCAATACTGCCATTCACATGGAACTGCAACAGTTGCACAGTCCGAGGCAGCATGGGTGTAGGGCAGGTCGCTGCTAAATCATTATGATGCATTCCAGAGCACCATGCTCTTCCCGAGTACCATGCTCTCCCAGAGTACCATGCTCTCCCAGAGTACCATGCTCTCCCAGAGTACCATGCTCTCCCAGAGTACCATGCTCTTCCAGAGTACCATGTTCTTCCAGAGCACCTTGCTCTTCCAGGGCACCATGCTCTTCCAGAGCACCTTGCACTTCCAGAGCCCCAAGGTCTTCCAGGGCACCATGCTCTTCCAGAGCACCATGTTCTTCCAGAGCACCTTGCTCTTCCAGGGCACCATGCTCTTCCAGAGCACCATGTCCTTCCAGAGCACCTTGCACTTCCAGAGCCCCATGGTCTTCCAGGGCACCATGCTCTTCCAGAGCCCCATGGTCTTCCAGGGCACCATGCTCTTCCAGAGCACCATGCTCTTCCAGAGCACCATGTCCTTCCAGAGCACCTTGCACTTCCAGAGCCCCATGGTCTTCCAGGGCACCATGCTCTTCCAGAGCACCTTGCACTTCCAGAGCCCCAAGGTCTTCCAGGGCACCATGCTCTTCCAGAGCACCATGTCCTTCCAGAGCACCTTGCACTTCCAGAGCCCCATGGTCTTCCAGAGCACCTTGCACTTCCAGAGCCCCAAGGTCTTCCAGAGCACCATGTTCTTCCAGAGCACCTTGCTCTTCCAGGGCACCATGCTCTTCCAGAGCACCATGTCCTTCCAGAGCACCTTGCACTTCCAGAGCCCCATGGTCTTCCAGGGCACCATGCTCTTCCAGAGCCCCAAGGTCTTCCAGGGCACCATGCTCTTCCAGAGCACCATGTTCTTCCAGAGCACCTTGCTCTTCCAGGGCACCATGCTCTTCCAGAGCACCATGTCCTTCCAGAGCACCTTGCACTTCCAGAGCCCCATGGTCTTCCAGGGCACCATGCTCTTCCAGAGCCCCATGGTCTTCCAGGGCACCATGCTCTTCCAGAGCACCATGCTCTTCCAGAGCACCATGTCCTTCCAGAGCACCTTGCACTTCCAGAGCCCCATGGTCTTCCAGGGCACCATGCTCTTCCAGAGCACCTTGCACTTCCAGAGCCCCAAGGTCTTCCAGGGCACCATGCTCTTCCAGAGCACCATGTCCTTCCAGAGCACCTTGCACTTCCAGAGTTCCATGGTCTTCCAGAGCACCTTGCACTTCCAGAGCCCCAAGGTCTTCCAGAGCACCATGTTCTTCCAGAGCACCTTGCTCTTCCAGGGCACCATGCTCTTCCAGAGCACCATGTCCTTCCAGAGCACCTTGCACTTCCAGAGCCCCATGGTCTTCCAGGGCACCATGCTCTTCCAGAGCCCCATGGTCTTCCAGGGCACCATGCTCTTCCAGAGCACCATGCTCTTCCAGAGCACCATGTCCTTCCAGAGCACCTTGCACTTCCAGAGCCCCATGGTCTTCCAGGGCACCATGCTCTTCCAGAGCACCTTGCGCTTCCAGAGCACCATTGACTGAAAGATGAAAAAAGAAGAATTAGTTGTCTGGACTAATGTTGACAAAAGCGTCTGACGAGTACGACCAGGGTGAAGTTATGTGTCAGATACGTGCAGAATGAATAACTGGAAAAGTGGATGGATATTAACTTCTCAATACACAAGGCCCAGAGTATCAGTAGTAGTAAACACTGGCCTGGTGGCTAAAGCGCTCGCTTCACACGGCAAGGGTCTTGGATCGATTCCCAGCCAGGGTAGAAGCATTGGGTGTGTTTCTTTACACCTCTTGTCTATGTTCATCCATCAGTAAATGGGTACCTGGGTGTTAGTGGACTGGTATGGGTCACATCCTGGGTGTTAGTGGGCTGGTGTGGGTCACATCCTGGGTGTTAGTGGACTGGTGTGGGTCACATCCTGGGTGTTAGTGGACTGGTGTGGGTCACATCCTGAGTGTTAGTGGGCTGGTGTGGGTCACATCCTGGGTGTTAGTGGACTGGTGTGGGTCATATCCTGGGTATTAGTGGACTGGTGTTTGTCACATCCTGGGTGTTAGTGGACTGGTGTTTGTCACATCCTGGGTGTTAGTGGGCTGGTGTGGGTCACATCCTGGATGTTAATGGACTGGTGAAGGTCACATCCTGGGTGTTAGTGGACTGGTGTGGGTAGCATCCTGGGTGTTAGTGGACTGGTGTGGGTCACATCCTGGATGTTAATGGACTGGTGAAGGTCACATCCTGGGTGTTAGTGGACTGGTGTGGGTAGCATCCTGGGTGTTAGTGGACTGGTGTGGGTCACATCCTGGGTGTTAGTGGACTGGTGTGGGTTACATCCTGGGTGTTAGTGAACTGGTGTGGGTCACATCCTGGGTGTTAGTGGACTGGTGTGGGTCACATCCTGGGTGTTAGTGGACTGGTGTGGGTCACATCCTGTGTGTTAGTGGACTGGTGTGGGTCACATCCTGGGACAAAACTGACATAATTTACGGGAAATGCTCAGCATAACAAGGTACTTTCTATAGAGTAGTATGTCATAGGTGTCAACTATGGTCTGTATAAGTTGTATCATGTATGTCTCCCTTGATCCTCCTGTCCTCCAGTGTCGTCAGTGTGTGTGTGTGTGTGTGTGTGTGTACTGTGTTTTAAGTCAACAATGTTAGTTATCAGCAAGGTCACTCAAGGACATAGGAGGTTATATTAGTATTGCCAAGTTGTTGACCCAAACAGGTCAGTTGTGTACAGTTAACTCTGGCACCACGACAAGTTAGCAGTGCCAGATGTGACCACGTTTCGGGCCTCCTTGCACCATTTACAGAGTATGGCATAGTTGTGCCAAGTTCTTGGCCCTGACACCACAAGTTTGAGACACAGGCACCACGGTCACTGGCGAGTTATGTTTGATGTTTCTGGAGCAGTTATAATGAGGCACCTAATGACCTTAACTTAATTAGTGCGTAGAAGACCACCTCTCTCTCTCTCTCTCTCTCTCTCTCTCTCTCTCTCTCTCTCTCTCTCTCTCTCTCTCTCTTTCTCTCTCTCTCTCTCTATCTATCTATCTATCTATCTATATCTATCTGAGTACATGTGGTGTCAGTATTGTAACTAGACCCAACAATAATATACATAACCACAAACCATACATCAATATGTATACATTATACACAAGTATGCATACATTATACACCAGTATGTATACATTATACACCAGTATGTATAAATTATACACCAGTAAGTATACATTATACACCAGTATGTATACATACACAAGTATGTATACATTATACACATGTATACATTATACACCAGTATGTATACATTATACACCAGTATGTATACATTATACACCAGTATGTATAAATTATACACCAGTATGTATACATTATACACCAGTATGTATACATACACAAGTATGTATACATTATACACATGTATACATTATACACCAGTATGTATACATTATACACCAGTATGTATACTTACACAAGTATGTTTTACATTATACACATGTATACATTATTACACCAGTATGTATACATTATACACCAGTATGTTTTACATTATACACCAGTATGTATAAATTATACACCAGTATGTATACATTATACCCCAGTATGTATACATACAAAGTATGTATACATTATACACATGTATACATTATACACCAGTATGTATACATTATACACCAGTATGTATACATTATACACAAGTATGTATACATTATACACATGTATACATTATACACATGTATACATTATACACATGTATACACTATACACATGTATACATTATACACATGTATACATTATACACCAGTATGTATACATTATACACCAGTATGTATACATACACCAGTATGTATACATTATACACCAGTATGTATACATACACCAGTATGTATACATACACCAGTATGTATACATTATACACCAGTATGTATACATTATACACAAGTATGTATACATTATACACCAGTATGTATACATTATACACCAGTATGTATACATACACCAGCATGTATACATTATACACCAGTAGATATACATACACCAATATGTATACATTATACACCAGTATGTATACATTATACACCAGTATGTATACATACACAAGTATGTATACATACACCAGTATGTATACATTATACTCCAGTATGTATACATTATACACCAGTATGTATACATTATACACCAGAATGTATACACTATACACCAGTATGTATACATACACAAGTATGTATACATACACAAGTATGTATACATACACAAGTATGTATACATACACAAGTATGTATACATACACATGTATACATACACAAGTATGTATACATACACCAGTATGTATACATTATACACCAGTATGTATACATTATACACCAGTATGTATACATACACCAGTATGTATACATTATACACCAGTATGTATACATTATACACCAGTATGTATACATTATACACCAGTATGTATACATTATACACCAGTATGTATACATTATACACCAGTATGTATACATTATACTCCAGTATGTATACATTATACACCACTATGTATATATTATACTCCAGTATATATACATACACCAGTATGTATACATACACAAGTATGTATACATACACCAGTATGTATACATACACAAGTATGTATACATACACAAGTATGTATACATACACAAGTATGTATACATACACAAGTATGTATACATACACAAGTATGTATACATACACAAGTATGTATACATATATTCCAGAGAAGCTGTGAGAAAATTATAGAATATTTTCCTGTCAAATTCGGAGGTGGGCGGTAACCCACACGGTGACGGTCACACACGCTGCTACACCCTTCTGTCAGCTAAATTATTTGTACATGTACAAGGTATACATGTACAAGGTATACATGTACAAGGTATACATGTACAAGGTATACATGTACAGGGTATACATGTACAAGGTATACATGTACAAGGTATACATGTATAGGGTATACATGTACAAGGTATACATGTACAACGTATACATGTACAAGGTATACATGTACAAGGTGTACATGTACAGGGTATACATGTACAAGGTATACATGTACAAGGTATACATGTACAAGGTATACATGTACAAGGTATACATGTACAGGGTATACATGTACAAGGTATACATGTACAAGGTATACATGTATAGGGTATACATGTACAAGGTATACATGTACAAGGTATACATGTACAAGGTATACATGTACAAGGTATACATGTACAACGTATACATGTACAAGGTATACATGTACAAGGTGTACATGTACAAGGTATACATGTACAAGGTATACATGTACAAGGTATACATGTACAGGGTATACATGTACAGGGTATACATGTACAAGGTATACATGTACAAGGTATACATGTACAAGGAATGCATGTACAGGGTATACATGTACATGTACAGGGTATACATGTACAAGGTATACATGTACAAGGTATACATGTACATGTATACATGTACAAGGTATACATGTACAAGGTATACATGTACAGGGTATACATGTACTAGGTATACATGTACAGGGTATACATGTACAAGGTATACATGTACAAGGTATACATGTACAAGGTATACAAGCAGAGGGTATACATGTATACATGTACAAGGTATACATGTACAAGGTATACATGTACATGTATACATGTACAAGGTATACATGTACAAGGTATACATGTACAAGGTATACAAGCAGAGGGTATACATGTACAGGGTATACATGTACAAGGTATACATGTACAATGTATACATGCACAAGGTATACATGTACAGGGTATACATGTACAAGGTATACATGTACAGGGTATACATGCACAAGGTATACATGTACAGGGTATACATGTACAGGGTATACATGTACAAGGTATACATGTACAGGGTATACATGTACAAGGTATACATGTACAAGGTATACATGTTCAGGGTATACATGTACAAGGAATACATGTGCAGGGTATACATGTACATGTACAGGGTATACATGTACAAGGTATACATGTACAAGGTATACATGTACAAGGTATACAGTACAGGGTATACATGTACAAGGTATACATATAAAAGGTATACATGTACAAGGTATACATGTACAGGGTATACATATACAAGGTATACATGAACAGGGTATACATGTACAAGGTATACATGTACAAGGTATACATGTACAAGGTATACATGTACAAGGTATACATGTTTAGGGTATGCATGTACAAGGTATACATGTACAAGGTATACATGTACAAGGTATACATGTACAGGGTATACATACAAAGGTATACATGTACAAGGTATACTTACAAGGTATACATGTACAAGGTATACATGTACAGGTATACATGTACAAGGTATACATGTACAATGTATGCATGTACAAGGTATACATGTACAGGTTATACATGCACAAGGTATACATGTACAAGGTATACATGTACAAGGTATACATGTACAAGGAATGCATGTACAAGGTATACATGTACAAGGTATACATGTACAAGGTATACATGTACAAGGTATACATGTACAAGGTATACATGTACAAGGAATGCATGTACAAGGTATACATGTACAGGGTATACATGTACAAGGCATACATGTATATCTTGTACATGTATACCTTGTACATGTATACCCTGTACATGTATACCTTGTACATGTATACCTTGTACATGTATACACTGTACATGTATACCTTGTACTGCATTCCTTGTACATGTATACCTTGTACATGTATACCTTGTACATGTATACATTGTACATGTATACCTTGTACATGTATACCTTGTACATGTACAAGGGATACATGTACAAGGTATACATGTACAATGTATACATGTACAGGGTATACATGTACAAGGTATACATGTACAAGGTATACATGTACAGGGTATACATGAACAAGGTATACATGTACAAGGTATACATGTACAGGGTATACATGTACAAGGTATACCTACTATTCCTAGAAAGTCACTTGTTATGCTGAGCATTTCCCGCAAATTGTCAGTTTTGTCCAAGGATGTGACCCTCACCAGTCCACTAACACCCAGGATGTGACCCTCACCAGTCCATTAACACCCAGGATGTGACCCCTCACCAGACCACTAACATCCAGGATGTGACACACACCAGTCCACTAACACCCAGTATGTGACCCTCACCAGTCCACTAACATCCAGGATGTGACACACACCAGTCCACTAACACCCAGGATGTAACCCACACCAGACTACTAACACCCAGGATGTGACCAACACCAGTCCACTAACACCCAGGATGTGACCCTCACCAGACCACTAACACCCAGGATGTGACCCTCACCAGACCACTAACACCCAGGATGTGACCCACACCAGACCACTAACACCCAGGATGTGACCCACACCAGTCCACTAACACCCAGGATGTGACCCACACCAGTCCACTAACACCCAGGATGTGACCCTCACCAGTCCACTAACACCCAGGATGTGACCCCTCACCAGACCACTAACATCCAGGATGTGACACACACCAGTCCACTAACACCCAGTATGTGACCCTCACCAGTCCACTAACATCCAGGATGTGACACACACCAGTCCACTAACACCCAGGAAGTGACACACACCAGTCCACTAACACCCAGGATGTAACCCACACCAGACTACTAACACCCAGGATGTAACCCACACCAGTCCACTAACACCCATCATGTGACCCTCACCAGACCACTAACACCCAGGATGTGACCCTCACCAGACCACTAACACCCAGGATGTGACCCACATCAGTCCACTAACACCCAGGATGTGACCCACATCAGTCCACTAACACCCAGGATGTGACCCACACCAGACCACTAACACCCAGGATGTGACCCACACCAGACCACTAACACCCAGGATGTGACCCACACCAGTCCACTAACACCCAGGATGTGACCCACACCAGTCCACTAACACCCAGGATGTAACCCACACCAGTCCACTAACAACCCAGGATGTGACCCACACCAGTCCACTAACACCCAGGATGTGACCCACACCAGTCCACTAACACCCAGGATGTGACCCACACCAGTCCACTAACACCCAGGATGTGACCCACACCAGTCCACTAACACCCAGGATGTGACCCACACCAGTCCACTAACACCAGGATGTGACCCACACCAGTCCACTAACACCCAGGATGTGACCCACACCAGTCCACTAACACCCAGGATGTGACCCACACCAGTCCACTAACACCCAGGATGTGACACACACCAGCCCAATAACACCCAGGATGTGACACACACCAGCCCACTAACACCCAGGATGTGACACACACCAGCCCACTAACACCCAGGATGTGACACACACCAGCCCACTAACACCCAGGATGTGACACACACCAGCCCACTAACACCCAGGATGTGACACACACCAGTCCACTAACACCCAGGATGTGACACACACCAGTCCACTAACACCCAGGATGTGACACACACCAGTCCACTAACACCCAGGATGTGACACACACCAGTCCACTAACACCCAGGATGTGACCCAGACCAGTCCACTAACACCCAGCATGTGACCCACACCAGTCCACTAACACCCAGGATGTGACACACACCAGTCCACTAATACCCAGGATGTGACACTGACCAGCCCACTAACACCCAGGATGTGACACACACCAGTCCACTTAACACCCAGGATGTGACCCACACCAGTCCACTTAACACCCAGGATGTGACACACACCAGTCCACTAACACCCAGGATGTGACACACACCAGCCCATTAACACCCAGGATGTGACACATACCAGCCCACTACCACCCAGGATGTGATACACACCAGCCCACTAACACCCAGGATGTGACACACACCAGTCCACTAACACCCAGGATGTGACCCACACCAGTCCACTAACACCCAGCATGTGACCTACACCAGTCCACTAACACCCAGCATGTGACACACACCATTCCACTAACACCCAGGATGTGACACTCACCAGCACACTAACACCCAGGATGTGACACACACCAGTCCACTAACACCCAGTTTGTGACCCACACCAGTCCACTAACACCCAGGATGTGACCCACACCAGTCCACTTAACACCCAGGTACCTACTTACTGCTAGGTGCACAGGAACAACGGGAGTTATCAGGAAAATCCACTCCAATACCCATGTCTAAATACCGGTTAGATAGCAGATTGATGATAGAGGAAAGGTTACAACATAGCAGGTCTGGTTAAAAGCAGACATGAGGGTTTGTGAGGTATGTGCTAATGTTAGATTAGAACCCAACACCCGAGTTGCATAACAACGATCTTGAGATTGTGTTGCTGCCTGAGACTAGATCCACCAACTGCCTACTGCCCTGGTAAGACTTATTTACAACAGTTAAATGTCTGAATTACGAAGCGTCTACACAGCAGGCTTTTTCAGTCGAGTACAGAAGAGTTAGCAGAAGCAGTAGAGATGTGAAGACGATATCATCAGTCCAGCTTTGATGGCGTAGTTTTAAGGAGGTCATTCTCTCAGCCAGCAAAAGAGTTATGTTCCATACTCTGGGACAAGGTGGTCAGTCCCTCAGCCTTGAGAAGTTATGTTCCATAGTCTGAAACAAGGTGGTCAGTCTCTCAGCCTGGAGAAGAGTTATGTTCCATAGTCTGGAACAAGGTGGTCAGCCTGGAGAAGAGTTTTATTCCATAGTCTGGAACAAGGAGGTCAGTCCCTCAGCCTGGAGAAGTTATGTTCCATAGTCTGAAACAAGGTGGTCAGTCCCTCAGCCTGGAGAAGAGTTTTATTCCATAGTCTGGAACAAGGAGGTCAGTCCCTCAGCCTGGAGAAGTTATGTTCCATAGTCTGAAACAAGGTGGTCAGTCCCTCAGCCTGGAGAAGAGTTTTATTCCATAGTCTGGAACAAGGAGGTCAGTCCCTCAGCCTGGAGAAGAGTTATGATCCATAGTCTGGAACAAGGTGGTCAGTCCCTCAGCCTGGAGAAGAGTTATGTTCCATAGTCTGGAACAATGTGAGGTTGAAGTAACAGTATGGAGGCTTACTGCCAGAAGGTATGATGCAGTTCACTAGTAGAAAGGTCATGACTGAGAGGTCAGGTCCCTCTCAAATCTACCCCTTCTCACTTTAGAAGGGATTTCCGTCCTACCCATGATCGCTTCTTGGGAAAACAACTGATGTCTTGTCCTGAACTGTGCATAAGGACCTGCCTTGTATGGGCCAGTAGGCCTTCTGCAGTGTTCCTCCATCCTTATGTTCGTATAACTGGGTGACCTGGATATCTGTTGTCAACACCAGAACATATGAAGTATATGTGGAGAGGGTTCTGGGGATCAACGTCCCTGGAACCCTCATGGTGGTTCAGGGCCTGATCAACCAGGTTGTTACTGTTGGCCACACACAAAACGACGTATGAACCACAGCCCAGCTGGTCAGTTACTGACTTGAGACGCTTGTCCAGTGCCTGCTTGAAGACAGCGAGGGGTCTATTGGTAATCCCCCTTATGTATGCTAGGAGGCAGTTGAATAGGCCTACACAGGAGAACAAAAACGAGATCAATTAGAATCCAGAGAAAAGAAACATGAATAACTATCTAGCTGTGATTATACTGCATTATCAAGTTACATAGAGATAAATAATGTCTGGGAAACCTTCAGGACTATGTACAGCGGAACCTCCACTAACGAATTTAATCCTTTCCGTGACCTGGCTCGTATCTGGATTTGCTCGTGTGCAGAGTCAATTTTCCTCATTTAAATTAATTGGAATGGAATTAATTCGTTCCAGTGGAATTCCAGGCACCATAAAATACATCAATATATTGGTAATTCTTCCATCCTAACTTCAGAACCATGATCTCTGTCATTCTTGATAATATTGCACCAGTTAAAAAGGTTAGGATTAAACGAAGAGTTGAACCTTGGATGACTACTGAGGCATTGGATAATATCAAATCCAGAGATCAGTTGCTGGAATGACTTCAGGCAGACATTAACCTCTGATATCCGAGTAGTTGGTCTCGCATGGAACTGATAAATATCCACATTCCGTGTTTCCTGGAAACACGGTGTGCTTGGTTCTAACAAGGGTTCTTGGGCTGGGTTAGATACCATTGATGTACCTTTGATGAGGTTGGAGAGTCTACTTCCAGAGACCGGTCTTGATCCAGGCTCTGGTGGTATATTTTCCAGTGGTCTGCCAGGCAAAACTCAGCAACACCTTGTAACTGTTGAAAATAATGTAAAATACAAAGATGAAGATTAAGACACATGTACAACAGTTGGGTATCTCCAGGGAGCTGAACTCTTCTCCAGGCTGAGGGACTGACTGCCTTGTTCCAGACCATGGAGCTGAACTCTTCTCCAGGCTGAGGGACTGACTGCCTTGTTCCAGACCATGGAGCTGGACTCTTCTCCAGGCCGAGGGACTGACTGCCTTGTTCCAGACCATGGAGCTGGACTCTTCTCCAGGCTGAGGGACTGACTACCTTGTTCCAGACCATGGAGCTGGACTCTTCTACAGGCTGAGGGACTGACTACCTTGTTCCAGACCATGGAGCTGAACTCTTCTCCAGGCTGAGGGACTGACTGCCTTGTTCCAGACCATGGAGCTGGACTCTTCTCCAGGCCGAGGGACTGACTGCCTTGTTCCAGACCATGGAGCTGGACTCTTCTACAGGCTGAGGGACTGACTACCTTGTTCCAGACCATGGAGCTGGACTCTTCTACAGGCTGAGGGACTGACTACCTTGTTCCAGACCATGAAGCTGAACTCTTCTCCAGGCTGAGGGACTGACTGCCTTGTTCCAGACCATGGAGCTGGACTCTTCTCCAGGCCGAGGGACTGACTGCCTTGTTCCAGACCATGGAGCTGGACTCTTCTCCAGGCTGAGGGACTGACTACCTTGTTCCAGACCATGGAGCTGAACTCTTCTACAGGCTGAGGGACTGACTACCTTGTTCCAGACCATGGAGCTGGACTCTTCTCCAGGCTGAGGGACTGACTACCTTGTTCCAGACCATGGAGCTGGACTCTTCTACGGGTTGGGGGAGGGACTACCTTTTTCCGGGCCCATGGGGGCAAACTTTTTCTACAGGCTGAGGGACTGATCCCTTTTCCAGACCAATGGAGCTGGACTCTTCCCCGGGCGGGGGGGGATTTAAAACTCCCCTTTTCCAAACCATGGAGCTGGCCCTCTTCTCCGGGGCCGGGACTGCCTTGTTTCCGGGAACCAGGACCCTAAAATTCCTTCTCCAGGCCGGGGGATTTAAATGTTTTTTCCAGACCTTTGGAGCTGAACTTTTTTCCCAGGCTGAGGGACCTGATTTCCCGGGTTCCGGGCCCCATGGAGCTAAAACTCTTCTCCAGGTTTGGGGGAAACTGACTTCCTTATTCCGGGCCCCATGGAGCGGAAATTTTCCCCGGGGTAAAGGGACTAAACTCCCTTTTTCCCCAGAAATGGAGCTGGACTCTTTCAGCGAGGGGGGACTGATCCCTTTTTTCCCAGACCTTGGGCTGAACCCCTTTTTTCCCGGGTTGAGGGATGACCCCCTTTTTCCAGCCCCAATGGAGCGGGAAATCTTCTCCGGCTGAGGGACTGCCCACCTTGTTCCAAACCATGAAGCGACGCTTTCCGGGCTGAGGGATGCCCACCCAAATTACTTTTCAAGGGGGTTTGTTAACCCCTAAAGGGGTTAAAATTTTGTTTTATTATATATAAAAAGTATATTACCTTTTCATATAATTTTATATTGCTTATATTTGCGAAAATTTGCTAAATCGCAAATGAAATTCCCCTTTATTTTGGGTTATTTGACTTTTTGCTTATTTTTTGTTGGTTTGTACAAAATTATGCGCTCAGTTCAAGTCTTGTTTTTTCAAATTTTACTGTAATTACCCGCTTTTTCCCGTTTTTTTTAATTTCCGGGCTTCTGAGCTGTGCTGCCCAGGGGGCTATCACGTAAGGAGGGGGGTTTTCCTCCCCTCCGTGAAGAAATCAGTCTGCTCTAGACCCTTGGGGGGTTGGGAAACGGGTTTGTCTGTCCATTATTCTTGTTAGTTCTGTAAACTCTGTTTCCCCAGAACATTGTTTAATTTTAGTGATTTTCGCGATTTGTACTGGGGTTTTGGTGTGTCGCTTGGGGACACTTGAACATTCATTTTTCCTGAGCTATAGTTTTTCTGCCCTTTTTTTGTAGGGTTTCCCTTTTGTTTTTGTTACAGCGGGGGGTTTTTTTCTATGCTGAATTTAGATTCATTGGTTGGGAGTTTCGTAATTTTGTGGAGGTTTCTCTGTTTGGTCCACTTAGTGGTCTTATATTTTCCCTTGACCTTTAGTTTTTTCGCAGCCCGTTTGTTAAAAGGCTTTTTGGGGGCTTGGGGCATTCTTTTCATTTTTTTCAAGAAGCCCTTTTTCTGGTTGCCAGTCGGTCAAAAATTTAGTTTTTTTAAAGGACTTTTTTCCAGCCCACTTTTTTTAAAGTCTAAGGGGGGGTTTTGAAAAAACCAACCCCGGGCCCGGGATTGAACCCGGGTCATAAAAGTCTCAAAACCCCACCCCGTCGGTTACCCACTAAAACCAGCTAGCCCACAATTGATTATAAAAACTAGGAAATATTTTTTAAACCTTGGGAAAGGGTTTTGGGCCACAGGCCCCTTTCGGGTGCCCACAAATGCAATTTTTTTTACAGACGAATCCCCAAGCTAGCGGGGCCCGGGTGACAAACTTTTAGCTCAACCCCTTTCCTGCCGTCAAAAGACCCCCAAAAAAAAATCGTAAGGCACGATTGCAAAAAAAAAATACCCCCCCCCGGGTTTAAACCCCGCGGTCATAGAGGTTCACAGAGGGTTGCCGGGGCTAACTTTCCTTGGGGTAAAAAATTTAAAACCTATTTGGGGATGAATCTTTTTTGGGGTAGCGGGTCAAAGGGGTTAACGCGACGGGCTGGATTTTTGGGACCTATGACCCCCCGGGTTCCCAACCCCGGGCCCGGGGGTTATGGTTTAAATTTGCAATGGGGGTCTTTTCGATTTTTTAAAGTCGAGTCGTGGGGCCCATATTTGAAAAATTAGAGCACTTACACACATACACCCCCCCCTTTTTTTTAAAAAAAAACATTTTTTGAAATTTAAATTTAAATTGTTAATGTGCCGGGCGGTATTTAAAAAATTAAAATTTGGGGAAAATGTGCTTTCGGGCACAATAATATTAAAACCCCAGAAAATTTGATTTTTTTTTTGATTGCGGTGTTTAAATTTTAAATTTTGGGTAAATACCCTCTAAAATTTTAAAAATTTTTTAAATTTTAAATTTTTTCTCTAGTTAGAAGCCTACCAGTTGTAATCCTGAAGAAATTATTGAAATCATTTTGAATTTTAATGGATAATTGGAAAAGGGAAAAACTGACTACTTTGTTAGGGAAAAACGGGAACGGGCCCGGGATGTTTAGAAGGGCGGGCCTTTTTCTATATTACCTGGAGATCTCAAAGTTTTTAGAATCCCCTTTTTTTTTGTAAATGGGTGTTTGTTGGGGGGTGTTTTTGTTGCTGGGTTTGTTTGCAAAGGTTGTTGTTTGTTTAGTGTTTTTTGGGTTGGGTTTTGGTTTTGTCTATGTGGTTTTGTTTGTAGGTGTTTGTTGCTGGGTTGGTTGTTTAGGTGTTTTTGCTGGGTGTGTTTTTTGTTTTGGGGGTTTTGGGGTTAGGTTTTTGTTGCGGGTTGGTGTTTTTGCTGGGTTTGTTGCTAGGTGTTGTCTTTTGCAAGGGTGTTGTTGCTGGGTTTTGTTGTTGTAGGTTTTTTTTTGTTGTTTGGTGTGTTATTGCTATGTTTTACTTTTGTGGGGTGTGTTGTTGAAAGGTGTGGTGTTTTTAAGGTGTTTTGCTGGGTTTGTGTCGTTGAAAGTGTGTTTTTTGAAGGGTTTGGGGTTGTTGCTGGGGTTTGTTGCAAAAGGGTGCCTTTGCTAGGTGGTTTTTTGCTGGGGTTTTTGTGCCTAGGTGTTTTGTTGAAAGAGTGTGTTGCAAGGTGTGCCGTTGCTAGGTGTGTTTTTGCAGGTGGTTGGTTGCTGGGTGTGTTCGTTGCAGGTGTTTCGTTGTTTAGGTGGTCGTTGTTTGGGTGCGTTTTTTGGGGGTTTGGTTGTGGGTGTGTCGGGGGCCTAGGTGGGGTTTGTTGCTAGGTCCGTTTTTTTCCTGGTGTTTTTTGTTGTTTGGTTTGGTTTTTGCTGGGTGTTTTGGGGTGTTTATGTGAGTCGTTCCCTGGGTTTTGTTTGTTGCTAGGTGTTTTGTTTGGGTTTGTTCGTTCCCTATTTTGGGGTTTCGTTTGGCTAGGTGTGTATGCTGGGGGTTGTGTTGTTGCTAGGTGTGTTGTTGTGGGTGTGTTGCTGGGTGTGTCGTTGTTTGGGGTTGCCCGGTTGCAAGGTGCGTTTTTGGGCGGGGTGTGTCGTTGCTGGGTGTGTTGTTGCTAGGTGGTTGTTGCTAGGTGTGTTTTGCTGGGTGGGGTTTTTGGGCTAGGTGCCCTTTTGCATTGGGGTTTGTTCCCTGGGTTTGTGTGTTTTTTGCTGGGTGAGTTTTTTTGCTAGGTGGGGTTTGTTGCTAGGTGGGGTTGTTGCAGGTGTTTTGTTGCTAGATGTTTTTGTTGCTAGGGTGTTGTTGCTGGGTTTGTGTTGTGGGGTTGTGTTGCTAGGTGTGTCGTTGCTAGTGCATTGTTGTTTAGGTGTTTTTGCTGTTTGGTGTGTTTTTTGCTAGGTGTTTTTGCTGGGGTGGGGTTTTTCTAGGGGGTTTTTTCTTTGCTGGGTTTTGCGTTCCCTAGGTGGCCCGTTGCTAGGTGGGGTTCCGTTGCTAGGTGATTTCCTTTCGTAGGGTTTTGGTCTTTTGCTGGTGTTTGTTGCTAGGTGTGTGTTTGCGGGGATGTTGTTGAAGGTGTTTTGGGTTCCCTAGGTGTTTTTTTTTTGCTAGGTGTGTCTTTTCCCTAGGGGGGGGGCTTTGGGCTGGGTTGTGTCTTTTGTAGCTGGTTGTTGCTAGGGGGTGTCGTTTGCTGGGTGTGGTCTTTGCTAGGCGTGTCTTTTGCGGGGTGTGTTGCTAGGGTGTTTTGTGCTAGGTGTGTTGCAGGGTGGGGTTGTTGCTAGGTGGGGTTGTTGCTAGGTGTGTTATTGTAGATGTGTTGTTGTTGGTGTGTTTTTGGGTAGGTGTTTTAAAGCTGGGTTTGTGTTTTTTTTCAATTTGTTTGCTAGGTGGGGGGGGGTTGGTGGGGTTTTGTTATTGCTAGGTGTTTTGTTGCAGGGTGTTGCAGGTGTGTTTTTGGCTAGGTGTGTTGTTGCTAGGTGGGGTTTTTTGAAAGGGTGTGTTTTTTCCCGGGGGTGTTTTTGGTAGGGGTGTTGTTGGTGGTTTTTTTGGTTGTTGCTAGGGGGGGGGTTTTTTGCTAGGTGTGTTGTTGCTATTGGTTATTGTAGGTGTTTGCTAGGTGGGGTTGCTGGGTTTGTGTTGCTAGGTGTTTTTTTTGCTAGGTTTTTTGTCGTTGCTAGGTGTTTTAAATTTGAAAAGGGTTTTGTTGTTGCAAGGTGTTTTGGGTAGGTGTTTTTGCTATTGTATCGTTGCTGGGTTTTGGGGGTTTTTTGTTTTGGGGGTTTCCCAAAGGTGTGTTTTTCTAGGTTTGTGTTGCTGGTGCGTTGTTGTTTTAGGTGTTTTGGGTTTTTTTGGGTGTGTTTGTTGCTTTTGTGTTGTTCAGGTGTTTTGTTAGGTGTGTTTTTGCAGGGTGTGTTTTTGGTGGGTGTGTCGTTGTTTAGGTTTTTCCCTTTGTTGGGTTGTTCTTTTGCTAGGGTGGGGGTTTGTAGGTGTGTCGTTGCTGGGTTTTGTCGTTAAAAGGGTTTGGGGTCTTTGATAGGTGTGTCGTTGCAGGTGGGTTTGCTAGGTGGCCCGTTGTTTAGGTGTGTTGTTCTTTTTTGTGTCTTCCCTAGGTTTTGGGGGTTGTTTGGTGTGTTTTTTTGGGTTTTTGTGTCTTTTGTGGGTTTGTGTTGTTCCCTGGGGTGTGTGGGTTGCGGGTTTTCCGTTGCTGGGTGCGTTGTTGCTAGGTGTGTTGCGTTTGGGTGGTTGCTCCCAAGGGCTTTTTTTCCCTGGCGGGGTCGTTCTGGGTGTGTTTTTTTGCTAGGGGGTTTTGCAAAGGTGTGTCGTTGTAGGTGTGTTTTTTGGGCTATGGTCGTTGCTGGGTGTGTTGTTCAGGTTTTGTTATTGCTATGTGTGACTTTGGGCTAGGGGGTTTGTAGGGTGTTTTTGGGCTAGGTGTGTTTTTTTGCTAGGTTTTGTTGCTAGGGGTGTCTTTGAGGGTTTTTCCCTTTCCCTGGGTGTTTGTTGTAGGTGTGTTGCTAGGTGTCCCTTTTGCTAGGTGTTTTTGTTGAGGTTTTGTTTTTTGCTGGGGTTTTGGTCTTTCCTAGGTGGGTGGGTTGCTGGGTGTGCCCCTTTTTGCTATTGCGTTTTTGGTAGGTTTTTTGAAAGGTGCCCTTTGGGTTTGGTGTGTTGTTTTTAAAGGTGCTTTTTTTGTTCTGGGTGGTGGGTTAGCTAGGTGTGTTGTTGCTAGGTGGGGTTGTTCCCTAGGTGTGTTGTTGCTTTTGTGGGGCCGGTTGGGGGGTGTGTTGTTGCTAGGGGGTTTGCTGGTGTGTCTTTGCTGGGTGTGTGGGTTGCTAGGTGTTTTTGTTTGCTAGGTGTTGTTTTTTGCTAGGGTGTTTGTTGCTAGGTTGTTGCTAGGTGTGTCGTTGCTAAGGGTGTGTCTTTTGCTAGGTGCGTTATTTTTTGGGGGTTCCCTTGCTAGTGTGTTGTTGTAGGGGGTGTTGTTGCAAAGGGTGTGTTTTTTGCAAAGGTGTGTTTTTTGCTGGGTGTGTCTTTGCTAGGTGGGGGTGCAAGGTGTTTTTTTGCTTGGTGATTTGGGTTTGTAGTGTTTTTTTGTTGCTAGGTTGTGTTGCAAAGGTGTTTTCGTTGCAGGTGTGCCCGTTGCTAGGTGTTCGTTGTTTAGGTGGTCTTGCTAGGTTTTCCCTTTTTGCTAGGTGTGTCTTTGCTAGGTGGTTGTTGTTTAGGTGGTCTTGCTAGGTTTTGTTCTAGGTGTGTTGCTGGGTGTGTTGCTGGGTTTTGTCTTTGTTTGGGGTTTTGTGTTTGCAAGGTCCCTTTTTGTAGGGGGTTTTTGCTGCAAAGGGGGGTTTTGGGAAGTGTGTCTTTTGCTGGTGTTCGTTGCTGGGGTTTTTGTCGTTGCTAGGGTGTGGGTTGCTGGGTGTGTCGTTTTGTGGTTTGGTTTTTCTAGGGGAGTCGTCGCAGGTGTGTCGTTGCTAGGTGTTTGTTGCGGGTTGTGTCGTTGTAGGTAGTTGTTGCTGGGTTTTGTTGTTGCTAGGTGTGGGTTGCCGGGGGTGGGCGTTGCTGGGTTTGGGTCGTTGCTACGGGGTTTTTGGTAGGTGTTTTCGTTCCCTGGGTTTTGGTCGTTGTAGGGTGTCGTTGCAAAAGGTGTTTTTGTTGGTGTTTTTTGGCGGGTTTTGGTTGCTGGGTGTTTTTTTGGTTTGTGGGTTTGGTTGTGCTAGGTTGTTTTTATTGTAGGGGTTTTGGGTTGGGCAGGGGTTGTTGCTTGGTTTTGTTTGTTGCTAGGTTTTTTGCGGGGTGTTTGTTGCTAGGTGTTTTTATTCTGGGTTTTGTTTTTTTTTGCTAGGTGTTTTTGTTGGGTGTGTTGTTGCTAGGTGTTTTTGGTTGCTGGGTTTGTGTTTTTGAAAAGGTTTGGGGTTTGTTTTGGGGGGTTTGTTTTTTGGTTTTGTTTTGGTTTTTTGCAAAGGGGGTGTATTCCCTGGGTGTGTTGTTCCCTAGGTGTGTTTTTGCTAGGTGTGTTGCTGGGTTTGGTTGCTGGGTGTGTCTTTTGCTGGGTTGTTTTTTGCAAAGGTTTGTTTGGTTGCTGGGTTTTTCCAATTGCTAAGTGTGTTGTTTGGTTTTGTGTTGTGGGTGTTTTGCTAGTGTTTTTAAATTTGGCTGGGGTTTTTTGTTGCTAAGTGTTGTTTATTGTTAGGTGTGTTTGTTGCTGGGTTTTGTTTTTTGCTAGGTGTGTTTTTTCTGGGTGTGGTATTGAAAAGGGGGGGTTTGTTCCCTGGGTGGGGTTGCTAGTGGTTTTGTCGCTGGAGGGGTTAGGTGTGTTGTTGCTAGGGGGTTTGTTGCGGGGTGTTTTTTGTAGGTGTGTTGCTAGGTTTTGTTGTTGCTAGGTGTGTCTTTTGCAAGGTGGGGTTATTGTTTAGGTGTGTTTTTTGCTGGGTGTGTTGCTGGGGTTGTGTTTTTCGGGGTTGTATCGTTGTAGGTGTGTCTTTGGGCTAGGGAAAAGGGTTGTTTGGGGTGTTGCTGGGGCGTTTTTTTGCTAGGTGTGTTGTTGTTTAGGTGTGTTGCTGGGTTTTTGTGTTGCGAGGTGGTTTTTTTGTTTTTAGGGTGTTTTTTTGCTGGTGTTTTGGGTTGTTTGGGTGTGTTGTTGCTAGGTGTGTTGTTGAAAGGTGTGTCTTTTTGCTGGGTGTGTCGTTGTTTGGTGTTTTCGTTGCTGGGGTTGTTGTTGCTAGGTGTGTTGTTGCTAGGTGGGTTGTTGTTTTGGGGTTTTGTCTTTTGCTGGGTGTGTCGTTGTAGGTGTTCGTTGCTTGGGTTTTCGTTGCTAGGTGTGTTGCTGGGTGTGCCGTTCCCTGGGGTTTTTTTTTGGTCGTTGCAAGGGGGTTTTTTCTGGGTTTGTGCCCGTTGCTAGGTGGGTTTTTTGGCAAGGTGTTTTGGGTGGGTGTGTTGCTAGGTTTTTTTTCCGTTGTTGGGTGTGTCTTTTGCTGGGTGAAATTGTTCTAGGGTGTTTTTTTGGCTGCTGGGTGTGTTGTAGGTGTGCCCGTTGCTAGGTGTGTCGTTTGCTAGGTGTGTGGGTTGCTAGGTGGGGTCGTTGTTTATTTGTGTAAATTCTAGGGTGTCGGGGCTGGGGTGGCGTCGCCAGGTGTGTGGGGGTTTGCTAGGTTTTGTTGTTGCAAAGGTGTGTCTTTGCTAGTATGTTTTTTTGCTGGGTGTGTTTTTTGTGGGTGTGTTTTTTTTGCCAAGGTGTTTTCGTTGTAGGGGGGGTCTTGCAGGTGGGGTTTTCTAAGCTGGGTTGTTGCGGGTGTGCGTTGCAAGGTGTGTTTTTTTCCCCTAGGGGTCGTTTGCTAGGGTGTTGTTGATAGGTGTGTTGCGGGTGTGTTTTTCTGGGAAGGGGGGTTTTTGCTAGGGGTTTTTTTTGTTTGTGGTTTTGTTAGGTTTGTTTGTTTGGGTGTGTTGTTGCGGTTGTTTTTTCCTGGGTGTGTTGTTGTTTAGGTGTGTTGCTGGGGTTTTGTTTGTTGCTGTTTTTTTGTTGTAGGTTTGTTTTTTGAAAAGGTGTTTTTTGCTAGGGTGTTTTTGGGTGGGTGTGTTGTTGGTAGGGGTTGGTTGTTGCTAGGTTTGTGTTTAATTCCCTTGGGTGTGTTGTTGCTAGGTGTGGTTTATTGCTGGGTGTGTTCCCCTGGTTGTGTTGCTAGGGGGTTTGTCTTTGCTAGGAGGTTTTTGCAGGTTTTTTGTTGCAGGGGTGCCCCTGCAAGTGTGTTGCTAGGTGTGTGGCAAGGGGGTTTTGGGCTGGGTGTGTCATTGCTGGGTTTTTTTTATTCCCTTATTTGTTTTGTTAGGTGTGTTGTTGTTTGGGTTGTGTTATTCCCTAGGTGTGTTGTTACAAGGTGGGGTTTTCCCTTGGGTGTGTTGTTGCTAGGTGGGTTGCTGGGGGGGGTTGGGGTTCGCTAGGAGTGTTAGGTTTTTGTTGCTAGGTGGGGTTTTCTAGGTGTTTTTTTGGGAATGTTTTGGGCTAGGGGGTTTTGGGTTGCTGGGGGTGTGCTTTGCTAGGTGTGTTATTGCTAGGTGTGTTTTTTGCTAGGTGTGTTGTGGGTTGTTTTTTTGTGGGTTGTTCGTTGCTGGGTGTGCCCGTTCCCTAGGTTTGTTGCTAGTGTTTCTAGGTTTTTTTAAGGTTTCGTTGTTCCCAAGGGGGTGTTTGCTAGGTGTGGTTGCAGGGTGTCGTTGCAAGGTGTGTTGGCTGGGTGTGTTGTTGTTTGGTGTGTTTTTTTGCTAGGTGTTTTGGGTTGCTGGGGTTGTTCGTTGCAGTGTTTTCGTTGCGGGTTTTGGGGTGTTGATGGGTGGTTTTTCCCGGGGGTTGGGGGTGTGCCCCGTTGCTGGGGGTGTGTCTTTTGGCGGGTGTGTTTGTTGTTTTAGGTGCTTGGGTGCTAGGTTGTTGTTGCTAGGTTTGTTAATTGGGCGGGTTTTGTTGTTTGGTTTTGTTTTTTTGGGCAAGGTGTTTTTGTTGCTAGGGTGTTTTTTTGGCCTAGGTGTTTAAATTGCTAGGGGTGTATTTTGCTAGGTGTGTTGTTGCTAGGTTTTTGTTGTTGCTAGGTGTGTTTTTTGCTGGTGTGTTGTTTTTGGGAGGTGCGGGAAAAACATCCCCCACCGGTGTGGGGAAATGGGTCGTGCCCGGGGAACTGTACCAACTCGGGCCCCCGAGCACTATAACCCCGGGCCCTCTTTTTACCTCAAGTGTTTTAAAAAACAAAATTTCCCTTGTTTCCCATGGCACAAGAAAAGTTCAGGATGTTTTCCCAGCAACCTAAACAATGTACAGTTTTAAAACCCCTAACAAGTACAGTGTACCCCTTTAAAAAAAATTGTACAGTGTACAACCTCAAAATTTTAACAGTGAAACAACCTCACAATTAAAAGTGAAAAAACCTCAAAATTGAAACAGTTTACGAACCTCACAATGCCCGGGTGGCCCAACCTCACAATTTTTCCAAGGTACAACCCCCAAAAAATGTGAAATGAGGTAAAACCTCACAAATGTCATGAAAAACCCTCACAATGTCATTGATGTCCAACCTAAACAAGGGTAAAATGATTACAACCCCCACCAATGTACAGTGATGTACAACCTCAAAATTGTACAGGGGATGAAACCAACCTCACAATTTAATTTGAGGGGTAAAACCTAAACCAATTACAGTGAAAAACCCCCCAATGTACAGTGGTGTAAAACCCTCACAATGAAACAGTGTTTAAACCTCACAATGTAAAAAGGGGTGTACAACCTCACAATGAAAGGGAAAACACCCACAATGTTCAGTGTAAAAACCTCACCCAAATGTGAAAGTGATGTAAAAACCCCCAAATGGGGCAGTGTAAAAATCAAAATTTTTCCAGTGATGTAAAAACCTCACAATGTACATTTGATGTAAAACCCTTTAAACAATTTTTAAAAGGGTTTTACAACCTCAAAAGGGAACAGTGATTTTCAACCCCTTCACAATGAAACAGTGATGTACAACCCCTCACAATGTACAGGGGGTACAACCTCAAAAATTGTAAATTTGGTTTGAACAACCTCACAAGTACAGTGAGGGTAAAAACCCACAATGTCCCTTGGGGGTAAAAACCTCCAAGGGAAAACATGTACAACCTCAAATGTACATGTACCCCCTTCAAATGTACATTGATGTAAAACCAACAAAATTTTAAATTTGGTTTTTCCCAACCCTACAATGTACAGTGTAAAAACCTCACAATGTAAAAGTGTTTGTACAACCTCAAAATGTTCAGTGTAAAACCCCTCACAATGTACAGGGGTTTGTACAACCCACAATGTCCCGTGATGTACAACCCACAATGTACTTTTTTACCCCCCAAAACAATGTACAGGGGTGTTACCCCTAACAATTTTACAGTTTACAACCTCACAAGGGAACATTTTCAACCTCACAATGTACGTGTGTACCCCCCTTTCACAATGTACGGGTAAAGTAAAACCCTCACAATGTAAGTGATGTAAAAACCTAAACAATGTACCGGTTTGTACAACCCACAAGTCAGTAAAGAAACAACCTCACAATGTCCAGGGGATTTTCCCCTCACAATTTTACTTTTGGGTGTAAAAACCTCACAATTTTTTTCAGTGTAAAAAACCTCAAAATTTGTCGTGATTGTCCCAACCTCAACAATGTACAGTGATGTACAACCTCACAATTTTACTTGATGTACAACCCTCACAATGTACAGGGGTTTTACAACCCTCACAATGTCATGATGTACAACCTCAAAAATTGCAAAAATTGATTACAACCTCCAATGTACAGTGATGTACAACCCCCAAATTTGTACAGTTTTTACAACCCCCCACAAGGGAACAGTGATGCTACAACCTCAAAAATTTTCCCAGTTTTAAAAACCTCACAAAAAAACGTAAATGTACAACCTAAAATTTTTTACAGTGGGGTTACAACCCTCACAGGGGGAAAACCCTGAAAGGTTTGGGAAAGTACAGTGCCCCTGCACCCCTGAAGGTGGGAAGTCCCATGTCTGCACTTTTAAAGGTGGGAAGTACAGGGGTCTGCACTTAAAGGGTTTGGGAAAAGTAAGTGTCTGAAAATTAAAGGGGGGAAAGTACATTTGCTGCACTCTAAAGGGGGGAAGTACAGTGCCCCTGCATTTCTAAAGGGTGGGAAGTACAGGTCTGCACCCCGGGGAAAGGAGGGAAGTACAGTGTCTGCACTCTGAAGGTGGGAAGTACAGTGTCTGCACTCTGAAGGTGGGAAGTACAGTGTCGCACTCTGAGGTGGGAAGTACAGTGTCTGCACTCTGAGGAGGAAGTACAGTGTCTGCACTCTGAAGGTAGGAAGTACAGTGTCTGCACTCTGAAGGAGGGAAGTACAGTGTCTGCACTCTGAAGGAGGGAAGTACAGTGTCTGCACTCTGAAGGAGGGAAGTACAGTGTCTGCACTTCTGAGGAGGGAAGTACAGTGTCTGCACTCTGAAGGAGGGAAGTACAGTGTCTGCACTCTGAAGGTGGGAAGTACAGTGTCTGCACTCTGAAGGAGGGAAGTACAGTGTCTGCACTCTGAAGGTGGGAAGTACAGTGTCTGCACTCTGAAGGAAGGAAGTACAGTGTCTGCACTCTGAAGGAGGGAAGTACAGTGTCTGCACTCTGAAGGAAGGAAGTACAGTGTCTGCACTCTGAAGGTGGGAAGTACAGTGTCTGCACTCTGAAGGTGGGAAGTACAGTGTCTGCACTCTGAAGGAGGGAAGTACAGTGTCTGCACTCTGAAGGAGGGAAGTACAGTGTCTGCACTCTGAAGGAGGGAAGTACAGTGTCTGCACTCTGAAGGACGGAAGTACAGTGTCTGCACTCTGAAGGAGGGAAGTACAGTGTCTGCACTCTGAAGGTAGGAAGTACAGTGTCTGCACTCTGAAGGTGGGAAGTACAGTGTCTGCACTCTGAAGGTGGGAAGTACAGTGTCTGCACTCTGAAGGTGGGAAGTACAGTGTCTGCACTCTGAAGGTGGGAAGTACAGTGTCTGCACTCTGAAGGAAGGAAGTACAGTGTCTGCACTCTGAAGGTGGGAAGTACAGTGTCTGCACTCTGAAGTAGGAAGTACAGTGTCTGCACTCTGAAGGTGGGAAGTACAGTGTCTGCACTCTGAAGGAGGAAAGTACAGTGTCTGCACTCTGAAGGAGGGAAGTACAGTGTCTGCACTCTGAAGGTAGGAAGTACAGTGTCTGCACTCTGAAGGTGGGAAGTACAGTGTCTGCACTCTGAAGGTGGGAAGTACAGTGTCTGCACTCTGAAGGTGGGAAGTACAGTGTCTGCACTCTGAAGGTAGGAAGTACAGTGTCTGCACTCTGAAGGTGGGAAGTACAGTGTCTGCACTCTGAAGGTGGGAAGTACAGTGTCTGCACTCTGAAGGAGGGAAGTACAGTGCCTGCACTCTGAAGGAGGGAAGTACAGTGTCTGCACTCTGAAGGACGGGTGTTAATGTTGCAGTGTGAGCCTATGACAACAGTGATGGAGTGAATGATGGTGGAAGATTTTCTTTTTCGGGTCACCCTGCCTTGGTGGCCACCCTGCCTTTGTGGTCACCCTGCCTTGTTAGTCACACTGCCTTGGTTGTCACCCTGCCTTGTTGGTCACCCTGCCTTGGTGGTCAGCCTGCCTTGGTGGTCACCCTGCCTTGGTGGTCACCCTGCCTTGGTGGTCACCCTGCCGTGGTGGTCACCCTGCCTTGGTGGTCACCCTGCCTTGGTGGTCACCCTGCCGTGGTGGTCACCCTGCCTTGGTCACCCTGCCTTGGTGGCCACCCTGCCTTGGTGGCCACCCTGCCTTGGTGGTCACCCTGCCTTGGTGGTCACCCTGCCTTGGTGGTCACCCTGCCTTGGTGGTCACCCTGCCGTGGTGGTCACCCTGCCTTGGTGGTCACCCTGCCTTGGTGGTCACCCTGCCTTGGTGGTCACCCTGCCTTGGTCACCCTGCCTTGGTGGTCACTGTGCCTTGGTGGTCACTCTGCCTTGGTGGTCACCCTGCCTTGGTGGTCACCCTGCCTTGGTGGTCACCCTGCCTTGGTGGTCACCCTGCCTTGGTCGCCACCCTGCCTTGGTGGTCACCTTGCTTTGGTGGTCACCCTGCCTTGGTGGTCACCCTGCCTTGGTCGCCACCCTACCTTGGTGGTCACCTTGCATTGGTGGCCACCCTGCCTTGGTGGTCACCCTGCTTTGGGTGTCACCCTGCCTTGGTGGTCACCCTGCCTTGGTGGTCACCCTGCCTTGGTGGCCACCCTGCCTTGGTGGCCACCCTGCCTTTTTGGTCACACTGCCTTGGTGGTCACCCTGCCTTGGTTGTCACCCTGCCTTGTTGGTCACCCTGCCTTGGTGGTCACCCTGCCTTGGTGGTCACCCTGCCTTGGTGGTCACCCTGCCTTGGTGGCCACCCTGCCTTGGTGGTCACCCTGCCTTGGTGGTCACCCTGCATTGGTGGTCACCCTGCCTTGTTTGTCACCCTGCCTTGGTCGCCACCCTGCCTTGGTCGCCACCCTGCCTTGTTGGTCACCTTGCACTGGTTGCCACCCTGCCTTGGTGGTCACCCTGCCTTGGTGGTCACCCTGCCTTGGTCGCCACCCTGCCTTGGTTGTCACCCTGCCTTGGTTGTCACCCTGCCTTGGTTGTCACCCTGCCTTGGTGGTCACCCTGCCGGGGTGGTCACCCTGCCTTGGTGGTCACCCTGCCGGGCTGGTCACCCTGCCTTGGTGGTCACCCTGCCTTGGTGGTCACCCTGCCTTGGTGGTCACCCTGCCTTGGTCGCCACCCTGCCTTGGTTGTCACCCTGCCTTGGTTGTCACCCTGCCTTGGTTGTCACCCTGCCTTGGTGGTCACCCTGCCGGGGTGGTCACCCTGCCTTGGTGGTCACCCTGCCGGGGTGGTCACCCTGCCTTGGTGGTCATCCTGCCTTGGTGGTCACCCTGCCTTGGTGGTCACCCTGCCTTGGTGGTCACCCTGCCTTGGTGGCCACCCTGCCTTGGTGGCCACCCTGCCTTGGTCGCCACCCTGCCTTGGTATTTCCACTAGGATCCTTATTTCCGTTGGGATCCTTGATATGTTCACTGGGATCCTGTAACCTTTACAAGAATCTGGAAAGACTGGACCAAGAAAACGTACCAATGGTGAATAATCAGACTGCTGGCTTATACGGGGTCTGAGGAAACGTTGAACATTCTGTGTAAAGTCTTCAGGGCTGAGGGATCGGGGGACTGGAAGCTCCATCTGGATGTCTTCAGGGCTGAGGGATCGGGGGACTGGAAGCTCTATCTGGATGTCTTCAGGGCTGAGGGACCGGGGGACTGGAAGCTCCATCTGGATGTCTTCAGCGCTGAGAGATCGGGGGACTGGAAGCTCCATCTGGATGTCTTCAGGACTGAGGGACCGGGGGACTGGAAGCTCCATCTGGATGTCTTCAGGGCTGAGAGATCGGGGGACTGGAAGCTCCATCTGGATGTCTTCAGGGCTGAGGGACCGGGGGACTGGAAGCTCCATCTGGATGTCTTCAGCGCTGAGAGACGGGGGGACTGGAAGCTCCATCTGGATGTCTTCAGGGCTGAGGGATCGGGGGACTGGAAGCTCCATCTGGATGTCTTCAGGGCTGAGGGACCGGGGGACTGGAAGCTCTATCTGGATGTCTTCAGGACTGAGGGACAGGGGGACTGGAAGCTCCACCTGGATGTTTTCAGGGCTGAGGGACCGGGGGACTGGAAGCTCCATCTGGAAGTCTTCAGCGCTGATGGACCGGGTGACAGGAAGCTCGATCTGGAAGTTATCCTTGGAATGTTGCTAGGTGTTGCGGCAGCTGGGCACTATGTGGTGCGGCAGCTGGGCACTATGTGGTGCGGCAGCTGGGCACTATGTGGTGCGGCAGCTGGGCACTATGTGGTGCGGCAGCTGGGCACTATGTGGTGCGGCAGCTGGGCACTATGTGGTGCGGCAGCTGGGCACTATGTGGTGCGGCAGCTGGGCACTATGTGGTGCGGCAGCTGGGCACTATGTGGTGCGGCAGCTGGGCACTATGTGGTGCGGCAGCTGGGCACTATCTATATGCTAAATCAAGATTCATCTACGTCCAACAGATGGTCAGCTTCTCATAGCTTCATGCTGTCTTCAAGACCCCTGGTTGTCTTCAAGACCCCTGGTTGTCTTCAAGACCCCTGGTTGTCTTCAAGACCCCTGGCTGTATTCAAGACCCCTGGCTGTATTCAAGACCCCTGGCTGTCTTCAAGACCCCTGGTTGTCTTCAAGACCCCTGGCTGTATTCAAGACCCCTGGCTGTATTCAAGACCCCTGGCTGTCTTCAAGACCCCTGGCTGTATTCAAGACCCCTGACTGTCTTCAAGACCCCTGGTTGTCTTCAAGACCCCTGGTTGCCTTCAAGACCCCTGGCTGTATTCAAGACCCCTGGCTGTCTTCAAGACCCCTGGTTGTCTTCAACACCACTGGCTGTCTTCAAGACCCCTGGCTGTCTTCAAGACCTCTGGTTGTCTTCAAGACCCCTGGTTGTCTTCAAGACCCCTGGCTGTCTTCAAGACCCCTGATTGTCTTCAAGACCCCTGGCTGTCTTCAAGACCCCTGGTTGTCTTCAAGACCCCTGGTTGTCTTCAAGACCACTGGCTGTCTTCAAGACCCCTGGCTGTCTTCAAGACCCCTGGTTGTCTTCAAGACCCCTGGTTGTCTTCAAGACCCCTGGTTGCCTTCAAGACCCCTGGCTGTATTCAAGACCCCTGGCTGTCTTCAAGACCCCTGGTTGTCTTCAAGACCACTGGCTGTCTTCAAGACCCCTGGTTGTCTTCAAGACCACTGGCTGTCTTCAAGACCCCTGGCTGTCTTCAAGACCCCTGGTTGTCTTCAAGACCCCTGGTTGTCTTCAAGACCCCTGGCTGTCTTCAAGACCCCTGATTGTCTTCAAGACCCCTGGCTGTCTTCAAGACCCCTGGTTGTCTTCAAGACCCCTGGTTGTCTTCAAGACCACTGGCTGTCTTCAAGACCCCTGGCTGTCTTCAAGACCCCTGGTTGTCTTCAAGACCCCTGGTTGTCTTCAAGACCCCTGGCTGTCTTCAAGACCCCTGGTTGTCTTCAAGAAAGCGCTGGACAGGCACCTAAAATCATTACCTGACCAGCCGGGTTCCTAAGATGGTTTACGTGATGCCGGCAATAATAACATGGTTGATCAGGTCCTGATCCACACGGGGCCTAATCACAATCCAGGCAGCGGGGGCGTTGACCCCCGAAACCCCCTCCAGGAAGACCACGTTATACACCTAGCAACAACACACCTAGCAACAACACACCTAGCAACAACACACCTAACAACACACCTAGCAACACACCTAGCAACAACACACCTAGCAACAACACACCTAGCAACACCCTAGCAACAACACACCTAGCAACAACACACCTAGCAACACACCTAGCAACAACACACCTAGCAACAACACACCTAGCAACAACACACCTAGCAACAACACACCTAGCAACACACCTAGCAACAACACACCTAGCAACACACCTAGCAACACACTAGCAACAACACACCTAGCAACACACCTAGCAACAACACACCTAGCAACAACACACCTAGCAACAACACACCTAGCAACAACACACCTAGCAACACACCTAGCAACAACACTCCTAGCAACAACACACCTAGCAACACACCTAGCAACAACACACCTAGCATCAACACACCTAGCAACAACACACCTAGCAACGACACACTTAGCAACAACACACCTAGCAACAACACACCTAGCAACAACACACCTAGCAACACACCTAGCAACAACACACCTAGCAACAACACACCTAGCAACAACACACCTAGCAACAACACACTTAGCAACAACACACTTAGCAACAACACACTTAGCAACGACACACCTAGCAACGACACACCTAGCAACAACACACCTAGCAACACACCTAGCAACAACACACCTAGCAACGACATACCTAGCAACAACACACCTAGCAACAACACACCTAGCAACGACACACCTAGCAACAACACACCTAGCAACAACACACCTAGCAACAACACACCTAGCAACAACACACTTAGCAACAACACACCTAGCAACACACCTAGCAACAACACACCTAGCAACAACACACCTAGCAACAACACACCTAGCAACAACACACCTAGCAACAACACACCTAGCAACAACACACCTAGCAACAACATACCTAGTAACGACACACCTAGCAACAACACACCTAGCAACAACACACCTAGCAACACACCTAGCAACAACACACCTAGCAACGACACACCTAGCAACGACACACCTAGCAACGACACACCTAGCAACAAGACACCTAGCAACAACACACCTAGCAACACACCTAGCAACGACACACCTAGCAACAACACACCTAGCAACACACCTAGCAACAACACACCTAGCAACAACACACCTAGCAACAACACACCAGCAACAACACACCTAGCAACGACACACCTAGCAACGACACACCTAGCAACAACACACCTAGCAACAACACACCTAGCAACAACACACCTAGCAACGACACACCTAGCAACAACACACCTAGCAACGACACACCTAGCAACGACACACCTAGCAACGACACACCTAGCAACAACACACCTAGCAACACACCTAGCAACAACACACCTAGCAACGACACACCTAGCAACACACCTAGCAACAACACACCTAGCAACGACACAGCAACAACACACCTAGCAACAACACACCTAGCAACACACCTAGCAACAACACACCTAGCAACACACCTAGCAACAACACACCTAGCAACAACACACCTAGCAACGACACACCTAGCAACAACACACCTAGCAACGACACACCTAGCAACGACACACCTAGCAACAAGACACCTAGCAACAACACACCTAGCAACACACCTAGCAACGACACACCTAGCAACAACACACCTAGCAACACACCTAGCAACAACACACCTAGCAACACACCTAGCAACAACACACCTAGCAACAACACACCTAGCAACAACACACCTAGCAACGACACACCTAGCAACAACACACCTAGCAACGACACACCTAGCAACGACACACCTAGCAACAACACACCTAGCAACGACACACCTAGCAACAACACACCTAGCAACGACACACCTAGCAACAACACACCTAGCAACGACACACCTAGCAACGACACACCTAGCAACGACACACCTAGCAACGACACACCTAGCAACACACCTAGCAACACACCTAGCAACAACACACCTAGCAACGACACACCTAGCAACAACACACCTAGCAACGACACACCTAGCAACAACACACCTAGCAACGACACACCTAGCAACGACACACCTAGCAACGACACACCTAGCAACAACACACCTAGCAACGACACACCTAGCAACAACACACCTAGCAACACACCTAGCAACAACACACCTAGCAACGACACACCTAGCAACAACACACCTAGCAACGACACACCTAGCAACAACACACCTAGCAACAACACACCTAGCAACACACCTAGCAACAACACACCTAGCAACACAGCAACAACACACCTAGCAACACACCTAGCAACAACACACCTAGCAACACACCTAGCAACAACACACCTAGCAAACAACACACCTAGCAATAACCTGGCTGTTAGTCATCTTTCACCTGCTGTCACTGTTCACTTAGCAGGTAGTAGGTACCTGGCTGTTTGTCACCTTTCACCTGCTGTCACTGTTCACTTAGCGGGTAGTAGGTACCTGGTGTTAGGCGACTGGTGTGGGTGTCATCCTGGGGGGGGGACATAATTAACCAAAGTCTCAAGAAATGTTGTACATAACCACTTTCTGTACAGTACGTCAGTGATGTTAACTATGGTGAATAATTAGAATGCAAAAAAGTAATGTGAGAGACCTGGGAGTGGTAATGTCTGAGGATCTACCCTTCAAGGATCATAACAGTGCCACTATCACATCTGTGAGGGAACTGATAGGATGGATAATGAGAACATTCAAAACAACAGATGCCGAGGTAATGCTGATCCTTTCTAAATCTCTTGTTCCCTCTAGGCTGGAATACTGTTCATTAATATCGTCATTCAAGGCAGGTGATATTGCAGATCTAGAGAACCTTGACTGCAGATATAAGTCCCATCAAACACCTTAACTACTGGGAACGCTTGGAAGCACTTGACTTGTACTCCCTGTAATGCAGGCGAGAGAGATATATCATAATCTACACTTGGAAAATCTTAGGACTAGTCCCGAATCTGCACACAGAAATCACTCCCTACGAAAGTAAGAAACTGGGCAGGCGATGCAAAATACCCCCAATAAAAAATAGGGGCGCCATTGGTACAGTAAGGGAAAATACAGTAAGTGTCCGGGGTCCAAGACTGTTCAACAGCCTTCCACCAAGCATAAGGGAAATTACCAATAAACCCCTGACTCCCTTCAAGACGGAGTTGGACAGATACCTAAAGTCTGTGCTGGATCAGCCGGGCTGTGGTTAGTACGTTGGACTACGTGCAGCCAGTAGTAACAGCCTGGTTGATCAGGCCCTGATCCACCGGGAGGCCTGGTCGTGGGCTGGGTCGCGGGGGGCGTTGACCCCCGGAATACTCTTCAGGTAGACTTCAGGTATAATTATTAATTTTGCATCTTCCTCAGGTCACTGTGTTACAGGGATACCATGTGGGATACATGCATATCTTAGATCACTGTGTTACAGGGATACCATGTGGGATACATGCATGTCTTAGATCACTGTGTTACAGGGATACCATGTGGGATACATGCATGTCTTAGATCACTGTGTTACAGGGATACCATGTGGGATACATGCATATCTTAGATCACTGTGTT
>NC_069480.1:24751626-24775445 GCF_026875155.1 Cherax quadricarinatus | reverse complement strand
AGGCAAAGGTAAGTCCCTCAGCCTGGAGAAGAGTCCAGCTCCATGGTCTGGAACAAGGTAGTCAGTCCCTCACCCTGTAGAAGAGTTCAGCTCCAGGGTCTGGAACAAGGTAGCCCAGTCCCTCAGCCTGTAAAAGAGCCCAGCTCCATGGTCTGGAACAAGGTAGTCAGTCCCTCAGCCGGTAGAAGAGTCCCTCCATGGTCTGGAACAAGGCAGTCAGCCCCCTCAGCCTGTAAAGAGTCCAGCTCCATGGTCTGGAACAAGGCAGTCAGCCCCTCAGCCTGTATAAGAGTCCAGCTCCATGGTCGGGGACAAAGCAGTCAGTCCCTCAGCCGGGAGAAGAGTTCAGCTCCATGGTCTGGAACAAGGCAGTCAGCCCCCTCAGCCTGGAGAAGTGTTTCAGCTCCATGGTCTGGAACAAGGCAGTCAGTCCCTCAGCCTGGAGAAGAGTTCAGCTCCATGGTCTGGAACAAGGCAGTCAGTCCCTCAGCCTGGAGAAGAGTTCAGCTCCATGGTCTGGAACAAGGCAGTCAGTCCCTCGGCCTGGAGAAGAGTCCAGCTCCATGGTCTGGAACAAGGCAGTCAGTCCCTCAGCCTGGAGAAGAGTTCAGCTCCCTGGAGATACCCAACTGTTGTACATGTGTCTTAATCTTCATCTCTGTATTTTACATTATATTCAACAGTTACAAGGTGTTGCTGAGTTTTGCCTGGTAGACCACTGGAAAATATACCCCCAGAGCCTGGATCAAGCCCGGTCTCTGGAAGTAACTCCCCAAACCCTCATCAAAGGTACATCAAGGGTTTATCTAACCCAGCCCAAGAACCTTGTTAGAACCAAGCACACCGTGTTTCCTGGAAACACGGAATGTGGATATTTATCAGTTCCATGCGAGACCAACCACTCAGATATCAGAGGTTAATGTCTGCCTGAAGTCTTTCCAGCAACTGATCTCTGGGTTTGATATTATCCAATGCCTCAGTAGTCATCCAAGGTTCAATTTCCTCGTTTAACCCAACCTTTTTAACTGGTGCAATATTACAAGAATGACAGAGAATCATGGTTCTGAAGTTGGGATGGAAGAATTACCGAATATTGAAGTATTTTATGGTGCCGGAATTCCACTGGAACGAATTAATTCCATTCCAATTAATTTAAATGAGGAAAATTGACTCTGAAACACGAGCAAATCCAGATACGAGCCAGGTCACGGAAAGGATTAAATTCGTTAGTGGAGGTTCTGCTGTACATGGTCCTGAAGGTTTCCCAGACATTATTTATCTCTATGTAACTTGATAATGCAGTATAATCACAGTAGATAGTTTTTTCATGTTTTCTTTACTCTGGATTCTAATTGATCTCGTTTTTTGTTCTCCTGTGTGGCCTATTCAACTCCCTCCTAGCATACAAAAGGGGGGATTACCAATAGACCCTCGCTGTCTTCAAGCAGGACTGGACAAGCATCTAAATTCAGTAACTGACAAGCTGGGCTGTGGTTCAAAACGTCGTTTTATGTGTGGCCAACAGTAAACAACCTGGTTGATCAGGCCCTGATCCACCATGAGGGTTCCAGGAGTTGATCCCCAAAACCCCTCTCCACATATACTTCATATGTTCTGGTTTTTGACAACAGATATCCAGGTCACCCAGTTATACGAACATAAGGATGGAGGAAACACTGCAGAAGGCCTACTGGCCCATACAAGGCAGGTCCTTATGCGCATTCAGGACAAGACATCAGTTGTTTTCCCAAGAAGCGATCAGGGGTTTAGGACGGAAATCCCTTTTCAAGTGAGAAGGGGTAGATTTGAGAGGGACCTGACCTCTCAGTCATGACCTTTCTACTAGTGAACTGCATCTTACCTTCTGGCAGTAAGCCTCCATACTGTTACTTCAACCTCACATTGTTCCAGACTATGGAACATATTCTTCTCCAGCTGAGGGAAATGACCACCTTGTTCCAGACTATGGGAAAATAACTCTACTCCAGGCTGAGGGACCCGACCACCTTGTTTCAGACTATGGAAAAATAACTCTTCTCCAGGCCCGACGGACTGACCACCCGGTTCCAGACTATGGAACATAACTCTTCTCCAGGCTGAGGGACTGACCACCTTGTTCCAGACTATGGAACATAACTCTTCTCCAGGCTGAGGGACTGACCACCTTGTTTCAGACTATGGAACATAACTCTTCTCCAGGCTGAGGGACTGACCACCTTGCTCCAGACTATGGAACATAACTCTACTCCAGGCTGAGGAACTGACCACCTTGTTTCAGACTATGGAACATAACTCTTCTCCAGGCTGAGGGACTGACCACCTTGTTCCAGACTATGGGAAAATAACTCTTTCCAGGCTGAGGGATGACCACCTTGTTTTTAGACTATGGAACATAACTCTTCTCCAGGCTGAGGGACTGACCACCTTGTTCCAGACTATGGAACATAACTCTTCTCCAGGCTGAGGGACTGACCACCTTGTTTCAGACTATGGAACATAACTCTTCTCCAGGCTGAGGGACTGACCACCTTGTTTCAGACTATGGAACATAACTCTTCTTTCCCGGCTGAGGGACTGACCACCTTGGTTTCGACTATGGAACATAATCTTCTCCAGGCTGAGGGACTGACCACCTTGCTCCAGACTATGGAACATAACTCTTCTCCAGGCTGAGCGACTGACAACCTTGCTCCAGACTATGGAACATAACTCTTCTCCAGGCTGAGGGAGTGACCACCTTGTTCCAGACTATGGAACATAACTCTTCCCAGGCTGAGGGATGACCACCTTGTTCCAGAAATATGGAACATAAACTCTTCTCCAGGGTGAGGGACTGACCACCTTGTTTCAGACTATGAAACATAACTCTTCTCCAGGCTGAGGGACTGACCACCTTGCTCCAGACTATGGAACATAACTCTTCTCCAGGCTGAGGGACTGACCTCCTTGTTCCAGACTATGGAACATAACTCTTCCCCAGGCTCAGCGACTGACCACCTTGCTCCAGACTATGGAACATAACTCTTCTCCAGGCTGAGGGACTGACTTCCTTGTTCCAAGCTATGGAACATAACTCTTCTCCAGGCTGAGGGACTGACCACCTTGTTTCAGACTATGGAACATAACTCTTCTCCAGGCTGACGGAGTGACCACCTTTTTCCAGACTATGGAACATAACTCTTCTCCAGGCTGAGGGACTGACCACCTTGTTTCAGACTATGGAACATAACTCTTCCCAGGCTGAGGGACTGACCACCTTGTTCCAGACTATGGAACATAACTCTTCTCCAGGCTGAGGGACTGACCTCCTTGTTCCAGACTATGGAACATAACTCTTCTCCAGGCTGAGGGACTGACCACCTTGCTCCAGACTATGGAACATAAACTCTTCTCCAGGCTGACGGACTTTACCACCTTGTTTTCCCGACTATGGAACATAACTCTTCTCCAGGCTGAGGGACTGACCACCTTGTTTCAGACTATGGAACATAACTCTTCTCCAGGCTGAGGGACTGACCACCTTGCTCCAGACTATGGAACATAACTCTTCTCCAGGCTGAGGGACTGACCTCCTTGTTCCAAGCTATGGAACAAAACTCTTCTCCAGGCTGAGGGACTGACCTCCTTGTTCCAGACTATGGAACATAACTCTTCTCCAGGCCGAGGGACTGACCTCCTTGTTCCAGACTATGGAACATAACTCTTCTCCAGGGTTGAGGATGACCCCTTGTTTCAGACTAGAAACATAACTTCTCCAGGCTAGGGACTGAAACCCCCTTGTTCCAACTATGGAATATAACTCTTCTCCAGGCTGAGTGACTGACCACCTTGTTTCAGGCTATGGAACATAACTCTTCTCCAGGCTGAGGGAAATTTACCACCTTTTTCAGACTATGGAACATAACTCTTCTCCAGGTGAGGACTGACCCCCCTTGTTCCAGACTATGGAACATAACTCTACTCCAGGCTGAGGAACTGACCACCTTGTTTCAGACTATGGGAAAATACTCTTCTCCAGGCTGAGGGACTGACCACCTTGTTCCAGACTATGGAACATAACTCTTCTCCAGGCTGAGGGACTGACCACCTTGTTTCAGACTATGGAACATAACTCTTCCCAGGGTGAGGGACTGACACCTTGTTCCAGACTATGGAACATAACTCTTTTTTCAGGCTGAGGGATTGACCCCCTTGTTTCAGACTATGGAACATAACTCTTTTTCCAGCTGAGGGGCTGACCAAACCTTGTTTCAGACTAGGAACATAACTCTTCTCCAGGCTGAGGGACTGACCACCTTGTTTCAGACTATGGAACATAACTCTTCTCCAGGCTGAGGGACTGACCACCTTGCTCCAGACTATGGAACATAACTCTTCTCCAGGCTGAGCGACTGACAACCTTGCTCCAGACTATGGAACATAACTCTTCTCCAGGCTGAGGGAGTGACCACCTTGTTCCAGACTATGGAACATAACTTCTCCAGGCTGAGGGAGTGACCACCTTGTTCCAGACTATGGAACATAACTCTTCTCCAGGCTGAGGGACTGACCACCTTGTTTCAGACTATGGAACATAACTCTTCTCCAGGCTGAGGGACTGACCACCTTGCTCCAGACTATGGAAACATAACTCTTCTTCCCGGCTGAGGGAATGACCTCCTTGTTCCAGACTATGGAACATAACTCTTCCCCAGGCTCAGCGACTGACCACCTTGCTCCAGACTATGGAACATAACTCTTCTCCAGGCTGAGGGACTGACCTCCTTGTTCCAAGCTATGGAACATAACTCTTCTCCAGGCTGAGGGACTGACCACCTTGTTTCAGACTATGGAACATAACTCTTCTCCAGGCTGACGGAGTGACCACCTTGTTCCAGACTATGGAACATAACTCTTCTCCAGGCTGAGGGACTGACCACCTTGTTTCAGACTATGGAACATAACTCTTCTCCAGGCTGAGGGACTGACCACCTTGTTCCAGACTATGGAACATAAAATCTTCTCCAGGTGAGGGACTGACCTCCTTGTTTCCCGACTATGGAACATAACTCTTCTCCAGGCTGAGGGACTGACCACCTTGCTCCAGACTATGGAACATAACTCTTCTCCAGGCTGACGGACTGACCACCTTGTTCCAGACTATGGAACATAACTCTTCTCCAGGCTGAGGGACTGACCACCTTGTTTCAGACTATGGAACATAAATCTTCTCCAGGCTGAGGGACTTGACCACCTTGCCTCCAGACTATGGAAAAATAACTCTTCTCCAGGCTGAGGACTGACCTCCTGTTCCAAGCTATGGAACAAAACTCCTTTTCCAGGCTGAGGGACTGACCTCCTTGTTCCAGACTATGGAACATAACTCTTCTCCAGGCCGAGGGACTGACCTCCTTGTTCCAGACTATGGAACATAACTCTTCTCCAGGCTGAGGGACTGACCACCTTGTTTCAGACTATGAAACATAACTTCTCCAGGCTGAGGGACTGACCTCCTTGTTCCAGACTATGGAATATAACTCTTCTCCAGGCTGAGTGACTGACCACCTTGTTTCAGGCTATGGAACATAACTCTTCTCCAGGCTGAGGGATTGACCACCTTGTTTCAGACTATGGAACATAACTCTTCTCCAGGCTGAGGGACTGACCTCCTTGTTCCAGACTATGGAACATAACTCTTCTCCAGGCTGAAGGACTGACCACCTTGTTTCAGACTATGGAACATAACTTCTCCAGGCTGAGGGACTGACCTCCTTGTTCCAGACTATGGAACATAACTCTTCTTCAGGCTGAGGGATTGACCACCTTGTTCCAGACTATGGAACATAACTCTTCTCCAGGCTGAGGGACTGACCACCTTGTTCCAGACTATGGAACATAACTCTTCTCCAGGCTGAGGGACTGACCACCTTGTTCCAGACTATGGAACATAACTCTTCTCCAGGCTGAGGGGACTGACCACCTTGTTCCAGACTATGGAACAAAAACTTTCTCCAGGCTGAGGGACTGAACACCTTGTTTCAGACTATGGAACATAACTTCTCAAGGCTGAGGGACTGACCACCTTGTTCCAGAGTATGAAACGTAACTCTTTTGCTGGCTGAGAGAATGACCTCCTTAAAACTACGCCATCAAAGCTGGACTGATGATATCGTCTTCACATCTCTACTGCTTCTGCTAACTCTTCTGTACTCGACTGAAAAAGCCTGCTGTGTAGATGCTTCGTAATTCAGATATTTAACTGTTGTAAATAAGTCTTACCAGTGCAGTAGGCAGTTGGTGGCTAGTTCAGGCAGCAACCAACTCAAGATCGTTGTTATGCAATTGGGTGTTGGGTTCTAATTAACATTAGCCATACCTACAAACCCTCATGTCTGCTTTTAACCAACCTGCTTGTTGCAACCCTTTTCCCCTTCATCAATCTGTATTAACCGGGATTTGACTGGGTATTGGAGAGGCTTTTTCCTGATAACTCCCGTTTTTCCTGTGCACCTAGCAGTAAGTAGGTACCGGGGTTAAGTGGATGGTGTGGGTCAAATCCTGGGTGTTAGTGGACTGGTGTGGGTCACATTCTGGGTGTTAAGTGGACTGGTGTGGGTCACATTCTGGGTGTTAAGTGGAATGGTGTGGGTCACATCCTGGGTGTTAGTGGACTGGTGTGGGTCACATGCTGGGTGTTAGTGGACTGGTGTGTGTCACATCCTGGGTGTTATTGGGCTGGTGAGTGTCACATCCTAGGTGTTACTGGACTGGTGTGTGTCACATCCTGGGTGTTAGTGGACTGGTGTGGGTCACATGCTGGGTGTTAGTGGACTGGTGTGGGTCACATGCTGGGTGTTAGTGGACTGGTGTGGTCACATGCTGGGTGTTAGTGGACTGGTGTGGTCACATCCTGAGTGTTAGTGGACTGGTGTGGGTCACATGCTGGGTGGTTAGTGGACTGGTGTGTGTCACATCCTGGGTGTTATTGGCTGGGTGAGTGTCACATCCTGGGTGTATTGGGCAGGTGAGGTCACATCCAAAGGTGTTAGTGGATGGTGTGTGTCACACCCTGGGTGTTAGTGGACTGGGTGGGTCACATGCTGGGTGTTAGTGGATGGTGTGGGTCACATCCTGGGTGTTAGTGGACTGGTGTGGGTCACATGCTGGGTGTTAGTGGACTGGTGTGGGTCACATGCTGGGTGTTAGTGGACTGGTGTGGGGGTCACATGCTGGGTGTTAGTGGACTGGTGTGGGTCACATCCTGAGTGTTAGTGGACTGGTGTGTGTCACATCCTGGGTGTTAGTGGCCTGGTGTGTCACATCCTAGGTGTTAGTGGCCTGGTGTGTGTCACATCCTGGGTGTTAGTGGGCTGGGTGTGTCAAAATCCTGGGTGTTAGTGGGCTGGTGTGTGTCACATCCTGGGTGTTAATGGCTGGTGTGTGTCACATCCTGGGTGTTAGTGGACGGGGTGTGGGTCACATCCTGGGTGTTAGGGACGGTGGGGGGTCACATCCTGGGTGTTAGTGGACTGGTGTGGGTCACATCCTGGGTCTTAGTGGACTGGTGTGGGTCACATCCTGGGTGTTAGTGGACTGGTGTGGGTCACATCCTGGGTGTTAGTGGACTGGTGTGGGGCCGCATCCTGGGTGTTAGTGGACTGGTGGGTGGCACCGGGGTGTTAGGGGACTGGTGTGTGTCACATCCTGGGTGTAGTGGACTGGTGTGTGTCACATCCTGGGTGTTAGTGGACTGGTGTGGGTCACATCCTGGGTGTTAGTGGTCTGGTGAGGGCCACATCCTGGGTGTTAGTGGTCTGGTGAGGGCCACATCCTGGGTGTTAGTGGTCTGGTGAGGGTCACACCCTGGGTGTTAGTGGACTGGTGTGGGTCACATCCTGGGTGTTAGTGGACTGGTGTGGGTCAATCCTGGGTGTTAGTGGACTGGTGTGGGTCACATCCTGGGTGTTAGTGGTCTGGTGTGGGTCACATCCTGGGTGTTAGCGGACTGGTGTGTGTCACATCCTGGATGTTAGTGGTCTGGTGAGGATCACATCCTGGGTGTTAGTGGTCGGGTGAGGGTCACATCCTGGGTGTTAGTGGTCTGGTGTGGGTCACATCCTGGGTGTTAGTGGACTGGTGTGGGTCACATCCTGGGTGTTAGTGGACTGGTGTGGGTCACATCCTGGGTGTTAGTGGACTGGTGTGGGTCACATCCTGAATGTTAGTGGACGGGTTTGGGGGTCACATCCTGGGTGTTAGTGGACTGGTGTGGGTCACATCCTGGTGTTAGTGGACTGGTGTGGGTCACACCTGGGTGTTAGTGGACTGGTGGGGGTCACATCCTGGGTTTTTAGTGGACTGGTGTGGGTCACATCCTGGGTGTTAGTGGACTGGTGTGGGTCACATCCTGGGTGTTAGTGGACTGGTGTGGGTCACATCCTGGGTGTTAGTGGACTGGTGTGGGTCACATCCTGGGTGTTAGTGGACTGGTGTGGGTCACATCCTGGGTTTTTGTGGACTGGTGTGGGTCACATCCGGGGTGTTAGAGGACTGGTGGGTCACATCCTGGGTGTTAGTGGACTGGTGTGGGTCAAAATCCTGGGTGTTAGTGGACTGGTGGGGTCACATCCTGGGTGTTGTGGACGGGTGAGAGTCACATCCGGGGGGTTGTGGACTGGTGAAGTCACATCCTGGGTGTTAGTGGATGGTGAGGGTCACATCCTGGGTGTTAGTGGACTGGTGAGGGTCACATCCTGGGTGTTAGTGGACTGGTGAGGGTCACATCCTGGGTGTTAGTGGACTGGTGAGGGTCACATCCTGGGTGTTAGTGGACTGGTGAGGGTCACATCCTTGGACAAAACTGACCTAATTTGCGGGAAATGCTCAGCATAACAAGTGACTTTCTAGGTATAGTAGGTATACATTTTATATGTATACCTTGTACATGTATACCCTGTGCATGTATACCTTGTACATGTATACCCTGTACATGTATACCTTGTACATGTATACCTTGTACATGTATACCCTGTACATGTATACCTTGTACATGTATACCTTGTACATGTATACCTTGTACATGTATACCTTGTACATGTATACCCTGTACATGTATGCCCTGTATATGTATACCTTGCACATGTATACCTTGTACATGTATACCTTTGTATGTATACCTTGTACATGTATACAGTGTACATGTATACCTTGTACATGTATACCTTGTACATGTATACAGTGTACATGTATACCTTGTACATGTATACCTTGTACATGTATACCTTTGTATATATACCTTGTACATGTATACCCTGTACATGTATACCTTGTACATGTATACCTTGCACATGCATACCCTGTACATGTATACCTTGTACATGATACCTTGTACATGTATCCCCTGTACATGTATACCTTGTACATGTATACCTTGTACATGTATACCTTGTACATGTTACCCTGTACATGTATACCTTGTACATGCATACCTTTTACATGTATACCTTGTACATGTAAAACCTTGTACATGTATACCCTGTACAGGGTATGCCCTGTATAGTAAAAACCTTGCACATGTATACCTTGTACATGTATACCTTTGTATGTATACCTTGTACATGTATACAGTGTACATGTATACCTTGTACATGTATACCTTTACATGTATCCCTTTTGTATTAATACCTTGTACATGTATACCTTGTACATGTATACCCTGTACATGTATTCCTTGTACATGTTATACCCTGTACATGTATACCTTGTACATGTATACCTTGTACATGTATACCTTGTACATGTAAAACCTTGTACATTATACACTGTACATTTTATACCGTGTACATGTATACCCTGGGGCATGTTACCCTGTACATGTATACCTGTGCATGTATACCCTGTGCATGTATACCCTGTACATGTATACCCTGTGCATGTATACCCTGTACATGTATACCTTTTGCATGTATACCTGTACATGTTTTACCTTGTACATGTATACCCTGTACATGTATCCTTGGCTGTATTCCTGTACATGTATACCTTGTACATGTATACCCTGTACATGTATACCTTGTACATGTATACCCTGAACATGTATACCCTGTACATGTATGCCCTGTACATGTATACCCTGTACATGTATACCTTGTACATGTTTACCCTGTACATGTTACCTGTACATGAAATACCTTGTGCATGTATACCTGTACATTTATACCCTGTACATGTATCCCCTTGTGCATTTTATACCCTGTCCATGTATACCCTGTACATGTATACCCTGTACATGTATACCTTGTGCATGTATACCCTGTACATTTATACCCTGTACATGTATACCTTGTACATGTATACCTTGTACATGTATACCCTGTACATGTATACCTTGTGCATGTATACCCTGTACATGTAAACCTTGTACATGTTTACCCTGTACATGTATCCCTTGTACATGTATACCCTGTACATGTATACCTTGTGCATGTATACCCTGTACATGTATACCTTGTACATGTATACCCTGTACATGTATACCTTGTACATGTATACCCTGTACATGTGTACCTTGTGCATGTATACCTTGTACATGTATACCTTTTACATGTATACCCTGTACATGTATACCTTGTACATGTATACACTGTACATATATACCGTGTACATGTATACCCTGTGCATGTATACCCTGTACATGTATACCTTGTGCATGTATACCCGTACATGTATACCTGTACATGTATACCCTGTACATGTATACCTGACAGTATACCTTTTACATGTATACCCTTTACATGTAACCTTGTACATGTATACACTGACAGTATACCTTGTACATGTTAACCTTGTACATGTATACTTGCACATGTATACCTCATACATGCATACCCTGTACATGTTTTCCCTTTGTACATGTATACATTATACCTTGTACATGAATACCCTGTACATGTATACCCTGTACATGTATACCTTGTACATTATACCTTGTACATGTTTTCCTTGTACATGTAACCTTGTACAGGGCATACCTTGTACATGCATACCTTTACATGTATACCTTGTACATGATCCCTTGTACATGTATACCCTGTACATATATTCCTTGTACATGTATACCCTGTACATGTATACCTTGTACATGTATACCCTGTTCATGTATTTCTTGTACATGTATACCCTGTACATATATACCCTGTACATGTATACCTTGTACATGTATACCTTGTACATGCATACCTTGTACATGTATACTTTGTACATGTATACCTTGTACATGTATACCCTGTACATGTATTCATTGTACATGCATGCCCTGTACATGTATACCTTGTACATGCATACCTTGTACATGTATACCTTGTACATGTATACCCTGTACATGTATACCTTGTACAGTATACCTTGTACATGTAATACCCTGTACATGTATTCCTTGTACATGTATACCTTGTACATGTATACCCTGTACATGTATACCTTTCATATGTATACCTTGTACATGTATACCTTGTACATATATACCCTGTACATGTATACCTTTGTACATGTATACCTTGTACATGTATACCTTGTAACATGCATACCCTGTACATGGTATACCTTTTACATGTTATACCTTTTATAGTATACCTTGTACTGTATACCTTGTACATTTTATACCCGTACAGTATTCCTTGTACATGTATACCCTGTACATGTATACCTTGTACATGTATACCTTTTACATGTATACCTGTACATGTATAACCCTGTACATGTAAACCTTGTGCATGAAACCCTTTTACATGTATACCTTTACATGTAAACCCTGTAATGTATACCTTTGCATGTATACCCTGTACATGTATACCCTGTATATGTATACCTTGTGCATGTATACCCTGTACATGTATACCTTGTACATGTATACCCTGTACATGTATACCTTGTGCAGGGTTACCCTGTATATGTATACTGTGCATTGTATACCCTGTACATGTATCCCTTTGGGTACATTTTATACCCTGTACATGTATACCTTGTACATGTATACCTGTACATGTATAACCTTGTACATGTATAACTTGTCCCATGATACATTGTACATGTATAACTTTTTACATGTATACCTTGTACATGTATACCTTGTAAATGTATACCTTGTAAATGTATACCTTGAACATGTATAACTTGTACATGTATACCTTGTACATGTATACCCTGTACATGTATACCCTGTACATGTATACCTTGTACATGTATACCCTGTACATGGATACCTTGTACATGTATACCCTGTACATGGATACCTTGTACATGTATACCTTGAACATTTATAACTTGTACATGTATACCTTGTACATGCATACCTTGTACATGTATACCTTGTACATGTATACATACTAGTGTATAATGTATACATACTGGTGTATAATGTATACATATTGGTGTATAATGTATACATATTGGTGTATAATGTATACATACTGGTGTATAATGTATACATACTGGTGTATAATGTGTACATACTGGTGTATAAGGTATACATACTGGTGTATAATGTATACATACTGGTGTATAAGGTATACATACTGGTGTATAATGTATACATACTGGTGTATAAGGTATACATACTGGTGAATAATGTATACATACTGGTGTATGTATACATACTGGTGTATAATGTATACATACTGGTGTATAATGTATACATACTGGTGTATAATGATAACATACTGGTGTATAATTTTATACATACTGGTGTATAAGGTATACATACTGGTGTATAAGTATACATACGGGTGTATGTATACATACTGGTGTATGTATACATACTGGTGTATAATGTATACATACTGGTGTATGTATACATACTGGTGTATAATGTATACATACTGGTGTATAATGTATACATACTGGTGTATAATGTATACATACTGGTGTATAATGTATACATACTGGTGTATAATGTATACATACTGGTGTATAATGTATACATACTGGTGTATAATGTATACATACTGGTGTATAATGTATACATACTGTTTTTATAATGTATAAAATACTGGTGTATAATGTATCCCAACTGGTGTATAATTTTATACAATTGGTGTATAATGTTACATACGGGTTGTATAATGTATACATACTGGTGTATAATGTATACATACTGTTGTATAATGTATACATACTGGTGTATAATGTATACATACTGGTGTATAATGTATACATATTGGTGTATAATGTATACATACTGGTGTATAATGTATACATACTGGTGTATAATGTATACATACTGTTGTATAATGTATACATATTTGGGTGTATAATGATACATACTGTTGTATAATGTATACATACTGGTGTATAATGTATACATACGGGTGTATAATGTAACATATTGGTGTATAATGTTTACATATGGTGTATAATGTATAATATTGGTGTATAATGTATACATACTGGTGTATAATTATACTTTACTGGTGATAATGTAATACATATGTTGTAAAAGTATACTTATTGATGTATGGTTTGTGGTGTTTGTATATTATTGTTGGGTCTAGTTCCAATACTGACACCACATGTACCTCAGATAGTTATTAGATGATAGATAGATGGGATAGATAGATAGTAGATAGATAGGAGAGAGAGAGAGGAAAAAGGGGGGTCTTCTACCACTAATTAAGTTAAGGTCATTAGGTTGCCTCATTATAACTGACTCCAGAAACATCAAACATAACTACTGCCATGCCGTGGTGCCTGTGTCCAAACATTGTGGTGTCAGGGCAAGAACTGCACAACTATGCATACATCTGTAAATGGTGCAAGGAGGCCCGAAACGTGGTCACAATCTGGCACTGCTAACTTGTCGTAGGTGCCAAGTTAACTGTACACAACATGACCTGTGGAGTCAACTACTTGGCAATACTAATATAATCCTCTATGTCCTTGAGTGACCTTGCTGATAACTAACACTGTTGAAACTTAAAACAAGTACACACACACACACACACACAACACACAACACACACACACACACAACACCACACACACTGACGACACTGGAGGACAGGAGGATCAAGGGAGACATAATGATACAACTTATACAGACACATAGTTGACACTTATGACATATACTCTAAGAAAGTACCTTGTATGCTGAACATTTCCCGTAAATTATGTCAGTTTTGTCCAGGATGTGACCCACACCAGTCCACTAACACACAGGATGTGACCCACACCAGTCACTAACACCAGGATGTGACCAACACCAGTCCACTAACACCCAGGAGTGACCCACACCAGTCCACTAACACCCAGGATGTGACCCAACCAGTCACTAACACTCAGGATGTGACCACACCAGTCCACTAACACCAGGATGTGACCCACACCAGTCCATAACACACAGGATGTGGACCCACACAGTCACTAACACCCAGGATGTGACCCACACCAGTCCACTAACACCCAGGATGTGACCCAAACAGTCCACATAACACTCAAAATGTAACCCAACCTGTCCTAACACCAGGTGTGACCCACACCAGTCACTAACACCCAGGATGTGAACCCACACCGTCCACTAACACCCAGGTATGTGACCCATACACTTAGTCCAATGACACCGGTATTCCCATTTACTGATGGATGAACATAGACAAGAGGTGTAAAGAAACACACCCAATACTTACTACCTGGCCTGGAATCGAACCAAGACCTTGCCGTGTGAAGCGAGCGCTTTAGCCACCAGGCCATGTTTACTACTACTGAACTATGGGCCTTGTGTATTGAGAAGTTAATTCCGATCCACAGTCTTCACAGTTATTCATTCTGCACGAATGACCACATAACTTCACCCTGGTGTAACTCGTCAAACGGCTTTGAGTCAATCATTAGTCCATACAATCAATTCTCTTTTTCATCTTCAGTCAATGGGCTCTGGAAGCGCAAGGGCTCTGGAAGAACATGGTGCTCTGGAAGAGCATGGTGCCCTGGAAGACCATGGGGCTCTGGAAGTGCAAGGTGCTCTGGAAGAACATGGTGCTCTGGAAGAGCATGGTGCCCTGGAAGACCATGGTGCTCTGGAAAGAGCATGGTGCTCTGGAAAGAGCATGGTGCCCTGGAGACCATGGTGCCTAGGAAGAGCAGGTGCTCTGGAAGGGCAAGATGCTCTGGAAGACCATGGTGCTCTGGAAGAACATGGTGCTCTGGAAGAACATGGTGCTCTGAAGAGCATGGTGCCCTGGAAGACCATGGGGCTCTGGAAGGCAAGGTGCCGGAAGGACATGGTGCTCTGGAAGGGCAAGAGATGCTCTGGAAGAGCATGGTTACTCTGGGAGAGCATGGTCTCTGGAAGAGCAATGTGCTCTGGAAGATCATAATGATTTGCAGCGACATGCCCTACACCCATGCTGCCTCGAACTGTGCAACTGTTGCAAGTACCATGTGAATGGCAGTATTGCTCTTGGAACCCGTTCAAACAAATCTGATGGGCCTAGAGTTTATTGCAGTTGTTTTTTGCATCCTGAACAAGTGTGGACAATATCGGTTTTCAGTGACTGTGGGAAGAACCTGCGTCTAGGCTCTCTCCATAAACAAGAGTCAAGATAGTGGTTTTCTTACAGTCTTTAAGGAATAGAGATTGATGAACTTGGGTCCTGGAGTACAGCTGAATGAGCCGTCCATGGCTTCCTCACGTGGCTGGTGTTGGTAGCGCCTCAGCTCACAAACATGAGGTCTGGAATTCGAATCCCAGTACGGCTGGAACACACCAGGGTGTGTTTCTAACAATCTGCTGTGCTATGTCACCAATCAGTATTAAATAGGTCCCCTAACCTGTTAGGGACTGGTGTGGTCGCATCTGGGACAAAACTGACCTATAGCGGGAAATGCTCAGAATAACAAAGGACTTTCTGTATAATAGTATGTCATTGATGTCAGCATATGGTTTATACCTTGTACATGTACTGGTTAGAAATAAAGTTTCTATTATATTATTATTATTTATTATTATTATTATTATTATAATTCAGTGACGAGAACTACAACGGCTGTTGTGGACGTTAACAGTTTCACTGAGGTCTGTTCACGAAAAGTTCACTGAGAAGTTTGACCTGTGGACTAATCAGTTGTTCACTCTACACAAATCTTTCAGATGTTCCACCTTACCTTGAACACTATTGAAGGCTGTTTATTCTCAAACTTTAGCTTCATGTCGTTCCAGACCATGAAGCTGGACTCTTCTCCAGGCTGAGACATGACCACCTTGTTCCAGACAAGTGAATGTACTCTTCTCACAGCTGAGAGACTGACCATCTTCTTCCGGCAATGGAGCTGGATCTCTTCTCCAGACTGAAGGGGCTGACTACCTTGTTCCAGACAATGGAGCTCGACTCTTCTCCAGGCTGAGAGACTGACCACTTCCTTTCGAGGACCTAATGAGAGCCTCTTGATTCTTCTCCAGGACTGAGAGACTGACCACCTTCTTCCAGCAATGGAGCTGGACTTTTCCCAGAGCTGAGGGACTGACCACCTTTTCCAGACAATGGAGCTGGACTCTTCTCAGTGAGGGACTGACAACAACCTTCTTCCAGATCATGAAGCTGGACTCTTCTCCAGACTGAGAGACTGACTACTTGTTCCAGACATGAAAGCTGAGCTCTTCTCAGACTAGAGACTGACCACCTTCTTCCAGACAATGAAGCTGAGCTCTTCTCCAGACTGAGGGACTGACCACCTTCTTCCAGACAATGAAGCTGAGCTCTTCTCCAGACTGAGGGACTGACCACCTTCTTCCAGACAATGGAGCTGGACTCTTCTCCAGGCTGAGAGACTGACCACCTTCTTCCAGGGAATGGAGCTGGACTCTTCTCCAGGCTGAGGGACTGACCACCTTGTTCCAGACAATGGAGCTGAACTCTTCTCCTCTCTGAGGGACTGACCACCTTCTTCCAGACAATGGAGCTGAACTCTTCTCCAGACTGAGGGACTGACCACCTTCTTCCAGACCATGAAGCTGAGCTCTTCTCCAGACTGGGAGACTGACCACCACCTTCCAGACCATGAAGCTGGACTCTTCTCCAGGCTGAGAGACTGACCACCTTCTTCCAGACCATGAAGCTGGACTCTTCTCCAGACTGAGGGACTGACCACCTTGTTCCAGACCATGAAGCTGGACTCTTCTCCAGACTGAGGGACTGACCACCTTGTTCCAGACCATGAAGCTGGACTCTTCTCCAGACTGAGGGACTGACCACCTTGTTCCAGACCATGAAGCTGAACTCTTCTCCACACTGAGGGACTGACCACCTTGTTCCAGACCATGGGCCTTAAGTCTTCTCCAGGCTGAAGGACTGACCACTTAAAATTCCACTTCTCCAAGGTATGGACTGATTACATCTTCACTTCGCTGCTACACCTGACTGAAGAAGCCAGCTATGTAGGCGAAACATTACAAAAATAAGGATACCTAACTGTTGCACATGCGACTGAGGTCACAATAACACTGTCTTCAGTACTTCGAAAATCTTTAATTTCATTCATGGGTCTAAGATGCTGCTCTCTCTTTTCAGGACTCTGTGATGCCATCACTGTTCTGCTCTATGGTCTCTATTTCTCTAAGCAGCTTCCTCTCGTACTTGAGAGAGAAAGTTACCTTTCAGGAGTTAGAGTGAGAACGTACCTTCTCTCTCTCTCTCTCTCTCTCTCTCTCTCTCTCTCTCTCTCTGTTGAACAGAGAGAGAAGTGTACCCCGGGTATTACAACTATGGTACAGCAAGTGAACCCCAGGCGTTATAACCATGGTACAGTGTACCCCAGGTGTGACAACCATGGTACAGTGTTCCCCAGGTGTTACAAACATTGTACAATGCACCCCAGGTGTTACAACCATGGAACAGTGTACCATAGGTGTTACAGCCATGGTACAGTGTGCCCCAGGTGTTACAACCATGGAACAATGTACCCCAGGTGTTACAACCATGGTACATTGTACTCCAGGTGTTACAACCATGGTACAGTGTACCCCAGGTGTTACAACCATTGTACAACGTACCCCAGGTGTTACAACCATTGTACAACGTACCCCAGGTGTTACAACCATGGTACAGTGTACCCCAGATGTTACAACCATGGTACAGTGTTCCCCAGGTGCTACAACCATCGTACAATGTACCCCAGGTATTACAACCATGGTACAGTGTACCCCAGGTGTTACAACCATGGTACAGTGTTCCCCAGGTGCTACAACCATGGTACAGTGTACCCCAGGTGTTACAACCATGGTACAGTGTACCCCAGGTGTTACAACCATGGTACAGTGTACCCAGGTGTTACAACCATGGCACAGTGTACCCAGGTGTTACAACCATGGTACATTGTACCCAGGTGTTACAACCATGGTACAGTGTACCCAGGTGTTACAACCATGGTACAGTGTACCCCAGGTGTTACAACCATGGTACAGTGTACCCAGGTGTTACAACCATGGTACATGTACCCCAGGTGTTAACAACCATGGGTACAGTGTACCCAGGAGTTAAACCATGGTACAGTGTACCCAGTGTTACAACCATGGTACAGTGTACCCCAGGTGTTACAACCATGGTACAGTGATACCCAGTGTTACAACCATGGTACAGTGTAACCCAGGTGTTACAACCATGGTACAGTGTACCCAGGTGTTACAACCATTGGTACAGTGTACCCCAGGTGTTACAACCTGGTACAGTGTACCCCAGGTGTTACAACCATGGTACAGTGTACCCAGGTGTTAACAACCATGGTACAGTGTACCCAGGTGTTACAACCATGGTACACAGTACCATTGTTACACCATGTACAGTACCCATTACAACCATGGCACAGTGTACCAGTGTTACAACCATGGTACAGTGGTACTCCAGGTGTTACTACCATGTACAGTGTACCCAGTGTTAAAATGACATGTACCAGTGTACACAACCATGCACAGTGTACCCATGGTGTTACAACCATGGTACACGTGTACCAGGTTACAACATGTACAGTGTACCCTAGCATGTACACCATGTACAGTGTACCCAAGGTGTTACAACAGTACAGTGTAACCCAGTGTTACACCATGGACAGTGTATCCCAGGTTTTACTACCATGTACACAAGTACCAGACTTGTTACATCCGGTACAGTGTACCCAGTGTACAACATGTGACAGTGTACCACAGTGTTACACATGTACATGTATCAGGTTACAACCATGGCACAGTGTACCCAGGTGTTACAACATGTACATGTTCCCAGGGTTACACCGATAGACAGTACCCAGTGTTCAGTGACAGACACCATGTACATTACCCAGTGTTACACCATGGCACAGTGTACCCAGGTGTTACTACCATGGTACAGTGTAACAGTGTTACAGCCAGGACTTGTACCCTGGGTTACAAAGGTACAGTAACCAGGTTATTACAACCATGGTACAGTGTACCCAGTTTACTTCCATGGTAACAGTGTACACCAGTGTTAACACACATGGTACAGTGTACCCAGGTGTTCAACCATGGTACAGTGTACACCAGGTACTGTATCAGGTACAACATGGACATGTACCCTAGGTGTTACATACCATGGTACAGTGTACCCAAGTGTTACAACCAATGTACAGTACTTGTATCCAGTGTTACCCATACAAGGTACAGGTACCCTTGTTTCATAACCATGTACATGTTGACCCAGGTGTTACACATACCATGGTACAGTTGTATCCAGGTGTTACAACTCAGTACAGTGTACCCAGGTGCGTTACACTAGGTACAGTGACCCAGTGTTACAGGTACATAGTACCACCACTTGTTCACAGGTTACACTTGCCTACATGTTGCATGGTACACTACCTGTGTTAACTGTCAGGTACCCAGTACTACATGGTACTTGTTCAGTGACACATGCAAGTACTGTGTTACATGGTACACATGCAAACAGTACTGTTACAGGTGTACACTTAAGTAACAGTTACTTGCAATGACATGGTTACACATGGTACAGTTACTGTGGGTACACTAAGTACATGTCCCCGTTGCAGTTACACTACAGTTACTTGTTGACAGGTACCCAACTGTTACTTGTAGCAGGTACAGTACAGTACTTGTTGCAGGTACACTACAGTTACCTTGTTGCAGTACATAGGTACATGTACTTGTTGCAGGTACCTAGTACTAATTGTTGACAGGTAACCAAGGTACAGTACATGGTGCAGGTACATAAGTACTACATGTTGTACAGTGTACACAAGTACAGTACTTGTTGCAGGTACACAGTAAGTACAGTGCTTGTTGCAGGTACATAAGTACACCGTACTTGTGCAGGTACACTAATGTACAGTACCATGTTGCACAGGTACACTGTCCCAGTACTGTTTGCAGGTACACTAAAGTACAGTTACTTTTGCCAGGTACACTAAGTTACCAGTACATTGTTTGCAGGTGACAACAAGTACAGTGACTTGTTTGCAGGTACATAAGTACAGTACTTGTTGCAGGTGACACTAAGTACATGTACTTGTTGCAGGTACAACTAAGAGTACAGTACTTGTTGCAGGTACACTAAGTACAGTTTGTTGCAGGTACAGCTAGTGTACTTGTTGCAGTGTACACCTGAATACACTGTTGCAGGTACACCATGTACATACTTAATTGCCCAGGTACACTAAGTACAGTTGTTGCAGGTTACACTATGGTACAGTGTTGTTGCATGTACACTCAGTACATGTACCCATTGTTGCAGGTACATGTACAGTACTTGTTGAGTAACACGAGTACAGTACTTATTGCAGGTACAACTAGGAACATGTACTTGCTTGCAGGTTACACTCAGTACTTGTTGCAGGTACACATGTACAGTACTTGTTGCAGGTACACTAAGTACAGGTTACTTGTTGCAGGTACACATGTTACATACTTGTTGCAGGTACACATGTACACAGTACTGTTCAGTTACACTAGTACAGTGTACAGTGTTCAGTACACATGTACAGTATTGTATGCAGTACACTAAGTTACAGTACTGTTCCCAGGTACATAAGTACATGGTAACTTGGTTGAACATTGTACCTAGTACAGTACTTGTTTCAGGTACACTAGTCAGTACTTGTTGCAGGTACACTAAGTACAGTACTTGTTGCAGTACACTAAGTACAGTACTGTTTGCAGGTACACTAAGTACAGTACTTGTTACATGTACACTAAGTACAGTACTTGTTTCATGTACACTAAGTACAGTACTTGTTGCAGTACACTAAGTACAGTACTTGTTGCAGGTACACTAAGTACAGTCTTGTTGCAGGTACACTAAGTACAGTACTTGTTGCAGGTACACTAGTACAGTACTTGTTGCAGGTACACTAAGACAGTACTTGTTGCAGGTACATAATACAGTACTTATTGCGGTACACTAAGTACAGTACTTGTTGCAAGGTACACTAAGTACAGTGCTTGTTGCAGGTACACTAAGTACAGTACTTGTTGCAGGTACACTAAGTACAGTACTTGTTGCAGGTACACTAAGTACAGTACTGTTGCAGGTACACTAAGTACAGTACTAGTTGCAGGTACACTAAACAGTACTTGTTGCAGGTACACTAATAGCAGTACTTGTTGCAGGTACACTAAGTACAGTACTTATTGCAGGTACACTAAGTACAGTACTTGTTGCAGGTACACTAAGTACAGTACTTGTTGCAGGTACACTAAGTACAGTACTTGTTGCAGGTACACTAAGTACAGTACTTGTTGCAGGTACACTAAGTACAGTACTTGTTGCAGGTACACTAGGTACAGTACTTGTTGCAGGTACACTACAGTACTTGTTGCAGGTACACTGCAGTACTTGTTGCAGGTACACTAAGTACAGTACTTGTTGCAGGTACACTAAGTACAGTACTTGTTGCAGGTACACTAAGTACAGTACTTGTTTCAGTACACTAAGTACAGTACTTGTTGTCAGGTACCGCAGTACTGTGCAGGTACACTAGTACAGTACTTGTTGCAGTACACTAAGTACAGTACTTGTTGCAGGTACACTAAGTACAGTACTTGTTCAGTACACTAAGTACAGTACTTGTTGCAGGTACACTATACAGTACTTGTTGCAGGTACACTAAGTACAGTACTTGTTGCAGGTACACTAAGTACAGTACTTGTTGCAGGTACACTAAGTACAGTACTTGTTGCAGTACACTAAGTACAGTACTGTTTGCAGGTACAACTAAGTACAGTACTTGTTGCAGTACACTAAGTACAGTACTTGTTGCAGGTACACTAAGTACAGTACTTGTTGCAGGTACACTAAGTACAGTACTTGTTTGCAGGTACACTAGTACAGTACTTGTTGCAGGTACACTAGACAGTACTTGTTGCAGGTACACTAAGTACAGTACTTGTTGCAGGTACACTAAGTACAGTACTTGTTGCAGTACACTAAGTACAGTACTTGTTGCAGGTACACTAAGTACAGTACTTGTTGCAGGTACACTAAGTACAGTACTTGTTGCAGGTACACTAAGTACGTACTTGTTGCAGGTACACTAATACAGTACTTGTTGCAGGTACACTACAAGTACTTGTTGCAGGTACACTAGTACAGTACTTGTTGCAGGTACACTAAGTACAGTACTTGTTGCAGGTACACAAACAGTACTTGTTGCAGGTACACTAAGTACAGTACTTGTTGCAGGTACACTAAGTACAGTACTTGTAGCAGTACATAAGTACAGACTGTTTCAGTGTACACTAGGCACAGTACTTGTTGCAACAGCTGTACTTGCGTTGCAACAAGTACTGTATTGCAGGTACACTGCAGACTGTCAGTACACTAAGTACGTACTGTGCAGTACACTAAGTACAGTACTTGTTACATGTAACTAAGTACAGTACTTGTTTCATGTACACAAGTACAGTACTTGGTTTGCAGTACACAAGTACGTACTTGTTCAGTAACACTAAGTACAGTACTTGTTACATGTACACTAAGTCGTACCTTGTTGCAGGTACAAAGTACAGTACTTGTTGCCGGACACTAAGTACAGTACTTGTTGCAGGTACACATACAGTACTTGTTGCAGTGTACACTAAGCAACAGTACTTGTTCGTACACAAGTACGTACTTGTCATGAACAAGTACAGTAACTTGTTCAGCACAAGTACAGACTTGTATCTTAGTGTACCTGTACAGTACTGTAGTGTGCCTGCAACAAGTACTGTACTTGTTACCTGACAACAAGTACTGTACTTAGTGAGTACCTGCACAAGTACTGTCTTAGTGTCCTGAACAAGTACTTATTGGTAACAAGTTAGTTTTTGTACCAGCAACAAGTACTGTACTTAGTGTACTGACACAAGTACTAGTACTGTAGTGTACCTGCAACAAGTACTGTTATACTTAGTGTACTTGCAACAAGTACTGTACTTAGTGTACCTGCAACAAGTACTGTTTTTTTTTTTTTTTTTTTTTTTTTTTTTTTTTTTTTTTTTTTTTTTTTTTTTTTTTTTTTTTTTTTTTTTTTTTTTTTTTTTTTTTTTTTTTTTTTTTTTTTTTTTTTTTTTTTTTTTTTTTTTTTTTTTTTTTTTTTTTTTTTTTTTTTTTTTTTTTTTTTTTTTTTTTTTTTTTTTTTTTTTTTTTTTTTTTTTTTTTTTTTTTTTTTTTTTTTTTTTTTTTTTTTTTTTTTTTTTTTTTTTTTTTTTTTTTTTTTTTTTTTTTTTTTTTTTTTTTTTTTTTTTTTTTTTTTTTTTTTTTTCCGGGAACAAACTGTCCCCAAAACCCCAAATTTTGACGTCTTCTTTTTAAAACTGGCAGTAAATTGGTTTTTGAACCTCTAAAAAA
>NC_069480.1:24671582-24751126 GCF_026875155.1 Cherax quadricarinatus | reverse complement strand
TACTTTTAGCGGTAGTAATTCCTAGCTGGTAGGATACTCCTAGCTGTGTAGTATAAACTCCAAAGCTGTGTAGAAATACCCCCTAGCTGTGTAGTAGTATACTCCTAGCTGTGTAGTAAAACTCCTAGCTGTGTAGTATACTCCTAGCTGTGCAGTAGTGTACTCTTAGCTGTGTAGTATACTCCTAGCTGTGTAGTGGTATACTCTTAGCTGTGTATACTCCTAGCTACATATAGATATGCTCCCCTGCTAGCCCTGACATCACAAAACCCGTCACCTGTGTACAGTAGGCCGTAGACCTCCCTGGCACTTCACTAGGCTTAGACTCGCCTGGTAGACCTGGGCTACTTCTCAAAACTTTCTTAATTATAGCCTCCAAGACATGCAAGATGTGTGTGTCATCTTCCAGCGTCTCCTGACGAGCCTCTTACGACACAGTTACGAGTTAAAAAACTAACACAAGAGAGTGCTCCCTCCCCCTCGTGTCTTAGTGTGATTGTAATAGTTCAGCTCGGATCGATATGTGTCGTTAGCCTTGAACACAGACTTTGAACACCAAACATAATTAGTGCCACCACTGTCAATATTAGTGCCACCACTGGCAATATTAGTGCAGCTGGCAATATTAGTGCCACCACTGGCAATATGAGTGCCACCACTGCAATATTAGTGCCACCACGGGAAAAAAACATTAGTGCCACCACTTGGCAATATTAGTGCCAACCACTGGCAAATTTGCCCCACTGGCAAATTAGTGCCACCACGGGCAATATTAGTGCCACCACTGGCATATTAATGCCACCACTGGCAATATTAGTGCCACCACTGGCAATATTAATGCCACCACTGGCAAATATTAATGCCACCCACTGGAAATAATTAGTGCACCCACTGGCAATATTAGTGCCACCACTGGCAATATTAGTGCCATCACTGGCAAATATTAAGTGCCCCCTACTAACATTATTTGCCACCACTGGCAATATTAGTCCCAACCAACTGGCAATATTAGTGGCCACCACTGCAATTTTTAGTGCCACCACTGCAAATATTAGTGCCCACCACGGAAATTTATTAGTGACACCAGTGACAATATTAGTGCCACCACTGGCAATATTAGTGCCACCACTGGCAATATTCTCCTATTTACAAAGAATTCTTAATTTTCCCCGTTTTTTATACGACCCTACGATGATTTGGGTTCTCTAAATGAACCCACATAAGTAGAGTGACCACTTGGGTCACACTACTATACATGTGCAAGTATATATTTACCTGTCTGGAGTTCCTTCTTTTTTTCTTGCTGTTCTTGTTCTTGTTTATTTTCCTGTCTGTCTTAAGACACATTGTCTTACACATCCCTATGAGGACTTCTAGTAGATGGAACCTACACTGACATCAATAAGCGAGATACTGAAGTCACAGTATGACACTGGTTAAGTGCATGAGTTCCTTATGTATGAAACTGCACAACAAAGATCAGGCCTACATATTTTTCTGTCATTTTCTTAACCTTTCGTTAGACTTCGAAAAAGCCGTCGAGTGCATGCCATGCACATGCCCGAAGTCTTGACTCGGGAACACCATATTCACCCAAACTTGCAAGAAACCAAAGTACCAGAGGTAATATTCTGTGGAGAAGGATGCTGCACTTACAAACAAACGACCCGTGCAAACCAAGAAACTAATGTGAGAGACCTGGGAGTGATCATGTCGGAAGATCTCACCTTTAAGACCACAACAGTGACATCACAAGGAAAATGTGGTATCCCAGGTTCTCTACACATAAAGCTTTCTATGTATGAAAAATCTATGTTATGAAATCTATGTATGAAATCTATGTATGATAATCTATGTAACTGTGTATACCTGCATAAACTAACTAACAGGCTGGATAACTGGAATCTTCCAGGACACAAGACACCAGTGATAATCTTCCAGGACACAAGACATCAATGATAATCTTCCAGGACACAAGACACCAATGATAATCTTCCAGGACACAAGACACCAATGAAATTTTCCAGGACACAAGACACCAGTGAAAAATCTTCCAGGACACAAGACACCAGTGATAACTTCCAGGACACAAGACACCAATGAAATCTTCCAGGACACAAGACACCAGTGATAATCTTCCAGGACACAAGACACCAGTGATAATCTTCCAGGACACAAGACACCAGTGATAATCTTCCAGGACACAAGACACCAGTGATAATCTTCCAGGACACAAGACATCAATGATAATCTCCAGGACACAAGAACATTTAATGATAATCTCCAGGACACAAGACACCAATGATAAATCTTCCAGGAAACAAGACACCAACGATAATCTTCCAGGATACAAGACATCAATGATAATCTTCCAGGACACAAGACACCAATGATAATCTTCCAGGACACAAGACACCAATGATAATCTTCCAGGACACAAGACACCAATGATAATCTTCCAGGACACAAGACATCAATGATAATCTTCCAGGACACAAGACACCAATGATAATCTTCCAGGACACAAGACACCACTGATAATCTTCCAGGACACAAGACACCAATGATAATCTTCCAGGACACAAGACACCAATGATAATCTTCCAGGACACAAGACACCACTGATAATCTTCCAGGACACAAGACACCAATGATAATCTTCCAGGACACAAGACATCAATGATAATCCTCCAGGACACAAGACACCATTGATAATCTTCCAGGACACAAGACACCAAAGATAAATCTTCCAGGATACATGACAATCAATGGGTAAAACTTCCAGGACACAAGACACCAATGATAATCTTCCAGGACACAAGACACCAATGATAATCTTCCAGGATACAAGACATCAATGATAATCTTCCAGGACACAAGACATCAATGATAATCTTCCAGGACACAAGACATCAATGATAATCTTCCAGGACACAAGACATCAATGATAATCTTCAGGACCAAGACACCAGTGATAATCTTCCAGGACACCCAAAAACACCAATGATAATCTTCCAGGACACAAGACATCAAAGATAATCTTCCGGACAACAAGACATCAATGATAATCTTCCAGGACCCAAAAAAACACAATGATAACCTTCCAGGACACAAAACACCAGTGATATCTTCCAGGACACAAGACATCAATGATAATCTTCCAGGACACAAGACACCAGTGATAATCTTCCAGGACACAAGACACCAATGATAATCTTCCAGGACACAAGACATCAATGATAATCTTCCAGGACACAAGACATCAATGATAATCTTCCAGGACACAAGACATCAATGATAATCTTCCAGGACACAAGACACAATGATAATCTTCCAGGACACAAGACACCAGTGATAATCTTCCAGGACACAAGACATCAATGATAATCTTCCAGGACACAAAGACACCCGTGATAATTCCTTCCAGACACAAGACAAACCAATGAATAATCTTCCAGGACACAAGACAACAATGATAATCTTCCAGGACACAAGACATCAATGATAATCTTCCAGGAAACCACAAGACACAATGATAATCTTCAAAGGGACACAAGATACCAGTGATAACTTCCAGGACACAAGACATCAATGATAACTTCCAGGACACAAGACACCCGTGATAATCTTCCAGGACAAAAAGACACCAATGTAATCTTCCAGGACACAAGACATCAATGATAATTTTCCAGGACACAAAAAAATCAAAGATAAACTTCCAGGACACAAGACACCAGTGATAATCTTCCAGGACACAAGCAAAACCATTGAATCTTCCAGGACACAAGACACCAAAGATAATCTTCCAGGACACAAGACATCAATGATAATCTTCCAGGACACAAGACACCAATGATAATCTTCCAGGACACAAGACACCATTGATAATCTTCCAGGACACAAGACATCAATGATAATCTTCCAGGACACAAGACACCATTGATAATCTTCCAGGACACAAGACATCAATGATAATCTTCCAGGACACAAGACACCAATGATAATCTTTCCGGACACAAGACACCCAAAGATAATCTTCCAGGACCAAGACACCCAAAGATAATCTTCCGGACACAAGCATCAATGATAATCTTCCGGACACAAGACACCAAAAGATAATCTTCCAGGACACAAACATCAATGATAATCTTCCAGGACACAAGACATCAAAAGATAATCTTCCAAGGACACAAGACACCAATGAATAATCTTCCAGGACACAAGACATCAATGATAATTCTCCCGGAAAAAACAAGACACCATTGATAAAACTTTCCCGGACACAAGACACCAATGATAATCTTCCAGGACACAAGACCCATTGATAATCTTCCAGGACACAAGACATCAATGATAATCTTCCAGGACACAAGACACCAATGATAATCTTCCAGGACACAAGACACCAATGATAATCTTCCAGGACACAAGACATCAATGATAATCTTCCAGGACACAAGACATCAATGATAATCTTCCAGGACACAAGACACCAGTGATAATCTTCCAGGACACAAGACACCAATGATAATCTTCCAGGACACAAGACACAATGATAATCTTCCAGGACACAAGACATCAATGATAATCTTCCAGGACACAAGACATCAATGATAATCTTTCCCGGACAAAAAGACATCCCAAAGATAATCTTCCAGGAACACAAGACATCAATGATAATCTTCCAGGACACAAGACAACCAGTGAAATCTTCCAGGACACAAAACACCAATATAATCTTCCAGGACAAACAGACACCAGTGATAATCTTCCAGGACACAAGACAACCAAAAGAAATCTTCCAGGACACAAGACACCAGTGATAATCTTCCAGGACACCCAAAACACCAATGATTTAATCTTCCAGGGCACAAGACATCAATGATAATCTTCCAGGACACAAGACATCAATGATAATCTTCCAGGACACAAGACAAACCAATGATAATCTTCCAGGACACAAGACATCAATGATAATCCTTTCCCGGACACAAGACACCAATGATAATCTTCCAGGACACAAGAAACCAATGATAATCTTCCAGGACACAAGACACCAATGATAATCTTCCAGGACACAAGACATCAATGATAATCTTCCAGGACACAAGACACCAAAAGAAATCTTCCAGGACACAAGACATCAATGATAATCTTCCCCGGACACAAGACACCATTGTAATCTTCCAGGACACAAGACATCAATGATATCTTCCCGGACACAAGGGCACCATTGATAATTTCCAGGACACAAGACATCAATGATAATCTTCCAGGACACAAGACACCAATGATAATCTTCCAGGACACAAGACACCAATGATAATCTTCCAGGACACAAGACATCAATGATAAATCTTCCAGGACCCCAAGACATGAATGATAATCTTCCAGGACACAAACATCAAGATAATCTTCCAGGACACAAGACATCAAGATAATCTTCCAGGACACAAGACATCAATGATAATCTTCCAGGACACAAGACTTCAATGATAATTTTTCCAGGACACAAAAAACATCAATGATAATCTTCCAGGACACAAACATCAATGATAATCTTCCAGGGCAAAAAGACAATCAATGATAATCTTCCCGGACACAAGACATCATTGATAATCTTCCAGGGCACAAGACATCAATGATAATCTTTCCAGGACACAAGACACCAAATGATAATCTTCCAGGGCACAAGACACCAATATAATCTTCCAGGACACAAGACACCAAAGATAATCTTCCGGACACAAGACATCAATGATAATCTTTCCCGGACACCAAGACATCAATGATAATCTTCCAGGACACAAGACACCAATGATAATCTTCCAGGACACAAGACATCAATGATAATCTTCCAGGACACAAGACACCAATGATAATCTTCCAGGACACAAGACATCAATGATAATCTTCCAGGACACAAGACATCAAAAGATAATCTTCCAGGACACAAGACATCAATGATTAATCTTTCCAGGACACAAACATCAATGAAAAATCTTCCAGGGCACAGACTCAATGATAATCTTCCAGGACACAAGACATCAATGAAAATTCTTCCAGACAAAGACATCAATGATAATCTTCCAGGACAACAAGACAATCAATGATAAATCTTCAGGACACAAGACAAACAATGATAATCTTCCAGGACACAAGACAAACCAATGATAATCTTCCAGGACACAAGACATCAATGATAATCTTCCAGGACACAAGACACCAATGATAATCTTCCAGGACACAAGACATCAATGATAATCTTCCAGGACACAAGACATCAATGATAATCTTCCAGGACACAAGACATCAATGATAATCTTCCAGGACACAAGAATCAATGATAATCTTTCCCGGACACAAGACATCAATGATAATCTTCCAGGACACAAGACATCAATGATAATCTTCCAGGACACAAGACACCAATGATAATCTTCCAGGACACAAGACATCAATGATAATCTTCCAGTCACTGGCTGGAATATTGATGTACATTAAAATATATTCTGAAGGTAGGTCGTAAATCTGACTAAAAATGAGCCTTTATGGGTTCCATAGGCCTTCCATAGGCCTTCCATAGGCCTTCCATAGGCCTTCCATAGGCCTTCCATAGGCCTTCCATAGGCCTTCCATAGGCCTTCCATAGGCCTTCCATAGGCCTTCCATAGGGCCCTTTCCCTAGGCCTTCCATAGGCCCTTCCATAGCTTTCCATAGGCCTTCCATAGGCCTTCCATAAGGCCTTCCATAGGCCTTCCATAAAGGCCTTCCATAAGGCCTTCCAAAGGCCTTCCATAGGCCTTCCCATAGGCCTTCCATAGTCCTTTTCCCTAGGCCTTGCTGAAATCCACACAGAATTTATCCACACACACAGAATGATCCACACACAGAATGATCCACAAAACACAGAATGATCCCACAAAAACAAAATGATCCACCACAGAATGATCCACACACACAGAATGATCCACACACACAGAATGATCCACACACAGAATGATCCACACAAAACAGAAATGACCACACACACAGAATGATCCACATACACAGAATGAACCACAAAACACAGAATGAACCACACACAGAATGATCCACATACACAGAATGATCCACACACACAGAATGATCCACACAACAGAATGATCCACACACACAGATGATTTCCCACACACAGAATGATCCCCCACACGAAATGATCCACACACCAATTGATCCACACACACACAATGAATCCACACACACACAATGATCCACACACACACAAAAGATCCACACACACAATGATCCCACAAAACACAGAATGATCCACACACTAATGATCCACACACACAGAAGACCACACACAAAAGAATGATCCACACACACAGAATGATCCACACACACAGATGATCCACACACACAGAATGATCCACACACACAATGATCCACACACACAGAAATGATCCCACAACACAGAATATCCACACACAGAATATCCACACACACAGATGAAACCACACACACAGAAGATCCACACACACAGAATGATCCACACACAGAATGATCCACACACACAGAACGATCCACACACACAGATGATCCACACACACAATGATCCACACACACAGAATGATCCACACGCACAGAATGATCCACACACAACAACAGAGCCCAAGGAAACCCGAGAATGGAAAATGACAGGCCCCCTGAGCCCAAGTACATTAGCCAGTGAAACTGATGAAACGAAAGCTGCAGTGGAGGAAACCAAATTAAATGAGGGGATACACAGGGATATGCAGTGGGAGAATGAAAGGGTGAGGTCAGTCTTTGTGTATGGGCTCCAGGAAGTCGAAGGGGAAACATATGAAGCAAGAAAACAAGGGGAAAAAAAGCAATTGAAAGCATCATGAAAGCAATGGGAGAAGACGATATGACCCATTTGGGAAAAATTTCGGAGAATGGGGGGGTTTGTAAAAAAAAAAAACCCCGGCCATTGAGAGTGACCTTCAAGGCAGAAGCGACTCGGACCAGGATACTGCAGAGAAAGCACATTAAGGGACATGACGCATACAGGAGGGTGTATCTCGACCGCGAAACAGAACACAAGAAGAAAAGGAAAAACTGAGAAGAGATGGTACAAAGGCGAAAGGAGGAAAGAGAGGGATGGAGAAGACAGACAGGAGATCCCGACCCAGGAAGAAGATCTAATACAGCCTCCCTCACAAAATTTCATAGAAGCCTCCCAACCAGGTCAACCCCAGTGCAACCAAACACTCTAAATCAAAACACCCATGCCACATCCAATGCCCCCAACTACATTACAAACTTCACCCCCCCCAGCAACAACCCAATAGTTCCTTACCAGTCTCCCACTTCCCCAACCCAAAATACTTCCCCGACCACGTCTTAGAAAAGAGTTGAAGGGTGGGATACAAATGCAGATGGAATAACAAACAAGTATAGGATTGGCACGAAAAATCAAAGAGACATCCCCCGACAAATAGCACTCACAGAAACAAAACTCACCAGAAAAATAACAGATTCAATCTTTCCATCCGGATATCAAATCTTCAGGTAAGACAGAGGGGGAGAGGGGGAGGGGAGTTCACTGTCATAAAAAACCCAGGGGGGGTTTTGAGAAAAGGAAAGGGAAATGGATGGCAGGGGCGAAGGGATTTCTTAGTGGAAAAAAACCCCAGTCTAGGGCCCTTTTAAGGTGAAAATTTGGGCGAAATGTAAAAACCCAAACCACAGAACTGCAGGGGGCCCAAGAGAAAAAATACGATGAGGCAACGGGAGAAATGATCAACACATTTAGCCGGGGGTGGCCAGGAGGCACCAGGGGGGAGCAAAGTTATATTAAATGGGGGGTTTCCCAAATCACAAGGAGTTTGGGGACTAAAAAACCCGGGACCCCCAGGGGGGTCCCAAAACTTGGAGAGCCAGGTTTGATGGATGGGTACGGGAAAGAACCTCATGCTTCAAAATTTTTAGCCCACACTCCCAGGGAGGGGGGGATAAACCCAAAGAAAGGGGTGGACCTTGTATTCACCATGAGTAGTTGGGACTTCGAGGGTACCCATGTATGAAAGGCCCCTGGGAGTAGTGATCTGTGGTTCTGTGCTTGGGATAAATAGTTGAGCTCCAAGTGGGGGAGATTTGCGGGAAATTTGGCGGGGGAAAAACCCAAAAATTTAAAAAAGGGGGGAAACTCTCGGGTTTTTGGGGGGAAAAATTCCCTTTAAAGGGACATTCAGTGGGAGGGGGAAAACTGACAGGAAAACCATTTCAAGAAATGGGGGCTTTGTAGAAAAACAAATTGCAGGAGGCATAGGAGAGGTTTTTTCCCCAAGGGGAAAAACAGAAAAAGGGGAAGAACAGAACGATTTCCTTGGTTCCCCCAAAAGGGTTTTGGGGGAGGCAAAAATTAGGTTTTACTAGAGAATAAAAAAAGGTACAGAAGAAAAGAGAACTCGGAAAAATTAAGAAATTTCAGCAAAGAGCCAGAAAAAAATTATGCACAGATAAAAAGGGGGGCTCAGGGGGGCCCAATATGAAATGACATAGCCCAAAAGAAAAGGAATGACCCGAAGCTGTTGTACAGCACATCGGAGGAAAAAAACATTTCAAGGCCCAGGAAATCAGAGGGGGAAGGGTGATGGGGAAATTCACAAGAAAAAAAAAACGGAGGTATGTCAGGAGCCAAACACAAGATTTAAAGGGGTATTTACGGGGAAAACCCATTTGGACCCCAAGAAATCGGGAAACAGGGGGGACACCAGAAAGTGGGGGATAAAGGTACATAAAACCAAGGAGGAGGTGAAGAAGCTGTTTATGCAAAATTTGACCTCAAAGGCGGGGGGACCGGGAAAACATCCTCATGGGTCCTTAAAGAGGGAGCAGAGTTTAATTGTGGGGACCCAATTAAAAAAGATTTTTTCAAACACATCTTTTAAAAAGGGGAAATTTCCCTGGGTTATGGAAAAGGGAAAAAATGTAGCCCCAAATTTTTTAAAAAGGGGACGGGGAACATAAAGGCACAAAACTACAAAACCTGATCTCTAAGTGTTTTGTATGAAAGGTATGGAAAAGTTCCCCGGAGGGAGTGGGGGGGCCCTGGAAAGAAAAATTTGTATAATTGACAACCGGGCACGGTTTCGGGGAAGGAAAATCCTGTGTCAAAAACCCAAATAGAGTTTATGAAAAGGGTGACAGAAGTAAGACAAGAGAGGGGGAGGGGGTGGATCGACTGGTATTTTTGGAAATGCAAGTGGGGTTTTTGACACAGTTTCCCACAGAGGTTACTGCAAAAACTAGAGGGCCAGGCACACCCAACAGGGGAAAAGGGATGCAAATTTGGGTAAAAGGGAAAAATCTGAAGGGAGGAAACAACGAGTCATGGTACGCGGGCGGGGGGTGTCATGGGGGCGCCCGTGGCCCAAGGGGGGGTTCCACAGGGGTTTAGTTAGGACCTTTTTGCTTTTCTTGGTATACGGGGAACGCATAACGGAAAGGGGTAGGCTAGAAGTGTCCTTGTTTGCAGACGATGTGAAGTAATTTAGAAGGAAAACCCAATCGGGGCGAGATCAGGCCCGGATACCCAAAAAGATCTGGACCCGGCTACAAGCCCGGTCCAGCCAAAATGGGGGGGTTTTTTTTTCCCTTTAAATTTTTAACCCCGCCAAAAAAGCAAAATCATGAAAAATTGGGGGGGGGGGAAAGAAGGGCCCCGACCCCAATATAGTTTTTGTTTGGCCCCAAAAACCCGCAAACCTCACTCAAGGAAAAAAATCTGGGATGAGGTAAACACCGAAACTTTTCTCCCGGGCGCCCCATCAAAACAGTAAATGCTGCGCATACGGGGGGCCTGGGGAAACCTCGGAAAAGCGTTTCCCATACCTCAGTAAGGTTCGTTTAAGGCTCTGTAAAAAATCTAGCAGGGCCCCCTACTGGGGTTTTCAGCACCCGTTTGGAATCCACACCTAGTCAAGCAAAGTCAAGAAATTAGGAAAGTGCAAAGGTTTTTAAAAAAAGACTAGCCCCAAAAGCTACGGGGGTTTGTCTATGAAGGAAAAGGGTTGGGGGAAAACGGCCTGGGGCGACACTGGAGGGCCAGGGGGTCAGGGGGAAAAATGAAACGAATTATTTAAAAAACTTTCGCGGAATAGGGCGAGGTGGACAAAGCGGGATGTTCCAGAGATGGGACACCCGACACAAAAAGGCACAATTGGAAGTTGAAAAACTCAGGGTGAACAAAAAGGGTTTTTAGGAAATATTTCTTCAGTCATTTGAGTAGTCAAGCCGTGGAATAGCCTTGAAAAATGTTTTGGTGGAGGGAGGGAACTACTTTTTTTTTAAAGGGGAAGGGATGATAGAGCTCCCTGGGGCGGGGGGGAGAGAAGGACCTTTGTAGCAATCAGCGAAGAGGCGGGGCCAGGAGCTGTGACTCGACCCCTGCAACCACAAATAGGTGAGTACAAATAGGTGAGTACACACAGAATGATCCACACACACAGAATGATCCACACACACAGAATGATCCACACACACAGAATGATCCACACACACAGAATGATCCACACACACAGAATGATCCACACACACAGAATGATCCACACACACAGAATGATCCACACACAGAATGATCCACACACACAGAATGATCCACACACACAGAATGATCCACACACAGAATGATCCACACACACAGAATGATCCACACACACAGAATGATCCACACACACAGAATGATCCACACACACACAGAATGATCCACACACACAGAATGATCCACACACACAATGATCCACACACACACACACACACACACACACACACACACACACACACACACACACACACACACACACACACACACAACACCACACACACACACACACACAGGATCACAACACAGTTACTGACCAGTGCTCCTCAGAAGGTGTTCCAGCATACGTCCAGGGGCCATTTATCGTCCAGCCAACAACTGCAACACAAATATACATTATATATACGTTATATACACATGGATAGGCATAATTTGAAATTCAAAATTCTTAGGCGATTTGAAAATCCCAATAACCAAAATTATTCTTTTGCCTGAGTAATTATAATAAGAAAATACTACGAACTCTCCAGAAAGTCTAAATTAATTCTAAAATTACGTTTAATTACATTTTCTCAATACATTAAAGTTCATTAACCAAATATATAATAATATATATTAGTCAAAGTGGCAAAAATGGGGCCAATTTTTCGGCCATTTGTCCCCCCCCCTTTCCAAAAATGTGGAATTCGAGAGGTAATCGGGAAAGTGTTTCTGGTTCCTGCATCTGGATCACATTGTGAGTCAAGGAACGGGACGGGGTTTAAACCCATGGCCAGTGAGTTGTAAAGTGGACAGGCCAGTGCGTTAACCACTGTACTAGTCAGCTCTAAGATTCCTCAGACTAGGTACACTTGTATACATGTTAGGAAGGTTAGCATGGGCCGCCACTGTGACCTCAAGTACAGGATTTTTACAGATGAGTCACCATATACTTGTGGTTACAGTGGTGGCCCAGGCTAACCTTCCTATGATATACCTTTGATCAGGTTCAAGTTTTACTACTCTCAGAGCCCGGCCATGGGTCAGGCTCGTCTGGTGCTAGCCTGGTCAACCTGGCTGTTGCTGCTAAAGGGCTGCTGCACAGAAATATAATCACTCCACAGCTTTTCACACGACCCACCAACCCACCCAACACGACCCACCAACCCACCCCAACACGACCCACCAACCACCCCAACACGACCCACCAACCCACCCCAACACGACCCACCAACCACCCCAACACGACCCACCAACCCCCCCAACACAAACCCCACCAACCCCCCCCAACCACCCCCCCCAACCCCCCCCCAACAGGCCCCCCCAAACCCCCCCCAAACCCCGGGACCCACCAACACCCCAACCGCCCCCAAAACCCCCCCAAACAGGGCCCCACCAACCCCCCCCAAACCGACCCCCCAAACCCCCCCCCCAACACACCCACCAACCCCCCAACACGACCCACCAACCCCCAAAACAGACCCACCAACCCACCCCAACAGGGACCCCCCCAAACCCCCCCAAACCCGGGACCCACCAACCCCCCCCAACACGCCCACCAACCCAACCCAACACAAACCCACCAACCCCCAACAAAAAAACCAACCCCCCCAACACGACCCCCCAAACCCCCCCCCAACACAAACCCCCCAAAACCCCCCACCCGCCCAACCCAACCCCCCCCAACACGACCCCCCAAACCCCACCCAACACGCCCCCACCCCCCCCAAAAACCCCCAAAAAGACCCCCCAAAACCCACCCAAAACACCCCCCAAACCAACCCCCCCCAACACGAGCACCAACCACCCCAACACGCCCAAAACCAACCCCCCAAAAAAACACCCCCCAAAAACCCACCCCAAACCCCCCCCAAAACCACCCCAAAGGACCCCCCCCCCACCCCAACCGACCCACCAACCACCCCAACACGACCCAAAAAAACCCACCCCAAACCCCCCCAACCCACCCCAACCGACCCCCAACCCCCCAACACGACCCCAAACCAACCCCAACAGGGGCCCAAACCCCCCAAACCCCAACACGACCCCCCAAAACCCCCCCAAACCACGACCCCCAAACCCAAACCCAACACGACCCACCAACCACCCAACACACCCCCCAAACCCCCCCCAAACCGACCCAAAAAAACCCCCAAAAAACACTCCCCCCCCCCCCCCCCAAACCCCCCCCCCCCCCCCCCCCCCCCCCCCCCCCCCCCCCCCCCCCCCCCCCCCCCAACCCACCCCAAACGACCCCCAAACCCACCCCCCCCCAACCCCCCAAACCCCAAACCCAAACAGGGGCCCCAACCAAACCCCACCCCAAAAACGCCCCAAAAAAACCCAACCCCAAACAGGGAACCCCCAACCCCCCCAAACGACCCCCCAAACCCCAACCCCAACACGCCCCACCAACCCCCCCCCCAAAACCGACCCCCAAAACCCCCCCCAACACCCCCCCCAACCCACCCCAACACGCCCCCACCAACCACCCCAACACGCCCCCAAACCCCCACCCCAACAAACCCCCCAAACCCCACCCCAAAGACCCACCAACCCCCCCCCAACCCAAACCCCCAAACCCCACCCCAACACGACCCCCAAAACCCACCCCAACCGACCCCCAAACCCCACCCCAAAAACGCCCCACCAACCCCCCCAACACAAACCCCCAAACCAAAACCCCCCAAACACGACCCCCAAACCCCACCCCAACACGACCCGCCCCCCACCCCAACACGCCCACCAACCCCCCCCAAACACGAGCCCCCAACCCCCCCCAACACGACCCACCAACCCCCCCCAAAACCGAACCCCCCAACCCCCCAAAACACGACCCCCCAAACCCCACCCCAAAAAGGGACCCCCCAACCCCCCCAAAAACCGGGACCCCCCAACCCCCCCAAAACAGGGACCCACCAACCCCCCCCCAACACGACCCCCCAAACCCCCCAACCCCCCAAACCCAAAAACCCCCAACCCAAACACGACCCACCAACCCCCCCCAAACACACCCCCCAAAACCCCCCCCAACAGGGCCCCACCAACCCCCCCCCAACACGACCCACCAACCCCCCCAAAACACGACCCCCCAAAACCCACCCCAACACGACCCACCAACCCCCCCAAACCCACGACCCAAAACCCCCCCCCAAACACACCCCCCCCAACCCCCCCCCCACACCCACCAACCCCCCCCAAAACACGACCCACCCCCCCACCCCAACACCCCCCCAAAAAAAACACCCCAACCCAACCCCCCCAAACACGACCCCCCAAAACCCCCCAACCCAACCGCCCCCCCAACCCACCCCAACACGACCCCCCAACCCAAACCCAACACGACCCCCCAACCCAACCCAACACGACCCCCCAAACCCACCCCAAAGGCCCCCCCCAACCACCCCCCCCCCCAAACCCCCAAACTCCCCCCCCCACACCCCCCCACCCCCCACACCCCCCCCCCACCAACCCCCCCAACCCCCCCAACCCACCCCCAAACCCCCCCCAACACGACCCACCAACCCCCCCCAACACGCCCCACCAAACCCCCCCAACACGACCCCCCAAAACCCCCCCAACACGACCCACCAACCCCCCCAACACGACCCCCCAAACCACCCCCAACACGCCCCGCCCAACCCCCCCAAACACGACCCCCCAAAACCCACCCCAACACGAAGCCACCACCCCCCAACCGCCCCACCAACCCCCCCCAAACACGACCCCCCAAAACCCCCCCAACACGAGCCACCAACCACCCCAACACGACCCCCAACCCAACCCAACACGCCCCACCAACCCCCCCAACACGCCCCCACCAACCCCCCCCAACACACCCCCCAAAACCACTACAAACAGACCAAACCCCAACCCCCCCAAACGACCCCCCAAAACCCAAACCCCAAAACGCCCCCAAAACCCCCCCCAACACGACCCCCCAACCACCCCAACCCCGACCCACCAACCCCCCCCAACACGACCCCCCAAAACCCCCCCCAACAGGGGACCCCCCAAACCCCATCCCAACACGACCCACCAAAAAAACAAAAACACGACCCCCAAACCCCCCCCAAACCACGACCCCCCAACCCCCCCCAACACGGCCCCCCAAAACCCCCCAAAAAACCCTACCCCCCAAACCCCAACCCCAACACGACCCCCCAAACCCACCCAAACACGACCCCCCAAACCCCCAACCCCAACACGAACCCCCCAACCCCCCCCAAAACCGACCCACCAACCACCCTAACACGCCCCCAAACCCACCCCAACACGCCCCCCCAAAAACCCCCCAAAACACGCCCCACCAACCCCCCCCAAACAGGGACCCCCCCAAACCCCCCAAAAACACGACCCCCCAAACCCCCCCCAACCGCCCCCCAACCCCCCCAACAGGGACCCCCCAACCCCACCCCAAAACACGACCCCCCAAAACCCCCCCCAACAGGGACCCCCCAACCCCCCCCCAACACGACCCCCCAAACCCCCCCCCAACAGGGACCCCCCAAAACCCCCCCCCAACAGGGCCCCACCAACCCCCCCAAAAACGACCCCCCAAACCCACCCCAACACGCCCCACCAACCACCCCGACACGACCCACCAAACCCCACCCCGACAGGGACCCCCCAAACCCCCCCGGGAAAACGACCCCCCCAACCCACCCCAACACCCCCAACCCACCCCAACAGACCCCCCAACCCCCCAAAACACGCCCCACCAACCCCCCCCAACACGCCCCAAACCCCCACCCAACAGGGACCCCCCCAACTACCCCAACAGGGACCCCCCAAACCCCCACCACGACACGCCCCAAAACCCCCCCCAAACACGCCCCACCAACCCCCCCCAACCCGACCCCCCAAAACCCCCCCCAACACGACCCACCAAAACCCACCCCAAAAACACGACCCCCCAAACCCCACCCCAACGGGGACCCCCCAACCCCCACCCCAACACAAACCCCCCAAACCCCCCCCCAACCCCGCCCCCAACCCACCACAACACGCCCCAAACCACCCCCCCCCAAAAGGGACCCCCCAACCCCCCCCCAACCACGACCCCCCCCAAACCCACCCCAACCGACCCCCCAAAAACCCCCCCCAAACACGACCCCCAACCCCCACAAAAACGACCCCAACCCCCCCAAACACGACCCCACCAACCCAAACCACAACCAAACCACCAACCCCCCCCAACACGCCCCCAACCAAACCCCCCCCCAAAAAGACCCACCAACCCACCACAACCCCACCCCCCCAAACCCCACCCCAACACCCCCCACCAACCCACCCCCCCACGACCCACCAAACCCCACCCCAACACGACCCACCAACCCCCCCAAAAGGGAACCCCCCAAACCCCACCCCAACACGACCCCCCAAAACCCCCCCCCAACCCCGCCCCCCAAAAACCCCCCACAACCGCCCCCACCAACCCCCCCCAACACGACCCACCAAAACCCACCCCAACCCCAACCCACCAACCCCCCCAACACGACCCCCCAACCCCCCCCAACACGACCCCCCAAACCCCACCCCAAAACAGACCCACCAACCCCCACAACACAAACCCCCCAAACCCCCCCCAAACCGCCCCAACCCAACCCCCCCCAAACTCGACCCACCAACCCCCCCCCAAACACGACCCACCAACCCCCCAACAACACGACCCACCAACCCACCCCAACACGACCCACCAACCCCCCCCCAACACGACCCACCAAACCCCATTTACAACCGCCCCCCCAAACCCCCCCCAACAGGGACCCCCCAAACCCACCACAACACAAACCCACCAACCCCCCCCAAACCCAGGGGACCCACCAACCCCCCCACGACCCCCCAACCCCCCACAACAGGGCCCCACCAACCCCCCCCCCAAACACGAACCCCCAAACCCAAACCCCTTCACTTTCCCTTGAGTTAAGCAAGAAAATTTTGTTTTTTCCTCAGTTGGTACGTATTTGGTAATGTACTTTGTACACCTAAACCTGTACTTTTTAACCCTGAGGGTACTCTTGCACACCTAAATGAAACCTTGTACACCTGACTTTACTTTTTACCCCTTTGACTGTACTTTTTTGTCCACCTGGCTGTACTCTTGTACACCGGACTGAAACCTTGTACCCTGATGTACTCTTTTTAAAACCTGGCGTACTCTTTTTACCCGGCTGTACTTTTTTTACACCTGGCTGTATTTTTTGTACACCGGATTTGTACTTTTTTAAAACCCCCTGACTGTACCTTGCCCCCCCTGCTGTACTCTTTTTCACCTGACTGTATCTGCCCCCGGAGGACTCTTTACACCTGACTGTCCCTTTTGGGCCCCGGCTGTTACTTTGTACACCTAAACGGTTTCCTTGCACACCTGACGTACTCTTGTACACCTGACGTAACTTTTTACACCTGATGTCCCTTTTTTACACCTGACTGAAATCTTGTACACCTACTGCACTTTTGGTACCCCTTGACTGTACTCTTGTACCCTGACTGTATTTTTCCTGTACCCCATGTACAGTGCACACTGATGTAAAACTCGTAATTTACCTATTGTACAAAAGTAGTGTAAACAGCAAAAACAACCATCTATTTTTACACATTTAATAGATACCATCTTTTTTTGTACCAGAAAATTAGCTACCTCTATTGTACACGTAATAGACTCCATCATTTTACTCTGTAATGACTCCATTTTGTACACGTAATAGTCTAAAATTATTGTACACAAAATAGTTTTCCATCATTGTCCAGAAATTGTTCCCATCTTTGTACACAGTATAGCTCCTTTTTTGTACTTGTAATGCTCCTTATTGTCTCGTTAGTCTATATCTATTGTAACGTAATAGATCCCATCTATTGTACACAGAAATAGTCTACCATCTTTTGTACCATTTAAAAAGTCTACCATCTTTTGTCACAGTAAAGACTCCCTTTATTTTAACCGAAATAGATTTCCATTATTGTACACGTAATAGACTCCCTCTATTTCACAGAAATGTTACTTTATTGTCACAGTAATAGATACATCTTTGTACACAGTAATGACTACCTCTTTTGTACAAGTAATAGACTACCATCTATTGTACACGTAATGTCCCATCTATTGTACACAGTAATAGCTCCCCTCTATTTACACAAAATGATACATCTTTTGTACTCTGAAATAGACTCCATTATTGTATCGTAATGTCTACCACTATTGTACACAGAAATAGCTACCATCTATTGTACACAGTAATAGTTACCATCTATTGTAACAGTAATGTCTACCTCTATTGTAACGTAATAGTTCCATCTTTGTACACGTAATAGTCTACCTTATTGTACACAGAAATGCTCCCACTATTGTAACAGTAATGTCTACCATCTATTGTACACAGTAAGTCTCCCATCTATTGACAAGTAATAGTTCCCATCTATTGTAACAGAAATGGTATTACTGTAACATAATAGTCTACCTCTATTGTACACAGTATAGGCTATTACTGTACACAGTATAGATACCCTATTGTAACGAATGTCTACCTCTATTGTACACAGTAAAGACTCCATTTTTGTAACAGAAATAGTCTACTCTATTGTACACAGTAATAGACTCCCCTCATTGACACAGTAATAGTTACCTCTATTGAAAATAGTAATGACTCCACTATTGTACACAGTAATAGTCTAAATCATTGTACCAGAATAGGCTACTACTGACCGAAATGTTCCATCTATTGTACACAGTAATGTTACATCTTTGTACGCAGAAATGACACCATTTTTTTCAAATAGTTTATTTCTATTGTCACAGTAAAGACTACCATCTATTGTCCCAAAAATAGACTACCATCTATTTAAAAAATAAAAATTTTACCATCTATTGTCAAAAGACTCCATCTTTGTAGAAAAAGATTCCCATCTATTGTAAAAGTAATAGATCCATCTAGTCACGTAAATCTGTGGCTCCTTACAACTAACTGAAAATCTGGGGCCCTACAATAAAAACTGCTAATCTGTTGCTTCTTACAATTCAACTGTACATCGTTTTTCTCTAAAACAAACTGCAAATTGTGGCTTTCTACAACTCAATGCTACATCTGTAGTCCACGAAAAACACGGTGGATAAAACCCCCAGGCGGTACCTGAAGAACGTATGGCCCCCCCCCCCCCCCCCCCAGCCCCCCCGGTCCCAGCCCGATCCCCCAGGGGAAACAAACCTAATCATCCAGGCTGTTGCATGAGAGCTTCCAAAGTACGAACCACAGCTGGCCGTAGGAATGATTTGAGACGTTGTTTAGTTCCCTCTTGAAGGCAGAAGTTCGCTTGTGCTTCTCCTCGTACATAAATTTTGGTTGAAGAGTCGAGGACCCTGACATAATTGTCTCGTGTCTGTTAGGCCATTGAAATTAGTGGGGTGTCGGCCCCATCTACTAGCCCCCATTATATAATTTTATAATAAAAATAATATTAATAATTTAATTATAATTATAAACAATACTGGTAAACCCACAACATGGCATAAAAAAAGCCCGGTTTTTAAAAGATTTTGGCAATTTGGGTTAAATTTTGTCCCCCCAGGGTCCCCCCACACCAGTCCACTAACCCGGATGCCCCCCAACCCAGCCCACAAAACCCAGGATGTGCCCCACACCGCCCACTAACCCCAGGTGTGCCCCCAACCCAGTCCACAAACCCCCAGGTTGTGCCCCAAAACCGTCCAAAAACCCCAGGTGGGGTTCAACAAGCCCACAAAACCCCAGGATGTGACGACCCAGCCCACTCACCCGGATGTGAGCCACCGTCCACAAAAACCCCCAGGTGTGGTCACAAAAAGCCCATAACCCCCAGGATGTGGCTAAAACAAGTCATAACACCCAGGTGTCACCCACACCAGTCCATAACACCCAGGATGTGACCCACACCAGCCCACTAACACCAGGATGGACCCACACCAGTCCAACACCCAGGATGTGACCCCCCCAGTCCACTAACCCAGGTGGGGCTCCAAAGTCCAACAACCCAGGATGTCCCCACACGTACTAACACCAGGATGTCCCCCAAACCCCCGTCCACTAACACCAGGATGTGACCCACCCAGTCCATAACACCCAGGATGGACCCCACAGTCCAAAACACCAGGTGTGGCTCCAAAAGTCCACTAACCCCCGGTTGCCCCCCACACCAGCCATCCCCCGGTGTGACGCACACCGTCCACTAACACCAGGATTGGACCACACCGTCCACAAACACCTACGAGTGACCCCAACAGCCCCTAACCCCCAGGAGTGACCCTCCCCCAGTCCACTAACACCCAGGATTACCCCACCAGTCCACTAAACCCAGGATCCCACCCCCCCAGTCACTGACACCCAGGTCCCACCCCCCCAGTCCCTAACTCCAGGATGTTCCCCCACACCAGTCCATAACACCGGATGCCCCACACCTGTCCACTAAACCCAGGTACCCCCAAAAACCAGTCCACTGACCCCGGAGCCCCCCCACCATCCACTAACACCCAGGAGCCCCCCACCCCTGTCCACTAACACCCAGGATACCCCCCACCCCAGTCCAAAACCCCCAGGATGCCACCCCACAAGTCATAACACCAGGATGTGCCCACACGCCCACAAACACCCAGGTGCCCCCCACCACCCCTAACCCAAGATGTGACCCACCCAGCCCCCTAACCCCCAAAATGTGACCCCACCATCCACCAAACGCCGGAGGGCCACCCACCCCAGTCCACTAAACCCGGGAATTGTGACCCACAAGCCCACTAACGCCCGGATGTGCCCCTCCCAGTCCACTAAGCCTAGGAGTGACCACACCGTCCACTAACACCCAGGATGCGAACCCACCGTCCCTAACACCAGGATGTACCACACAACCCACAAAACCCCAGGAGTGCCCCACACAGTCCACTAACACCCAGGTGTGACCCACCCCCGTCCCTAACACCCAGGATGGACCAAAACCCGCCCAAACACCCAGGATGTGACCTACACCAGTCAATAACACCCAGGATGTGCCCACACCAGTCCACTAACACCAAGGGTGGACCCCCCAGTCCACTAACCCCGGGGGATCCCACCCACACCATCCACAACAGCAGGTGTGACCACACCAGTCCACTAACCCCAGGTTGCCCCCCCACCCCAGTCCACTAACACCCAGAATGTCACCCACCCAGCCAAAACCCCCAAGGGGTTGACCAACCTTCCACTGAACCCAGCATGGACCGACACCAGTCCACAAAACCCCCTGGATGTGACCCACCCAGTCCACTAACCCCCAGGATGTGACCCACCGGTCCATTAACACCAGGATGCCACCCCCCCACTCCATAACACCCAGGTTGCACCCACACCGCCCAATAACACCCAGGATGTGACCCCACCCAGCCCAATAACCCCAGGAGTGACCCAACCGTCCCTAACCCCCGGGATGTGACCCACCCAGTCAATAACTCCAGGATGTGCCACACCAGTCCCTAACCTCAGGATGTGCCCCACACCAGCCCACTAACCCCCAGGTGTGACCCACAAAGTCCACAAAACACCCGGATGTGACGCACACCAGTCCTTTAAAACCCAGGTGTGCCCACCCCGCCCACTAACACGCAGGAGGGCCCCTACCAGCCACAAACACCCAGGATGTGACCATCCCAGTCCCAAAAACCCAGGAGTGACTCAACCAGTCCACTAAACCCACGATGTGACCCAAAACCCAGTCCAATAACACCCCGTGTGCCCCTCACCAGCCACTAACCCCCGGATGCCCCCCAACCCCCTGTTAACACCGGATCCACCCACAGCCCACTGACCCCAGGATGCCACCCACACAAGTCCACAACACACAGGATGTGACCCCACCAGCCCATAACCCCCAGGATCCCACCCACACCAGTCCACTAACACCCAAATGTGACCCAACCAGCCCAAACCCCCAGAATGGGGGCCCACCCGTCCCCCAAACGCCCGGATGCCCCCACACCAGTCCACTAACCCCCCAGGATTGACCCACCCCAGTCACAAACGCCCAGGATGTGCCCATACCGCCCCAAAAAACGCTAGGATTGACCCACCAGCCAAAAAACCCCCAGGAGGAACCACACCGCCCACTAACACCCGGTGTGACCCACATCAGACCCTAACACCCAGGATGTGACCCCCCGCCCATAACCCCCAGGTGGACCCACACCAGTCCCAAAACCCCCAGGATGGCCCCTAACCATCCCTAACCCCAGGTTGCCCTACACCAGTCCAAAACACCAGGATGTGACCCCCCAGTCCCAAAACCCAAGGATGTGCCCCACACGTCCACTAACCCGGATCCCACCCACACCACTCCCTAAACGCGGATGTGCCCACACCAGCCCACTAACCCCCAGGATGCCACCACCCTTTTTTTTTTCCATAACCCCCGAATGTCACCCACACCGCCCACTAACCCCAAGGAGTGACCCACACCGTCACTGACACCCAATGTGCCCGACCCCAGCCCACTAACCCCTGGAGTCCCCCCAAACCAGTCACTAACCCCCAAGGAGTGACCCCCACCGGTCCACTAACCCCCAGGATGCCACCCACCCCACTCCACTAACCCCCAGGATGCCACCCACACCGCCCCACTAACACCCGGATGTGACCCCACCGGGCCATAACCCCCAGGATGGACCCACACAGTCCACTAACACCCAGGATGTGCCCCACACCGCCCATAACATCCAGGATGTGACCCACACGCCCACAAACATCAGGAGTGCCCACACCAGTCCATAACCCCAGGATGTGACCACAACGCCCACTAACACCCAGGATGTGCGCCCCGTCCATTAACCCCCAGGATGTCCCCCACACCAGTCCACAAACCGCAGGGGTGACCCTCCAGTCCACTAACACCCGGATGTGCCCCTCCCAGTCCCTAACCCCCAGGTGTGATCACACCAACCCACTAACCCCAGATGGCCCCAAAACAGTCCAAAACACCACGATGTGCCCCTCCCAGCCCATAACACCAGGTCCCACCCACACAGTCACAAAACCCCCCGGGGCCCACCCACACCAGTCCATAAACACGGATGTGCCCACCCCAGCCACTAACCCCCTGATGCCACCACACCAGTCCACAAACCCCCGGATGTGCCCACACCAGTCCACTAACACCCGAAGGACCCCACACCAGTCCAACCCCCAGGATGCCCCGCCACCAGTCCCTAACCCCAGGTCCCACCCACCAGCCCATAACCCCAGGATGCCCCCCCACCCGCCCACAACACGAGGAGTGACCCAGTCCAGTCACAACACCCAGGATGCCCCCACACCAGTCCCGAACCCCCGGGTGTGCCCAACCGTCCCAAAACACCAAGGAGTGACCCCACCAGTCCACAAACCCCAGGATGTGACCCACACCAGCCCCATAACCCCCCAGGATCCACCCACACCATCCACAAACACCAGGATGCCACCCCTCCAGTCCTCTAACCCCCGGGGTCCCTATTTTCCTAACGGTCGAACGGGGAAAAACCGGTGTACAGAAACACGCCCCTGTTTTCACCCTCGCACGGAATCAAACCCCGAACCCTCAGCGGGGAAGGAAAGCTTTCCCAAACCCAACCCCGGGGCCACAACAATAAGACCCCCCTGTAGAAGCAGAAAAACCCAAATTAGACCTTCCCAACACTGTATATTAGTTCTCAATTTCGTCCTTGGCTCTGGTTATTTACGTCTTGTAGGTGCCAAGAAGTCATTGAGGAGTTTCTTGGGCGCTAAGACGTATTGGATTTTGATCCCAAGGGGTAGGAGAGGCACAGGATAAGTACCCCGTGTGGGTAGTATACAGTGCTGGGATGAGTCCTAGTGCTGGGATGAGATACTGTGCTGGGATGAGATACCCAGTGCTGGGATGAGATTTCCCAGTGCTGGGTGAGATACCTAGTGCTGGGATGGATACCCAGTGCTGGGTGAGTATTTATGCTGGGGGGTGTGATATTCAAATGTGGGAGAGTATTCGTGCTGGGGAGATATTCAGTGCTGGGATGAGAATTCAGTGCTGGGTGGATATTCAGTGCTGGGAAGACATTCAGTGCTGGGATGAGAATTCAGTGGGGATGAACTTTCGTGCTGGGATGAGATACCTAGTGCTGGGAGGAATTCAGTCCTGGGATGAGATTTCCCGTGCTGGGATGAGCTTCAGTCTGGGATGAGACATTCAGTCTGGGAGAGAATTTAATGCGGGATGTGTTATTCAGTTTTTTTGGGGTGAGAATTCAGTGCTGGGGGGAGACATTCAAAGCTGGGTGAGCATTCAGTCCTGGGGGACTTTTAGTGCTGGGATGTGATATTAGTGGGGATGGCATTCAGTCTGGGATGAGACATTATGTGGGGGTGAGCATTTGGTGGGATGTGTATTCAGTGCTGGGATGGGACATTCGTGCTGGGATGAGCATTAATGTGGGAGGGGACATTCGTGTGGGATGAGAATTCGTGCTGGGATGAGGGCATTCGTGCTGGGGTGTGATATTCGTGCTGGGATGAGATATTCAGTGCTGGGGGAGACATTCAGTGCTGGGATGTGATATTCATGGGGTAGAATTCATGCTGGGGTGGGACATTCAATGCTGGGATGAGAATTCAGTGTGGGTGAGCATTCAAGCTGGGATGGACATTCAGTCTGGGAGTGTATTCAGTGTGGGGTGATTTCAGTGCTGGGATGTGATTTCAGTGCTGGGATGTTTTTTCGTGCGGGATGGTATTCGTGTGGGATGTGATATTTTGTGCGGGATGTGTATTCGGCTGGGATGTGATATTTTGTGCTGGGGGTGATTTCAGTGCTGGAATGTGATATTCAGTGTGGGATGTGATTTCAGTGTGGGAGTGATTTCAGTGTGGGATGTGAATTCAGGTGGGGGTGTGATATTCAGGTGGGGTGTGTATTCGTGTGGGATGTGTATTTAGTGTGGGATGTGAATTTTCAGTGCTGGGAGTGATATTCAGTGTGGGATGTGTTTTTTAGTGTGGGATGGTTTTCAGTGTGGGTGTGATATTTAGTGGGGAGGATATTCAGTGTGGGGTGGAATCGTCTGGGATGTGATTTTCGTGGGGATGAGATAGTCAGGCTGGGGGAGATAGTCAGTGCTGGGATAGGATTTTCCCCGTTGGGTTTGGATACCCAGTGCTGGGTTTTGGATACCCAGTGCTGGGATAGGATACCCAGTGCTGGGATAGGATACCCAGTGCTGGGATAGGATACCCAGTGCTGGGATAGGATACCCAGTGCTGGGATAGGATACCCAGTGCTGGGATAGGATACCAGTGCTGGGATAGGATACCCAGTGTGGGTAGGTAACCCCGTTTCTGGGATTTTTGGTACCCAGTGTGGGATAGGATACCCGTGTGGGTTTGGTACCCGTGCTGGGTAGGATACCCCCGTGCTGGGGAAAGGGTACCCAGTGCTGGATAGGATACCCCTGCTGGGTAGGATACCCCCTGCTGGGATTGGATACCCAGGCTGGGTAGGGGTTCCAGTGTGGGGTAGGTACCCCGTGCTGGAAAGGTACCCAGTGCGGGATAGGTACCGTGCTGGGATGGATACCAGTGTGGATAGGAACCCGTGCTGGGTGGATACCCAGTGCTGGGGGTTGGATCCCCGTGTGGGAAGGATACCCAGTGCTGGGATAGGATTCCCATGCTGGGATAGGTACCGTGCGGGTTTGGATACCCAGTTGCTGGGATTTGGTACCCCGTGCTGGGTAGGATTCCCGTGCTGGGATAGGATAAACCCCGTGTGGGTTTGGTACCCAGTGTGGGTTTTGGATACCGGGCTGGGATAGGAACCAGTGTGGGATGGTACCATGCTGGGATAGGTTCCCGTGCTGGGATAGGATACCATGCTGGGATAGGATACCCCGTGTTGGGATAGGAAAACCGTGTGGGATGGTCCCAGTGCGGGATAGGAACCCCCGGTTGGGATAGGATCCCGTGCTGGGTAGGAAAATCGGGCTGGGATAGGTCCAGTGTGGGTAGGATACCCCGGTGGGATAGGGATACCCAGGCTGGGATAGGTACCCAGGTTGGGATAGGTACCAGTGCGGAGTAGGATACCCCGTGTGGGATAGGAACCCAGTGCTGGGATAGGATACCCAGTGTTGGGGTGGTACCCCGGCTGGGATAGGTACCCAGTGTGGGATAGGATTTTCCCGTGTGGATGGATACCCCGTGTGGGATAGGGTTCCCGTGTGGGATGGGGTCCCAGTGCTGGGAAGGATACTCGTGTGGGATAGGATACCCCGTGTTGGGGGAGGTACCCGGCTGGAGTAGGTAACCCCCTGCGGGATAGGATACCCGTGTGGGTAGGATACCCGTGTGGGATAGGATTACCCCGGCTGGGTTTGGCCCGTGCTGGGTAGGGTCCCGTGCTGGGTTTGGATACCCCGTGCTGGGTGGCCCAGTGTGGGATAGGAACCCCGGCTGGGATAGGATTCCGTGTGGGATAGGATACCGTGTGGGTTTGGATCCAGTTGGGTAGGGTACCCCCGTGCTGGGGTAGGTACCCCGTGCGGGGGTAGGATACCCCGTGCTGGGAGGATACCCCGTGCTGGGATAGGATACCGGTAAGATAACGCATCAAGACACATATCTTTATTTAAAATAGGATAAAAAGCTAGGTTTAGAAGCTATGCTTGGATAAGACTTTCCTAGTACTGCAGCCTGGTTCTGGGCCAGGCTTGGCTGTGGGCTTTGTTGGTCAACCAGGCTGTTGCTGCTGGCACCTCGCTGGCTCTAGAATGATGATACAACGCTCACTTATGGTGCCTATGGCGCCTCTCCCATTTACTGGGTTTAGTCTACAATTCCTCTAATATCTGTTACTCCATTAAGTGTCTATGCTACTGTGTTGGTCTGGGACCAAGAACTTAACTTTCTCCTATGTATAATATCCTGGTTGACCAGACAAGCACCAGACGAGCCTGGACCATGGCCGGGCTTCCATAGTGAAACTCTCGTAACTATTTAAAGGTATATCAAAGGTAAAATTATGCATATTAGGTCTTAGCAGTAGTTTAGATACACAAATAATTCGCAACAGGAAGAGAGGAGCTTACGACTGTGTTTTGGTCCTGTCTGGACCATTTACAGTCACAGTGACGCAAGAGAGTGGCTCCTTCACCCTCGTGTGTTAGTGTGACTTGTTAATGGTTATGAGAAGGAACTGGTGGATCAGCATCACTTAGATACACAGATGTGGTCGTCAAGACGACACTAGTGGATCAGCATCTCTAAGATACACAGATGTGGTCGTCAAGACGACACTAGTGGATCAGCATCTCTAAGATACACAGATGTGGTCGTCAAGACGACACTAGTGATCAGCATCTCTAAGATACACAGATGTGGTCGTCAAGACGACACTAGTGGATCAGCATCACTAAGATACACAGATGTGGTCGTCAAGACGACACTAGTGGATCAGCATCACTTACACAGATCTGGTCGTCAAGATGACACTAGTGGATCAGCATCACTAAGATACACAGATGTGGTCGTCAAGACGACACTAGTGGATCAGCATCACTAAGATACACAGATGTGGTCGTCAAGACGACTCTAGTGAACCAGCATACTAAGAACACAGATCTGGTCATAGGCGACTCTAGTGAACCACATCACTAAGATACACAATCTGGTCGTCAAGACGACACTAGTAACCAGCATCACTAAGATACACAGATCTGGTCGTCAAGACGTACACTAGTGACCAGCATCACTAAGATCACAGATCTGGTCGTCAAGACGACTCTAGTGAACCAGCATCACTAAGATACACAGATCTGGTCGTCAAGACGACGCTAGTGAACCAGCATCACTAAGATACACAGATCTGGTCGTCAAGACGACACTAGTGAACAGCATCACTAAGATACACAGATCTGGTCGTCAAGAACGACACTAGTGAACCAGCAATCACTAAGATACACAGATCTGGTCGTCAAGACGACTCTAGTGGAACCAGCATCACTAAGAACACAGATCTGGTCGTCAAGACGACACTAGTGAACCAGCATCACTAAGATACACAGATCTGGTCGTCAAGACGACACTAGTGGACCAGCATCACTTAGATACACAGATCTGGTCGTCAAGACGACTCTAGTGAACCAGCATCACTAAGATACACAGATCTGGTCGTCAAGACGACACTAGTGAACCAGCATCACTAAGATACACAGATGTGGTCGTCAAGACGACTCTAGTGAACCAGCATCACTAAGATACACAGATCTGGTCAAGACGACTCTAGTGAACCAGCATCACTAAGATACACAGATCTGGTCGTCAAGACGACACTAGTGAACCAGCATCACTAAGATACACAGATCTGGTCGTCAAGACGACACTAGTGAACCAGCATCACTAAGATACACAGATCTGGTCGTCAAGACGACCTAGTGAACCAGCATCACTAAGATACACAGATCTGGTCGTCAAGACGACACTAGTGAACCAGCATCACTAAGATACACAGATGTGGTCGTCAAGACGACTCTAGTGAACCAGCATCACTAAGATACACAGATCTGGTCGTCAAGACGACTCTAGTGAACCAGCATCACTAAGATACACAGATCTGGTCGTCAAGACGACACTAGTGAATCAGCATCACTAAGATACACAGATCTGGTCGTCAAGACGACTCTAGTGAACCAGCATCACTAAGATACACAGATCTGGTCGTCAAGACGACACTAGTGAACCAGCATCACTAAGATACACAGATCTGGTCGTCAAGACGACACTAGTGAACCAGCATCACTAAGATACACAGATCTGGTCGTCAAGACGACACTAGTGAACCAGCATCACTAAGATACACAGATCTGGTCGTCAAGACGACACTAGTGGATCAGCATCACTAAGATACACAGATCTGGTCGTCAAGACGACACTAGTGGATCAGCATCACTAAGATACACAGATCTGGTCGTCCAGACGACTCTAGTGAACCTGACCTAACCTTGGCAGTCTTCAGGATATTACTCAAATTCTAGATCAGCCGGACTATAGTTAGTACATTGGACTACCAGCAGCACCAGCCTGGCTGAACAGGCTTTCATCCACCGGGAGAACTGGTCTAGGACCACTGGATATCTTCAAGCGTATTTCCCATCTTTCCTGTGTCAGAAAAGTGAATACCCGTTAGCCTATTTCCCCCCATTTTACGAGCAAGCATTTCACGATAGCATTTGTTAGTCTTCACAAAATCCTAGTTTACCTGGAGTTTCGGGGGTCAACGCCCCCGCGGCTCGGTCTGAGACCAGGCCTCATAAGCATCATCTCGTTCAGTTTTCCATCACGGCCCCAGTAAGACTGTTATGGTTGAGTGCTGTTACAACCTTCCTCTTGTAAAGTCATGTTGGTTCACGTTGTCTAAAGTCATATTGGTTCACGTTGTCTAAAGTCATGTTGGTTCACGTTGTCTAAAGTCGTGTTGGTTCACGTTGTCTAAAGTCATGTTGGTTCACGTTGTCTAAAGTCGTGTTGGTTCACGTTGTCTAAAGTCATGTTGGTTCACGTTGTCTAAAGTCATGTTGGTTCACGTTGTCTAAAGTCGTGTTGGTTCACGTTGTCTAAAGTCATGTTGGTTCACGTTGTCTAAATCGTATTTACCGTAGTGATTATAATCTAATGGCTCATTATCCTGTCAAAGACTTTGATGTACAATGATGTACAATGATGTACAATGAAGTACAATGCTGTACAATGCTGTACAATGATGTACAATGCTGTACAATGATGTACAATGCTGTACAATGCTGTACAATGATGTACAATGCTGTACAATGAACAATGCTGTACAATGCTGTACAATGATGCACAATGCTGTACAATGAACAATGCTGTACAATGATGTACAATGCTGTACAATGCTGTACAATGATGTACAATGCTGTACAATGCTGTACAATGCTGTACAATGCTGTACAATGCTGGTTATAATGTGCTGCCAGTTTTTACTGTCTTTGTAAAGTTGTCTCCACTCTATAGTCTCCTGGTATCTCACCTGTCTGGTATCTCACCTGTCTGGTATCTCACCTGTCTGGTACCTCACCTGTCTGGTACCTCACCTGTCTGGTATCTCACCTGTCTGGTATCTCACCTGTCTGGTATCTCACCTGTCTGGTATCTCACCTGTCTGGTACCTCATCTGTCTGGCATCTCACCTGTCTGGCATCTCACCTGTCTGGTACCTCACCTGTCTGGTACCTCACCTGTCTGGTACCTCACCTGTCTGGTACCTCACCTGCCTGGTATCTCACCTGCCTGGTATCTCACCTGTCTGGTATCTCCTGTCTGGTATCTCACCTGTCTGGTATCTCACCTGTCTGGTATCTCACCTGTCTGGTATCTCACCTGTCTGGTATCTCACCTGTCTGGTATCTCATCTGTCTGGTATCTCACCTGTCTGGTATCTCACCTGTCTGGTATCTCACCTGTCTGGTATCTCACCTGTCTGGTACCTCACCTGTCTGGTATCTCATCTGTCTGGTATCTCACCTGTCTGGTATCTCACCTGTCTGGTACCTCACCTGTCTGGTACCTCACCTGTCTGGTATCTCACCTGTCTGGTATCTCACCTGTCGGGTTTATCTCACCTGTCGGGTATCTCACCTGTCTGGTACCTCACCTGTCTGGTATCTCACCTGTCTGGTATCTCACCTGTCTGGTATCTCACCTGTCTGGTATCTCACCTGTCTGGTATCTCACCTGTCTGGTATCTCACCTGTCTGGTACCTCACCTGTCTGGTACCTCACCTGACTGGTACCTCACCTGTCTGGTATCTAAACCTGTCTGGTATCCCCACCTGTCTGGTATACTCACCTGTCTGGTATCTCACCTGTCTGGTATCTCACCTGTCTGGTACCTCACCTGTCTGGTACCTCACCTGTCTGGTATCTCACCTGTCTGGTATCTCACCTGTCTGGTATCTCACCTGTCTGGTATCTCACCTGTCTGGTATTTCATCTGTCTGGTATCTCACCTGTCTGGTATCTCCCCTGTCTGGTATCTCACCTGTCGGGTATCTCACCTGTCTGGTATCTCACCTGTCTGGTACCTAAACCTGTCTGGTACCTCACCTGTCTGGTATCTCACCTGTCTGGTATCTCACCTGTCTGGTACCTCACCTGTCTGGTATCTCACCTGTCTGGTATCTCACCTGTCTGGTATCTCACCTGTCTGGTATCTCACCTGTCTGGTATTTCATCTGTCTGGTATCTCACCTGTCTGGTATCTCACCTGTCTGGTATCTCACCTGTCTGGTATCTCACCTGTCTGGTACCTCACCTGTCTGGTACCTCACCTGTCTGGTATCTCACCTGTCTGGTATCTCACCTGTCTGGTATCTCACCTGTCTGGTATCTCACCTGTCTGGTATTTCATCTGTCTGGTATTTCATCTGTCTGGTATCTCACCTGTCTGGTATCTCACCTGTCTGGAATCTCACCTGTCTGGTATCTCACCTGTCTGGTACCTCACCTGTCTGGTACCTCACCTGTCTGGTACCTCACCTGTCTGGTACCTCACCTGTCTGGTATCTCACCTGTCTGGTACCTCACCTGTCTGGTATCTCACCTGTCTGGTATCTCACCTGTCTGGTATCTCACCTGTCTGGTATCTCATCTGTCTGGTATCTCATCTGTCTGGTATCTCATCTGTCTGGTATCTCACCTGTCTGGTATCTCACCTGTCTGGTATCTCACCTGTCTGGTATCTCACCTGTCTGGTATCTCACCTGTCTGGTATCTCACCTGTCTGGTATCTCACCTGTCTGGTATCTCACCTGTCTGGTATCTCACCTGTTCGGTATCTCACCTGCGTCAAAGTTCTTGTTCCTGAGGACACTCACTTCTCGTGCGAGTATCCTTTGCGATTACCTCTGTAAACAGGGAATTTTGTAAACCTGGCACAGGTGCATCGTATAGGACTGTGTTTTCGATTTCCTTTTCAAATTCTATGGTATTAGAGGTTGTGTTAGATGTGATTTATAAGGCCAGACAGGTTCATGAAGAATCATCTGCATGTCTGTCCACTGGGACAGAAAAACACGATCTGTTATGAAGGCAATGTCAACACTTTTACCCTGTCTCACATCGGTCAGTAGGCCTTTTGCAGTGCTCCTTCTTTCTTATGTTCTTAAATATATGATAAACGCAGCAAGCTGGGGTGACAACATCACCACAAGATCTAAACATGATTCAAGCCTATTTGTGTGGCAGAGATGAGGCAAACTGGAAAGAGAGCAACGCTCCCTCTTCAGATGAAGACGAAGGATAACAGAACTTCTCCAAGGCACCACTCTCTCTCAGGTGCGAAAATTCTGGTTAGAATAATGAAAAGCATCGAATAAAAACTCTGTCATGACTCACAAAATCGTAATGACACGATTTTACACACAAATCATACCACGGGTGGGGTTAGAACCCGTGATCAGAGAGTCACAAAACTCCAGACCGCTGCGTTAGCGTCTGGGCCAGCTGGCTTCAATAGGATTTATCCAGCTAGGTATATTTTTTCTGGCTGTGCATATACAACCCAGGAGAGACACGGGAATCAAAAAGCGATAAACGATACAAGAAAACAGGGTCACAACCACATCAAAAAGTGTATAAAACCAGTATTTTGGACCATTAGTAGTTTATAAATAGCCTGGAGACAGGTGCCATCCCTTGGTCACAGGAAAAAACACTGATACTGCCCCACTTGATATAGGAGGCAGTAGAGATGTAATAAATTATGCCTGTAGCACTAACCTCACGCATTATCAGAACTGTTCCACAGGTCCTAATCACATGGAATCGCAACAAATATACAATCCAGGGTAACATGGGTTTAGGGAAGGTTGCTCCTGCCTTCCATGACTGCTGGACCATTAGGATGTGGTTCTGGATGCTCTGGAAGACGAGGTAAATGATGTAGTGTACATTGATTTCGCAGAAAAACTATCAAGACCGATCATGGAATGACTGTACAAAGAGTGGAAAAATTGATACCTGGAACAGAGGGTAGACGGATATTTTACATGGAAACAAGTAGAACTCAAGCGTTAGAGGAGTAAACAGAAGGAAGTCGGAAGCTGCCAGAGTTACAAGACGTTCTTGAAGGCGAGAAGCTTGTTCCACATGTTTCTGTCACCCAGGACTAACAAGGACGTAAATCACAGTAACTTAACACTCATCACTGATAACAACAATGTCTGTCAGAATGACAGCCGTTGAGCATAACGAGCCTTCAGGCAGATATAAACCAAGTCTTCCAGTGGACCTCAGAAAAAAAGTCTTCCAGTGGACCTCAGACAACAATTCTTCCGTGGCCCTCAGAAAAAAAGCCCTTCCCAGGGGAAACCTCAGAAAAAACAAGTTTTCCCAGTGGACCTCAGAAAAAACAAGTCTTCCAGTGGACCTCAGACAACAAGTTTCCAGTGGACCTCGGGACAACAATTTCTTCCGTGGACCTCAGACAAAAAAGTCCTTCCGTGGCCTCAGACAACAAGTTTCCCCAGTGGCCCTCAGACAAAAAGTTTCCAGTGGCCCGGGGGACAACAAGTTTCCAGTGGCCCCTCAGACAACAAGTTTTTTTCCCAGTGGCCCTTGGGAAAACCAAGTTTTCCAGTGGACCTCGGGAAACAAGTTTTCCAGTGGACCTCAGACAAAACAAGTTTTCCCAGGGGGACCTCAGAACAAAACCCAAAAGTTTTTCCCCATTTTGGACCTCAGACAACAAGTTTTCCCAGTGGACCTCAGACAACAAGTTTTCCCAAAGGGGGACCTCAGAAACAAGTCTTCCCGGGGACCTAAGACAGCAAGTTTTCCCGGGGGAAACCTCAGACAACAAGTCTTCCAGTGGACCCTCAGACAAAAAAAGGGCTTCCAGTGGCCCTCAGACACCCAAGTCTTCCAGTGGCCCTTCAGACAGAAGTCTCCAGTGGACCTCAGACAGAAGGTCTTAGTGGACCTCAAAACGAAAGGGCTTTCAGGGGAACCTCAGCCAACAAGTTTCCCAGTGGACCTCAGACCCCCAAGTTTCCCCAAGTGGCCCTCAGAAAAACAAGTTTTCCCAGGGGGAACCTCAGACAAACAAGCCCTTCCAGTGGCCTCGGGAACAAAAATTTCTTCCAGTGGCCCTCAGACAAACAAGTTTTCCCAGTGGACCTCAGACAACAAGTTTTCCAGTGGCCCTCAGACAACAAGTTTTCCCAGTGGACCTCGGGAAAAAAAAGTCTTCCAGTGGATTAAAAAATTTTTGAATGCCCACGTTTGCAAAAAACCTTCCCCCGGGCCCGGGGTTTAAAACCCGCGCGGGCTGGAGTTTTGAGACTCTATGCCCGCGGGTTCAATCCCGGCCGGGGGGTTAATGGTTTCTTCCGTGGCCTAGCCCAACAAGTTTTCCCAGGGCCCTAGACAGTGTGTTGTTTAACCAGGACAATTTTCCCATTTTTCTTTCACTAGGGGGAAATGGGGGAAATTAAACCATACCTTGGGGGGGGGTTAGCCCCCGCGACAGTAATACAGTTTCCAAAAACCGACCCGGGGCCATGGCCCAAAAGCTGGCCAGTGGCAAACCCGCGTCGGTCTGGGGTTGTATGCCCTTCTAAATCGGGGGTTTTCAAAACCCCGCCCAAGGTATGGTTTTTTTTTTTAAAAAATGCCATAACCTTTCCCACAAAATTAAAGACCCCGACAAAATTTTAAATTTTTAAAAACAGAGACCTAGAACAAAGCGGAAAGGTTCATGTGAGAGACCTGGGAAAGAAAAACGATTTTTCAGATGTAACATTTAAGGAAAACCAAGAGTGTTCTTAAAAGGGAAATGATTGGCGGGAAAAACTAAAACCCTTAAAAACCCAAGGGGGAGATTCTAAAACCAAATAAAGATTGTGGGGAAAGTATTCCCCCCCGGCAAAAATACTGCTGGTACTAAAAAACCCCTTCATGGAGAAAAAGATTGATTATCACTGTTTTATTCAATAATTTTATTAAATGGGAACTTTTGAAGCCCTCTAAATTGTATTCCTTGGGGGCGAGGCGGAAGGAAAACATCAAAATTTACACCTGGATAATTTGGGGGGGATGGTCATAAATCTGAACACTGAATCACAGTATAACGTGAGTTTGGGCAGATGGTGTCGGAGGGCCACGACTCGTCAAGGGCCCCCCGTGTTGTAAAAAAGGAACCCGGGCGGTTTTTTTTAAATTTAGTTTTCTGATCTTTTGGGGGTGACGTTCGGAAAGTTGGAAATGCATGAAACCCGCAGCTACAGCCTGGTTGATCGGGCTTTTTCCTCCCGGGGCCCGGTCTAGGCCGGGTTATGGGGGCGGTTTTACTCATAAGCCCTCCTTCGGGTATCATTCAAATGGTGGGTATCCCATTGTTGCTTTGTGAGGGAAAGTACCCACCAAAGATGGTGGGTACCCATTTTTGGGTAGTGGGAGGTAGTTTCCCACCCCTGAGGGGGGGGTACCCACCCTTTATTGTGGGAGGTAGATACCCCCCATGAGGGTGGGTTCCACCTTGATTGTGGGAGGTGATACCCCACCGAAAGGGGGGGGTAACCCCCCTTGATAGGGGAAAGGGAGATACCCTCCATGAGGGTGGGTTCCCACCCTTTATAGTGGGGGGGTAGTTACCCACCTTTAGGGGGGTACCCCCTTTATAGCGGGAGGTAGTTTCCCCCCTTTAGGGTGGGTACCCACCCCTTTATAGTGGGAGGTTTTTTACCAACCTGGGGTGGGTAAACCAAACCGGTTTTGTGGGAGGTAGATACCCAAAAAGAGGGGTTGGGGCCCCAAACCCTTGGGTAATGGGAGGTAGATTCCCAACCCTGAGGGTGGGTACCCCCCTTGATAGTGGGGGTAGATTTCCCACATGAGGGTGGGGCCAAACCCTTTAATTGGGGGGGGTAGTTTCCCCCCCATGGGGGTTTGGGGAACCCCTTGTTAGTGGGAAGGTGATACCCCCATGAGGGTTTGGGTACCCACTTGATTTGTGGGGGGGTGATTTCCCACCTTTAGGGGTGGGTACCCCCTTGTAGTGGGAGGTTTGTTTCCCCCCATGAGGGGGGTACCCACCTTTGATAAAGGGGGGTAGATACCACCCAAAGAGGGTGGGTAAACCCCCCTTTTAATTGTGGGAGGGAGATACCACCATTTAGGGTGGGGAACCCCCCTTGATAGGGGAGGGGAAAATAACCCCCATGGGGGGGGGTCCCCCCCCTTTTTGGGGAAATTTTAAAGGGGGGGGTTTGGGGGGGGGGGGGAGGTAGATACCCCCCCATGAGGGTGGGGTTTCCCACCTTTTATTGGGGAGGGGAAAATTTCCCCCCCATTTAAAGGGGGGGGGGGGGTTTGGGTTTTTTTTCCCACCTTGATAGGGGGGAGGTAGATACCAACCCTGAGGGTGGGTACCCCCCTTGATAGTGGGAGGTAGATACCCAACCTTTTGGGGGGGGTACCCACCTTGATTGTGGGAGGTGATACCCACCCTGAGGGTGGGGGACCCACCTTGATAGTGGGAGGTGATACCCCATGGGGTGGAAACCCCTTGATAGTGGGAGGTAAGGGTAAACCCCCCATGAGGGTGGGTACCCACCCTTTATAGTGGGAGGTAGATACCCCCCATGAGGGTGGGTTCCCACCCTTGGTTTGGGAAGGTAGATACCCATCATTTTGGGGGGGGTGGTGGGTTTTCCACCATGAGGGTGGGGGACCCACCCTTTATAGTGGGTGGGGGGGACCCCACCCGAGGGTGGGGGGTGGGGGGGTACCCACCAAAAAGGGTGGGTACCAAGTAAGGAGGGCACGTACCAAGGAAGCAACTCTATTTCCCCGGGTTTTTGGGGTTCCCATGGGCGCTGGGGGAAAACAGCTGGGTGGGTTTCTGACATTTCTATTGCTGACTCTGATCCTACCCACCAGTACCTTCCTGGACCCCCGGGTGCTGCCCGAAAACCCCCCATTTTTTACCCCCCCGATGCTTTCTGCGCACCTCCCTTTGGGACCCCGATGTGGCGCACCTCCAAAGGTTTCCCCCTTGGGTGCTGCACCTCCATGGTTCCCCAGATGCTGGGTGTGCACCTCCATGGGACCCAGCTGCTGCTGCACCCCCATGGTTTCCCCCCGATGCTGCTGCTGCCCTCCCTAGTACCCCCGCTGCTGCTCACCTCCATGGTACCCCAGTGTGCGCTGCACCTCCATAGTACCCCCAAATGCTGCCTTTCTGCCCCCTCCCTTTGGGACCCCCGCTGCCCGCTGCACCTCCCTGGTACCCCCGATGCGCTTTCTGCACCTTTAAAGGTCCCCGTGTCTGCAACCCCCATGGTACCCCCTGCTGCTGCTGCACCTTTCCCTGGTACCCCCCGCTGTGCCCGCTGCACCCCCTTGTAACCCCAGTGTGTGCTGCACCTTTCCCTGGTAAACCCCGCTTTCTGCTGAAACCCCCCATGGTACCCCGTTTCTGCTGCTGCACCTCCCTGTACCCCAAACTGCTGCTGCCCGAACCCCCCATGGTACCCCCGAGCTGCTGCTGCACCCATAGTACCCCCGCTGTGCTGCTGCACCTCCTTGGTACCCCAGCTGCTGCTGCCCCCTTCCCAGTTTCTCCAGCTGTTGCTGCTGCACCTTCCCAGTTTTCCAGTGTTGCTGCTGCACCCCCCTAGGTCCAGCTTTTTGCTGCTGCAACCCTTTCCCAGTTTCTCCAGCTGTTGTTTCTGACCTTCCCAGTGGGTCCCCGTGTTGCTGCCCGCACCTCCCCAGTGCCCAGCTGTTTCTGCTGCACCTTCCCGGTATCCCCCAGTGCTGACTCTTGTTTTCCGTTTGGTATCCCAAGTGAAAACATCTTCTCGGAACTCCAAACTGTGTGTTGGGTTTCTGCTGCTGCTGCTGCTGCTGGTTGTTGTGCTGCTGCTGTGTGCTGTTGCTGCTTGCTGCTGCTGCTGTTGTTGTTTTGTTGTTGCTGCTGCTGCTGCTGTTTCTGTTGTTTTTGCTGCTGCTGCTGTCTTTGTTGTGCTGTTTCTGTGCTTGCTGCTGTTGTTTTTTGCTTTCTGTGTGCTGTTTTTGCTGCTGCTGCTGCTGTGTTTTTTGCTTTCTGGCTGATGCTGCTGTTGTTGCGCTGCTCTTTCTTTTTGTTTTTGGTGTGCTGTGCTGTTGTTTTTTGTTGTTGCTGGGGCTTTCCCGCTGTTGTTGCTTTCTTTTTTTTTTTTTTTTTTTTGGGGTTTTCGGTTTTTTGCTGCTGTGCTGCTGCTGCTGCTGTTGTTGCTTGGGTGTGCTGTTTTTTTGCTGCTGCGGGTTTTTGTTTTTGTGTTTTTCTGCAGTGCTGCTGTTGTTTTCTGTGCTGCTGCTTTGTGTTGTTTGTGCTGCTGCTGTGCGCTGTTGTTGCTGCTGCAGCTGCTTTTGTTGTTGCTGCTGCAGCTGCTGCTTTTGTTTTTGTGCTGCTGGCTGCTGATGTTGTTGCTGCTGCTGCTGCTGTTGTTGTTGTTGTGCTGCTGCGGGTGCTGCTGTTTTCTGTGCTGCTGGGTTTTGCTCTGCTGCTGCTGCTGCTGCTGTGCTGCTGCTTTCTGCTTTTTCTGGGGAAAGCTGCTGTTAACAAGGCTGTGAAAGCCTTTAGTTTGGACCCCCCGAAAAGGGGGTGGGTTTAAAGTTTGTCAGGAAAAGGACAAGTGTTTCCCACTTGGTTTAGGTTTTAGGGTTTACCCACGTAGGAGCCCTTTTGGCATCTGAACCCAGGCCTTTTCCCCTGGTTTTCCCTCCACCCTTTCAAATTTAGATATAATTTTAATCATTTATGATCCCTTCGCAGAGAGGTGGGGTCACTCCCTCTTGGGAAAGTGGCCACGTTACACCCGGGGGAAAAGGATATTAAGGGGGTTTACTTACGTTTTACGGGGTTTTTTGGGTATTAAATGGTCACTTTACAGTTTACACGGGGGGGGGGATATTAAGTGGTCAATTAAAATTACACGGGGGTGGGTTTTTAAGTGGTCATTACAGTTACACAGGGGGGTTTTTAAAATGGTCACTTACCCGTTACACGGGGGGGATATTAAGTGGCACTTACAGTTACCCAGGGGTGGTTTTTAAGTGGTCACTTACAGTTCACAGGGGTGTGGATATTTAAAATGGGCACGTTAACAGGGGTGGGGTATAGAGTGGCCCCCAGTTACACAGGGGTGGGGTATTAAGGGGGTCCTCACAGTTTTATAGGGGGGGATTTTAAGTGGTCCCCCTCACAGTTTTATAGGGGTGGTATTTTTACGTGGTAATTACAAATTATTTTTGGGGTGGATATGGGTGGTTTAAATTTCAGTTTTATAAAGGGGGGGGGTATGGAAATGGTTTTAATTACAGTTATATGGGGGGGGGTATGGGTGGTCATTACAGTTTATTTTGGGGTGGATATGGAGTGGTCCCCTTACAGGGTTTTATAGGGGTGGATTTTGGGGTGGGGACCCCACAGTTTTTATAGGGGTGGAAAATTTGGGGTGGGCACTTACAGTTTTTATTTGGGGTGGATATGGCGTGGTCAATTAAAGTTTTAAGGGGGGGATATGGAGTGGTTTACTTCAGGTTTTTTGGGGTGGATATGGAGTGGTAAAATCATGTTAAACAGGGGTGGATTTTGGGGTGGTCCTCCAGTTATATAGGGGTTTGGGTATGGAGTGGTCAATCCCGTTACCAGGGGGGTGGTTATGGAGTGGTCACTCAAAGTTATTTGGGGTGGATATGGAAGGTTTTTGGGCATCACAGTTATATAGGGGTGGTTTTGGGGTGGTCCTCAAAGTTATATAGGGGGGGTATGGGGTGGACACTCACAGTTATTTTGGGGTGGTATGGATTTGGGCACTCAAAGTTATATAGGGGTGGATATGGAGGGGGGCATCACAGTTTTATAGGGGTGGTTTTGGGGGTGGGGGACTCACAGTTACACGGGGGGGGATATGGAGTAGGGCATCACAGTTTATATGGGGTGGATTGGGAGTGGGTAAAATCAGTTCCGGGAAAGGTTATGGGTGGTCACTCCAGTTTTATGGGGGGATATGGAGTTTGGGCCTCACCCGTTATTAGGGGGGATATGGAAGTTTGGGCCCCAGTTATTAGGGGTGGATATGGAGTGGACACTCAAAAGTTATTTAGGGGGGGGGTATGGAAAAAAAAAAATGGTCACCCCAGTTATATAGGGGAGGAATGGAATTTGGCACTAACAGTTTTTAGGGGGGGATATGGAATTTGGTCATCACAGTTTTTCGGGGTGGATATGGCCCGTGGGGCACTACAGTTATATAGGGGTGGGGTATGGAGTAACCAATCACAGTTAATAGGGGTGGATTTTGGGGGTGGCCCCCAGGGTAAAAGGGGTGGATATGGAGTGAAACCCCAGTTACACAGGGGTTTGGATGGGAGTGGCACAGTTACACACGGATGGATTGGAGTGACCCAGTTACACAGGGGGGGATATGGGTGACCACAGTTACACGGGGGTGGATATGGAGTGGCATACATTATAAGGGGGGGAATGGAGTGGTCACAAACATTATATAGGGGTGAATATGGAGGGGCCCAGGTACCGGGGTGGATAGGATCCCCACATTCACGGGGGGTTTGAATTGGAGTGGCGACAGGACACAGGGGGGATATGGGGGGAGTGGTCACTCACAGTTTATAGGGGTGGATATGGAGTGGTCATTTTGTTATATAGGGGGGGGTATGGAGTGGTCACTCACAGTTAATAGGGGGGGATATGGGTGGTCACTCAAGTTAATGGGGGTGGATATGGAGTGGTCATTTAGATAAGGGGGGATTGGGTGGTCCCTCCCAGTTAATGGGGGTGGTATGGAGTGGTTCACTCCAGTTTATGGGGGGATAGGAGTGGTCCTTTTTTATGGGGGTGGATTGGTGGTCACTCATTTATTTTTGGGGGGATAGGGTGGTCACTCCAGTTATAAGGGGTAAATTGGATGGTCATCACGTTTTTATGGGGGTGGAAAAGGATGGTCACTCACAGTTTTTTAAAGGGGTAAATATGGGTGGTCACTCACATTATATGGGGGGATATGGGTGGTCACTCACAGTTATTAGGGGTGGTTTTAGTGGTCACTCAGTTTATGGGGTGAATATGGAGTGGCATCTCATTTAGGGGGGTGGAATGGGTGGTCCTCACGTTATATAGGGGTGGTTTATGGAGTGGTCATCAATTTATTAGGGGTGAATATGGAGTGGTCACTCTCAGTTATAAGGGGGGATATGGAGTGGTATCAGTTTTTTTAGGGTGGATATGGAGTGGCACCCCATTATTAGGGGGGGATTGGAAAGTGGTCACTCACAGTCATACGGGGGGGAAAATTTGGAGTGGCCCCTCACAGTTATATAGGGGTGGGTATGGAGGGGTCACCACATTACACAAGGGTGGATATGGAGTGGTCACTCACAGTTTTCGGGGTGGATATGGATGGTCACCACAGTTATATAGGGGTGGATATGGAGTGGTAATACGTTATATGGGGGTAGGGAGTGGTCACCACGTTACCAAGGGGGGGATATGGAGTGGTCACCACGTTATTCGGGGGGTGGATATGGAGGGGACACTCACGTTATATAGGGGTGGATATGGAGTGGTCCTACGTTATTACGGGTGGATATGGGTAACAATCACATTTTAATAGGGGGGATTGTAGTGGCCCAGTAACAGGGGTGGATATGGAGTGGCGCCAGGACACGGGGGAGGATAGGATGGGCCATTAACAGGGTGGTATGGAGTGGCGACAGGTAAAAAGGGGAGGATAGGATAGGAAATTCAAGGGGGGATTGGAGTCCCAAAGGGGTACCCCGGGGGAGGATATGGAGTGGGCACTTTAAAAAGGGGGTGGATATGGAGTGACCACAGTTACACAGGGGTGGATATGGAGTGACCACAGTTCCAGGGTGGATTGGAGTGGTATAAAGTTAAAAGGGGGGGGATTGGAGTGGTCATAACAGTTTATATGGGGGGTGGTATGGAGGGCCCGGTACGCAGGGGGGATTGGAGTGGCCACGATCAAGGGGGGATATGGGGTGCCACATGTACACAGGGGTGAATATGGAGGGGTACAATTACAAGGGATGGATATGAGTGGCAAGGTACCCAGGGGGGGGGATATGGAGGGGCACCACAGTTATATAGGGGGGGATATGGGGGGGTCCCCACAGTTATATGGGGGTGATTGGATGGTCACTACATTTTAACGGGGGTGGATTGGAGGGGTCCTCAGATATGGGTGGATAGGGGGTGGTCATTTTCACAGTTATATAGGGGTGGATAGGAGTGGTCACTCACAGTTACCAGGGAGGATTGGAGTGGTCACTCTCATTTTATAGGGGTGGATATGGAGTGGTCACTCACGTATAAGGGGTGGATATTAAGTGGTCACTCACAGTTTTGGGGGTGGATTGGAGTGGTCATTACAGTTATATAGGGGGGGAAATGGATTTTTCACTTACAGTTTATATGGGGGAAGGGAGTGGTCATTACATTTAAAAGGGTGGATATGGATGGTCACTCAAGTTATATGGGGGTGGTATGGGGTCACTTACTTTTTAAATAGGGGTGGATATGGGTGGTCATTACATTTAATGGGGGGTGGATAGGAGTGGTCACTTCTTATATGGGGGGTGGTAGGGAGTGGTCACCCCAGTTATATAGGGGGGGGTAGGGATGGTCACTTAATTTTATTAGGGGTGGTTTGGGGGAGGGTCACTTACAGTTATATGGGGGGTGGATATGGAGTGGTCACTTACAGTTATATGGGTAAATTGGATGGACCTAAGTTACACAGGGGTGGTAGGGAGTGGTCACTCACATTTATTGGGGGTGGATAGGAGTGGCACTCACATTACACGGGGATGGTTAGGAGTGGTCACTCACAGCCCTTATAGGGGGGGATATGGAGTGGTCACTCACGTTATAGGGGGGTGGATAGGGGTGGCACTCACGTTAATGGGGTGGATATGGGGGGACACCACAGTTAATAGGGGTGGATATGGAGGGGCATCACAGTTATACAGGGGGGGATAGGGGAGTGGACACTACGTTAATAGGGGGGTATGGAGTGGTCACTCCAGGTTTTGGGGGATATGGATGGTCACCCCGTTATATGGGGGGATATGGGTGGTCACTCACAGTTTATAGGGGGGGAATGGAGTGGTCATCACATTATTGGGGTGGATTGGAGGGACACTCACAGTTATTAGGGTGGATATGGGAAACCCAAACCCATTAATAGGGGTGGATATGGGGGGCCACGGGTAACGGGGGTGGATATGGAGTGGCACAGTTAACGGGGATGGATAGGAGTGGCGCGGGTACAAGGGGGGATATGGGTGGTCACTCCAGTTATATGGGGGTGGATAGGGATGGTCATTTAGTTATATGGGTGGATAGGGAGTGGTCACTCACATTAATAGGGGGGATTGGATGGTCACTCCAGTTATTAGGGGTGAATATGGAGTGGTCCCCCAATTTTTAATAGGGGGGATAGGAGTGGTTTCTCATTATAAGGGGTAAATAGGAGTGGTCACTCACAGTTATTGGGGTGGATATGGGTGGTCATCACAGTTATATGGGGGTGGATTGGAGTGGTCACTCAGTTTTTTAAGGGGTGAATATGGAGTGGTCATTTTTAGTTATAAGGGGGAAGGAGGGGTATCACAGTTATATAGGGGTGGATAGGAGGGGTAAACCAGTTATATAGGGGGAATTGGAGGGTCACTCTCGTTATATAGGGGGGATATGGAGTGGTCATCATTTAATGGGGTGGTTGGGATTACACTCACAGTTATATAGGGGGGTATGGAGTGGTCATACGTCAAAAGGGGGTGGTAGGGAGGGCATCACATTATTAGGGGTGGATATGGATGGTCACTCGTTACACGTGGTGGTTTGGGGTTTGCACTCACACTTTTTCAGGGGTGGATATGGAGTGGTCACTCACAGTTATATAGGGGTGGATGGAGTGGTCACTACATTTATATAGGGGTGGATATGGAGTGGTCATCACATTTAAACCCAAGGGTGGAAAGGAGTGTCACTCCATTACATGGGTGGTATGGAGGGTACTAGTTAATAGGGGTGAATTGGATTGGTACCTATTTTAAAGGGGTGGATAGGAGTGGTCACTCAGTTTATGGGGGTGGATAGGGAGTGACCTCCCGTTATATGGGGTGGTATGGAGTGGTCACTCACGTCATACAGGGGTGGATTGGGGGGACACTCCAGTTAATAGGGGGGGGATATGGAGTGGTCATCAGTTACACAGTGGTGGATATGGATTTTGTCACCACAGCTATTCGGGGTGGAATGGGTGGCATCACAGTTATATAGGGGGGGATTGGAGTGGCACTCAAGTTACATGGGGTGGAATGGAGTGGTCACCACAGTTTATAGGGGGGTATGGAGTGGTCACTCACAGTTACACAGGGGGGGATTGGAGTCACAGGTACAGGGGGGAAGGGGTGGGCACAATTACACAGGGGTGGATATGGAGTGCCACAGTTACACAGGGGTGGGATATGGAGTGACCACAGTTACACGGGGTGGATATGGAGTGACCCATTTAACAGGGTGGATATGGAGGGGCCTCACGTTAACAGGGGGTGGTATGGAGTGGCATAACAGTATATGGGGGGGATATGGAGTGGCCCGGTCGCGGGGGGGATATGGAGTGGCCAAGAAACCAGGGGTAAATATGGATGGGTACAATCACAGGGATGGATATGGATGGCGAAGGTACACAGGGGGGGATAGGGTGATCACTCCCCGTTATTAGGGGGGGAAAAGGAGGGTCACTCAAGTTATATGGGGGTGGATAGGAAAGTGGCCCCCCCCCCCCCCCCCAAACCACGTTAACAGGGGGGATTGGAGGGGTCACTCAGTTATTAGGGGTGGATATGGATGGTTCAAGTTTATAGGGGGGGATATGGAGTGGTCACTCACAGTTACACAGGGGGGATATGGAGTGGTAAACTCCAGTTATATGGGGGTGGATATGGAGTGGTCATCACAGTTATATAGGGGGGGATATGGAGTGGTCACTCACATTTATATAGGGTGGATATGGAGGGGGTCATCACAGTTAATGGGGGGATAGGAGGGGTCCTCACAGTTAATAGGGGGGGTTGGGTGGTCACTCACAGTTATATAGGGGAGGATATGGATGGTCACTCACTTTATATAGGGGGTTTGGGAGTGGCACTCAAGTTTATAGGGGGGGATAGGAGGGGCACTCAAGTTTATAGGGGAGGATATGGAGTGGTCACCCAGTTATATAGGGGGGTATGGAGGGGTCACTCACAGTTATATAGGGGTGGATATGGAGTGGTCCTCACAGTTATTAGGGGGGGATATGGGAGTGGTCACCACTTTTATTAGGGGAGGTATGGAGTGGTCATCACATTTTAGGGGTGGATGTGGAGTGGTCCTCACAGTTATATAGGGGTGGATATGGAGTGGCATCCGTTATATGGGGTTGATAGGAGTGGTCCTCAAGTTATATAGGGGGGGATGGAGGGTCACTCACAGTTATAAGGGGTTGATATGGGTGGTCATCCGTTTATAGGGGTGGATGGGATGGTCATCACATTTACAAAGGGGGGGTTGGAGTGGTCACAGTTACACGGGGTGGATATAAGTGGGGACAGTTACACGGGGGGGGGGTTAGAGTGGCACAGTTACACAGGGGTGGGTTTACAGTGGCACAGTTACACAGGGGTGGGTATACGTGGGACAGTTACACAGGTTTTCCAAACTCCACTACCCTCGTCACTTCTCGAGATGCGACGGCGGATTAAAAATTTCAACACACCAGAGAAATTAAACATTAAAATGGTAAAAAATCGACGGGGTGTTAGGTAAGACACATATGAACTTTTTGGTTTTTTATTTGAAACTTTTCGCCTACACAGTGGCTTCTTCAGTAAGTACAGAAAGTTGATGAAGCAGAAAATACTTGAAGACGATGTAACATCCATAGTCCTCGTCCCTCGTTTCAAGTATCTTCTGCTTCTATCAACTTTTTGTACCGCTAAAAAGCCTAAGTGTAGGCAAAACGTTTTAAAAAAAAAAACCAACTGTTTCATTGTGTCTTACCCCAACAACCTGTCGGTATTTTATACCATTTTAATGTTCAATCTGTCAGACAAGATTGATGGAATGTTTCAGTCATACAGTAGGTATCTTCAGTCAAATACAGAGGGAACAGAAGTGTTGTAATAACGATGATGTAACCAGTCCTTCAACCTTGGAGAATAAGCATTTGAGGTGGTCAGTCCCTCAGCCTGGAGCAGAGTTCAGCACCATGGTCTGGAACAAGGTGGTCAGTCCCTCAGCCTGGAGAAGAGTTCAGCTCCATGGTCTGGAACGAGGTGGTCAGTCCCTCAGCCTGGAGAAAAGTTCAGCTCCATGGTCTGGAACAAGGTGGTCAGTCCCTCAGCCTGGAGAAGAGTTCACCCTCCATGGTCTTGGAACGAGGTGGTCAGTCCCTTAGCCTGGAAAAAGGGGTTCAGCTCCATGGTCTGGAACGAGGTGGTCAGTCCTCAGCCTGGAGAAAAGTTCAGCTCCATGGTCTGGAACAAGGTGGTCAGTCCCTCAGCCTGGAGAAGAGTTCAGCTCCATGGTCTAGAGCAAGGTGGTCAGTCCCTCAGCCTGGAGAAGAGTTCAGCTCCATGGTCTGGAACGAGGTGGTCAGTCCCTCAGCCTGGAGAAGAGTTCAGCTCCATGGTCTGGAACAATTTGGTCAGTCCCTCAGCCTGGAGAAGAGTTCAGCTCCATGGTCTGGAACAAGGTGGTCAGTCCCTCAGCCTGGAGAAGAGTTCAGCTCCATGGTCTGGAACAAGGTGGTCAGTCCCTCAGCCTCTTCTGGGCTACATAAAAACATAAGAAAGGAGGAAACTGCAGTAGGCCTGTTGGCCATATTAAGCAGGTCCTTAACAAATCCAACCCACTAACATAACGTCCCCAAGCTGCCTCTCTTCAAGACCATGGCTGTCTTAAAGACCCCTGGCTGTATTCAAGACCCCTGGCTGTTTTCAAGACCCCTGGCTGTCTTCAAGACCCTGGCTGTCTTCAAGACCCCTGGCTGTCTTCAAGACCCCTGGCTGTCCTTAAAGACCCTGGCTGTCTTCAAGACCCCTGGCGCTGGACAGACACAAAAAGTCGGTCCCTGACCAGCCGGGCTGTGGGTCCTACTTCAGTTTAATGCGACCAGCAGTAAAAAGCCTGACTGATAAGGCTTAATCCACCACCACCAGGCCTGGTCAAAATACCAGACCGAGGGGGCCTTGACCCCCGATCCCCCCTCCAGGTATATCATACAACCGGAGCCAGTGGTCCGCTAATACGAACCTTCCCAGGAAGACAACACGGGCAACCTCGAGTCAAGGAACCCAGACCAGAACTTAACGCTGACACAGTTACTAATACACGCCACGTACACAATACACGCCTCGCACATAATACACGCCACGTACACAATACACGCCACGTACATAAGCAATGCAAGCCTACCTTGATTATTCCAGGGAAAGTCGCACTCCTGACTGTCCACTTTCATGACTGCTGACAGTCATGGGGTGATGGAAGGTCATCAGCTGCCATAGGTCAGAGGATCTCCCATTGACATACCGAACATTTCGCTACAGCTTGTAAATGACCCAAGCCAGAGCGAATCGTTATCGTAAGTTCCTGTGTGCTTTATAAGAACATAAGAAGGAACACTGTAGCAGGCCTACTGGCCCATGCGAGGCAGGTCCAAGTCTCCCACCGGCTTAAGCTAATGCCCTAACCTAGTTAGGTCAGGTCACAGCCACTTAAGAAAGGAACACAGTATCTGATTTATTAGCACAAGCTAGTCAGGTCCAACTCACACCCACCCACACCCACTCATGTATAAATCTAACCTATTTTTAAACTACACAACGTTTTAGCCTCAATAACTGTACTCAGGAGTTTGTTCCACTCATCCACAACTCTATTGCCAAACCAGTGCTTTCCTATATCCTTCCCGAATCTGATTTTTTCAGTCCACACGAAGAAGAATAGTGTAGATCAGGAGAAGTTTGAGGTAATCAGTCCCTCAGCCTTGTAAACAATAATAATTTAGAAATTTCTGAGGAACTGGGTGCTAGCGACCACAAATCAATTACATTTAGCATTGAATGGAAGTACGTTAGTAGCGATAACTCAGTAACAGTCCCAGATTTTCGCTTAGCAGATTACGATGGGCTTAGAGAACACTTATCATCTGTTGACTGGGGTAACGAAGAGAGCTATCAATATGACAGTTTTCTGAACACTATACATGCTGCTCAAAGAGCGTTTATCCCATATAAAGAAATTAGATCAAATAGAAATGACCCAAAATGGATGAATAATAGGCTCAAATATCTACTAGGGCAAAAGAAAGGAATTTATAGGCGTATCAAAAGAGGTGAGGGTCATCTTATGAATCAGTATATTGACATTAAGAGGGACATTAAAAAGGGGATAAGAAAAGCTAAAAGGGACTATGAAATTAAAGTTGCTAGGGATTCTAAAACTAACCCAAAAAGTTTTTTCCAGGTCTATAGAACAAAAGTTAGAGATAAGATAGGTCCCCTTAAAATAACTATGGGCACCTTACTGACAAAGAGAATGAAATGTGCTTGATTTTAAATAATTATTTTTCTCTCAGTTTTTACACAGGAAGACACTAACAATATTCCAGTAATTAATTTTTACAGTGGGCTAGAAGAAGATAAATTATGTAACATCACAGTCACTAGTGAGATGGTTGTGAGGCAGATAGACAGACTGAAGCAAAATAAGTCGCCAGGTCCTGATGAGGTTTTTTCAAGGGTTCTTAAGGAATGCAAAATGGAACTCTGTGAACCATTAACTAATATTTTTTAATTTATCTCTTCAAACAGGTGTAGTGTCTGATATGTGGAAGATGGCTAATGTAACTCCTATTTTTAAAACAGGGGACAAGTCGTTACCGTCAAATTACCGCCCAATAAGCCTGACCTCAATTGTAGGCAAATTACTAGAGTCAATTATAGCTGAGATTATAAGAAGCCATCTCGATAAGCATAGCTTGATTAATGATACTCAGCATGGATTCACAAGAGGCCGGTCTTGTCTAACTAATTTATTAACTTTCTTCAGTAAAGCTTTTGAGGCTGTTGACCACAATAAAGAATTTGATATTATTTCTTAGATTTTAGTAAGGCTTTTGATAGAGTTCCGCACCATAGACTGTTAAAGAAAGTGGCAGCTCATGGCATTGGGGGAAAAGTGCTCTCGTGGATCGAGTCATGGCTCACTGACAGGAAGCAGAGAGTGTCCATAAATGGGGTTAATCCGAGTGGGGATCTGTAACAAGTGGCGTTCCCAGGGATCAGTCTGGGCCCGTTGTTGTTTATAATATATATCAATGATCTTGATGAGGGAATTACTAGTGATATGAGCAATTCGCCGATGACACAAAGATAGGTAGGATAATTGATTCAAACGTAGATGTTAGGGAACTTCAGGAGGATTTAAACAAACTCTATTTCTTGGTCAGAAAAGTGGCAGATGCAGTTCAATGTAGATAAATGCAAGGTTCTGAGGCTTGGGAGTGCCCATAACACTAGTACTTATAAATTAAATGATGTAGAACTTAGCCATACAGATTGCGAGAAGGACTTGGGGGTTATGGTGAGCAGCAACCTTAAACCAAGACAGCAATGCCTAAGCGTACGTAATAAGGCAAATAGATTACTGGGATTTATATCAAGAAGTGTAAGCAACAGAAGTCCAGAGGTCATACTGCAGCTTTATACATCATTAGTAAGGCCTCACCTAGATTATGCAGCTCAGTTCTGGTCTCCGTATTACAAAATGGACATAAATTCGTTAGAAAACATTCAGCGTAGGATGACTAAATTAATACATAGCATCAGAAATCTTCCTTATGAAGAAAGATTGAAGACTCTTAAGTTACATTCACTTTTTAGACGAAGAATGAGGGGAGACCTGATCGAAGTGTATAAGTGGAAGATAGGTATAAATAAAGGGGATATTAATAAGGTCTTGAGGATGTCTCTCCAAGAGAGAAACGCGCAGTAATGGATTTAAATTAGGTAAGTTTAGATTTAGAAAGGACATGGGAAAAAGTATTGGTTTGGAAATAGGGTAGTTGATGAGTGGAACAGTCTACCTAGTTGGGTTATTGAGGCTGGACTTTGGGTAGTTTCAAATCTAGGTTGGATAAGTACATGAGTGGGAGGGGTTGGATTTGAGTGGGACTTTCACATCAGAGCTTATTTCTTGGGTGGCATTGAAAATTGGGTTGGGCAAATGTTTTGTTAGTGGGATGAATTGTAAAGGACCTGCCTAGTATGGGCCAGCAGGCCTCCTGCAGTGTTCCTCCTTTTCTTATGTTCTTATGTTCTTCTTATATGAGCAAAGTGGTTTATGTACTGTACGTAACTCACGAAATCGTAATGAGTTTTGAGACTGATCGCAGGTTCTAACCCCACCCGTGGTATGGTTTCTTATATACTGTAGACAGGTGAGGTGAAGCAGTCGTAGGCGGCATCACAGTGGGAAAATCCACATGTTGACCTACAGTCATTTCCTACTTTCACATGTGGATTTACCCACTGTGACGCCGCCTACAACTGCTACATCTCACCTGTCTACGGTATATAAGCCACTTCTCTGCACATATGCTGTACTCTTTTCAAGATTGATAGACTGATTACATCGACTCAAGGCTGAGGGACTGATTACCTCAAAGTTCCCCTCATCTTCCACCATTTATGTCTGTTACCGACTGAGGAAGCTCCTTGTTGGCGAAACGTTCATTCACCAATTCACTGTACTTGTTACAACACTGTACTTGTTACAACACTGTACTTGTTCAACACAACACTGTACTTGTTACAACACTGTACTTGTTACAACACTGTACTTGTTACAACACTGTTTCTTGTTACAACACTGTACTTGTTACAACACTGTACTTGTTACAACACTGTACTTGTTACAACACTGTACTTGCTACAACACTGTACTTGTTACAACACTGTACTTGTTACAACACTGTACTTGTTACAACACTGTACTTGTTACAAACACTGTACTTGTTCAACACAACATGGTACTTGTTACAACACTTTCTTGTTACAAACTGTACTTGTTTTCAACACTGTACTTGTTACAACACTGTACTTGTTCAACACAACACTGTACTTGTTACAACACTGTACTTGTTCAACACAACACTGTACTTGTTCTACACAACACTGTACTTGTTTAACCAACACTGTACTTGTTCAACACAACACTGTACTTGTTACAACACTGTACTTGTTACAACACTGTACTTGTTACAACACTGTACTTGTTACAACACTGTACTTGTTACAACACTGTACTTGTTACAACACTGTACTTGTTACAACACTGTACTTGTTACCAACACTGTCTTGTTACAACACTGTACTTGTTACAACACTGCACTTGTTACAACACTGCACTTGTTACAACACTGCACTTGTTACAACACTGCACTTGTTACAACACTGCACTTGTTACAACACTGTACTTGTTACAACACTGTACTTGTTACAACACTGTACTTGTTACAACACTGTATTTGTTCAACACTGTATTTGTTCAACACTGTACTTGTTACAACACTGTACTTGTTACAACACTGTACTTGTTACAACACTGTACTTGTTACAACACTGTACTTGTTACAACACTGTACTTGTTACAACACTGTACTTGTTACAACACTGTACTTGTTACAACACTGTACTTGTTACAACACTGCACTTTTTACAACACTGCACTTGTTACAACACTGCACTTGTTACAACACTGTACTTGTTACAACACTGTACTTGTTTCAACACTGTACTTGTTACAACACTGTACTTGTTTACAACACTGCACTTGTTACAACACTGCACTTGTTACAACACTGCACTTGTTACAACACTGTACTTGTTACAACACTGTACTTGTTACAACACTGTACTTGTTACAACACTGTACTTGTTCAACACAACACTGTACTTGTTACAACACTGTACTTGCTACAACAATGTACTTGTTACAACACTGTACTTGTTACAACACTGTACTTGTTACAACACTGTACTTGTTACAACACTGTACTTGTTCAACACAACACTGTACTTGTTACAACACTGTACTTGTTACAACACTGTACTTGTTACAACACTGTACTTGTTACAACACTGTACTTGTTACAACACTGTACTTGTTCAACACAACACTGTAACTTTGTTACAAAAACTGTACTTGTTCAACACAACACTGTACTTGTTACAAAAAATGTACTTGTTACAACACTGTACTTGTTACAACACTGTACTTGTTACAACACTGTACTTGTTCAACACAACACTGTACTTGTTACAACACTGTACTTGTTACAACACTGTACTTGTTACAACACTGTACTTGTTCAACACAACACTGTACTTGTTACAACACTGCATTTGTTACAACACTGTACTTGTTACAACACTGTACTTGTTACAACACTGTACTTGTTACAACACTGTACTTGCTACAACACTGCACTTGTTACAACACTGTATTGTTACAACACTGCACTTGTTACAACACTGCACTTGTTACAACACTGCAATTGTTACAACACTGCACTTGTTACAACTGTACTTGTTACAACACTGCACTTGTTACAAAAACTGTACTTGTTACAACACTGTACTTGTTACAACACTGTACTTGTTACAACACTGTATTTGTTCACACTGTACTTGTTACAACACTGCACTTGTTACAACACTGTACTTGTTTCAACAATACTTGTTACAAAACTGTACTTGTTACAACACTGTACTTGTTACAACACTGTATTTGTTACAACACTGTACTTGTTACAACACTGCACTTTTTACAACACTGCACTTGTTACAACACTGCACTTGTTACAACACTGTACTTGTTACAACACTGTACTTGTTACAACACTGTACTTGTTACAACACTGTACTTGTTACAACACTGTACTTGTTACAACACTGCACTTGTTACAACACTGCACTTGTTACAACACTGCACTTGTTACAACACTGTACTTGTTACAACACTGTACTTGTTACAACACTGGTTTGTTTACCTGCCTTGTTAAGTGATGCCTGCACCGGCCACCTGACTATTAAGGTCCACACACCTGTGGACATTATCCGTGGAGACAAACCCGGATATAGAGAACACAGGTACACACACATGTGCGAGGTTCCTAACACCTGCTGCCCTTGTTCACCTTCAGTAAGTAGGTACCTGGGTGTTAGTCGACTGTTGTGGTTGGCATCCTGGGGAATAGTCAGGTACCACAAGCCACTGAACGACTCCCAGATGATCTACTGGTGCAGTTCCTGTTTACATGGAATATGTAGATAATAGATGGCTAATTGTATGTGACATCTCTCCATATATATATACTTCAGGTCACTTGTTCTATCTAGGCTGGAATATTGCTGTACACTAACAGCACCTTTCAAGGCAGGTGAAATTGCTGACCTAGAAAATGTACAGAGAACTTTCACGGCGCGCATAACGGAGATAAAACACCTCAATTATTGGGAGCGCTTGAGGTTCCTAAACCTGTATTCCCTGGAACGCAGGAGGGAGAGATACATGATTATATACACCTGGAAAATCCTAGAGGGACTAGTACCGAACTTGCACACGAAAATCACTCACTACGAAAGCAAAAGACTTGGCAGACGATGCACCATCCCCCCAATGAAAAGCAGGGGTGTCACTAGCACGTTAAGAGACCATACAATAAGTGTCAGGGGCCCGAGACTGTTCAACTGCCTCCCAGCACACATAAGGGGGATTACCAACAGACCCCTGGCAGTCTTCAAGCTGGCACTGGACAAGCACCTAAAGTCAGTTCCTGATCAGCCGGGCTGTGGCTCGTACGTTGGTTTGCGTGCAGCCAGCAGCAACAGCCTGGTTGATCAGGCTCTGATCCACCAGGAGGCCTGGTCTCAGACCGGGCCGCGGGGGCGTTGACCCCCGGAACTCTCTCCAGGTAAACTCCAGGTAATACGACGTCAGTAACAAGACTGAGACATCTACGACGTCAGTAACAAGACTGAGACATCTACGACGTCAGTAACAAGACTGAGACATCTACGACGTCAGTAACAAGACTATGTGACATCTACGACGTCAGTAACAAGACTATGAGACATCTACGACGTCAGTAACAAGACTGAGACATCTACGATGTCAGTAACAAGACTATGTGACATCTAACACCCTGGGTAGCTATACAAAGAGATTGGACAAATATATGATTGGTAGGGTACTGGGCATGGTATCGTGGGTACAGGAGTAGACTCTTGGGTAGCGGTGGTTTAGATGGGGGACCTGCCTTGTTTGGGCCAGTAGACCTTCTGCAGTGTTCCTCCATTATGTTCTTATAAATATTGGGATTAACGAATGTTGGACAGAAGGTTGTAATGGAGAACATCAGTCACAGAAGAACATATGATATTGTTATAATTACCTGACTAGGTTGGGCGCATTGGCTTAAGCCGGTAGGAGACTTGGACCTGCCTCGCATGGGCCAGTAGGCCTGCTGCAGTGTTCCTTCCTTATGTTCTTAATTACAATTCTGAGACATTCTTGTCATGTTACGGTCATGATGATGTTGCAACACTGGGATGAGCACCGGGTTGTACAGGTGTATGTGACAGTGTCAACAGGAAGGGTGGTGGAGTAGCGATGTATGTCAGAGACAATTTAAATTGTTGTGTTAGACAAGATATTAAATTAGAAGCGTCAGCCACTGAATCTGTTTGGTTACAGCTTCTCGAGGGCCGAGAAAAACTAATTTTGGGTGTGATTTACAGGGCCCCAAATCTTGATAGGGAGTGCAGTAAACTTCTATGGGACGAAATTCGTAAGGCATCTACATACGAAAATGTTGTGCTAATGGGAGATTTCAACTATAGACAGATTGACTGGAGCAATTTGACAGGAAATTTAGAGTCAGGTGACTTTCTTGATACGATCCAGGATTGTTTTTTAAAACAGTTTGTGACAGAGCCAACTAGGGGAAGTAACCTCCTTGACTTGGTTCTTGCCAGTAGGGAAACACTAATTAATAATCTTGAGGTTAATGATGAGCTTGGGGAGAGTGATCACAAATCACTCAGTTTTAATATATCATGGAATTCCCCTAATAATGGCAATCAAGTCTCCGTCCCTGACTTTCGCTTGGCTGATTTCATAGGACCTTGAGTGGTGACCTGTACTTTGAGTGCTGACCTGTACTTAACTCTGTGAAGAAGTGTCTTGTTTGCTCCCGTGGACTGAACCAAGATGCCCTCCATCGAGCAACTTTACCAGCAACTTAAGGAAGAATTGAAGGCAGCGAAGATGGAGATACGGCGATTGACCGAGGAAAACAAGAGGATTCGTAGTAGTCCTCCTGTTTCGAGTCCTCAGGTCAAGAAGGGATCGTGGTCAGTGGCTGGACAGCAGGGGACGACGAAGTTGACGATCAAGAAGACGAATGGAAAGCCAGAAACGATGAAGAAGAAAGAGACTGCTGTGGAAACTCCCGTGGAAACCTCAAACGCATTCTCGGTGCTACCCGACGAATGTGAGTCTACTACTGGGATCGTCACGATGAACGACAAGGAAGGTAAGAATATTGTTGTTGTTGGGGATAGCCAGGTTAGATACATGGATAGGGCATTCTGCTTGAAGGACAGGAGTAGGAGACAAAGGGTATGCTTTCCTGGGGCTGGAATGGAGGACATTGTTAGCCGGCTTGACAACATCATGAATGGTAATGGGATCAATCCTATTATTTGCCTCAGTGCTGGAGGCAATGATGTAGGCAAGCGTAGAAGTGAGGATTTAGTTAGAAAGTTCAGGACAGCTATAGACATGATTAGGAAGAAGGGGGGGCACCCTGTTATATGTGGCATTTTGCCAAGAAGAGGTGTCGGTAATGAATGGTTGTCCAGAGTAATTGGTATTAATTGTTGGCTGGATAAACACTGTAAGGATAATGCAGTACCATTCATTGACAACTGGGACAACTTCTATGGCCGAAGTGACATGTATGCCAGGGATGGGGTTCACTTATCCAGGGCAGGTGTGGGTTTTCTTGCTAACTCAGTTGAGGGGGTTGTTAGGACTTTAAACTAGGATTAGTTAGAGGTATGGGTTTAGAAATGATTAATAATGAGTATGGATATATTGACTTATGCTCTGATATTAAGAATCTTAATAGTAACTGTCATGGAGTAACTCTGGGTAATGATAATTTCAGAAATTGTGTAAAAACAAAGATGAATAGGAAAAATGTGCAGAAGAAAAAACATATGATGGTATTTTATGCAACAGTCGAAGTGCAAGAAATAAAATTAATGAACTACGTTTGGTAGCATGTGCTGGGAACTTTGATATCATTGCATTAACTGAAACGTGGTATGATTTAAAGAGTCGGGATATGACTGTTGAGTGTAATATTCAGGGATTTAAGTTATTCAATGTGGATAGATGTAATGGGAAGGGGGGAGGAGTTGCATTGTATGTTCGAGAAAATATTAATTGTTGCATAAAAACAGGTATAAAAATAGATGGAGCAGTAACAGAGTCTGTTTGGGTAGAGTTCGTGGAGGGTCAAGAAAAACTAATTCTAGGTGTAATATACCGACCTCCAGGCTTGGATCACGATAGAGGGAGACTTCTTTGGGACGAAATTGTTAGGGCTTCTGGACACAGTAACGTAGTCATAGTAGGGGACTTTAACTTTAGCCAAATTGACTGGAATTCTTTGACAGGTAATCTAGAGTCCAGTGACTTCATGGAAACAGTTCAGGACTGTTTTCTGAAACAGAGTGTAACTGAGCCTACCAGGGTAATAATTTGCTAGACCTAGTCTTGTCAAATAAGGAAACACTCGTGAATAATCTGGAGATCACTGAAGAGCTTGGCGCAAGTGATCACAAATCCATCACCTTTAGCATTAATTGGGAATGCAAGAATAATGATAATACAGTAAAAATCCCCGATTTTCGTTCTGCGATTATAATGGACTTAGGGAACATCTGTCTAATCTTGATTGGGGTTATCTAGCTAATGATTTTATTGACGATAATCATACTTATGAATATGAAGGGATCTGCTTTTATGATTGTTTTCTTAATAATGTACACAGTGCCCAGAGTATATACATTCCCCAGAGAGAAATTAGGTCTAATAATAACGATCCCAAATGGGTTAACAGGAGGCTAAAGCATCTATTAGGGGAGAAAAGGGGAATTTATAGGCGCATCAGAAGAGGAGAGGTTAACCTTACTGACCAATATGTTCAGCTTAAAAGAGAAGTAAAAAAGGCGATTAGAAAGGCTAAACGTGACTATGAAATTAGAGTTGCTAATGAATCAAAGACTAATCCAAAGGGGTTCTTTCAAGTGTATAGGACGAAGGTGAAGGAAAAAGTAGGACCTCTGAAATCTGGGAATGGACAGCTGACGGATAATGAACTGGAAATGTGCGAAGAGCACCATGGTGCTCTTCGCACCTACTCCTAGGTTGAGGGACTGATTACCTCATCTTCTGTTCATAGTTCTACTGTCTTCAAGTTATGTCCTAGAATTTGTATTGATAAAGCCACTGGATGGCGAAACGTCTACAATAAAGATACCCAGATGTTGCACATGTGTCTTAATCTCATCTTGTCGGTATTATATACCATTCGTACATAATTTACATTAATGACCTTGATGAAGGGATTACTAGTGACATGAGTAAGTTTGCTGATGATACAAAGATAGGCCGTATAATTCACTCTGAGGAGGATATCAATGAACTCCAGGACGATTTGAACAAATTAATGTCTTGGTCTGAGAAATGGCAGATGAAGTTTAATGTGGATAAGTGTAAGGTACTTGCCCTTGGTAATGAAAATAACCCTCGAAGCTATAATCTAGGTGAAGTAGAGCTTGGTCATACAGAATGTGAAAAAGACTTGGGAGTCATGGTAAGCAGAAATCTGAAGCCAAGACAGCAGTGCCTCAGTGTGCGCAACAAGGCCAACAGATTACTTGGATTTATCTCAAGAAGTATAAGTAACAGAAGTCCAAAAGTTATTTTACAGCTCTACACATCACTAGTGAGGCCTCATTTAGATTATGCTGCTCAGTTTTGGTCCCCTTACTACAGGATGGACATAGACTCATTAGAGAACATACAGAGAAGAATGACTAAAATGATTTACTGTGTAAGGAACCTCCCGTATGAAGATAGACTTAAAGCCTTAAATCTCCACTCTCTGGAGAGGCGTAGAATGAGGGGAGATATCATTGAAGTGTATAAGTGGATGACGGGCATAAACAAGGGAGACATTAATAAAGTACTGAGGGTGTCGAACCAGGTAAGAACCAGGAATAATGGATTTAAGTTGGATAAATTTAGATTTAGAAAGGACATAGGTAAGTATTTTATACCATTTTAATGGACATAGGTAAGTACTGGTTTTCTAACAGAGTTGTAGATGCGTGGAACAGTCTTCCCAGTGGGGTGATAGAGGCTAGGACCTTGGGTAGCTTTAAGAAGAGACTGGACAAATATATGAGCGGGAGGGGCTGGGTTTGATTGGTGTTGGGGGGTGCGGGAGTTGTTTCTTGAGAAGCTTTAGGTAGATGTCGTTTTGATAAGGACCTGCCTCGTATGGGCCAGTAGGCCTTCTGCAGTGTTCCTACATTCTTATGTTCTTATGTTCTTATTAGAAATCTTCGTTATGAAGAAAGATTGAAGACTCTTAAGTTACATTCACTTGTTAGACGAAGAATGAGGGGAGACCTGATCGAAGTGTATAAGTGGAAGATAGGTATTAATAAAGGGGATATTAACAAGGTCTTGAGGATATCTCTCCAAGAGAGAACCCGCAGTAATGGATTTAAATTAGATAAGTTTAGATTTAGAAAGAACACAGGAAAGTATTGGTTTGGAAATAGGGTAGTTGATGAGTGGAACAGTCTACCTAGTTGGGTTATTGAGGCTAGGACTTTGGGTAGTTTCAAATTTAGGTTGGATAAGTACATGAGTGGGAGGGGTTGGATTTGAGTGGGACTTGCACATCGGAGCTTGTTTCTTGGGTGGCATTGAAAATTGGGTTGGTCAAATGTTTTGTTAGTGGGATGAATTGTAAAGGACCTGCCTAGTATGGGCCAACAGGCCTTCTGCAGTGTTCCTCCTTTCTTATGTTCTTATGTTAGAGGGATGAATTGTAAAGGACCTGCCTAGTATGGGCCAACAGGCCTCCTGCAGTGTTCCTCCTTTATGTTCTTATGTGGAACTATCAAAAGCCTTTCTGAAGTCCACAATATATATACAAGTCTAGTTATATAGCATATATTTTGCTGGCAATGCGTTTCAGTCTTGTATTCTATAAGATATTTAGTAAGAAATTATGAAAGAATGTTAACCTGGCCACCTTGATGCTTCAGGAAGTCTTACGAAGCCATGACTGGACGAGGGAGGTTATGCTCGGTAATTCACACATACGTTACTATGATGAGAGTAAGACACATGTGCAACATCTGGGTATCTTTATTGTAGACGTTTCGCCATCCAGTGGCTTTATCAATACAAATTCCAGGACATAACTTGAAGACAGTAGAACTATGTACAGAAGATGAGGTAATCAGTCCCTCAACCTAGGAGTAGGTGCGAACAGCACCATAGTCGTGGAGATTCTGAAGCAGAAGAAAGAATCCTGGCGCTTATATAGTAACGTCAGGTGTAGCAGACGAGGGCAAATTCACTGGTAGGCAGGATTCCCCAGTGGAAGTAGGTCCTTCCCAAAGAGATGGGTTAGTTGTAGTAGTCGTGAAGGTTATGTACATGTCCTCAGAATTAAGATTCCATGATGTTGCAGTGTCTGACAAGTTGTGTACGAATGGTATATAATACCGACAAGATGAGAGTAAGACACATGTGCAACATCTGGGTATCTTTATTGTAGACGTTTCGCCATCCAGTGGCTTTATCAATACAAATTCCAGGACATAACTTGAAGACAGTAGAACTATGTACAGAAACGTCTACAATAAAGATACCCAGATGTTGCACATGTGTCTTACTCTCATCTTGTCGGTATTATATACCATTCGTACACATACGTTACTATGTATGATAATTTCTCTGTGTTCATATACACTTAATATAGCTAAGTTCTAGGGCTGGCATGAGGAGTCTAACACCGGTTCTTGTGGTGAGTTTTATCTAGGTTAGTCCCAGGATGTGACCCACACCAGTCCCCAACACCTAGGATGTGACCCACACCAGTCCCTAACACCCAGGATGCCACCCACACCAGTCCACTAACACCCAGGATGTGACCCACACCAGTCCACTAACACCCAGGATGTGACCCACACCAGTCCACTAACACCCAGGATGCCACCCACACCAGTCCACTAACACCCAGATGCCACCCAACCATCCACTAACACCCAGGATGTGACCCACACCAGTCCACTAACACCCAGGATGTGACCCACACCAGTCCACTAACACCCAGGATGCCACCCACACCAGTCCACTAACACCTAGGATGTGACCCACATCAGTCCACTAACACCCAGGATGCGACCCACACCAGTCCACTAACACCCAGGATGTGACCCACACCAGTCCACTAACACCCAGGATGTGACCCACACCAGTCCACTAACACCCAGGATGTGACCCACACCAGTCCACTAACACCCAGGATGCCACCCACACCAGTCCACTAACACCAGGATGTGACCCACACCAGTCCACTAACACCCAGGATGCACCCACACCAGTCCACTAACACCCAGGATGTGACCCACACCAGTCCACTAACACCGGATGTGACCCACACCAGTCCACTAACACCCAGGATGCCACCCACACCAGTCCACTAACACCCAGGATGTGACCCACACCAGTCCATTAACACCCAGGATGTGACCCACACCAGTCCACTAACACCCAGGATGCCACCCACACCAGTCCACTAACACGCAGGATGTGACCCACACCAGTCCACTAACACCCAGGATGCCACCCACCCAGTCCACTAACACCCAGGATGCCACCCACACCAGTCCACTAACACCCAGGATGCCACCCACACCAGTCCACTAACACCCAGGATGCCACCCACACCAGTCCACTAACACCCAGGTACTCATTTTATTCTGATGGGTGAGCAGGGACAGTGACATCAGGCGTCTTATGGAAACACGTCCCTAATGTTTTCCAGCCATACCAGAGGAGATTCGAACTCCGGACCACAGTGTGTGAGGTGAGTTCACTAGCGACCCAGCAAAAGGGGGTTTCCGTTTCGGTCCCCCCTGAGCTAGACTTCACTGTCAACTGGTGGCCCGCTGCTCGCAGGGCCCCACATACTGGGGCCCCCAGCCAAAACGGTGTATGGGGCCCCCTTTGCCCTATGCAGAGTACTGAGACACCAAAAGTAAAACATTTTTTACCAAAAAATAAAAAAAAAAACTGCTGGAAAAAAGTGTAAACCCTTCAAGATATAAAAACCCCTGCTGGAACAAGTGTAGAACCCTTTCAAGATATCAGAAACATGCGGGAAAACAAGTGTAGAACCTTCAAGATATCAAAAAACACTGCTGGAACAAGTGAAGAAGTCTTCAAAAATATCAGAAACATGCCGAAAAAAGTGTAGAACCCTTTCAAATATCAGAAACACGCTGGAACAAGTTTTAAAAGCCTTCAAGATATAAAAAAACACTGCTAAAACAAGTTTTAGAAGTCTTCAAAAACATCAGAAACACTGTTTAAAAACAAGTGTAGAAGTTTCAAAATATCAGAAACACTGCGGGAAAAACAAGTGTACAAGTCTTCAAGAATCAGAAAAAAGGCTGGAACAAGTGTAGAAGTCTTCCCAAGATATCAGAAAAAAAACTGCGGGAACAAGTTTTAGAAGTCTTCAAGAAAATCAAAAAACTGTTTGGAAAAAGTTTTGGGAAGCCTTCAAGATATCAGAAACACTGCTGGAACAAGTGTAAAAGTTTTAAAAGATATCAGAAACACTGCTGGAAAAAGTGTACAAGCCTTAAAGATTCAAAAACATCCCTGGAAAAAAAGTGTAAAAGCCAAAAAGTTTATCAGAAACATGCTGGAACAAGTGTACAAGTCTTCAAGATATCAAAAATACTTGCTCGAACAAGTGTAGAAAACCTTTCAAGATATCAAAACCCCTGCAAAAACAAGTGTAGAAGCCTTCAAGTTTTTCAGAAACACCTGTTGGAAAAAGGGTTTTAAAATCCCAAGAATCGAAACACTGCGGGAAACAAGTTGGGAAGGGTCTTCAAGAAATCGGGAAACACTGCGGGAAAACAAGTTAGAATTTCTTCAAAAATATCAAAAAACACTGCGGGAAAAAGGGGTGTACAAGCCCTTCAAGATTCAGAAACACTGCGGAAACAAGTTTTAAAAGTTTTCAAGATATCAAAAAAACACTGTGGAACAAAGTGTACAAGTCTTAAAGAAATCAGAAACATGCGGAAAAAGTGTAAAAGTCTTCAAGATATCAGAAACATGCTGGGGAAACAAGTTTTAAAATCTTCAAATATCAGAAAACACGCTAAAAAAACAAGTGTCCCAAGTCCCAAAGAAATCAGAAAACACTGCTGAAAAAAGGGTGTAAAAGTCTTCAAGTATCAAAAACACTGCGGGAAAAACATGTTTTAAAATTTCTTCAATATATCTAAAACATTTGCTGGAAAATTTAAAAGTTTCAAGATTTTCAGAAACACTGCTGGAACAAGTGTAGAAGTCTTAAGATATCACAAACCGGGTTTGGAAAACAAGGGTAGAAGTTTTTCAAGATATCACAAACACTGCTGGAACAAGTGTAAAAGTCTTAAAGATATCAAAAAACACTGCTGGAACAAGTGTGGAAGTCTTCAAGAATCAGAAACACTCCCTGGAAAAAGTGTACAATCTTAAAAGATATCAAAACATGCGGGAAAAAAGTGTAAAAGTCTTCAAGGGGAAAAAACCTTTTTGAAGAAATCTCACCAGGTGCCGATCAACCGGGCCCTTTTTTGATGGACATGGGGGGCAGGGGGCCCTCCACAGCAAAAAACCCTGGTTGACGACCCCTGGCCCGGGGCCGGGGTCCTGGAGCGGGAAAAAAGGCCCGGGAATCATCAAAAGTACCTTCGTCCAGATAATATTTTCAGTACCTGTTGATAATGGCCCGGGCCTCTGTTTAACTGACCCGCCCGTTATATACCAAAGCTGTTTGTTAACAGTTTCTGTTTTATTTGGGCCATCTGACAGTGTTGAGTAGTTATGCTTTTAAACACCCCTTTCTGTACCATCACACAGGATGAATGTCAGTCAGGGAATGTGTCAGCAGGGGGCTGGGAGACGTCAGGAGGGGTGGTAAGGATTTTGCCAAGCTTTCCTTTTGGTACAGTAGCTACGTTTCCTTTACAGGATTCCCGGTAGCTGAAGTTAATGTTTACACGGTAAATTTCTGTTGTGGGGGGGAAAAATGGGCGTGGTAAAAGTACAAGGTATTATGTTGGGGGGTGGGGGAAGAAGAAAGACAGTGGGGAATGGACACCCGGTTTTTACTGTTGTGGGTGGAAGATGACAGTGGGAATGTGAAAACAGGTATTACTGGGTTTTGGGGGGAAGAGGGCATGGTAAAGTGCACAGGTATTACTGTTGTGGGGGGAAATTTACAGTGGTAAAATTTACACGGTATTAAATGTTGGGGTGGAAGATGGCGGGGGTTTAAAGTGGGCACGGTATTTTCTGTTTTTGGGTGGAAGATGACAGTGGTAATGTGACACAAGGGATTACCCGTTTTTGGGGGGGAAGATGACAGTGGGGAAAGTGACACAGGTATTACTGTTGTGGGTGGAAAATGACAGTGGTAATGTGACACAGGATTCTGTTTTTGGGGGAAGAAAAACGTTTGGGAAAAGTTTACACAGGTTTTTACTGTTGTGGGGGGAAGATGGGCAGTGGGAAAGTGGGCACAGGTATTAAATGTTGGGGGGTGGAAGAAAAGACAGTGGTAATGTGACACAGGTATTACTGTTGTGGGTGGAAATGCAGTGGTTAAAGTGACACAGGTATTTTTGTTGGGGGGTGGCGATGACAGTGGTAATGGGACACAGGTATTACTGTTTTTGGGTGGGAAAAATGACCGTGGAAAAAGTGACACAGGAAATTTCTGTTGTGGGGGGAAGGGTGACGTGGTAATGTGACACAGGTATTACTGTTGTGGGGGGAAAATGACCGTGGTAATGTGACACAGGTATTACGTTTTGGGTGGAAGATTGGGCAGGGTAAGGGGACACAGGTATTACTGTTTTTTGGGGGGAAGATGACGTGGGGAATTTTGCACAGGTATTACTGTTGTGGGTGGTAGATGACAGTGGGAATGTGACACAGGTATTACTGTTGTGGGGGGGAAGATGGGCAGTGGAATGTGGGGCACAGGTATTACTGTTGGGGTGGAAGATAAACCCGTGGTAATGTGACACAGGTATTACTGTTTGGGTGGAAGATGACAGTGGGGAATTTTGACCCCAGGTATTTTTGGGTTTTGGGGGGGGGGGAAAAAGACAGTTTGGGAAAGGGACACAAGGGATTAAATGTTGTGGGTGGGAAAATGACAGTGGTAATGTGACACAGGTATTACTGGGTTTTGGGTGGGAAAATGACATTGGGAATGTGACACAGGTATTACGTTGTGGGTTTGGGAGATGACAGTGGTAATGTGGGCACAGGTATTACTGTTTTGGGTGGAAGAGACAGTGGTAATGGACCCCAGGTATTAAATGTTGTGGGTGGAAGAAGCCCGTGGTAATGGGCCAGGTATTTTCTGTTGTGGGTGGAAAAATGACCCGTGGTAAAGTGACACAGGTTTTTCTGTTGTGGGTGGAAGATAACGTGGTAATGGGAAAACCCGGGAAAAAAAATGTTGTGGGGGAAAATGACCGTGGTAATGTGACCAGGTATTATTTTTGTGGGTGGGGGATGACAGTGGTAATGTGACACAGGGATTACGTTTTTGGGTGGAAATTTACAGTGGTAAAGTGACACAGGTATTTCTGTTGTGGGTGGAAGATGGGCAGTGGTAATGTGAAAACAGGGATTACTATTTTGGGGGCAGGGTGACAGTGGTTTTGTGAAAAGGTAAAAAAATGTTTTGGGTGGGAAAATGGGGCATGGAATGTGACACAGGTATTACTGTTTTGGGTGGAAGATGACAGGGTTTAAAGTGCAAAAGGTATTACCCGTTGGGGGGTGGAAGATGACATGGTTTATAAACCCTTTGTTTTTTGTTGGGGGTTTTTTTAGTGGGGGGACTGGTTGATCACTGTTTTTTCGGCTATATTAAGGTTTCTTTTTTTGCCAGGAGGATGAGATTTTCCTGTAAAATTTTGACACACCCCCACACACACACACAACACACACACACACAAAACCCACACACACACACACGACACCACACACACCCCACAACGACACCACACACACACACGAACACACACAAAACGACAACCAAAACAGAACACACCGACACAAAATACACACACACACACACGACACACATACACAAAACACACCCCACCCGGGGCACACACACGACACACACACACACACCCACACACACACACACACACCCCCAAAAAAAACACACACACACGGGCACACACACACACACGACACACACGACACACAACGACCACACCGGGCACACACGACCCCACAGACACAACGACACACACACACACACGACACACCCCAAAAACACACGACACACAACACAAAACACAAAACCCCCACGACACACCCACACACACAACACGACACACAACCACAAAATTCACGAAAACACACACACGACACACACAACACACCCCACACGACAAAACACGAACAAAACACACAAAACGACCCCACAAAGACACACACACACACCCACACACACACACACACACACACACACACCACACAAATATCACCGACCTATAACCCAAGGGGGGGGGAAAACGAAAAGGGAAAAAAAAACAAAGGAAAAAATGAAATAAGTTAAAAAATAGCTACTAAGCAACTTGGGGGAAAATGACCCGTCTTGATAATTTTCGGGGGGAGACCCAAAAAACTGTTCGATAGTGTTTCCGAGAATTTCCCCCTAAGTCTGGGGGGAAAGACTTTTAAATTGTTTGGAATGTATTTTCTAAAAATTTTTTTTTTGGTACAGATTAAAATTTACACCCACCCATAATTTTTCAAAAAAAAGTAAAAATATGTGTGAATTACCCCCCAGAGATAACGCAAAGGGCAGGAAATGACTTTACCCCTGGTGTCCTTGATAAATTTCACTTTTTGGTTAAAAATTGTACCATGGTGTTCCCTTTATAAGTACACTTGGATGGTACTTGACCACTGGTGTTCCCTTTATAAAGTACATTGGATGGAACTTGTACCACTGGTGGGCCTTTATAATGTACACTTGGATGGAAATTTTACCACTGGTTTTCCTTGATAATGTACACTTGGAAAGGAAAATTGGGACCACTGGTGTCCTTGATTTAAAGTACAAATTGGATGGAACTTGTACCACTGGGTCCTTGAAATGTACACTTGGGTGGAAAATTTACCACTGGTGCCTTTATAATGGACACTTTGGGTGGAAATTGTACCACTGGTGGGCCTTGATAATGTCCCCTTTGGGGTGGTACTTGTACCACTGGTGTTCCCTTGATAATGTTTCAAATTGGATGGGACTTGGTTTCCATGGTGTCCTTGATAATGTACACTTGGATGGAAAATTTTACCACTGGGTTTTTCTTGATAATGAACTTGGGGGGGTTTGGGGACCCCTGGTGTCCTTGGGGAATTTACCTTGGATGGGAAATTGTTCCACTGGTTTTTCCCTTTTATAATGGGTTTAAAAAACTTGGATGGGAAATTGTACCACTGGGGTCCTTGATAAAAAAACACCCTTTGGGTGGTACTTGACCCCGGGGTCCTTGATAATGACACTTGGATGGAAAATTTTACCCCCTGGGTCCTTGATAATGTACCTTGGATGGAATTGTTCCCCTGGTGTCCCCTTTATAATGTAAAACTTGGGTTTGGGACTTGTACCATGGTTTTCCTTGTTTAAAGTACCTTGGGTGGTACTTGTAACCCCTGGTTTTCCCTTTTAATGTACCCCTTGGAGGAACTTTATCACTGGTTTTTCCTTGATAATGCAAAATTGGATGGTACTTGTACAACGGGGTTCCTTTTTAATGTACACTTGGGTGGTACTTGTCCACTGGGGTCCTGGGAAACACGATATGTACTTGTAAAAGTACACCCCGGATGGTACTTTACCATGGGTCCTTGAAAACACGGATGACTGATAAAGTAAAACACGGAGGTACTTGTAAACCCCGGGGGTCCTTTTTGGGAAAAACGAGGTTACTTGTAATGTACACACGGATGGTACTTTTTACCACTGGTGTCCCTTTGGGAAAAACAAGAAAGTACTTGAAATGTACACACCATGGTACTTGGGTACCTGGATCCATCACTACTGTGTAAAAGTAATTTGGGTTGATGGGTTTTTATTTTACAGTAATTTGGGGTTTTTTTGGGGTTTATGTACAGTAATTGGGGGTTTATGGGTTTTATGTACAGTAATAAAGGGTTTATGGGTTTATGTACATAATTTTGGGTTTTAAAGGGTTTTATGTACAGTAATATGGGGTTTATGGGGTTTATGTACAGTAATATGGGTTGATGGGGTTTAAGTACAGTAATATGGGGGTTTAAAGGGTTGTGTACGTTTAAAAATGGTTGATGGGTTTATGTTAAAATAATATGGGTTGATGGGTTGATGTACATAAAATGGGTTTTATGGGTTTTATGTACCCGTAATAAAAAGGTTTTATGGGGGTTTATGTACAGTAATATGGGGTTGGTTGGGGGGGAAAGTACAGTAAATGGGGTTGGGTGGGTTGATGTTTTAGTAACATGGTATCGTAGGTCCACCGTACGATAACCCTGTTTTTCAACTGACAAAAAACTGTGTCAGTTTATATCAGAGGGCAGTACCCTTTAGCCAAATGGCCCGTTTACCCGGTGTGATGATGGGGCCAAACAAGACGGCCCCGCAAAAGTCAGGTTTAAAAGGGAGTGAAGACATAGCCAGGGCCCCAGGTTAAGCTGTTTGGAGAAAAAACTTGGCAATTTCCTGGAGGATAAACCCGGGCCCGGGTTCACGTTTTCCCCAACCCCCCCCTCGGTCGGTCTGGGGAAAAGGCCTCATGGTGGATCAGGGGCCTTTTTAAACCAAGGGGGTTACTGTTGGGGCCCCACGGCCAAAACCCCAGAAGAACCACAACCCCACTTTTACCTCTCTCTCACTCTCCTCTAACCCCCCTCTCTCCCCCTTTTCCTCTCTCTCCCCCTCTCTTTTTCTTCTCCTCCCCTCTCTCCTCTCTTCTCTCTCACACACAATACAGTGGGCTCCGGTAAGTCCCGAAAAACAAAAGGGCCCCAACAAATGCTGGAAGGGAAATTGTTCCCCAAAGGCGGGGGGGGACCGGAAAAACATCTCCCCCTGGGTCCTTAGAGAAAGGGGGGCAGAGACGCTGTATGGGGCCACTAACAAAAATTTTCAACAATCCATTGCAAAATGGGCAACTACCGAGGTATGGAATGACGGCAAATGTAGTCCCCCTTTTAAAAAGAGAAGACAGACACGAGGCACGAAACTAGAGAAACAGGACACTGTTTTGTAAAAGTATTTCAAAGTCCCAGAACCCTAAGAAGAAAACTGACAGGGAGGGCCCTTTGGCCCATGCGAGGCGATTTCCCAAATCCCCTACAAACCCCAAGGGCCCAAAGGCCCCCGGGCCCAGTCAGGTCAGGTCACTTTTACATAAAGGGAAGGGGGCAGGGCCCCTCTGACCTATTGCAAAAAGCAGTCAGGTCCAACTCAAAACCCCCCAACATTTCCCCTCTTAAAATTTTCTAAACCCATTTTTTAAAACCCCACACAACCCTTTTAAGACTAAGGGAAAAAGGGAAAACGCAGGGAGCCCTTTTGGCCCCCTACTAGCAGGTCCTTTACAATTTTATCCCCAACAAAACATTCGACCAACCCAATTTTCAATTTCTAAACCCGGAAAAAATAAGCTCTGATTTTGAAAATCCCACCAAAAAAACCCCTCCCACTCATTTTCTTTTCCAACCCCAAATTTGGGAAAATTCCCCCAAAAAACCGCCCCAATTAACCCAACTAGGGAAAACTGGTTCCCCCTTTATCAAAATACCCTATTTCCAAACCAATTCTTTTTCCCAAGTCCTTTTAAATCCCAAACTTATCTAATTTTTTAAAACCATTAAATGCGGGTTCTTTTTCCCTTTGGGGAGACATCCCCAAGGGCCCTTTTTAATAAACCCCTTTTTTAATACCTATCTTCCCAAAATTTCCTTTGATCAGGTCCCCCCCCCATTTTTCGTTAAAAAGGAAAGTAACTTAAGATTTTTCAATCTTTCTTCTAAGGGAAAATTTCTAATGTAGTATTAAAATTTTGTCATCCTACGGGTGAAATGTTTTTTAACGAATTTTTGTCCATTCGTAAAAATGGAGACTAGAATTGGCTGCATAATCTAGGTGAGGCCTTACTAATGATGTATAAAGCTGCAGTATGACCTCTGGACTTCTGTTGCTTACACTTCTTGATATAAATCCAGTAATCTATTTGCCTTATTACGTACGCTTAGGCATTGCTGTCTTGGTTTAAGGTTGCTGCTCACATAACCCCCAAGTCCTTTTTGCAATCTGTATGGCTAAGTTCTACATCATTTAACTTATAAGTACTAGGGTTATGGGCACTCCAAGTTTCAGAACCTTGCATTTATCTACATTGAACTGCATCTGCCACTTTTCTGACCAAGAATAGAGTTTGTTTAAATCCTCCTGAAGTTCCCTAACATCTACGTTTGAATCAATTATCCTACCTATCTTTGTGTCATCGGCGAATTTGCTCATATCACTAGTAATTCCTTCATCAAGATCATTGATATATATTATAAACAACAACGGGCCCAAGACTGATCCCTGTGGAACGCCACTTGTTACAGATCCCCACTCGGATTTAACCCCATTTATGGACACTCTCTGCTTCCTGTCAGTGAGCCATGACTCGATCCACGAGAGCACTTTCCCCCCAATGCCATGAGCTGCCACTTTCTTTAACAGTCTATGGTGCGGAACTATCAAAAGCCTTACTAAAATCTAAGTAAATTTAAAATCAAATTCTTTATCGTGGCCAACAGCCTCAAAAGCTTTACTGAAGAAAGTTAATAAATTAGTTAGACAAGACCGGCCTCTTGTGAATCCATGCTGAGTATCATTAATCAAGCTATGCTTATCGAGATGGCTTCTTATAATCTCAGCTATAATTGACTCTAGTAATTTGCCTACAATTGAGGTCATGCTTATTGGGCGGTAATTTGACGGTAACGACTAGTCCCCTGTTTTTAAAATAGGAATTACATTAGCCATCTTCCACATATCAGACACTACACCTGTTTGAAGAGATAAATTAAAAATATTAGTTAATGGTTCACAGAGTTCCATTTTGCATTCCTTAAGAACCCTTGAAAAAACCTCATCAGGACCCGGTGACTTATTTTGCTTCAGTCCCATCTGCTTCACAACCATTTCACTGTGACTGTGATGTTACATAATTTATCTTCTTCTATCCCACTATAAAAATTAATTACTGGAATATTGTTAGTGTCTTCCTGTGTAAAAACTGAGAGAAAATAATTATTAAAAATCGAGCACATTTCATTCTCTTTGTCAGTAAGGTGCCCATAGTTATTTTTAAGAGGACCTATCTTATCTCTAACTTTTGTTCTATAGACCTGGAAAAAACTTTTTGGGTTAGTTTTAGAATCCCTAGCAACTTTAATTTCATAGTCCCTTTTAGCTTTCTTATCCCCTTTTTAAAGTCCCTCTTAATGTCAATATACTGATTCATAAGATGACCCTCACCTCTTTTGATACGCCTATAAATTCCTTTCTTATGCCCTAGTAGATATTTGAGCCTATTATTCATCCATTTTGGGTCGTTTCTATTTGATCTAATTTCTTTATATGGGATAAACGTTCTTTGGGCAGCATGTATAGTGTTCAGAAAACTGTCATATTGATAGCTCTCTTCGTTACCCCAGTCAACAGATGATAAGTGTTCTCTAAGCCCATCGTAATCTGCTAAGTGAAAATCTGGGACTGTTACTGAGTTATCGTTACTATCGTACTTCCATTCAATGCTAAATGTAATTGATTTTTGGTCGCTAGCACCCAATTCCTCTGAAATTTCTAAATTATTAACAAGGGATTCATTGTTTGCCAGAACTAAGTCAAGCAGGTTATTACCCCTTGTAGGTTCTGTCACAAACTGCTTCAAAAAACAATCCTGAACTTCTTCTAAGAAGTCGTATGATTCTAAATTCCCAGTCAAGAAATTCCAATCAATATGACTAAAGTTAAAGTCTCCTAGAATTACTACATTATCGTGCCTTGTGGCCTTAACAATTTCCTCCCATAGTAGTCTCCCTTGGTCTCTAAGTTTGGGGGACGGTATATCACACCTAAAATCAGTTTTTCATGCTCCTCTGAAAATTCTATCCAAACAGACTCTGTATGTGTTACTTCAGACTTAATACCCGTTTTTATGCAACAGTTCAAGCGATCTCGGACATACAATGCCACCCCACCCCCCTTCCCGATACTTCTATCTACTTGGAACAATTTAAAACCCTGATTATGACATTCCGCAGGCATGTCCCGACTTTTTTAATTAAACCACGTCTCAGTTAAGGCAAATACATCAATGTTACCTGCACTAGCAACTAATCTCAACTCGTCCATCTTACTCCTAGCACTATGGCAATTAGCATAATAAACATTGAAAGACTCTCCTTTCTCTTTACCCTTCCTGCTCGTTTCTGTTTTTCTACTAAACCTATTACTGTCCTTATCTCAAAAAGTCCCTGGCTTTTCAATATCTACCTCGTTCTGCTTATTACTAGTTCCCCTAGAACTCGTAATATTACTACACTGGGACTTCACTGTTTTCCTGCCAAAACCCATACCACTAACTATTCCTAGTTTAAAGTCCTAACTGCTCCCTCCACTGCAGTTGCCAGTGCTACCACCCCAGACCTAGATAAGTGAACCCCATCCCTGGCATACATGTCATTTCTGCCTTAGAAGAGGTCCCAGTTGTCAATGAATGTTACCGCATTTTCCTTACAGTATTTGTCCAGCCAGCAATTGACACCAATTGCCCTGGACAACCATTCATTTCCATCTCCCCTCCTTGGCAAAATACCACATATGACAGGGTTCCCACTCTTCCCCCTAATTATTTCTATTGCTGACCTATACCTGCTAATCAGTTCTTCACTCCTACGTCTGCCAACATCGTTGCCTCCAGCACTGAGACAGATAATAGGATTGCTCCCATTACCTCTCATGATGTCATCCAGATGACTAACAATATCCTCCATCCCAGCCCAGGAAAGCAAACTCTCTGTCTCCTACTCCTGTCCTTCAAGCAGAACGCCCTATCCATATACCTAACTTGGCTATCCCCAACAACAACAATATTCTTACCTTCCTTGGTGTCGTTCGTCGTGATGTTCCCAGTAGTCGACTCACATTCGTCGGGTAGCACTGAGAATGTATTAGATGTTTCCACAACAGTTTCCATGGCAGTCTCTTTCTTCTTGATCGTTTCTACCTTTCCATTCGTCTTCTTGATCGTCAACTTCGTTCCCTGCTGTCCAGCTACTGACCAGTTTCCTTTCTTGACCTGAGGACTCAAAACAGGAGAACTACTACGAATCTTCTTGTTTTCCTTGGTCAGTCGCCGAATCTCCATCTTCGCCATCCTCAATTCTTCCTTAAGCTGTTGGTAAAGTTGCTCGATGGAGGGCATCTTGCTTCAATTAGTAGAGAGCGCGCAAACAGGTCTTCACAGAGCTAAGTACACGTCAACACTGTGCAAAAGCCAAGTCAATCAGGAGCTACTGTGCAGCACGTCCGCACGGCCCAATAGCGATGCGAACACTGACCCAATGACCCAGTTTAATGTGATCCTTTATTGACAACATTTCGCCCATACAGTGGGCTTTTTCAAGTCACAAACAGATCTTTTAGCCTCAATAACTGTACTCGGGAGTTTGTTCCACTCATCCACAACTCTATTACCAAACCAGTGCTTTCCTATATCCTTCCTGAATCTGATTTTTTCCAACTTTAAACCATTGCTGCGAGTCCTGTCTAGGCTAGATATTTTCAGCACACTATTTACATCCCCTTTATTTATTCCTGTTTTCCATTTATACACCTCAATCATATCACCCCTAATTCTACGCCTTTCTAGAGAGTGCAGATTCAGGCTCCTCAGTCTATCCTCATAGGGAAGATTTCTGATACATGGGATCAACTTTGTCAGCCTCCTCTGTACGTTTTCCAGAGCATTTATATCCATGTAAAAGATTATCAGGAGGAGAGTGGTGGAGCACCTAGAAAGACACAAGCTTATAAACGACAACCAGCATGGATTCAGGGACGGAAAATCCTGTCACATACGTACTGGAGTTTTACGACAAGGTACCTGCAGTAAGACACGAGAGGGGTGGGTTGGCTGCATTTTCTTCGACTACAAGAAGGCCTTCGACTCAAGTTCCTCACAGGAAATTAGTGTAAAAGCTAGAGGGTCAACCACGTATTACAGGAAGGGCACTACAGTGGATCAGAGAATACTTGACAGGGAGGCGACGAGTCATGGTACATGATGAGGTATCACAGTGGGCACCTGTGATGAGCGGGGTCCCACAGGGGTCAGTCATAGGACCAGTGCTGTTTTTAGTATATGTGAATGACATGATGGAAGGGATAGACTCAGAAGTGTCCCTGTTTGATAAAGTGAAGATAATTATGAGAATTAAATCGGATGAGGATCAGGCAGGACTACAAAGAGACCTGGACAGGCTACAAGCCTGGTCCAGCAACTGGCTCCTGGAATTAACCCGGCCAAATGCAAAGTCATGAAGATCAGGGAAGGACAAAGACTGCAAACCTCTCTCAAGGAAAAAGATCTTGGGGTGAGCATAACACCGAGCACATCTTCTGAGGCGCACATCAACCAGATAACTGCTGCAGCATATGGGCGCCTGGCAAATCTGAGAATAGCGTTCCGATACCTCAGACACTGTACACCGTGTACGTCAGACTCATATTGGAGTATGCAGCACCAGTTTGGAATCCACACCTGGTCAAGCACGTCAAGAAATTAAAGAAATTGCAAAGGTTTGCAACAAGACTAGTCCAGGAGCTACAGGGGAATGTCCTACGAGGAGAGGTTAAGGGAAATCGACCTGACGACACTGGAAGACAGACGGGGACATGATGACATACAAAATACTGAGAGGAACTGACAAAGTGGAGAGACAGGATGTTCCATTGATTGGACACAGCAACAAGGGGACACAGCAACAAGGGGACACAACAACAAGGGGACACAGCAACAAAGGGGACACAGCAACAAGGGGACACAGCAACAAGGGGACACAGCAACAAGGGGACACAGCAACAAGGGGACACAGCAACAAGGGGACACAGCAACAAGGGGACACAGCAACAAGGGGACACAGCAACAAGGGGTCACAGCAACAAGGGGACACAGCAACAAGGGGACACAGCAACAAGGGGACACAGCAACAAGGGGACACAGCAACAAGGGGGCACAGCAACAAGGGGACACAGCAACAAGGGGACACAGCAACAAACGGGACTAAGCAACAAGGGAACATAGCAACAAGGGGACACAGCAACAAGGGGACACAGCAACAAGGGGACACAGCATCAAAGGGGACTAAGCAACAAGGGAACATAGCAACAAGGGGACACAGCAACAAGGGGACACAGCAACAAGGGGACACAGCAACAAGGGGACACAGCAACAAGGGGACACAGCAACAAGGGGTCACAGCAACAAGGGGACACAGCAACAAGGGGACACAGCAACAAGGGGACACAGCAACAAGGGGACACAGCAACAAGGGGACACAGCAACAAGGGGACACAGCAACAAGGGGACACAGCAACAAGGGGACACAGCAAAAAGGGGACACAGCAACAACGGGACTAAGCAACAAGGGAACATAGCAACAAGGGGACACAGCAACAAGGGGACACAGCAACAAAGGGACACAGCATCAAAGGGGACTAAGCAACAAGGGAACATAGCAAAAAAGGGGACACAGCAACAAGGGGACACAGCAAACAAGGGACGCAGCAACAAGGGGACACAGCAACAAGGGGACACAGCAACAAGGGGACGCAGCAACAAGGGGACACAGCAACAAGGGGACACAGCAACAAGGGGACACAGCAACAAGGGGACACAGAAACAAGGGGACACAGAAACAAGGGGACACAGAAACAAGGGGTTGAATAGTCTGGCAAGTGATGTAGTGGAGGCAGGAACCTTACATAGTTTTAAGAAGAGGTATGATAAAGCTCATGGAGCAGGGAGAGAGTGACCTAGTAGTGACCAGTGAAGACGCGGGGCCAGGAGCTGTGACTCAACCCCTGCAACCACACAAAAGTGCACACCATCCTTGTAAACACATGATGTACACATACACCGACCATATGTACACACCTACGTGATGCAGTGTACACACCGTCCATGTGTACACATCAACGTGATGTACAATGTACACATCAACGTGGTGTACAATGTACACATCAACGCGATGTACAATGTACACATCAACGCGATGTACAATGTACACATCAACGCGATGTACAATGTACACATCAACGCGATGTACAATGTACACATCAACGCGATGTACAATGTACACATCAACGCGATGTACAATGTACACATCAACGCGATGTACAATGTACACATCAACGCGATGTACAATGTACACATCAACGCGATGTACAATGTACACATCAACGTGATGTACAATGTACACATCAACGTGATGTACAATGTACACATCAACGTGATGTACAATGTACACATCAACGTGATGTACAATGTACACATCAACGTGATGTACAATGTACACATCAACGTGATGTACAATGTACACATCAACGTGATGTACAATGTACACATCAAGGTGATGTACAATGTACACATCAACGTGATGTACTATGTACACATCAACGTGATGTACAATGTACACATCAACGTGATGTACAGTGTACACACCGTCCATGTGTACACACCAGGGGTACACCCACGTGATGTACAGTGTACTTCAAAGAACATTATACAATATACACTATACTGTATATGACACAATGAGAGACTGTTGTATGATACAAGATAAACAAGAGAGACTGTTGTATAATAGATCATGGACAAGATAGGCCCACTCAACTGTTGTATAATAGATCATGGACAAAATAGGCCCACTCAACTGTTGTATCATAGATCAGGGACAGGATAGACCCACTCAACTGTTGTATAATAGATCATGGACAAGATAGACCCACTCAACTCTTGTATAATAGATCAGGGACAGGATAGACCCACTCAACTGTTGTATAATAGATCAGGGACAAGATAGACCCACTCAACTGTTGTATAATAGATCAGGGACAAGATAGACCAACTCAACTCTTGTATAATAGATCAGGAACAGGATAGGCCCACTCAACTGTTGTATAATAGATCAGGGACAGGATAGACCCACTCAACTGTTGTATAATAGATCAGGAAAGGATAGACCCACTCAACTGTTGTATAATAGATCAGGGACAGGATAGACCCACTCAACTGTTGTATAATAGATCAGGGACAGGATAGACCCACTCAACTGTTGTATAATAGATCAGGGACAGGATAGACCCACTCAACTGTTGTATAATAGATCAGGGACAGGATAGACCCACTCAACTGTTGTATAATAGATCAGGGACAGGATTTGACCCACTCAACTATTGTATAATAATCAGGGACAGGATAGACCCACTCAACCGTTGTATAATAGATCAGGGGACAGTTCCTCGGGTCAGCTCACGACAGTTTATAAGGAAATGTGTAGAATTTTTAACACTTACTTCTCTCGTTTTTTACACAGGAGGATACCAGCGATATTCCAGTAATGATAAATTATGTAGAACAGGACGATAATAAACTGTGCACGATTATGGTCACAAGTGACATGGTTCTTAGGCAAATAAATAAATTAAAACCTAACAAATCCCCAGGGCCTGATGAACTGTATGCAAGGGTTCTAAAGGAATGTAAAGAGGAGCTTAGCAAACCTTTGGCTAATCTGTTCAACATATCACTACAAACTGGCATGGTGCCAGATAAGTGGAAAATGGCAAATGTGATACCTATTTTCAAAACAGGTGACAGGTCCTTAGCTTCGAACTATAGACCAATAAGCCTAACCTCCATACTGGGAAAATTTATGGAATCAATAATTGCCGAGGCAGTTCGTAGCCACCTTGAAAAGCATAAATTAATCAACGAATCTCAGCATGGTTTTACAAAGGGGCGTTCCTGCCTTACGAATTTATTAATTTTTTTCACTAAGGTATTTGAGGAGGTAGATCATGGTAATGAATATGATATTGTGTATATGGACTTCAGTAAGGCTTTTGACAGGGTCCCACATCAGAGACTACTGACGAAAATTAAGGCATATGGAATAGGAGGAGAAATTTTTTCCTGGATAGAGGCATGGTTGACAAATAGGCAGCAGAGAGTTTGCATAAATGGGGAGAAATCAGAGTGGAGGAAGCGTCACGAGCGGTGTTCCACAGGGGTCAGTGTTGGGCCCCCTGCTGTTTACAATCTACATAAACGACATAGATGAGGAATAAAAAAGCGACATAAGCAAATTTGCTAATGACACCAAAATAGGCCGTCCCAAATTCATTCTAATTGAAAGAACTAGGCACTCCAGGATGATTTGAATAGACTGATGCAATGGTCGGAGAAGTGGCAGATGCAGTTTAATATTGACAAATGCAAAGTTCTAAATGTTGGACAGTTAAATAACCATGCCACATATAAACTAAATAATGTTGATCTTAATATTACGGATTGCGAAAAAAATTTAGGAGTTCTGGTTAGCAGTTATCTGAAACCAAGACAACAGTGCATAAGTGTTCGCAATAAAGCTAACAGAATTCTTGGCTTCATATCTAGAAGTATAAATAATAGAAGTCCTCAGGTTGTTCTTCAACTCTATATATCCTTGGTTAGGTCTCATTTAGACTATGCTGCTCAGTTCTGGTCACCGTATTACAGAATGGATATAAATGCTCTGGAAAACATACGAAGGAGGATGACAAAGTTGATCCCATGTATCAGAAACCTTCCCTATGAGGATAGACTGAGGCCCTGAATCTGCACTCTCTCGATAGGCGTAGAATTAGGGGGGATATGATTGAGGTGTATAAATGGAAAACAGGAATAAATAAAGGGGATGTAAATAGTGTGCTGAAAATATCTAGCCTAGACAGGACTCGCAGCAATGGTTTTAAGTTGGAAAAATTCAGATTCAGGAAGGATATAGGAAAGTACTGGTTTGGTAATAGAGTTGTGGATGAGTGGAACAAAACTCCCGAGTACAGTTATTGAGGCCAGAAACGTTGTGTAGCTTTAAAATAGGTTGGTAAATACTGAGTGGGTTGGGGGGTGTGAGTTGGACCTGACTAGCTTGTGTACAGGTCATTGTCTGTTCCTTCCTTAAATGAAAGGGGACCGACCCCGACTAGGTTGGGTTTCAGGCTTAAGCCGGTAG